>CM059196.1:35132480-35779307 GCA_030323885.1 Branchipolynoe longqiensis | reverse complement strand
CCGCCAAACATTTTGAAAAAATATTCCGATATACTTTCTTTGGGGGGGAAGGCAAATGTTCTATTACTGATCGGTGTACGTGATCAGGTGCATGTATGTATATATATATATGTATGGGTTGGTGGTGCCTGAGTGGAATGTAAATTATATAGACATAGTGGTGCTGGCAGGTATGGGTGTGAGGGCACTGAGGGCATACCCCCTCTACTGGGATAGTAATCACCACACTCAAAGGTCAAGGTTGGTGGTGGCCATGGGGCCATACAGCTTGGTGGTGGTGGGCAGACAACTGGTAGCCAGCCATGTAGATAAAAGATTCACCCCATACTTCCAGTACAGGGGTCAACGACAACGTAGTGTAAATACGGGCGAAAATAGCTTTAGTATGGAACAGGAAGTAGAATGCCTGCCTCCAGTATCAAATGTATACTTATATCGGCACAGAGTTGGTGAAATGGGAGAGAATGCAAAAAGACAAGATGGCGGCCATAGAATGCCATCGATTTCACTTTTAAATTGCATTAAAGTATGTTTCAATATATTTTCCAACTCAAAAGTAGCAGGTAAATATGAAGACGTACATAAAGAATATATTGTGCTTCTTAAATTAAGAATTTACCAGCTCAGTTAATTTCCCCAGCATGTCAAAATTCTTCGCCAGTTTTTCTAATGGGTTGGTTTTCACCCCTATACTGGAAGTATGGGGTGAATTTTTTATCTAGAAGCCATGGGGATCAGGAATGTTGGATCCCTATTGGTAGGGCCAATAATGCTTGTTTCCCATTGGGGGAAAGGGGTGGGGTGATACTCTACAATGAACCCATGTAACCATATAAATAATAAACCAGAGGGCTTGACTCTCTCTTCTTTACACTTTATGCTCTTCCTTTCTCTTTTCTGTATTTATTTCCCTATAGCCTGCCTACACAACCACAAATTTGAGCTTTAGCCATTTTACAATATAGTCATTCTGACATATTTCTTTGGAGGAAACCTGCTGCCACCACATAACCTACTCTTTCCAATAAGCAACAGGGGGTATTTTATATGCACTTTCCAACAGACAGGACAGCACATACCACATCCTTTGACGAAGAAACATGAAGCAATCACTTCTTCTGTTAACTTAAAAAAAGACAAAAAAGAAAGGAAAATCAGAAAGACAGGCACTGTGTAGGGGAGGAGGACACATGGGCAGACTTACCACTGCCTAGCTTTCGCCGGTGATGCAAGGCGCGCAGCTGTTTGTAGCAGGGGCTCAGCTTGGCCTGGTTGTAAGTGAGCAGCTTTCTCCCGCTGAGGCTGGTGTGAGCGATCATGATCTTCTTGAGCTTGGTGATGCGGTGGGATGAATCATCGTTGTCCTCGCTCATCTCTTCCTCCGGCTCGTTGAGGTGGGGCCGGCTGAGGAGGCGGCCTAGAGGAGGAGAAGGACGCTGTGCAGGTCGAGGGCTCGTCCTCGTATTGGAGCAGGGCGCTCTTCTGCGCAGTCGCACTCTGCAGGAACTCTTCGGAGACCACGTCGATGCGGCTCTTGCTTCGGTGGGCGCTCTTGGCGCACGGGGATGAAGTGTTGTCAGTCATGCCCTTCGCGGCACTGGGCGAAGCTGTAATGTGGCTGAGCACATTCTGGCGGAAGTCGTCATTGATGGCAATACGACTCCTTTGATGCTCATCTTTGATGCGCTGCAACGCGGAATCTATCTTGGCCCGGATCTCCTGCAGGTCAGATCGGACGGGCTGGGGGGAGCAGTCAGTGGAGTCATCCTCGCTGTCGTCATTCGTGGACCCGCCAGCCCTTGAGCTGTCACGCGCCTTTAGCATTTTTGAAAACATAGTGTACCTGTAGGACACGTAAGAGAGGATTTGTGTTAGAACCATGGCAGGATTTGTTGTTGGTTTTGGAGTTTTACGTCCTGGAAACATCTAAGGTCATATCAGGACGGGTTACCGACTTGTGTCAGTGCACACTCATGGCGACATTATGCTATATAGTGCTACTCCACTGGGAAATCAGGCCACCAGCACCATGACCCGATATCCCACTCAGTCACATTATCCTGAGACTGAGCTAACCAGACCTTGCCTTATCCTATTTATGCGAAGTGCCAGGCTAGAAAGCAACAAGTATCAACCAGACGGGATGGCCGAATGAGTTAGAGCGTCCGTCTCCCGTGTTGGTAGATCATGGATTCGAACCCGGGTCGAGTCAAACCAATGACGTAAAAATGTATACTTGTCATTTCCTATCCTGGCGCTCAGCATTATTAGGATAGGGCAAGGACTGGTTGGCTCAGTGTCAGGATAATGTGACTGAGTGGGATATCAGATCATGGTACTGCTGTCTGGTCTTCCAGTGGGGCAGCACTATAAAGTCGTCATGAGTGCGCACTGTCACAAGTCGGTACCCGTCCTGATACGACCTCCGATGTTGCTAGGATGTAAAACAACAACAAACAAAACACAAATCCACTTGTCTGTAACAAACAGATTGATTGGCGGTGATTTTGTCGAGTAGGCCATATTCAGGTCAAAAAGAGAAATCTGAATTTATTTGGTTACTTTGGTTTTCCAAAGGGGATGGGGAGAGGTTGGGAGGGGATGTATTCATCATATTTAAATGTTAACATAAAACGTCTTGTTACTTCAAATGTCACCTGACAGTGCTAAGCTTATAAATCGGAAAATGTCCATGTTTGGACTACAGCGATTCCTTGATAACGCTAAGCCTATGATAGGCTTATACCACATTGTTGCCCCCCAAAAAACACTGCTTGTTTTTCTTTGTGGTGTTAGTGCGTGTGTGTATGTGTGGTTTTTCTGTGTTTTTTTCCGTTTTTTTTAAAAAGGATATTACGTCCAAGCAATAGCTACGGTCATCTCATGATGGTCCACCCGTTGCATGGGCTATTCTGACTGTGACTAACTGCTGTCATATATCGCTGGAATTTCATCCCTGAGAAATGTACCAGGGATGAAAGTGGTCTCTGGGGAAAAAAGCGGAAATGCTGATATTCTCCCATAGGTTTAGCATTGTCAGGGAATCGCGGAAAATTCCCGGAAGTTGGGTGTCATATATATTGGTATACGCTGATAGTGCTGCGCCGTTTGAAGCATGTATTAATAGTATACGGTGATAGTGCTGCGGCGTCTGCACTACATATTAGTATAGGCTGATGGTGCTGCAGCGTAAAACAATACAGCCTATATGTTAATCGTACTGCGGGATTGAACAATCCCGGAAATCCGCGAAATCGCGGAGATCTTTCATCCCTGTGTACTTATGTTGAAATGTAAATACGAGGACTGACGTGTACGTGGGTATGCACGCACGTGTAGGGTGTGTATATGAATGTATGTATAACGTGGTTTAAATGCATCTGTAATTTGTAGGTAGTTATGCAAGTATGTGCAATGTAAAGTGGTTCTACATGTATGTGTAGATACTTATAGGCTCTATATGCGGACACGCTTTTCAAAGAGGTACAATTAGGGATATTAATACATGTGAGAACAACACTTTAAATATAGTTTATTTTATTAGCTATCATATTAAATAAACTTTCAATGTTTCAGTTGTTATCGGCAAACTAGTACATAATATGCCTAGTTCTGAAGGGTAGGCCTACGTGAGTTTCTTAACAGAACTAGAAAATGTCTATTTAGTCTTGGATTAGGCTACCGTGAGGTTTTCTTTTCCATATAAACGTCCATATAGAATATACTGGACTTAAAATTGTTTATATCAAATATATTGTTCATTAAGATGAAACATTCAAAATATTAAAAAAAACTGATAAAAGTGAATAAATCCTGCATCAGGTGACATTGAACCGGCATGAGAACCAAAACTTTCTAGTTCTTTAGCATTCATTACCTTATAAGATACCTAATCTGCATGGCAACCAATGTCATGTAGTTCTAATATTCAACTCCTAATGAGCAATATGTGTAGGCTAAAACATGTTACTCTCTCAATACTTTATCAACTTTTTTGAACTTATATAAGTAATTGTGTGAATAATTGCTGCCGTTAGCTCTTCATAACATCACTTTTCTAGACCTAGTTCTTTAAATGAATGGTTCAACATTAACTGTTAACCCGATAAGGTTACACTAAGCCTACCTCATTAGATGTATGAGAAACCATTGTCTTCACAATTTCCTTTTATTGTACTAAACCATTAAACATAATGGTTATCTCTTTTTAAAGTCTAAATAATTGTACCAATAATGACTGGAATACCAGTTCCTTGGCCCTAAAACATACTTTGTACAGAGGGATAAATACAGGAAGTGGCTATTCGCACGGGACCATATGTCCCGTCCGAATAGCAAGAGTTTATGTTAGTACGTATCCCCGTCTCGTAGCCCGAGGTTATGGTTATGGTTATGGTTATGGATATGGTCAATGGATGGGTTAGACATAGGGTTGGGACTGGGAATAGGGTTGGGGTTTAGGCTAGTGTTATACCCCTCTCCCACTACAAGGTAACAGGCCAGCGAGTGGGCAACATAGAAATCACTTTTTTACGACGATATACGTCAAAATTCTTGGCGTTGCAGGGCCAATTTGGACATCAATGTAACGTAGTGGACGTAGGTGAAATGTCTGTCGAGTTAAAACGTTAAATATAAAAAAGGCGCAATGTAAGGCTAATGAGCCTCCAGCACGCACGGCATCAACTTAGCAAAACCTAAGCTCAACGTAGAGCGAATCTAGCTCTGATGAACGTCTAATGTATCTCAACATAAGCCTAATGTGAGCGCAACGTAAGCCCAACATAACGGCCTGAACATCGAGCTACGTCAAAAGTCTTGGGTATGTCCAAAACCTTGACGCGTGTCACCGTATCTCGATGTAACTCGACATATCTCGATATAAGCTCAACGAACGCGTAACGTATCTTGACGTTCCTCGATGTAATGGCCAAATTTCACCTAAATTGGCTTACGCTACCGCGTTAAGTCGTAGTGTGACAGCCCCATTAAGATTAACAGGTTATGGTTAAGCTTAAGGTTAGGGTTAGCTGTAAACACTGTCATCTTATGATTGGGTCAAAGCTAGTCATTTGACTACCGCAGGAAGGGCTCTGGCTATTCATATGGTCCCATACGAATAGCCACTGTCATAAATATATTCACCACAAAAATAAAAGTTGTTTCTACCGACATCACTTCAAGGCACACGAAAGTTACGTAGACCAAACTAACTGTTATAAAACACCAACCGTTAGTTAACTATTAAGCCATGACATAAGTAAATACACAACCACATTCACACTCACTGGGGGAGGGGGTACTTTGGGGGACGGGGCGGACCGTATTTCCAGGGAGGGGGGCGGACTGATGGTGGCCTGGGGCCCTTGGGACCGTGTCATCTGGGCGCACTTCCTCTAACAGATCTGAAGGACCTGCCAGGACTAAAGATTGGCCACCTAAACGTACGTAGCCTCACACATAAGATCAACCAGCTAAGAGCCGACCTACCCGGGTCTGGTTTTGATGTCTTCACTATATCAGAAACATGGCTCAATAGAACAGTTGAAGACAGACTCACATCAATACCAGGTTACCAATTTATAAGGGCTGATAGAAAAACAAAGCAACTTAGTGGGCAAACCAAAGCTGGTGGTGGACTAGGTATTTACTTTAAGCAAGATCTCCATGTTGATGCAGGTAAACATGCTGAGCATAACCTATCAAATAGCAATATTGAACTACAGTGGGCTGTAGTCACCAGACCCCATACAAAACTAATACTCATCGGCAACGTATATAGACCTCCAAATGGCAACCTAAATGAAGGAATTGGGCAAATAAGTGACTCTTTGAATAATATAGCCAATATCGATCAATATGAGATACTCCTCATTGGCGACTTCAATGAAGAATATAATGGCAAGAGGCCTACGATGGGAGTGAGAATAAAGCAACTTGCAGCTGAACATGAGTTGCAACAAATGATCCAGCAGCCAACCAGGGTAACTAAAACCACAAACAAAACAATAGACCTGGCACTTACCAATATCAAACATTGTACAAAGGCTGGAGTCCTTAACTATAACATAAGCGACCACAAACCAATATTTATAATAAAGAAAAAAATAAGAAATGACAAAAGAATCACCACCCACTGGGGACGCTCTTATAGGAACTGCAATTTTAATGAATTGGCTGGCACACTCAAAGAAATAAACAGTGCCGAATTTCTGGATATGAGAGACCCCAACCTATGTTGGGATATGCTAAACGCAACAATCACTATTGCAGCTGACAGGCACTGTCCCCTAACCGAGATCACCACCAGAATCACCATGGGAGGTTACCTTAATGATGAATTACTAGAGCTTCAAAAGGATAGAGATTACTTTATCCAAAAGTTTGAGAAAACAAAAGATCCAGGGGATGATTTCATAGCTAAATGTATGGTCAGAAAGGCTAGGAGTGAAGTAAGGAAAGCCAAAGCAAGGTATTATCAAGTCCAGATAGACAAATATAAGCAGAATGCCAGAAAATGTTGGTATGAAATAAACCAAATCGAACCTAAAAACGAGACAAGAATCAGTGGCCTTGCAAGTGAAGAGACTGGTATTAAAATCCGAGATGAATTACTGGCAGAGGAAATCAATAACTATTTCATAGATATAGGTGAGAAACTAGCCAATAAATTCAAACAGAAGGATGAGCAACACAAAACCTTCCATGCCAAACTAAATAAAGAAAAGTATGACCTTCTGGAAACCACCCAGGATGAAATCCTTGATAGAACTAACAAAATATCTATCTACAAGTCATCAGGAATGAAGGATATCAGTACCACTTTGATAAAAAGTGCGATCACAACACTGAGTGCAGAATTTACACATTTATATAACCTAATAATCAGTACAGGCATCTTCCCTGATGACTGGAAAGTGGCCACAGTGACGCCCATACCTAAAGTCAACATCCCGCAAACCTGTAGTGAACTACGCCCAATATCGATCCTCCCACTGCCTGGCAAGATCATAGAACAAATAATACATGACCAAATTAAGACATTCCTTGAGTCTTCTAACTATTTGACCTACCAGCAAAATGGCTTCAGGAAAAATAGGTCCACCACCGGGGCACTGGCGTCTCTACTGGATGAACTTTTGTCAAACATAGACAAGGGTGATCTTACTATCGCAGTCTTCCTTGATTTCAAGAAGGCATTTGATACGATCGACCACAAAATCCTCATGCATAAAATAGAACGAGCTGGGCTAGGCAATAGAGCACATAGCTTCCTCACAAATTACCTCAGCAATAGGAAACAATACACAAAACTAAGTGACACCAACTCGACCACTCGAGAAATAAAAACAGGAGTTCCACAGGGCTCAACTCTGGGACCCCTACTGTTTCTAATATTTATAAATGACCTACCTCTAGTTTCCAACAAAGCATCTTTCACATTATTTGCCGATGATGCAGCACTAACAATACATAACAAGGACCTTGCCATAGCCGCAACCGAGGCTGGAATGGCGCTGGATGGAGTGAACACATGGTGCAATGAGAATAAACTAACACTAAATGGCACTAAAACTGAGTACATAATCTATGGAACCAAAGCCAGGAAGGTGAGGGCCCGGCCAATACAACTGCAGATGGGTGGCTTAGTGCTCCGTGAAGTGAACTCTTATAAGTACCTAGGCACAACTCTCGATGCGACTCTAACTGGTACCCAACAGCTGGCAAGACTTAACCAAACACTGGCACTAAAAATGAACACATTCAGAAAAATAAGGACATATGTAAGTGAGAATACTGCGCTGCAGCTGTACAAGTCAACAATATTACCAATTATAGACTACAATGATATCATCTATGGATTACTAACGAAGCAGCAAGAGACCAAATTATAAAGAACGCAAAACAGAGCCCTCAGAACAGTATTCCAAGGCAAGATACTAAGTGTGGTTGAAATGCATAGCAGAGCAGGGCTGGACACTCTGGATGTACGAAGGAACCTACACCTAATGACGTTGATGTATAAACGTGCGAGTGATGACAAATACATAGATCGCACAACCAGGGTAACGAGAAGGGGGACATCGACTCTGCTCTGGGTGCCCAACCCTAATACAAATAAGTTAATGAGAGCTCCGATTTACAAAGGAAGTGTCATGTGGAATGAGCTCCCAACCAAAACCAGAGAAGCGGGTTCGATCCTTGCCTTTAAAAATGCATACAGAGCTCACCTGGTTATTCAGGCCCAAAACCTGGCACTGCAAATATATAATACGACCTGGTGAACGACCCATTGACTTCGCCCTCTCTCATGCCTGCTCTCTCCCTGCGTGTCCGCCCCCCTACCCATGGACCCCTCTCCCCCATCCACATTTGACCCCCATCCACATTTGACAAACAACTATTATAACTCAATGACTCGAGACCCACTACCCCTACTTTATACCCATTACCACCACTGAATAACTACATCAACCAGCAATGCACACAATATAAACCACTATACATGCACAACATGGCACTATTTAAAGACTAACCAACATTAAAACCAAATCTAACTGATATACAAACACAACATATGATTTAACCACTAGTGTACATTACTGCACACTCTATCTTGATGCATATACCTTGCACTATGGTGAGTACATATGCTGTACCCTATGCAGCATAGGCTGCTCCCCCACTTTCTTTTATGTTCAGAATGGGTTATGCTGCACACAATGATGCATATACCTTGCACTATGGTGAGTAGATATGCTGTACACTAAGCAGCATAGGATGCTCCCCCACTTTCTTTTATGTTCAGAATGGGTTGTGCTGCACACAATGCAACACATTCCACTTCCACTATGCACAGATGAAATGCGACCACTCTGACGGCTGGAAGACCAGTGCCCCGGCGCTGACAAAATATGTATTCAGATGAATAAAAATATTTACCAAAAAAAAAAAAAGCCATGACAACTAAGTTATTACGCCATTGACATGAAGTAAAACAAACTTCACAAAATTAGGAAAACTATCGTAAACTGGAAGAAAGCTCCCATGTGGCGAAACAAATATCATTAGAATCCTGTCACTGATATCGACATTGTGAGCGTTACTAACTTACTGTTACACTTACAGTGTTAGTGTTGGTTTCACTATCGGTACAATTTATTCCGAACTCGCTAATTCTAATTAAATGATACATTGTGTAGACAAAACGTATTGCTGGCACCTTGTACTTTCACAAGAACGACCTAAAATGCACTAAAGGCCCTGTCACATTACGGCGTATGGCGGGAGCGTATTGAAAACCTACATAGGTCCTGCGCGTGCCGGCCTATGATGACATTTGGTGACCTTTCGGGTGGTTTTGAGCGTATGTGGAACCTACGAGGAGCGTATGGGAGCGTGCTGTGACATTTTTTGACAGTATGGGCCATACACCCTCATAGGTCGAGTTTTTTTGAGCATGCACAAACAAATTTGGACGGACGGATTTATGAAAGCGTATGGCGGCGTATGCCTCATATGCTTCACATAAGCCGGCATCTGGCGGCGTATGAGTAGCGTATGAGTAGCGTATGCGTAGTGTATTCGGCGTATGCCGACGTATATGACGTAACGCGCCTACGCCGCCATACGCTCCCGCAAAAAAACCTAATGTGACAGCCCCTTAACCACGAGAAACCCAAATGCGATTTGCAAATTTCTAGAAAGCGTCATGATTGATATGGCGGACAGTGTTCGGCGGACACATGCCACACGTTGGAAACAACAATTAGCTGAAAACACACCAAACCACTATCTTGTAATCGTCAAACAATACCCTAATTAATCTCTGCACACTTACCTAGATTAACCACTGATCAGGCACAGATAAGCGAGTATTGTCGATTGATATAGCTCAACAATTTATTCCCGACACGAGGAATACCTCAAGTGTCGGAAGTGCGCTTATCATTATGAGCGTTGCTAAGCAGCAACTTCAATCTCATAACGAGACTATGTGACATCACGCACAGTTATTAATTTTGTTTTAACATGAAAAGAAAAGACGGTAGACAAGACGGAGTAACAATTAATTTACTTCTCTTTTCAGTTAAAAGAGTTTTAAAACTGATTCAAATATAATAACGATGACACTTTGCCAAGTTGCCAGTTTTATTCAGGAAATAAGCGAGTTCAGCATTGTCCGTACGCATGTGCGAGTCCGACTTCCGTTCGTCGCTGTCGGGATAAACAAAGCCACGTTTTGCACTGCATGTATGGCCTTGAGCAATCTTCTTCCAGAAAAAGTGAAATATCTCTAAAACCACACCACCTAGAAAAAAATCGCTTGATCCACATTTAGAAAACATGTTTACCAAGAAGATTATATTAAATTGATAAGGTTAGGGTTATGGATTTCTATTAATTTTGAATAAAACTAACGTTTCGCACTGCGCGTACCAGCAAACTCAATGGCAGTGAGCAATCTTCTTACAGAAAAGGTGACCATACCGCCTAGAAACAAATCGATTGGTACACATATAGAAAACATGTTTACCAAGAATATTATATTAAATTGATAAGGTTAGGGTTCTGGATTTCTATTAATTTTGAATAAAATAAACGTTTTGTACTGCGCGTACTGGCAAACTCAGTGCATTGTACAATGGCCGTGAGCAAAATTCTTACATACAAAGTGAAATATCTCCCAAACCACACCACCTGGGGCGTAATCGATTAATCGACTCTGGTCACCCGAGCCACTTTTTGGCGCATGCACACATCCTGCAGACTCGGGTCGAATAACCGAATAAGCTTCTGCACGCTCGGGTTGGAAAAAATGGTGGCTTAATCTAAAACCTAATTATTTGTTTTAATAACCAATATAAGTACAGCAAAATAGGATTTAAAGTATTTTAGGATCGTATAAGCTGACAATCTGGGTTATTTAAAAAAAAGCATTAAAACAGCGAATAGGACTTGTAGTGGTAGCTACAGGTACAAGCTCAGGTGTGACGTCATCGTTCCTAGCAAACCCCAGCCAAGAGGTGGGTTACTGGCGTCGGGTCATTTTGCATACGGCACGTGTTTTTGTCGACTCCACTCGCGGTGTTCGATTTGAAATTCAGACGACTCGGGTGACCCGAGTCGCCCGGGTCGTGTTAATCGATTACGGCTTAAGCTGCGTTTAAACGGGCGACTTGAAACGTCCTACGTAGAACCAGTTGCCTAGAACGTTTTAAATGTGGCCGTGTAAACGCACCACTGCGGCGTTTTAGGGCTGAAACGTTCCAGCTGGAACGTTCCGCGAATACCACCTCCAGGGGTGGTCTACAGGAAACGCTTCAGCTTGTTCCCGGGCGGCGGTACTATAAAATAGTAGTGCGTGCCGGAAACAGGGGGAGCAGTAACTAATCGCTGGTGCCCGGCAGTGTTAGGGACCAATTAGACCGAGATCTATTGAATGCGATCATATTTAACAGAATTACATACTCAAATAATGAAATTTAATTAAATTAACCTTAAATTCCAAGCGATATTAACGTAGCAGCTTGATCAGCATCGAATCGCAGAGTGTAAACAAAACAAATAGCAGTGATCGCCGCAACCAGCGAAAGTCCGCGCATGCGCAGAAGCCACGAAAATACGACACCGTGTAAACGCACCACGAGAACGTTTCAGGTAGAATGCTTTGTCTTGAATCGTTTTACTTTTAGCCGTGTAAACGCAGCTTATGACAAACAGCTTGGAACACATATAGAAAACATATTTAACGAATAGATTATATTAAATTTATATGGTTAGGGTTCTGCATTTCTATTAATTTTGAATAAAATACGTTATGCACTGCGCATACCACCAGGCTGAGTCCAGCACGTGGGTTTGTTTATCCCGATGACTTCCCATCAACCACCGCGCGCCCGAGATGCTGAACTCGCTTATTCGGTTGGAGGTAAATGTGATGCGCGCGAAGCTAAAGGGGCTGTCACATTAGGGTTTTTTGCGGGAGCGTATGGCGGTGTCATATACGTCGGCATACGCCGTATACGCTACTCATACGCTACGCATATGCTACTCATACGCTACTCATACGCCGCCAGATGCCGGCGTATGTGAAGCGTATGAGGCATACGCCACCATACGCTTTCATAAATCCGTCCGTCCAAATTTTTTTGTGCATGCTAAAAAAAAACCCGACCTATGAGGGCGTATGGCCCATACTGTCAAAAAATGTCACAGCACGCTCCCATACGCTCCCATACGCTCCTCATACGCTCCTCGTACGCTCCTCGTAGGTTCCACATACGCTCAAAACCACCCGAAAGGTCACCAAATGTCATCATAGGCCGGCACGCGCAGGACCTACGTAGGTTTTCAATACGCTCCCGCCATACGCCGTAATGTGACGGCCTTTAATAAGGCGCTGTCACATTACGGCGTATGGCGGGAGCGTATGGCGGCGTAGCGGCTTACGTCATATACGCCGCATACGCTACGCATACGCTACGCATACGCTACGCATACGCCGCCAGTGCCGCAACACGCCGGCGTATGTGAAGCCTATGATGCATACGCCGCCATACGCTTTCATAAATCCGTCCGTCCAAATTTTTTTGTGCATGCTAAAAAAAACGCGACCTATGAGGGCGTATGGCCCATACTGTCAAAAAATGTCACAGCACGCTCCCATACGCTCCCATACGCTACACATACGCTACGCATACGCTACGCATACGCTCTTCATACGCTCCTCATACGCTCAAACACACCCGAAAGTGGCACCCGATGGCGTACGTAGGTTTTCAATACGCTCCCGCCATACGCCGTAATGTGACAGCCCCTTAAAGGAGAAGGGTCCACAGCGACGAAACGACGAAAACTGCGTTCCCACTGGGTAATATCGAGCATACCCTTGCAGGATGAGTTTCCCATTCATTAAGTATTGATATTGTGTGATTTAACCAGAAATCAATGTAGATCAATTTCAATTATACTTCAAACAATTTAATCTGTGCAAAAGATACATAAATATGTTATAATTTCTGAAAAATAAACTAGACAAAATAATATTTGACTACACTGCTAGCTCTGTGGAAGTCTAGCCTGGTCCCCTGGCATTCATTTGCATGGGCAGAGGCACAGGAGTTTTCATCTATTATCACTCACTCTCCAACCTGGTCCCCTAGCCTTTGTACTGGAAACAAGTTTAAACGAGCTCAAACGAGTTCAACCCCGGCTGGTTGGGTCGCACCATGGCTAGTTGGGTCGCTCCGTTTAGCCCTGAATATGCTTATGAGCTAAAGACCATTCTCGAATTTGTTCTGCATGTAAACGCTAGATGGCGTCAGGGCCGATCTTAATTAATATTGTTAAATTAGTAGCATTTCGTACATTGAATAAAGTAGACTTGTGGAATTTGTCTTTAGGTACTGTTATATTTTGCAGGTTCCAATGTTATTAGTCGAATTTACTCTTTGGAACCGGTGTACATCCACACCTGTTGCTCAGTGTACAGGTGGGAGTGGGGGTATCGATACTATTTAGATCAGCAGGTACTAGAGGCCTATGCTAGGTGGGAGCATTGGATTTTCAATCATAACTAGGAGGTGTGATTTAGGGTTTACTAACTAGTGTAGGCCTATGTCCAATCATGTGCCTCTTGCATGGATATAACTAGATAAAAGATTCACCCGGTACTTGTAGTACACGGGTGAAGGACAACGTACTGTAAATACGGGCGAAAATAGCTTTAGTATGGAACCTGAACTAGAAACTGTGGCTCCAGTATCAAATGGCTACTTATATCGGCACAGATTTGGTAAAATGGGAGAGAATGCAAAAAGACAAGATGGCGGCCGCAGAACGCCGTCGATTTCACTTTTAAAGGGACCAGCTATAGCTCGCTGGGACACTGCGCGTACTCCGACAAATGCTCTCCAAGCACAATCTTGTTTAGTTTTTATGTTTAATTGAACCAAGTATGTGTGGGGAGAGTATGGGACCAGGGCAGTGCTAGTCTGAACTGCAATACACGATAACACGGTTTGGCCTTATATGGGCATGTCCTAATTTCGCGAGAACGAGGCCACTTCCGGCTATAGGTAAACAAAGCCTGATAGCCTTGAGTTTGCCGGAACGCACAGTGCAAATCGTTAGTTTTATTCAAAAATAATAGAAATTCAGAACCCTAACCATATCAATTTAATATAATCATTTATGTAAACATGTTTTCTATGTGTATTCCAATCAGTTTGTTTCTAGGTGTTGTACTTTTAGAGATATTTAACTTTTTCTCTGAAGATTGCTCACTGCCATTGACAATGCATTGAGTATGCCGGTACGAGCAGTGCAAAACGTTAGTTTGATTCAAAACTAAGAGAAATCCAGAACCCTAACTATATCAATTTAATATAATCTTTTTTGTAAACATGTTTTCTATGTGTATTCCAATCAGTTTGTTTCTAGGTGTTGTACTTTTAGAGATATTTAACTTTTTCTCTCTGAAGATTGCTCACTGCCATTGACAATGCATTGAGTATGCCGGTACCAGCAGTGCAAATCATTAGTTTTATTCAAAAATAATAGAAATCCAGAACCCTAACCATATCAATTTAATATAATATTTTTGGTAAACATGTTTTCTATGTGTATTACAATCAGTTTGTTTCTAGGTGTTGTACTTTTATAGATATTTCACTTTTTCTGTAAAAAGAATGCTCACTGCCACACTAGTGATAATGCCACGCGGGTTTGTTTACCTGCGAACACGAATTAGGTCAAGATGGCCGCCAAACCGTGTTTAGGTGTATGGCAGTTTGTTGTCTTCAAAATGGCCGCCCCCATAGGCGGCGGCCATTTGCAATGCAAAAGCTGCGCTGTGATTGGCTGAAATTGTGCCGGCAACAGGCTCACACAGTAACAAGATTCGCTGGTTCTCAGCTTGTGCCCGGCAGTGTTAGGGACCGATTACGCCGAAATCTATTGAATGCGATCATATTTAACAGAATTACATACTAAAATAATGAAATTTAATTAAATTAACCTTAAATTCCAAGCGATATTAACGTAGCAGCTCGATCAGCGTCGAATCGCCGAGCGTAAACAAAACAAATAGCAGTGATCGCCGCAACGTGCGAAAATCCGCGCATGCGCAGAAGCCACGACAAGCCGCTGGTGTTTTGGGGAGTTTTCAGTCGCAACAGAATTTCAAATCGAGTTCGTTTGTTTTCCACGCGGCGGATAGCTGGCGACTTTAAATCTGATTAAACTAGATATTATATTATATTTGCGCCCCTACTGCAGGAGTACGGGGTGAATCTTGTATCTAGGATATAAGTCTCACAGCAAGCCTATGGCTAATATCAGATTCTCAAACCTGTGCAATTTATTATATTAAGCACTTCACTGCAGATTTCAGCAAATTTGACGTGAAGCAGAACTCTGGCTTCAACTTCATCTCTCCTATGTCCTTTTGATAACCCCCCTCACTAGGCTTACTATTGTCAGTAGGGCCTACTAATGGTACAAATATGAATGATCATGATCAGTTGGGTTTAATACTATAAACACTGGGCAAAGGCTATTCAGGAAATCACTATTATGTAGCTTTAACATCCTTGTCCTGTGGCCATATATGTATTTATGCATTCAAAAAGCTTACATATATGTATACATCGTGGGGCATATTTGATTCTAGGTAAAAATGTTGATTGACAATTTGTTGCAACAATGTATTTTACATAAGTATGAACTTTAATTTAATGTAACATTGGTTGCTCAGCTGGAAGATTACCCCAAGTGGAAGCCATACTACATGTTAGTGGTTAAGTGGAACTCCATACTACATGTTAGTGGTTAAGTGAAACTCCATACTACATGTCAGTGTTTAAGTGGAACTCCATACTACATGTTAGTGGTTAAGTGGAACTCCATAGTACATGTTAGTGGTTAAGTGGAACTCCATACTACATGTTAGTGGTTAAGTGGAACTCCATACTACATGTTAGTGGTTAAGTGAAACTCCATACTACATGTTAGTGTTTAAATGGAACTCCATACTACATGTTCGTGGTTAAGTGGAACTCCATACTACATGTTAGTGGTTAAGTGGAACTCCATACTACATGTTAGTGGTTAAGTGGAACTCCATAGTACATCTTAGTGGTTAAGTAGAACTCCATACTACATGTCAGTGGTTAAGTGGAACTCCATACTACATGTTAGTGGTTAAGTGGAACTCCATACTACATGTTAGTGATTAATTGGAACTCCATACTACATGTTAGTGGTTAAGTGGAACTCCATACTACATGCTTGTGGTTAAATGGAACTCCATACTACATGTTTGTGGTTAAGTGGAACTCCATACCACATGTTTGTGGTTAAGTGGAACTCCATACTACATGTTTGTGGTTAAATGGAACTCCATACTATGCACTTGTGGTTAAATCAAACTCCATACTACATGTTTGTGGTTAAGTGGAACTCCATTCTACATGTTTGTGGTTAAGTAAAATTCAACTCAACTCAGATTTCATACTGGTGACCACAAATTAGATTTCAAATCTTCTGGGAATGTATAGAGTAAGAGGCGAAACATTAATCTAAATTTAGGTTTTTTAAATCTTTTCTTCTGAACCCATCCACAGCAACATGGTTCATTTAAGTAAGCTGAAACAGGTTGACATACCAATAATTCTTAACAAGGCTGGATATCCCACCACCGTATGTATGATCGACTGGCCTCATCGATACATCAGGATAATCTGTTTGTAGATGGTATCCCAGTAGGATACCCGATATCAAATCAAATAACCTCCCCCCCCCAAACCCAGGATGAAGATAGACTACTCAATAAAGGTGATGTTTGTTAGTTGTTGGAGTTTTACGTCATGGCACCATCTAAAGTCATATCTGAATGGGTACCAATTTGTGACAGTGTGCACTCATGACAACTTTATAGTGCCACCCCATGGGGAAATCAGGCCGCCCGCACAATGACCCGATATCCCATTCAGTGACATTATCCTGACACTAAGTTAACCAGTCCTTGCCCTATCCTATTAATGCCGAGCACCAGGCTAGGAAGCGACAACTATCAATTTTAAAGTCATTGGTTTGACTGAACCGGGAACCAAACTCCCTACCTTCCGCACAAGAGGCCCGCGCTCTACCGATTAGGCCATCGCGCCCGGTGACACCCATTATGGGGATAAGGTACTCAATACAGGGGAGGTCACGTGATATAACGGACGCTATCTGGCCGAGATTCTCGTGAGAGCTAACAAATATATAGGTCTAACTAACCTACTGTAAAGTCGACGGCTGGCGGTGTGAGTGGTGTGGACAGGCTAATGAGAAAGCAATACAGGTAATGAAGGAAAGTAGATAAAGAGTGAAATGTAGGAGAGTGAGACTCTCTCATTTATTACTTGTATAGCTTTTATAATCCAAGATGGTGGTGATCACATGATCCAATCTTCCAATCCCTAACAAGCATTCTTCTAACCACCAATGAGTGTTCAATAGCCCTGTCACCAAGCATGGTTAGGTCTGTCTCTGGGGCAGAGATCCATAAATAACTCTAGAGGGGAGGGGGTATGTGAGGCAACCTCTCCAAAGACTATCCATCTAAGAAGTGACACTCTTCCGCTATACTATTTACTATACAATTTCTATATTTATGAGTAATAGTTTACCAACTCCACACATCCCTCATATGCCTTTGGTTTTATTTATTACCTTTTACCATTTTATAGACAAATTGCAATTTATTATAGTAGAGTTCATATATCCTCATATGTCATAATATCGGAAAGTTTTACACTACGTTCATATCCACGACGTAAATGCGTGTGAAAGTACGACGTCTTTAGACAGTCCACAGAAGCCACGATTATTCGATCTTTGAGTCCCTATTAACCTGCACGATACCCAGTTTTGAACCAATCTGATCGTGATTTGAATCGGCTAGGCAATGCAGTACATAAGTTATAATAGTGGGATTAGAACCCATGGGTTCGAACCCTGGTCGAGTCAAACCAATGACTTAAAGATTTATACTTGTCGTTTCCTAGCCAGGCGCTTAGCATTATTAGGATAGGGCAAGGACTGGTTCGCTTAGTGTCATGATGATGTGACTGAGTGGAATATCAGGCCATGAGTGCATACTGTCACAAGTGGGTGCCTGTCCTGATATGACCCTAGATGTTGCCAGGTCATAAAACTCCAAGCACCAACCAACCAGTGATTTTCACCATCAGGATTCTGGCAAGGTTGGTGTCAGCAGCAGTGTTGAAAGTATATAGGACACTATCACTATGGCCGGCTTCTGGAGATGTATAGAGGAAGAGGAGTAATATTAATCTAAATTGAGATTTTGTTAAATCTCTTCTTCTCAGCCTATCCATTGTAATAGTATGGTTCACATAAATACGGTGAAACAGGTAGATATACCTATATTTCATAACCAGACAATACTGTAATTAGTATTGCCGAGTCATAGTAATGTTGAGCCTTTATGTCATTCCCTGGTTTGAATCCCCACTTCCTGCATTTCCGCGGGGGGGGGGGGCACAATCCCAACCATTAGGCTAACGATGCTCCCTGATGCAATCACCATGCCCGTGCCTATGTGTCTATAATGGCTTCTTGCCTGAGAGGTCAGTGCAGGCTGCTGCCGTTGTTCCCCTGGCAATGCAATGCAAGTCCTTCAAATGGTGTACATCCATAAATCGTTTGATGTGTACATGTATACATGCAATGCACTTAAAAATGACATGCACAAGATAAGTTC
Source organism: Branchipolynoe longqiensis (assembly GCA_030323885.1). NCBI lineage: Eukaryota > Metazoa > Annelida > Polychaeta > Phyllodocida > Polynoidae > Branchipolynoe > Branchipolynoe longqiensis. Next base: position 35,760,532 of record CM059196.1, on the reverse strand, counting down.
ACCAACTATACAGCGAATAAATGCACAGGATCCTGGTCACTGCAACTGGTGTTATTGTACATGTTATAATTAACATGGGTAATTCTCGGGCAGAGACTGGACGAAATGATAGCACTCACCCGCCACTTGGAGGAATACTATGTGATACCTGAACAAACCAATAGGTGGCGACAACGACCAAACTTGGCCGCAGAAATGTGTACGTTACCTGGCCCTGCCAAATTTGAACCGTCCGTAGAACCATCGCAGCTGCCGTCAGCCTAACATCGACCCAACTTTCTTAACCCACCCACCCACACCAATAGATAAGAGACAACTGATAGGGCTGATGGTTCGATTCTGCTCGAACATCACCACCGGGCGAGCAGATGGACGAGACGAGCACTGAGCAGATGACTAATCACTCACTCGCGGTCCTGGTTACTGTACACTGACATTGACTAAACTGTAATTGTGAAATGTGAAAAATAAAAGCCAACTCTATCAACTTTGTCTGCGTCCTGAGAATTGAGGTAGAGCCGATGTAAACACAGAGACGCTCCTACCTGGAATGGGGTTCGAACCCACACTTCCCACAATACGCAGCCCATGGTCTCAATCATTATCCTATTTGGTATCGATGTTGCGATCATCCTATCCATTACATCCCTGTCTATATGGCTCCTTACCTTAGAGGCCAGGCTTAGATTACTGACAATATTTGTGATTTCCAAATTGGTCCATTGCATAGTCCGATGGTTTTGAGGATCTGTTTTTTTTTCTGAAATAATTATATTAATTTGATTGATATAATCTATCTGACATCAATTGGAATAAACTTGTTTTGAATTGGTTAAGTTTTGAGATATTTGAAGTGCAAACATGTCAAATTAGTTTTGGCAAGCATGTCAACATTCTGACAACGTCACTTATCTACTCAAGCGACTGGTTAGGCCTTCTGCCTCGCCTCGTGCTGCCACCTGGCTTCTTCCTCCTCGCCTAGCCCTGCCTCATGCCTGTAGCACTCACTCCAAAATTGTAATGCTAATCAATTTGCATCTCTTTTTCTGTCTTCCCTCCAGGTGTGTACTGCAACGGTACCTGGGATGAGGTCCTCTGCTGGCCAGCCACACCTTTCAACACCACCGTCTCCCTGCCCTGCCCCAACGTCCCGAACGATGAAGGTAAGTGGCCAGCCAATACAGCACTTCACATTCAGAGTCCGCTGGTCCCTGAGGAGGGACTGGTGCTGCGACCTTGCATGTTTGCATGCCGGTGTGGCAGGAAATCGCAAACCCCTGGAAATTGCACACCCTGGGGTTTGCGATTTACTAGGAAATCACAAACCCCCCTGGGAAATTGCAAACCCCCCCATGCTTTGTAGCATTTATCACTCCAAGCATGGCAGCTATATGTTTGATTTTGAACTTCGACCAGATCTGGGGGGATAACATGGATTCAAGGAGGATCAAGATGGATTAATCCTAATGAAAACATCTTTGCGATAGTCCAGTTTGTAATTCCGACCACACATGCGCTGAAAACGGCAATGGTACAGCTAGTTGTACTGGTTTTTCTAGTATGTTTGAAACAAATTGACCTGTTCCCCTATCCTTCTTGGGAGTGATCGCAGTGAATATCGCCCTTGCTGTGACAGGCATGAAATTAAAAATAATCAATTAATCCATCTTGTAAGGGATCCCCCTATAAAAATAAATGAGGCTTAATCATGCTTACATAAATACAATTTTTATAATAGACCAGTTCGTAATTGTGGGAATTTTAAAAGCAAAATAAACCTGCACAATGCACATCAGCCACATGTGCTTGCTTTAAGACTGCCAAACATGGGGGGTTAGCGATGCTCGGGGGGGATATGAGATGTCCTAGGAAATTGCACACCCCCCATGCCCATATATGGTATGGGGTTTGTGATTTCCTAGGAAATCACAAGTGGGGGTTTGCGATGTACAGGGTTTGCGATTTCCTGTAGGGTTTACTTTGATACAAAATTAATAGTGCTGTCCCACTGGAAGACCAGGCCACCTGCACCATGACCTGATATCCCACTCAGTCACATTATCCTGGCACTGAGCTGACCAGTCCTTGCCCTATCCTAATAATGCCGAGTGCCAGGCTAGGAAGCGACAAGTATCAATTTTTAAGTCATTGGTTTGACTCGACCAGGGTTCGAACCCACGACCCCACGATCTACCTAAACGGGAGACGGACGCTCTAACTCATTCGGCTATCCCGTCTTCCACCGACTGCCGTGGTCTAGTATAGTAAGTAGCCTTACTAAAAGACACTGCACTGCACAAAGGTCACCCATACGTCATCCTGCGACGGTTTTCCCTTTTTTTGCGGTACGTTTTCTATACCCCGCCGCCATACGCCGTAGTGTGACAGCCCCTTAAGGGTGAAGAACAACCCATTAGAAAGAGTGGCGAAATTGTGGGGAAATCAGATGACCACATCTATTCTTAATCTAAGAAACAGAATGCATTCTTCACACACCTTGTTATATTTACCAACAACTTTTTAACTGATTAGTAGATTAAATCTAGTAGATAAATGAACTGTAAAGTTTGAATTGACAGTGCGTACATAGCCACATGGCAGGCATTGACAGGAAGTTGTGAGGTTCCTGGGTAATAATCCAATCTAGGTCAAAAAGCACTCATTTTCATTGGCTAATTTAGTAAGGTGGTGAAACAATTCAATCAACCATGGCATATTTACTTCAGGGACTCTATCAATTGAACCTGATTTTGTGTAATTATGCCTTGATATTCTGTGATTTGAACCCTGCGGAGAGTATATGTGGAGGAAAAACATATACAATCAGATTGTAGCTATTGGATTTTAATCAACATAAGGTAGGGAATCCAAACTAAGACCATGAAAAGAGAGACACTTTTTTGTCAACTTTTACATACGGTTGTTATTCACCTCTGAACAGAGTCAGAGGTGACACTTTTTTCTCGGGTTCACTATACACCTTTGACATTAAACTCACTTTGGACTTAGGTTTATTGAAGAATGGACCTGGGACGTTAAACTCACTTTGGACTCAAAAAGACATAGTTCCTGGTTACCAAACTTGGGAGGCTTATGCAACTTATTGCTTTGCTCTAGTTTCTAAATTCGATTACAGCAAAATTGTGCTAGCAAATATTCTACGTTGACTAAAATACTACTTCCTGTTTGCATCTTCACCAATCCTTCACAACCTGACAGTAGACAACCCAAGAACAAAGTGGAAACTTTGGTTACCCACACCCGGAGCTGCTCAGTAACCATGGTAACGCATGGTAGCATCCATCGCCTGTGTCTCCACCAGTGCAACACTCATACTTACGACTCAGCCTATGCTGTCTATACTGTATATACTGTCTATACTGTCTATACTGTATATACTGTCTATACTGTCTATACTGTCTATCCACTCTATACTCTCTATACTGTCTATACTGTCTATAATTCTATACTGTCTGTACTGTCCATACTGTCCATACTGTCTATACTGTCTATACTGTATATACTGTCTATACTGGGTGCTACTTTAGACTCTAAATTAGAGTGCAGTCTACATGAATAAAGATCCAAATCAGTATCCTCCTCAAATCAGTATCCTCCTCAAAGGTGAGGGTTACGGTTATGAGTTAGGGTTAGGGTTAGGGATAAAGTGCAAGTAGACCACTTTGTTTGTTTGTTTAACGACTCGCCAACACAAAAAGTAAACATCGGCTATTGAGGATCATCGTAGGTTGACCACGTCGAAGGTAAACCACATGCTAAAGTGTAAATGGCCAAAGTAGACTGAACATTAAAGTGACACCCATTACTGTCTATTCAGTACGCATACTGACCACTATATCTCAAATATATCGAATCAAAATGCCAACATGAATGGGATGAGCATCCAAACAATAAGTCGCATACAATCTTCCCATGCATTGAAATGCATCCACAACATCAGCATGATCAAGTAGTCCTCGCTCGATGCCACATTGGCCACTCTTGGCTGACTCATGCATTTTTACTCAAGCGAGAGCCACCCCCCAAGTGCAGTGGGTGTCAGTGCAAATTAACACTCAGACAAATCCTGCTCCGGCCTGATATGACCTTAGATGTGGCTAGGACGTAAAACAACAACAACAACACAACACAAACAACTCCTGCTTGAGGGTGTAGTGTGTAGACAGCATGGCCTTGTAGCAACAGTTTAAATGCAGGACATCATTCAAGACTCCGGTCTTGTATGATTCATGGATGGTAGAGGTAAAGGTCAGTGCAGTGCAGCGTCCATCATATACAGACCGGAAGTAGTTCGCTAGATGATACCGGACGCCGTGGTCGAATCGGTAGAGCACAGGCCTCGCGTGCGAAAGATCGGTTCCCAGTCCAGTCAAACCAATTACTTTTATATTGATACTTGTCGCTTCCTAGCCTGGCACTCGGGATTAATAGGATAGGGCAAGGACTGGTTAGCTCGGGGTCAGGATAATGTGGCTGAGTGGGATATCAGGTCATGGTGCCACCCGGCCTGATCTCCCAGTGGGACAGCACTATACAGTTGTCATGAGTGCGGATGGTCACAAGGTGGTAGCCGTCCTGATATGGCTTTAGATGTTGTCAGGACGTAAAGCTCCACCAACCAACCGACCAATCTATAGATGACATTTTTTATGGGGCTGTCACACTACGACGCTTCTCGCCGGCGACCCGTCAAGGTGTGGTGTTTTTGGGCGATAATTAGTGAAATATCGAGACGCACTGGGGGCGCGTTATGCGCGCGTCGGTACACGTCGGTACATTATCTTTGACGTTGATGCTCGGCGCGAAACGCCGGCGCGCGTTCCCTATCGCCCAAGGTTTTCAACATGTCAAAAACAACCCAACAACCGCCAGCGCGCGCAAATATATGGGTAAGGACGTTAGGCGCGCGTCGCGCTGCGTTGGACGCGCCGGAATAACGTTATGGGAACGCTAGGAAGACGGCGCGCGCGCGCGGGAGGGTCGTTGCTCACGCGTTGCGCAAACTGGGCCGTTTTTGTTTTACGCCCTAGCAACATTTAAGGTTAAATGAAGACGTCGCGCCAAACTTTTTTTTTTTTTCCCCCAGCGCGTCGACACACGTTGGCCGCGCGCGCATAATGCGCCGTGCTGACGCCGATCTTTTCCCCCAAACCGCCGAAAAGTTTGACGTTTCTCGACGCGCAAGATAGTAGTTTCAACGCTGACGGGTCGCCGAGAGAAGCGTCGTAGTGTGACAGGCCCATTAGCCTTGTCATTTACCGATATTAGAACTTACAAGAGTTTGTTATAATCAGTTCAGAACTAATACTCCACAATATGCTATATTTACCGAAGTAGTTTTGTTCTTGCAGAACTGATATTTAAATACCACAAGGAATATTTTAAATGTTTAACCATATGTCATTGAGGGTTGTTCCTACGAACACAAACAAAAAACAAAAAAAAATGTATATGTATATATATATGTGTCTATATATATAATTAATGGATATATATATAATTAATCGATGTGTGTATATATATATATATATATCCATTCATTTCTATGCAGATGATGTGTTGTGCCTTTTAATTTCGGATCATGTGAAGCTTCAGTAAGTAACACAGTCTTGCACTAAGATTTTCAGCTTTCGCGTCAAGATTTAATTGAAATATATCAATTCTGAACTGTCCATATGAAAATAACAATACCACAAATGTGTAATTGCTCAAACTTAGTAAGTTCATTACAAGTAATATCATTTATATTTTCTCCATCCATCACTTACAAGCCGCCGCAAGCCATAGCTAGTTGTTAGTCACAGGGCGTATGCTTTTTCTTCTTTTTTTTCTTGAAGATTTATACAGCCTATCATGGATAAGCCTGAATAGGCTTGTTTTCACCATTAGACAGTTTGTCGATAGAAAGCCCGAGCCTACACCTTTACCGACCAAGTTTTGAATGTGGTCTCCTGCTGTTCCTGTCTGCGCACTAATTCATGTTTAATGCCTCCCACTGCGCAGCCGCATTGGCGTACCGGCGCTGCGACACTTCCGGTGAGTGGGTCGGCGGGAAGACCAACTACAGTGTCTGCATTGAGCAAATGTCACCCCGTCCTGAGCTCGGCATCAACGACAGCAGCCCCAGAGCATCGACGGACTTAACTGATGATGTACGTATTTCATTATTTTTAAACACAGATTATGATTACTGTCTATGCCTTAAACTCTTAGCAATGGATTAGCGCCCCTTTTCATTGCAAAGTGCACTAACTCGCCATCCAGTTGTCCACAGCTGGTTCATCAAAGGATGTGGTACGTGCTGTCCTGTCTGTGGGAAAGTGGAGATAAAAGACCCCTTGCTGCTTATCGCAAAGAGTAGCCTATGTGGTGGCAGCGGGTTACCTCCAAAGAAATATGTCAGAATGACCATATGATTGAAGTCCAATAGCCGATGATGAAAATCAATGCGCTCTAGAGGCATCTTTTTGTTGGTAAGTGCTATTATGCCCATACCAATGGATTAGTGCCCCTTCCATTGCAAAATAGACTAGCTCCCCATACTCTATCCATCCACAAATGGACCCCATCCACAAATGGACTAGCTCCCCATCCACTATACATCCATAAATGGACTAGCTCCCCATCCACTATCCATACACAAATGGACTAGCTCCCCATCCACTATCCATCCACAAATGGAGTAGTTCCCCATCCACTATCCATACACAAATGGAGTAGTTCCCCATCGACTATCCATCCACAAATGGAGTAGTTCCCCATCCACTATACATCCACAAATGGACTAGCTCCCCATCCACTATACATCCACAAATGGACTAGGTTCCCATCCACTATACATCCACAAATGGACTAGTTCCCCATCCACACTACATCCACAAATCGACTAGATCCCCATCCACTATACATCCACAAATGGACTAGCTCCCCATCCACTATACATCCACAAATCGACTAGGTCCCCATCCACTATACATCCACAAATGGACTAGTTCCCCATCCACTATACATCCACAAATGGACTAGTTCCCCATCCACTATACATCCACAATTAGAGTAGCTCCCCATCCACTATACATCCACAATTAGAGTAGCTCCCCATCCACTATAAATCCAAAATTGGAGTAGCTCCCCATCCACTATCCATCCACAAATGGAGTAGCTCCCCATCCAGCATAGATCCACAAATGGAGTAGCTCCCCATCCACTATCCATCCACAAAATGAGTAGCTCCCCATCCACCATAGATCCACAAATGGAGTAGCTCCCCATCCACTATACATCCACAAATGGACTAGCTCCCCATCCACTATACATCCACAAATGGACTAGGTCCCCATCCACTATACATCGACAAATGGACTAGCTCCCCATCCACTATACATCCACAAATAGACTAGCTCCCCATCCACTATCCATACACAAATGGACTAGCTCCCCATCCACTATACATCCACAAATGGACTAGGTCCCCATACACTATACATCCACAAATGGACTAGGTCCCCATCTACTATACATCCACAAATGGACTAGGTCCCCATCTACGATACATCCACAAATGGAGTAGGTCCCCATCCACTATACATCCACAACCATCCACATCTCCACAATTGAGTAGCTCCCATCCCTTATCCAAATGGATAGTCCCCATCCACTATCATCCACAAATGGAGTAGCTCCTTTCAAATGGATAGCTCCCCATCCACTATCATCCACAATGAGTAGCTCCCATCACTATCATCCACAAATGGACTAGCTCCCCATCCACTATACATCCACAAATGGACTAGCTCCCCATCCACTATACATCCACAAATGGACTAGTTCCCCATCCACTATACATCCACAAATGGACTAGCTCCCCATCCACTATACATCCACAAATGGACTAGCTCCCCATCCACTATCCATCCACAAATGGACTAGCTCCCCATCCACTATCCATCCACAAATGGACTAGCTCCCCATCCACTATACATCCACAAATGGACTAGTTCCCCATCCACTATACATCCACAAATGGACTAGTTCCCCATCCACTATACATCCACAAATGGAGTAGCTCCCCATCCACTATACATCCACAAATGGACTAGCTCCCCATCCACTATACATCCACAAATGGACTAGCTCCCCATCCACTATTGGTGTACTATCCATCCACAAATGGACTAGCTCCCCATCCACTATCCATCCACAAATGGACTAGGTCCCCATCCACTATACATCCACAAATGGACTAGCTCCCCATCCACTATCCATCCACAAATGGACTAGGTCCCCATCCACTATACATCCACAAATGGACTAGCTCCCCATCCACTATACATCCACAAATGGACTAGCTCCCCATCCACTATGCATCCAAAAATGGAGGAGCTCCCTATCCACTATCCATCCACAAATGGACTAGCTCCCCATCCACTATACATCCACAAATGGACTAGCTCCCCATCCACTATACATCCAAAAATGGAGTAGCTCCATATCCACTATCCATCCACAAATGGACTAGGTCCCCATCCACTATCCATCCACAAATGGACTAGCTCCCCATCCACTATCCATCCACAAATGGACTAGGTCCCCATCTACTATACATCCACAAATGGACTAGGTCCCCATCTACGATACATCCACAAATGGAGTAGGTCCCCATCCACTATACATCCACAAATGGACTAGCTCCCCATCCACTATACATCCACAAATGGACTAGCTCCCCATCCACTAGACGTCCACAAATGGACTAGCTCCCCATCAACTATACAACCACAAATGGATTAGCTCTCCATCCACTATACATCCACAAATGGACCGTCCACCACCTACACCTCACCCATGAGAACAGCTCACTTTACACGGCACATACACCATACCCGTAATTGCAGAACAGTTTTTGCAGCGACCCACCATCTTACCCCATAACATTGAACTTAAAGTGCCTGTCACACTATGCTGGATTGAGCAATGGACAGAATTGTCTAGTCGGGTGGTGATAAGTATCAAAATGTATTAAAATGTATCAAAGTGGTGCAACATTGGGTCAAAGGCCGCCGGACGAACGGACATGAAACGGACATGAAACGGACATGAAACGGACATAACCGGATAGCCAACGGATGAAACAAACTCAAGCCGGACAAGAACCATAGACGTCAATCTGGCAGCATCCGTTCCTAGTTTTGTGCATGTTCAAAACTTGTACGAACACAAACCGTACCCGCTGATCTCCCTATTTACAATGTAATGTAAACGGCTATAAGACCAGTGCCTCGGCGCTGAAAAATATGTATGTTCTGATGAATAAACTGTTTTACCTATTTTTAGATGAATAGAGGCCATCCTTTTAATAGTCAAATATAAGCTTGCACAATAACACAGCAGTATAACGAGATAGTAGTGTGATACAATAGCAGCATGATAAGTATAACAGCGTGCATATTTATGAATTTTAGCTACCATTATTGATTATATTTATTATATACAAAATGATAAGGGTTTTGGTTGTTGGAGTTTTACGTCCTGGCAACATCTCAGGTCATATGAGGACGGAATTATAAGGGTGCAGGCATGCCAAAACAGATTATTCTCTACACCCTAATCCCTTAGAAATGGATTACTACCCCTTCCATTGCAAATCACTTTTAAACAAAAAGGTATTATCAAAGTAATAGTACTCTCTTCTTTTCTGTTATGAATTCGATATAATTAATTACGTATTATTTATTTTTCGCTCTGCGATCCATTGGGACCATGGAATCATCTCAAGCTGAGTTTGATCGTTTTTATTACTGATAATTAAGCAGTGAAGGCAGATTTTCTAGTTGGGATTTATTGGGAGAAACAAAGGATTAAGGGAAGGTTTATAATGAAAATGATAATACTCCTCACTAATCCTCCTTTAAGACACAATCAAAATATTGTGTGCAACCTTTTTGTTAACTGTTTACGCTGACATATGCAAGTAGTGTGTTTATCCAATGTAGAACATCTTTGCTTTCTGTACGGGAGATTGTGTGTCCGAGACAACCCGAAGACCTACACAATGTATGCTGGTTGCTACCTAGTGTGGTGTTCAGCATTACTAGGATAGGACAATGAGCAGTTAAACGTGGGAGATCTATTGTCCACAGTTGATATTTGTTTCTGGTTACTCAAAGAATGTTGATTGATTTATTGATGGTTAATGGTTTAATGGTATGTTGGTAGCGAGGGATATATTCACGGTGAAAAGCTAGAGTGATCTATTCTTTCAATTACAAAATTGTTGGTTGGTTGTTGGAGCTTAACGTCATGGCAACATCTAAGGTCATATCGGGGAAAATGCTCAGATCCATTTACAATAAATCGCAAAAACCATCTTTGATGCAATTTTTAAGGGGCTAGACTTGTGTTAACTAACTGCAAAATCTAACTTACACAAAAATAGCCAAGATTACAAGAGGCGACATAGCCTAGTCAGGGAAGTTAAAACGAAGCCATTACTGTCTAAATGTGCAATCGAACCCACGGGTTCGAACCCTTGTAGAGTCAAACCAATGACTTAATAATTGATACTTGTCGCTTCCTAGTCAGGTGCTCAACATTATAAGGATAGGGTAAGGATCGGTTGGCTTAGTGTCAGGATAATGTGACTGAGTGGGATATCAGGTCAAGCTGCTAGTAGCTTGATCTCCGACTGGGGCAGCACTATAAAGTCATCATGAGTGCACAAGTCGGTGCCAGTACTGATACGACCTTAGACATTGCTAGGACGTAAAACTCCAACAACCAACCAACATAAAATAAATTGTGACAGCCTTACCCTGATGTATCGTGCACCTTGTGGTCTGTGACGGCATAAACACAGATAGTGGTACCTGCATGGAGAGTGCTCTTATTATAAATTAAGGGCAACGGCATATTGTGCTGGTAGTTGCAGTTATATAGGTGTTAGCTTGAGTTATGTTGGATTGTGAGGGAGACTGTGTAGTGTTTATTCTTCAGCCATCTTGTACCTCCTGGTGCCCATGCCTGCCAGTGTACATCAAAGTATGAATTCATGATAGTACATAATGGAATAGGTATACAACATCCCTTTTCTTATAAATGAAAAGCAGCAATCTTCCTGTGTTACAATAATCATGTTGATGTGTACAAGTTATATACCTATGTGGATGTCAATACAATTTCTCATCATGCTGAGAATATTTAGGTTTATACATGTGCACTTGTGGAATGCTATTACCATTGCAGTTACTTCAGTGAAAGATAATCTTGAATATTTCCTCCAATACGCAAATTCTGATAATAGTTTCTCTTGCAGTTGACTAATACTGTGATTAACTTTGAATGTATATAAAAGTTGTGACTGACAACATAATAAGTCTAATGCTCAGACATACTACTGACTAAGTCTAAGAACCAAAATTAACCATGACTCCGCACTGTTCAATTAGTCTTGATGTTTTTTTAGTTGTTCTTTCAGACTGTCTACGACTAAATACCTCTTTGACCGGTTGGTCACTACGAATGACTGTGAGGTTTGCGCGTTCACTAAACCTCACACTCTTTTCAGTGGGTGGTCTTGTGGGCGAGCAAGTCACAGACTGCTCATTCCCAGAACATTGGCTTTGTGGAAGGGGTTCAGCTTCAGAACAAGGGCTCTCTAGGTCATTTGATTCTCGGCTAAATCCAAGTTTTTTACTAGGCTCTGCACTAAGCTCTTTCAAGAAACGACGGTTACGCCGTAATACATTTCCATTAGGCGATTTGATCATGTATGATCGAGGCTCCTTACACACTGATTTTACAGTTCCAGGAACCCATGAAGATTTGCCTGGTTCCTGTTATGTATCTGTGTCAGCGGTAACCATGACGTAACGATGACGTCATGTATGGGGGTGTGCTAGGATGACGTAAGATAAATAAACAGTTCCATAACGCAGCTCAAGGTGTTCACACTTCATCACATGGTGTCAGATGTATTGAACGAACTTAACGACATGGCGTTAACGGGATTAAAACCCCCGTCTCATTTAAATGTGGACGATAACATGGCTATGGAATGGAGGTCGTGGTTGCAGGCATATGAGATATATGCGACAGCATCGGGTGCTTCTTCCAAGTCGGAAAAAGTACAGTGCTGTGTATTCCTTCATGTGGCGGGCCGAGACGCGCAGAAGATCCACAAGACCTTGAAGATTGATGCAACGAACAAGGATAAAATCGGCCCACTCATCGATGCATTTAATGAATACTGTGAAGGTAAATCTAACATTACGGTGATTCGATATCAATTCAACTCGTATAACCAAACGAGTGAAAACATTGACGCTTACATACGAGAAGTTAAATCGCGTGTCACACATTGTTGCTATGACAATTTAGAGGATTCGTTGTTGTGTGATAGACTGGTATGTGGTGTCAAAGATAATATGTTACGGAATCGACTGCTACAAACACCGAATTTGTCGTTGGATCAATGTGTTCAGATGTGCAGATTAAGCGAGCACAAAGCGGCGCAATTAGTGAATACCGATGTTACTGCAGAGGAGGGCGTGGCCAGCATTTCTTCTGCGAACGGGCGTCGCCATGGTTTCATGACGCGACCGTCACAACCGTGGACACCGCCTACGTCAATGAGGTTTCGACAGGCAAGACAACAACCCGGGCAATGTGATAAATGCGGTTATAATCATCAAAAAGGGAATTGTCCGGCTCGTGGCAAGGAATGTGACAGTTGCCACAAGCTGGGGCATTTTCGCAGAGTTTGCCGGGCACGGATGACAAATGCTGTGCCAGTTAACGAAGTACATGTTGACCCTAGTAACCTTGACGAGGTGCCGGAGGATGTGGGTCAAACATATGATTTGTTCGTCGGAGCGGTGTACAGCAACGCAAATAGTGGACCTGGATTGTGGTTCACAACAGTGAACATTGGCAACGTTGAGGTGTCTTTCAAGATGGATACGGGTTCTGAGGCTAACATTCTACCGTTGGATGTATACCGCAAGCTGGAGAACGTAGTGTTGAACCCGTCCAAATGTCACCTCGTAACATACAATGGTGATCGCATAATACCATCAGGGGAAATACAGCTAGACGTCAACGGAAAACGACTAAAATTTCAAGTAACAGATGCGGGGAGCGCCATCCTGGGAAAAGTAGCATGTGTTGATTTAGGACTGATCGCTCGTGTTGATGTTGTTCAAGACAAATTGAATGGATCTGACGCACATGAAATGGTAAATAAATATTCGGATGTATTTGTTGGTCTAGGCCTGATAAAAGTAAATGCTATGATACATGTTGATGCATCTGTACCTCCTGTCATTGACCCTCCACGTAGGATACCTGTGTCTATTACAGATGATGTTAGGCAAGAACTAGACCGTATGTTGAACTTAGGTGTAATTGTAAAGGAGGATGACCCTACACCATGGGTCAGCTCTATAACCATTGTAAGGAAGCCAGGCAAGATTAGGATCTGTTTAGACCCAACAAAATTAAACAGGGCTATACTACGTGGCCCATATCCGGTACGTACCGTTGAGGAGGTCGTGTCTCAAATACACGGATCCAAATTCTTTTCCGTATTAGATGCCAATAGTGGTTACTGGCAGGTAGAGCTGGATCACAATAGTTCAAAACTATGTACCTTTAATACCCCGTGGGGCAGATTCCGTTACACAAGGTTGCCGTTTGGTATCAAAACGGCGGGTGACATTTTCATCAAAGAAATGAATGACATGTTACGAGATATGAAAGGGGTTCATGTAATTTCAGACGATATCTTGGTGCATGGCAGAACCGTACAGGAACACAATGAACGCCTGGAAGCGGTATTATCCCGTGCCAGGGAAATGAATCTTAAACTAAACCCTAAAAAGTCAAAAATTTGCCAAACCAGTGTTAATTATGTAGGTCATTTAATCACTGCTGACGGATTAAAGCCTAATGAAGAACGCGTACAGGCAATAATAGACATGCCGGATCCAACTGACAAACCTGCTGTACAAAGATTCTTAGGCATGATCGGTTATGTCAGCAAATTCATAAATAACATGGCACAGATAACTAAACCTTTACGAACAGTCATAAAAAAAAATGTAGCTTGGCACTGGGATGATCCGCAGAGAGCAGCGTTTAATAAACTGAAGCAATTGTTAAGGGATGCACCTGTCCTAAAATATTTTAATTGTAAGGAACAAATAACATTGCAAGTAGATGCATCCAAATATGGGTTAGGGGCGACTCTGTTCCAAAATGACCAACCAGTTGCAATGGCTTCTAAGGCTTTAGATGATTGTCAAGTCAGTTATGCCGTTATAGAGAAGGAACTTCTTGCCATATGTTTTGGATGTAAAAAGTTTCATGAATATATTTTTGGCAATAGTATAATTGTTCAAACTGATCACAAACCATTAGAATCTATTATGTTGAAGCCCATCCATGAACTATCGGCACGTATGCAGCGCATGAGGATGAGATTGCAAAATTATAATTTAAAAGTAGTTTACACTAAGGGGTCAACGCTTTTTTTTGCAGATACATTGTCCAGGGCGCACACATCTAGCATAGAGCCAAATGACCTCTTCGATAAAGACGTTTCGGTGGCGTCCGTGGATGTTGATAAGGATATAGTGCAACGGGTTGTATCAGCAACCAAAATGGACAAAACATTGCAAGAAATAATCAATTTGACTGTCAACGGTTGGCCAGATAATAGCAAAAAGGTATCGCCAAATATTAGACCGTTCTACACTTACAGTAGAGACATAACATACTCTGAGGGTTTAGTATTTAAGGGTTTGCAAATTGTTATTCCTAGAATATTGCAACCAGATGTTTTAGATAAGATACATGAATCGCATTTAGGGATCATCAAGTGTAAACAATTAGCGAGGGACACTGTATTCTGGCCCGGAATGAACGCCCAAATAGAAGACAAAGTTGCCAGATGTCAGATTTGTCAAGAGTTCCGAAATGCGCCCCATAAGGAACCTCTGATAAATCACCCGATAGTAGACATCCCATTTTATAAAATAGGGGTTGACCTATGTCATTCAAACGGTTTAAATTATTTGATCATTGTTGATTATTATACAAAATTCCCGGAGGTTATACATATGCATGAGACTACAAGCAAAGCTGTTATCGTTGCCCTTAAGCAGACATTTGCTAGATACGGTATACCAAGATATGTCGTGTCCGATAATGGGCCTCAATTCAAAAGTGTAGAATATACTAGTTTCTCTAACAAATATGGCTTTGAACCTGTTTATACTAACCCAATGCATTCACAAAGCAACGGCCAAGCTGAACGGTTTGTACAAACGGTCAAAGGTATATTAAAGAAGTCAGCAAAAGGTGATGGTGATATGTATTTAGGCCTATTGAATTACAGGAACACACCATTGCAAGGTATGGGGGCATCTCCATCACAATTGCTAATGTCTCGCACATTAAGAACCAGAATGCCTATGTTAGAGGTTCGTCTGAGACCCCGACTGCAACCATCTAAATTGGCATTGTTGAAACAGGTTCAGTTCAATCAAAAGAGGTATTTTGATAAACGAGCTGGAAAAAACATTAAGGACGCTTCAGCCAGGTGATATAATAAAATATAAAGATCACAAGAATGAGTGGAGGGATGGTAAAATCATACAAAGTAATACGCCTGGACCAAGAGACTACAAAATCATGAACGCGGACAATACGGTGGTGCGCCGTAACCGAAAGTTCATATTTAAATGTTCCCCTCCCAATAAAAAGAATATGAGCAAGAATAAAAATGCTCGATTAGAAGTAAATGCAGACAACATTTCCGACACCCAGAAAGATATGAATGGCATAAAGCAGCCATATCAAACTCGTTACGGTCGATATATTCGCCGACCAGATAGATTGGGTGTTCTTGCATAAGTAGACCTTAAGTTAACTCAAGACTAATTATCCTGTTGGGAGAAATGTTATTGCCATAAAAGAGCAAGAAATGACTATGGATCACATCTAGTAAATGTTCACAGAATACGGTATATCTAGTATTAATATCATATCCTTCGCACAGTTCCAATAATACGTGTCGTTGATGGGGTGTGCATTGTGTGGTTGTTATCAAGTGGTGTCGTAGTGTTACCATAATGCCACACAAACAATTAATGGACTCATATCTGAGGCTAGGTTAAGTGTGTACTAGATTTAAGACAATCTTGTTCTGTTACGTTTATCAATATCGGTATAAGGTAATACATCATAGGAATAAGCGTTTCCATGGAAAGGAGATGTTATGTATCTGTGTCAGCGGTAACCATGACGTAACGATGACGTCATGTATGGGGGTGTGCTAGGATGACGTAAGATAAATAAACAGTTCCATAACGCAGCTCAAGGTGTTCACACTTCATCACAGTTCCTGCATCAGTACTTTCATACCAGGGAGTAATCCTGGCAACTCAGGACCTGCATTTTGGTCATAATACTGTGATGACCTTTTTGCATTGTCACTCAACCAATTATGATGATCACTAACTGACTGTCGAATTTCATCCTTGGCAGGGAGATTTGAACGAACCTTCCTTCCATACAGCAACTCAGCTGGACTTGGGACTCTGGGTCCAAGCGGGGTACTTCTGAGGCACAGAAGTGCCATCTGGGGATCTGTCCCAGACTGCTTGGCTTTCTTCAGGACTGCTTTAACAATACCAACTGTTCTCTCAATCACACCATTACTCTGCGAGTATCGTGGGCTGCTTGTAATATGTTCAAACTCCCATACCATGGCAAATTTTCTGAACAATGCCGCATCATATTCTGGACCATTGTCATAGTACAGTCGTTTTGGTACACCATGAATGGCAAACATGTCCTTGAAAAATTTGATAACTTCAAGACTGGTCAATGAATGAAAACCACGTACAAATGGCATTTTACTGAAATGATCAACCAATACAATATATGTATGGCCATGCAGCTCAAACAAGTCACTGGACAGTACTTCCCATGGTTGGGAGGGAAGGTCATGTGGCTGCATAGGCTCCTTTTGGGTACTATTTTGTAGACATATTACACAATCACTTACTAGTGTCTCTATGTCAGATGACATGTTTGGCCAGTATAGGCATTCCTTTGCTCATAACTGGGACTTGGTGATACCTTGGTGACTGGCATGAATGCATTCGAGATATTCCTTGCGGAAAGACTCTGGAATAACAAGTCTATTTCTGGCATATACAAGCCCATCTTCAACAGACATATAGTCTCTCATAGACCAGTAGCTCCGAATAACTTTTGGAACTTGTCTAACCTGTTGTGGCCAACCTCGAATAATCTGCTCAGCCAATGCCGATATCTCAACATCTTGCTTACTACCTAAGCGCAACTTTTCAAGCTGGTTGACTGAGATCTGTACCATGTGTATCGCTTGTTCAAGTTCTACACTCGGTCCGGGAGAGGGTGCTATTCATGACAAGTAGTCAGCATAGACCATCTCCTTTCCAGGACGGTACTTCAAGTCAATATCATACGGCTGGATGCGCAACAGCATGCGCTGCAACCGAGGAGGAGCTTGGCTTAGCTGCTTCAGCTTAATGTTTTCTAGTGGCTTATGATCACTAAAAACAATCAGCGAGCGACCAAAAATATACGTATGGAACTTTTCTAGTCCATATACAACAGCTAGCAACTCTCTCTCTATGTTTGCATACCTGGTCTCAGCTGGAGTAAGTGCTTTGGAAGCGAATGCAACAGGCTTCCCATTCTGAATGAGAGCAGCACCTAATCCAAGGATAGACGCATCAACCTCTAGTTCAAATGCGAGGTGAGGATCAAAATATCGCAACTGCATGTCTTCATGAATAGCCTGTTTTAGTGACTCAAAAGCAGCATTATGTTCTACATCCCAACTCCAATCAGCATCTGATTTCAACAATAAGCGTAATACACTGGTCTTGGTCGACAAGTGTGGTATGAAGGGCCCTAAATACTGTATGAGACCAAGAAAGCTTTGGAGCTCCTGCCTATTCTGGGGAGCAGGACGGTTTCGAATGTCATCACATTTCTTTACATCAGGCTTCATACCATCCTTGGACCAGATCATACCATAGAATTCAATCATCTTCTTTTTGATTTCACACTTTTCAAAGCGAAATACTAGACCATACTCTTTGGATACCTTCATTAATCGTAGTAGAGCTTCATCATGTTTCGACTCATCTTTACCATGTACAACGATGTCATCAGCAATGCCATCCACACCGACACCTGCTTTCTCAATGATCTCATCCATGTATTTCTGAAAGATGTCTTGAGAAACACACAAGCCAAATGGTAAACGACGGAATCTGTATTTACCAGCAGGGCTGTTGAATGTGCATAACATGCTGCTTTCATCATCTAAAACAATGCTCCAATACCCATGCTTAGCATCAAGTTTAGAAAACACAG
This sequence comes from Branchipolynoe longqiensis, assembly GCA_030323885.1. NCBI lineage: Eukaryota > Metazoa > Annelida > Polychaeta > Phyllodocida > Polynoidae > Branchipolynoe > Branchipolynoe longqiensis. The sequence continues at coordinate 35,742,079 of CM059196.1, read as the reverse complement.
TTGAGCCAGAGAAGTTGTGACTGATTTCTTCTAGTGTAGGTGTCTTATGATGTGTACGCCTAATTGCTTGGTTGAGATTTTTAGGATCTAAACACACCCTAAGCTCACCAAATGCTTTACGGGAAAATGCTAAGGAGCTGACCCAATCGCAAGCAGTTTCATCAGAACATTTTTCTACAACACCAAGTTTCACCATTTCTTCAATTTTGTCACAAATTTCCTGTCTCAGCTGAATGGGATATTTACGTGGAGCAGAAATAACTGGGGTAGCATCATCTTTTAACTCAATATGGTAGGGTTTTGCCATTCGACCAATGCCTTCAAAACACTCAGGATAAGCTTGTCGCAGGGCACTCCTGTCAGAAATCTCGGGCTTGACCTCATGTTTGTTTGGTCTACTGCTAGGGACAGTGGTGTGGGACTGCAATTTATTTTCATGAACAACACTGATATTTTTGCTCTGTGAAACGCTTATAAGTTTCAACCTTTCAGAGGCCCCACACGACAAAATGGCTGGCCCCTTAGTGTCACACACATAGAATCTGGCAGTGATCCATTTGGAGTCTTCAAACTGGATCTGCATAACCATTGTACCTAATTGTTCAATGTCTGTGCCATTTACAGCAGTAAGTTTGACAGAGCTATGCTGTAACATACACTGAGGATGTCTTTCATTCGGATACATCTGCCGTAGGCATCGCAATGGTAGGATGTTACCATTGGCACCTGTGTCCGCTTTGACCTTGTGAGTCACTTTGCACTTTACATCAGGAGGCTTTACATTCAACTTAGCAAAGATTGACTGTCTGTCCGTTGCATCAAAGTCTCACATACCTGGACTGTCACCTCCCCACAGTCAAGAGCATCATCATTTGGGGGACTTCTATTACAGTCAAAGTCATGTACAGTCCTATGATTATCCCTATGTCTGCTCTTGGAACGGGATTGTCGATGCTTGGTCTTGGCACCACCAGAGTCCTTCTTCCCAGCTCTGGTGCTCTGATCGCATTTCTGACGGCACACTTTACCAAAATGGTTCATCTTTTGGCAATTATTACACTTCTTGCCATATGCTGGGCATTTCCTCGGCGGATGCGATGTTCCACAGAAACGATAAGTGTTATGATATTCGAATGTGTTGATTGAGGCAGTAGTGGTACCAGCAAAACTGTTAGTATTTTGAAGTGTTGCCTGGTAACAGTCAGCACATTTAATTGCATCCTCTAGTTTCAGTGTGTTTCCCTTCTCAATCAACTTCTTCCGTGCTTCAGGCCAGAAAATACCTTTGATCAACTGAATCGTTATCTGCTCATTTTTCACCTCCTCATTTGAGAAAGTGCACATATTCGCCTTAGCTTTGAGACGGCAAATAAAATCATCAACAGCTTCACCTTCTTTTTGGACCAAACTAGCCAGTTCAAGTCGCATAACCCATTTGTTAAGGGTTCCCACCAAATGTTTTTCAAACTGTTCAAATACCTTGGCTGGGTCTCTCTTTGTTTCATCACTCAGACCCCATGAATTCCAGAGTTCATGACCTTTGGTACCAGCTGACAGCAAGATGTAGTGCCATTTCTTTTCATTTTCTACATCACTGATCACAAAGTAGCTGTTAAGGAAGCTCTTCCATTGACTGAATGCATAAGTTTGATCCCTGAGGTCCCAGTTCAGTTGTGGTAACGGAACTCCCAAATTAGTAGCCATGTTTGGTGTCTAGGACTCAGCACACAAGGATTAACACGACTATGCACAAGGATAACTAGTTGGTGGTAGTCAGAAAATTGGCAATATTGTCAGGACACTACACTTTCACTCCAAAGAGGGAAAACAGCATGTTTTTACACTTGCAGTGGATCGAGATCTGTGGTAGGCCTTACTTACTGAACCAATTTCAAATTCTGCATGGCATTTCTTCACTTTCCATCTTCATCTGACACAGCACACATATTAATGGGCTCTGTCCTGCACAGAATGCACTTGACAGCATCCAGATCGGACCATTTTTGACTTAGTTACAGCCAAAGTTGTCAATGCCCATTAATTCTGGCAGAGGTGAACCTTGCATCCAGAGTTCAGAGTGCACAGCAGACAGCATGGTTCCCTATTATCACTCACACATCTCAACAATACTCTCATTCCAGAGCTCACAGTTGTCCATTGACAGATCAACACCATACCATTGTTGTTGTTGTTGACTTCCTGTTGACAGAGCTCATTGCAAGGGCAGGTTCCACCCAGCTGTCACCATGTTAAGTTGAGTTATGTTGGATTGTGAGGGAGACTGTGTAGTGTTTATTCTTCAGCCATCTTGTACCTCCTGGTGCCCATGCCTGCCAGTGTACATCAAAGTATGGATTCATGATAGTACATAATGGAATAGGTATACAACAATAGGTTGTTGGAGTTTTACGTCCTAGCTACATCTAAGATCAGTTCAGGGTGGGTACCGACTTGTGACAGTGCGCACTCATTGCAACTTTATAGTGCAGCCCCATTGGGAAACCAGGCCGCCGATAGCATGACCCGATATCCCACTCAGTCACATTATCCTGACACCTGGCTAACCAGTCCTTGACCGATCCTATTAATGTCGAGCGCCAGGCTAGGAAGCAATAAGTATCAATTCTATAAATCATTGGTTTGACTCGACTGGGAACCGGACTCGCGATCTCTCACACGCCAAGCCGGCATCTCTACCGATTTGGACACCGCGCCCGGTTTGCAGTTATACAATACACAGCTTTCACTAACAATGACAAGAGTAAATAATGTCAGTTGCTCTGGGCCCGTATGCGTGGAGCGGTGTTAGCGGCGTGTGGTGTTATACCTCTAACTCCGGGTACCTATCTCCGGTTAACGGCGTCGTAGAGAACTATGTCAAGCCATATGCATGGGCGCTTAAACGGTGAGTGTTAGCTAAATGTGAATGTATTTATAGATTTGGGAAATCCCTCTGCGTTTGTAGGCTCAAATCTATTAAATGCTATCATATTTAACAGAATTACATACGCAATAAGTGAAATTTAAGCAAATTAACCCTAAAAACGAAGCCATATTAACGCAGCAGCCGCATTGGCGGGGATATTACTAGTTATATTTTCGAATCGACGAACGTAAAGTAAACAAATCACCGCCGCCGCCGCATGGACGTCGCTTTCCATACTGGCGGCGGCGGCGGTTTGTTTACTGTACATTTGTCGATTCGAAAATATAACTAGTAATATCGCTGCCAATGCAGCTGCTGCGTTAATATCGCTTCGTTTTTAGGGTTAACTTGCTTAAATTTCACTTATTGCGTATTTAATTCTGTTAAATATGATAGCATTGATTAGATTTGGGCACCTTCCCCACACTAACCTAACACTAACACCGCTGTAAACCTGCTATGAGCAGAGTTAGAATTTCCAGATTTAAACGCGCGGTGTTAGGCCTAACACTGCTCCATGCATACAAACTTTTCGGCGTTAAACCAGAAATCCCGCCTTAAACGCGTTTTGACTCGGTAACACCGCTCCATGCATACGGGCACTGGTCTCCAACAAATCTAACCCTTCTGAAAGCCCATGCTACACAATTAAAAACCTAACAGTTATGAATAGGGTCATGTTTATGACTTCTGCAAAACAGCATGTAGATCTTCATCAGAATCTGGAAGAGTCTGAAGGCATTGCGGAATTGCTATTTGGAACTCTTGGATTATATTCATTTTTGAAATTCCTGAGCCAGAACGAGGCTGGCCCCGCAAACAGTAGTATATTCAATTCTTTATTTAAAGTTGCATTGTCCGATGATTTTCATTTTCTGTCATTTTCTGAGATAAATAGATAAGATTGATCATTATAACCTACTTTGCTTTAGTTTGACGTCACTTTTATTTTAAATACTAACTTTGGAGATATTTGATGTGCAACTATGCAGAATTAATTTGGATAAGCACACAAAAACTCTGACACCATAGCCCTCTGCAGTAACATCTGCTCTTAAATTGCCCGAGTATTCCCTTCTATGTGGCGACAAATCTTTAATAAATGGATCTCTATCTAAATTACATATGTAGAATGAAAGTTAGATAATGGTTTTGGTTTTAAAAATGTACTGTTTTCATCGGACTATGCAGACTACATTCTTTATACATAGACAAGTGGACGTCCATGCAAATATTTACTAAAGAATACATATTATATAATGGAGGATTTTAGAACATAAAAATCTAGACAAGTGGAGATTTTTTTACAAACATTGAAGAAGGATGTACATGCATATAAAATGGAGACTATTAGAAAAGCAAAAGACCGGCCAGAAAAGATGGTAGATATCACAAATACGGAAACTAGCCCTACTAAGTACTAAGGAATTCGAAATGACTATCACCATAGGGCGCAGTCCATCTGGGTATGTGTACTGGCACAAACCAAAGCAGAACCAGGCAGGCCATGGTCATGCATCCGAATCACCCTGAAATACAAAATGGCTAACCATACAACACAGCCATCCCACCTAGTCGCAGTCCTGAAGGGTCCAGGGGTGTTCTGGCACACTGGTGTACTATCTAAGGACAGGGCATGGGTAAAAGGATGCTGTAACAAACCACAATGGGATGGGATCCTCTCCCACAGGCCTGTATGGCATCTGCGTAGATGTACATAGTAGACTAAGTTATCATATACAGGTTAGGAAAAAACTTGAAAATTAAAAAAAAAAACTAATATAGAAACTACTAACACCCAAAACTGCAAAGGTTGGCCCGAGAAAGATCAGGTAAAGACTCCTGAGTGTGGGACCAGACCAATCCAGTATCACAGCTGTCCAGTGTTGAAAACAAGCACCCTCACAGGAGCTTATACGTTATGGGCAGAATACAAAACTTGTCAGAAAAAAAAAAGAAAAAAGAATATACACTTAAACATGAAAAGAGATGAGATTTCCACCAGGCATTTTTTTTCCAGAGGGTTTTTTTCTTTTTTCCAGAAGCAGCTAACCATCCTTTATATTAAGGACCATACTAGACCAAATTGAGTATAGCAACTTATAAGGACTAGCTCCCCGTCCTCCACATACCACTGACCCATCAGAACAGCGGACTATGCCCATCAACCTACCACATTACCACATAATAACAATGTCACCCCTCATTGCTATCCCATTAACGCACTAAACCTTCATCTTAATGTAGGCCTACTACGTGTAATATGCCCTGCCTACATACGTACCTGCTAAAATACCTATCTACAACATAATCAATATAGTGTTCTCTGTGGCAAACTTGTTAGAGTGTCTGACTTTTTTCTAGGTCGGACTCCTAACCTGAAGGTTGGTGGTTCGATTACCCGTGCCCCCACCTCTGCCAATTTGGATTTCCACCGCTGTGTATAACTTACAGTGTCATCAAAGGCCAGTTGCTCTCATACCATATCTATGTGGTGTGGGAGGTTAAAAATCCCTTGGGTTGGTAAAAGTGTAGGCTCGAGCTTTCTATTGACAAATTTTCTAATGCTGTAAACAAGTCTATTCAGACATATCCATGATAGGCAGTATCAATTTTCAAGAGAAAAAAAGAAAGAATATGGCCAGCAAATCAGTGCCTCGGCGTTGAAAAATAAAGTATTTTCTCATGAATAAGCTGTTTTACTTATTTTTAGATGTATAGAGGTCATCGTTTTGATAGTCAAATGTAAGCTTGCATAATAACAAAGCAGTATAATGATATAGTGGTGTAATCAAATAGCAGCACGATAAGTATAACAACATGTGCGTTTATGAATTTTAGCTACCATTATGGGCTCACTGTAATGGGGCTGTCACACTACGATGCTTCTCACCGGCGACCCGTCAGCGTTGAAAATAAAATAAAAGCGTCGAGAAACGTTAAAGATTTAGGGGAAATATGGGACAATTGGACGTTGGCGCAGCATGTCAGTAGTGTGTTATTAGCGCGGGGCCAACGTTGTGGTAACATATATCGGCGCATTCTCTCTGTGTCTCTGTCTGTGTCTGTGTCTCTGTCTGTGTCTCTGTCTGTGTCTCTGTCTGTGTCTCTGTCTGTGTCTCTGTGTCTGTCTCTGTATGTGTCTCTGTATGTGTCTCTGTCTGTGTCTCTGTCTGTGTCTCTGTGTCTGTGTCTCTGAATGTGTCTCTGTCTGTGTCTCTGTCTGTGTCTCTGTCTGAGTCTCTGTCTGTGTCTCTGTGTCTGTCTCTGTATGTGTCTCTGTATGTGTCTCTGTCTGTGTCTCTGTCTGTGTGTCTGTGTCTGTGTCTCAGTCTGTGTCTCTGTCTGTGTCTCTGTCTGTGTCTCTGTCTGTGTCGCTGTCTGTGTCTCTGTCTGTGTCTCTGTCTGTGTCTCTGCGTCTGTGTCTGTGTCTCTGTCTCTGTCTGTGTCTCTGTCTGTGTCTCTGTCTGTGTCTCTGTGTCTGTCTCTGTATGTGTCTATGTATCTATCTCTGTCTGTCTCTCTGTCTGTGTCACTGAGTATGTGTCTCTGTCTGTGTCTCTGTATGTGTCTCTGTCTGTGTCTCTGTATCTGTCTCTGTCTCTGTGTCTGTCTCTGTCTGTGTATCTGTATGTGTCTCTGTCTGTGTCTCTGTCTGTGTCTCTGTCTGTGTCTCTGTGTCTGTCTCTGGCTGTGTCTCTGCATGTGTCTCTGTCTGTGTCTCTGTCTGTGTCTCTGTGTCTGTGTCTGTGTCTGTGTCTCCGTCTGTCTGTGTCTGTCTGTGTCTGTGTCTGTGCCTCTGTCTCTCTCTCTGAGACACAGAGACACACACAAACAGACATACAGACAGAGACACATAGACACACACACAGCTACACAGAGACACACACACAATCACAGAGACACACACACAGACACAGAGACCCAGACACACAGAGACACAGAGACACACACACATACACAGAGACACAGACACACAGAGCCACACACACACAGACACACACATAGACACAGAGACACACACAGACACACAGACACAGAGACACACACAGAGACACATACATAGACACAGACACATACACAGACAGAAACACAGACACAGGCAGATATGCAGACACAGACAGAGACACAGACAGAGACACAGACAGAGACACAGACAGAGACATACACACAGACACACACAGAGACACACACAGAGACACAGACACAGACACAGAGACACAGACACAGACACAGACACATACAGAGACACATACAGAGACAGACATAAAGGCACAGACACAGACACATAGACACAGACAGAGACACATACAGAGACAGACACAGAGACACAGACACAGAGACACAGACAGAGACACCGACAGAGACACAGACAGAGACACACACAGAGACACATACAGAGACAGACACAGAGACACAGACAGAGACACAGACAGAGACACATACAGAGACAGACATAGAGGCACAGACACAGACACATAGACACAGACAGAGACACATACAGAGACAGACACAGAGACACAGACAGAGACACCTTCAGAGACACAGAGACAGAGTCAGAGACACAGACACAGAGACAGAGACAGAGACACAGACACAGAAACACAGACAGACACAGACAGACACAGACAGAGACACATACAGAGACACATAAAGAGACAGTCACATAGACACAGAAACAGACACAGAGACACAGACAGAGACACAGACACAGAGACACAGACAGAGACACATACAGAGACACATACAGAGACAGACACAGAGACACAGACAGAGATACAGACACAGAGACACACACAGAGACACAGACACACACATAGAGACACAGAGACACACACAGAGACACATACAGAGACACACACAGAGACACACACACTGCAACGTGTGAGCAACGTCCCTCCAACGCGCTTGTAATGTGTGTCGACGTCCGCCTAACGTCCTCCTAACGTCCTTACCCATATATTTGCGCACGCTGCCGGTCGTTGTTTTTTTTGACATGTTGAAAACACTCAGCAACCAATAACGCGCGCCGATGTTGTCCGCCGATCGTCAAGTTCAAAGATAGTGTACTGACGTGTACCAACGCGCAGCTAACGCGTCCCAACACGTGCCGATGTTTCCCCAAAAATGCAACACGTCGACGGGTCGCCGGTGAGAAGCATCGTAGTGTGACAGCCCCATAAGACCTATACAAAATGATAAGAGTGCAGGCATGCCAGGCACTATATCACCATTAACGCTGAGCGTGCTGCGGTGTCAGCCTCGTTGTCGTATCGATATTAACAGCGTTGCATGGATATCATGAAATAGAATATGATAACAACGCCACTTAGGCATTTAATCCATACATATATAGGTCTACATGAATCAACATACCAGACGGGATGGCCGAATGAGTTGAGCGTCCGTTTTCGGTTTTGGTAGATCGTCGGATTCGAACCCACGAGTTCGAGCCCGGGTCGAATTCAAACCAATTGTAAAATGGATAAAGCTCGAATATGTTGTTATGTAGGCAGGCAATAGTGAAATCAATACAGACAAAGAGAAAGGAAGAGTATGAAGTGTAAAGAAGAAGATAGAGTCAAGCCCTCCGGTTTATTATTTATATGGTTATGACCCCACTAGTGCCTTGCGTCACTCGCCTTCAACACTCATCTATTCTCAGATATTTATCCGCCGTCCCAAACAAAAATTACTATCTATGCTCATAAAGGTGGTGTGCTGGCGATTGCAGTGTGCGGTGACGTCACTACCTCCCGATCCCAGCCAGATAGACATAGGTCACGGGGGTGATCACGTGTTTCCTGTCTCATTGCATATGTATAGGTTCCTAGTGGGCCAGGTTAGCTCTGATGGGATGCTGATGGTTCCATTGGTAACGAACACTGTCGGGCGCGACCATCGACCTGAATCTTCACTGTTTGATTTAAATGCAATGAGGATAGGTCACCCACAGTGCAGGCAGATAGAGGAGGAGGCGAGGAGTGCTTCTTCCTGCTATTACCCGTCCTTCTATGACCTTATATGTTGCCAGGACATAAAACTCCAACAACCAACCAACAGTCCTGCTATTACACCACCGATGCAGAAAGGAGCCATTTTCAGTGCCATACGAGGTTTGTTTATTTGTTTGTTTGTTGGGGTTTTGCGTCCTAGCAACATCTATGGTAATATCAGGTCGGGTACAGACTTGTGAAAGTGCACTTTGATGGTGACTTTATAGTGCTGCCCCACTGGGAGACAATGCCGCTAGCACCATGACCCGATATATTCCATTATATTTGATAGTAACACTAGGAGGGAGGACTCACAGAATCAATGTATTTGTTTAAATCCTGAGGTTGCAATAGCACAATGGTTAGAGTTAGCTATCCCCAAGGGCCTTAGTGAATCCTTTTTCTCCTGGATGTTCCTTGTGTTTTCCAAATCCCTTGTTTTCGAGCTGACAGCAACATTAACATTTATTATTAAACTCCTACGTTTATATGAACAAGACAAGTCACGGTTTCAATGAGAAGTTCTCTGGCTGGCACCTACGAAAAGGCCTTTACCCGTTTATTATGAAGTCAACATTTGAAGACAAGTAGTAAACAGCAGCGCAAAGCTGGTGTGTGCATCCTGTAGCGCTCCCTGGGGACGAATTGACGCAGCCAAGTCATGGGCCGGATGATGTTATGTAATGCGCTACTCCACCAGACAGGGTGGTAGGCAGCAAAAGAAGACAGCAGAAGATAATTAGATGTGAAGGGAGTGGATTGAGCACTACCCCAAATAAGTTGTTTGACCTACACAATTCATGAAGACAGTTGCTAACAAGTAGATACATTTGCAATCCCAATCAGTTGTTAGCCTAAGCAGTGGCTCTTAGATATATATTGGGTATTATCCCGATTTAGATAATCTCCGCCTTCATCCTAAAATAATACTTGCATAATAAATTATACAACACAACACTGACATAGTGTCAACTTTGTTATTTACTATTATTAACATTTAAGTTTGCACTTACATGTGAGTTTACAATGTGTAGAATATCCCAGCTTCCTCATGACTTGGTTATTGTATAGTAGCCCCAAAACCACTTCCAATCCACCCAGAGACAACTTACATGAAGACATGGGAAGTGTCGGTCACTGAGAGGAGGTGCAAATGAAGGACAACCACCGGGTTCTAAGTTCTGATTAAGAGTAATCTCTGGGTTTATTTCCTCCCACATCCTGTTTTCCGTGACGGATGCACTGAGACCCCACGTGACTTCAGGAGCCTATCACACACAAGCACACACATATTGTATTTGTAGTAATCCATACATGCGCCCCACTAGGGCTGCAGGAACTACGCTGACCAATGTTGCCCTTTTGTAGCAACAGGTGGCAGCACGCTAGCGTGAGGCAGTCCTCGCGTGGACTGACCCTGTGCAACTGGCTAGTGGCCATCCATCCCCCTTAAGGCACTGTCACACCTCACCGGATTGGGAGAAACGGACAGAAACCAAACAAAGTCTGTTTTGTGTCCGTACAAGTTTTGAACATGCACAAAACTAGGAACGGATGCCGCCAGACTGACATCTACAGTTCTTGTCCGGTTTGAGTCTGTTTAGTCTGCTTACCGTCTGTTGGGTATCCGTTCATGTCCGTATTATGTCAGTTTCATGTCCGTTTCATGTCTGTTCGTCCAGCGACCTTTGACCTAATATTGCAACATTTTGACACATTTTAATACATTTTGATACTTATGACACCCGGACTAGACAATTCTGTCCGTTGCTCAATCTGGTGAGGTGTGACAGACACTTTACCAAGAGAGGTTCCCTGTGTTCTGGGTGGTCAGGGGCGGGACATTTGATCTGTGGCCCCCACGAGGAAGCGGAGAGAATTAATGAGTGTATATAGCCTACTATACAGAATGATCTCTGTTGTTCCTTTGCCTTATCGTCTACCAGATTATGAGGATCCGGCCGTACGATATGCCACTGCCTATACCAATATCATGCTTCTCAATACTCAGGCTGTTCTACAAGCAGTTAGACCAAGACTCCTCGTAAGCAAATGCCTGGCCCTGTGGTTCCAACCTGCCTATATCTACCAATTCCGAGGCTATATCAGTCAGCGCGACTACTGTAGATTCCGGGGAAGGCATTCTCCCAGTCACTGACTTCCAAGTTAATTTCTTTGTTTTTTGGGGGTAAGTATTTGATTCATCTGAAGACGTATTTTGTCAGTGCTGAGAGACTAGTCTTCCAGCTGTTGAAGCAATCTGGTTTGTACATGGTGACGGGGAAGTGGAATGTACTGCATTGTGTGCAGCACACCCCATTCTGAACAATAAATATATGGTCTCCCTGCCTGTCCGCCCCCCTGCCCATAGACCCCCCCCCCCCCCCCATCTACATTTGACAAACTATTATAACTGAATGACATAATAACATTCAAAACCCACTACTACCACTGAATAATTACATCTTCAACCAGCATTGCACGCAATGTTGCACGCAATATAAATCGCATTATTAAAAGACTAACCGTTATTAAAACCAAATCTAACTGATATCCAAACACAGCATATGATTTAACCACTAGTGTACATTACTGCACACCCTATCTTGATGCATATACCTTGCACTATGTTGAGTACCTATGACGTACACTATACAGCATAGGCTGCTTCCGCACTTTTCTTTTTATGTTCAGAATGGATTGTGCTGCACACAATGCAACACATTCCACTTCCACTATGTACAAATCAAATGCGATCACTCCAGCAGCTCCAGCGCTGACAAGATATGTATTCAGATGAATAAAAATATTTACCCAAAAAAAAGAAGAAGAAAAAGTGGGGGAGGAGCCTATGTTGTATAGTGTACAGCTTAGGTACTCAACATAGTGCGGGAATGAGTCTCCTGCTTGGTGTCTCTTGTCCTGCTATGTGTGTGATATCTCAGCCTTTAGACGCAGGCTTTTCTGATGCATATATAGCAACCAGAAACAGCGCAGTTGAGATACTATACCTCTGTTCCCGAGTCACTAGAAAACCATCTGTGGCCCGGGTGCCATTTTACTAACAAATCACTGCAAACCACGTTTGTTTGCTTGTTTTGGTGGAGTTTTACATCCTGGCAACATCTAAGGTAATTTCAGGACTGGTACTGATGGCCCTCATGGCAATTTTATCGTGCCGCCTCACTGGGAAACCAGGTCACTGACACCATGGCCCAATTTCCAACTCAGTCACATTATCCTGATACTGAGCTAACCACTCCTTGTATCAATTTGGTAAGGCATAGGTTTGTCTCGATCGAACCCCGGACCTTCTGCACGGGAAGCATGCGCAATATAACCCCCTCCCTTCTTGTCCACCCCCCCCCCCCTCCTCACTCAATTACTTACCTCAGCTATACCGTAATAGCAGCACAGTGTTTGCAGTGACCCACCATCTTAGCCCATAACACTGAACTTATTATGGCTAACACACTAACACATGAACCCCCTTCACAATCTACCAATATGCCCTATCTACCTACCTGCTGATCTACTTATTTACAATGTAATGTAAACTGCCGGTAGGCCAGTGTCTTGGTGCAAAAGAAAATGTATATTTTGATGAATAAACTGTTTAAGCAAAAACATAGTTAAACAACAATTCATATATATATATATATATATATATATATATATATATATATATATACTCGCAAGATTGAAATATTGCAACATTTTTACAAATTGCACGATCCACTGATATTGAGTTTCTACCATATTAAAAAAAAGATATATTTTAAAGTGATCTATTTTACTTTTACTTTGGAGTAATCTTTTTTTCAAATAGCTAACTTTGAAGATAGATAAAGTGCAAAGACACAACATAATATTAGTGTGCACACTGATATGTTTTATCTCATAGCCTTGTTTGACGTGCAACAGTGACAAGGTTCTATTAAATTGACATCACATTTGTTATATGCCACAATAAATGTTTAATAAATGCACCAGTATATGAGCTGGATATGTAGGAAAAATATAAAACCCTTGCCTAACTTTTGAAAGAATCTTTTGTTTCATCGGAGTATGTGACTTGAAAACGAAGATTAAATAACAACTAAAAACCAATAAATAATCAGATTAGTTGGATACTTTCGTTGAATACATATCACATTGTGAAAGTGTTAACAAAGTCCCTATAATAACTAAGACGGCTCACTCAGCTTGTACTGTGTAATCAAAATGATCAAACCCACCACTCGGTGCGATGGCTGTTCTCTTGGTTAAACAGTTGCTATATTATATGTATAAATGTATATAGGAATGTGAAAGATGTGTGATGATGGTGATGATAATGATGATGCTGATGATGATGTGTATTTGTTCATAGCAATTTCATATTGATGTGTATTCATACTTACCTATCTCATGTATAATATAATTGTATGTGTTTACATGTGAAACACCAACCAGCAGCTGGGCTGATCAAACCCACCACAAGGTGGCACTGCGAAATTTACATTACCATGGGAGAGATAGGGAGTGAGCCGTCTTAGTATAATAGGGTCTTTGGTGTTAATAAAAGTATTACTGTATTTCTATTTGACAGAAACGGCTAGCCCTCACAGTGGCTTATATTTATTTCTACGGCGGGATTGCTTCGTTTCTCCTTTTATCGCTCACTCTCTTCATCTTCTCATACTTCAAGTAAGTATACGTGATTGCTTTGTTGTAATTGCACACTGTTGGCCTATTTACTTTACATGAGTAGTGTTTGTGCATTTTCGACTCACACTAATAAATTACAGAAACTATCATACCATGGCAAGTGGAACTCATAGGTCAATATGAGGTCAAACATTGCATGCTGACTATCAAACCTCCATCACAGCAAGTAGTTCTCAAAACGTCCGATCCCGTTCTAAAACGGGCTGTGGTCGGGGAAGAACGTGGCTGCAAGAAAATTGTGGGCATGCTCAAAGTTCTGGAGCACCATTCCGTTCTAGCCCGTCCATTCTGTTTGTAAACAAACCGTAAAAAGTTGCTACTACCTCCATTCCATTCGGACACAGTTTGAGTCCGTTCCGCTACATTTTGAAGAACGTAGTGAGAACTAGTTTGGTGTGATACCTCTTAGTCTCTTCCTTTCTCCTTGTGTTCTCCTCCTCCTTCTTCTTCTTCTTCGTCACCATTTCTTTCGCATTGATTCTAACTATACCCGCTGCCATTTTGCCTCGTTGGAGATATTCATACACTGTTTGCGAATTTAAGCCCATTGAATTAGTATTATTATCATCACCATGAAATAAAACGCTTTAAAATTGAGACCCACCTCTTGCCGTTCTAGATTTCGACCACATATATATACATTGACATATATATATATGTATATATGTGTATATGTGTATATATATTCACATAGGAAAGGGTTAGTCTTAATGGAGTTCCTTTCCTCGCTCTTTATTCAATCACAAATTCAGAAGCAGATTAATCTGGTTGGTTGGTTGTTGGAGTTTTATGTCCTGGCAATATCTAAGGTCATTTCAGGATGGGTACCAACTGATGACAGTGTGCACTCATGTCAACTTTATAGTGCTGGTGCACTGGGAAACTAGGCCGCCGGTACCATAACCTGATATCCCACTGAGTTGCAATTATCCTGAACCTGAGCCAACCAGTCCTTGCTCAATCCTATTACTGTTGAGGGCCAAGCTAGGAAGCGACTTGACTAACTAATTTGATAATAAAAGTGACCAGTCGGGGTGGTCGAATGAGTTAAAGCGTCCGTCTCCCGTGTTGGTAGATCATGGGATTGTGGGTTCGAATCCTGGTCGATTCAAACCAATGATTGATACTTGTCGCTTCCTAGCCAGGCGCTCGACATTATTAGGATAGGGCAAGGAGCAGTGGAATGAGAAAGACCAGTTGTCTGCAACTGAAATTTCCCCTTCTTAAACAACTAATGTACACACAAAAAAGCCACAGAAGAAAGAGTGGAAAACTCTTCCCAAGAAAACCCCAAAACACTAACATAGATCACTAATCGCAAAACATAACATGAAGAAACACAAACCGATAACTGCCCAGCATTGAAACATAAACATCAAAGAAAAGAAAAAAGAAAAAAAAAAAGAGCATATATTCTTATCCCTAGGCTAACTATTTACTTTTCTTTTCTGTAATTTGTATTTACAAATAGAATGTAAAATTGAATCGATGGGATGTTTTGTCTCTTGTACCAACTCTATTCCAGAGATAATGGCTTGTCAGAAAAGTTGAGTTGACCTTTATTCAACCACAGACATGTAGTAAGGTGACTGTATGGCTTCCCCAAGGGGTGATCTACCAGCCGAGCAACCAATGTTACATTAAATCAAAGTTCATACTTATGCAAAATACATTGTTACAGCAAATATGCAATTAGAATCAGATATGTCCCTGTAGGCTATGTATAGGCTGCCTGTCTCAAAAGGTGATAACTCTTTTTTTTTTGTCCATTGTAATGATTGACATAAAACAGCACAGAAACGGTTACACTGAAAACACAAGCACATTTGCTTCAAATCAATATGTATTCTATTGGGATTATGAAACACCATGTAAAAACCAAATCCATTTATCCTGAGCAAATGCATAAGCAGATAGTAAGTTGATCGTTACGATGGACAAAGTTGTGTCCCATATTGTTTAGCACCTTTTGAGACAGTCTCATATATGAAGAGTTCAGGTGCAAAACCACGAAAAGGCCAATCCAAAAATTTAGTGTAAATAACAGATGTTTACCTGAAAATATTTCTGTCCATTCTTGGGTTGGCGCATGAACTCTTCATATATGTATGCATCTTACATGCATATATATACATATGGGCACAGAACAAGTAATGTCAAAGTTTTACAATAGTGACTCCATGAATAGCCTTTGCCCAAATTGTTCCCATTTCAGGAGATATTCGTCAGTGTAATTTTCCTATTAATCAAGATACATTGTTAAAACAAATCAGTGATTGATATTTAGAACTAGCGGTTATTGAAAATAGTACTGGTCAAGCTGTAGCTATTACATACGGTAGTAAACGTTATTTGGAAAGCTAGAACACCTTGTATGGTCCTGTTTCGGGATCGGTAGTGTATTACTATTAATTAGATAAACACCCACATTTTGTGGAACTAGTGAACAAGATGAAGTTCATTTGTTTGACAAAAGCCTGTAAGTGTAAATAGGTCATCAGACCACAGATAAAGCAGGTTCTAGCTTGGTTCCCCGCCACAGTCGTGTAGACTTTAGGCTTGGCACAAAACCTCTAAGTGTAAATAGGTCATCAGACCACAGATACAGCAGGTCTGTGTGGTGGGATGCTAGCTTAGTTCCCCGCCACAGTCATGTAGACTTTAGGCTTGGCACAAAGCATGACGTCATCGGGACCAGTGTAGGTCTTCCTCCGCGCGAGCGCTACTCTGTGGCAAAGTCATCAAGGCGGTGAGCCCATAAGCCATCAATTTACGGTTATATTGTGCAATAACTGTGTACCAACATCTCACTTTGAGAGTTCTATTTGAATCATGTATGTTTATGGAATGTAAATACTGATCAATGAAAGAGATGCTGGGATTGGTATATTTGATGCACTTAATGCATTGATGGCTCCGCTGCAGAGTAGAGCGCACCCCATGGAGGAACATCTACACTGGTCCTTCCCTACATGGCTTGACTGAGTGGGATATCAGCTCATGGTGCTGGCGGCCTGGTCTTCCAGTGGAGCAGCACTATAAGGTCGCCATGAGTGCGGACTGTCACAAATCAGTACCCGTCCTGATATGACCTTAGATGTTGCTAGGACGTAAACCAACAAACAAACAAACCTACATGGCTTCCATATATGGTCTGATGATGTAATGCTTTGTGGCAAGCTTAAAGTCTATGCAACTGTGGCGGGGAACCAATCTAGGTGTGATGCTTCCTACGTAGCGTTGCTATAGAGACGCACATCTTCATCCACTGCCTTCATTGTGTTTTCACTAGGTTCAACATTGGCGCAGTGCGAGAGATTTGGTTGAGGGAAGTCACATTCCAAAAAGAATACTATAAGCCATGACTACCATCTTTTTGTAGAGTGACCTCGTGTTGTCTAGTCAGTTATTTGTTGTCAGTGTTTGCTTTGGTTTGCTTGTGTGCATTTGACTGTGTGTGGTTATATGTGTTAACACCACTTTATTCACTAATCACATTCAATAATGCGGTATGGCCATGTCACACTATGACGTAACGCGCCAGCGTAGGAAGAACGTGAAAATAAATTTAACACATCGAAAATCTTGGTGTAATATGCAAATACAGGCCTAAGTTAGATGTCAGTGCCGCGTTGGTGACGTGAGTGTTACGTCAGTCTAGCATCGTGCCAAAGAGAGAGGACAAAGGAATTATTAAGTGTGTCAACATGAGGCTAGCGAAACCCCAGCGCACGCGACATCAGTCTAGCATGACTGTTGCGGCGGCTGAGCGCCCCGACTAGACAGCCAGTGGAAGACTGAGAATCTCTATTTTGACTACTGTGCTTCTCCACCAGGAGCATGTAGGAAGAAAGAGCCGACTATAGAGGCATTGATTGGCCTGTGATCGGAAATATATCCTGAGGTATCTTGAGATATGAGGAATTTAGGTTTATTGTGGAAGGGATATTTTGTTGTTGAATGGTTTGTTCAACTAAATGAATCCACACTGCTCTTCCAGCCATAGGTAATTAAGATATGTTAGTGAGAATCGTCTAGGATAGTCGATAGCATAACAATAGCCAATAGCAACCCATGAGTAATTTATGTTTATTGTGGAAGGAATATTTTGCTGTTGAATACTATGTTCAACTAATAAATTACAACTGCTCTTACAGCCATAGATAATTAGCATAATTTATGTTAATGAGCAAGGTATATGAGAGTTAATAGAATAACAAAAGTTATGGTTTAGAAAGATCTTACGGCTTTTAAACCGCTAGTTTGTACCACCGACCTGCTGTCAACTACCACTGTCACCACCTTGCTGTGCCTCGCTGTCAGCTCTTGCCGTCAGCTCATACTGTCCGTCATCCTTGGTTGATGTATACTGTCACTAGTCAGTCAACACGTGCTTTGCCACCACCGCCACCACCACAACCACCACCACCACCATCATTCCGCACCAGTCTAGCTGCCATCAGCACAACCACTCTGCCACCACAACCACCACTTTGCCACCACCACCACTCCACTTGCACTCCACCACCAGCACCACTGCCACTACCACCCACCAGAACCACCACTCTGCCACCACCACTACTACCACCACCACCACCACTACTCCACCACCACCCCCACCACTACTACCACCACCAACACCACCACTCCGCCTCCACCACTCTGCCGCCACCACCACCGCTCCATCAACACAAACACCGCCACCACTACCACCACCACCACCACTACCCCCACCACCACCACTCCGCCACCGCCACTACTACCACTACTACAACCACCACTCCATCAACACCGCACCACGACCACTACCACCACCACTCCGACACCCACCACTCCGCCACCACCACTCTGCCACTACCACCACCATGCCTCCGCCCACCACCCCCACCACCACAACTCTGCAACCACCACCACTCCGCCACCACCACTACCACACCACCACCACCACTCCGCCACAACCACACTGTCATCACCAACACCACTGCACCACCACCACCAACACTACGACCACCACCACCGCTCCGCCACCACCACCACCACCACCAGAACCACCACTCTGCCACCATCACCACAACCACCACCCACCACCACCACTCTACCACCACCACCCACCACCACCACTACCACTCCACCACCACCACTACCACTCCGCCATCACCACTACCACCACCACCACCACCCACCAGCACTACCACCCCACCACCACCACCACCACCCACCACCACTACTCCACCACCACTCCACCACCACCAACACCGATCGGTTCAACTGGCACAGACTTAGCTGTAGACATATTTGTAGGACCAACTCCTGACAGGACACCTGGAAATATACCCTCTAACAATAATATACTAACCACGTGTAGAGGTCACTGAGCTTATTTCAGGGACTGTCAAGACCAGACAAAAAGTTGAAGAACCCTCACGTCAGTCTCTCTGTGAACATGTGTGTCACCCTCATTGGTACACGCCAATGCAAACAGGACGATGCGTCTAGAGCCTAGGCATCACCTTGTCTACACATTAAACTGCAACTCCCCCGTTTTGTATTTTGTTGCATTTCACTATGCCTATTCCACCCCAACTACTTCTGTACTCGGAGAACATGTCAATGCCTGTATACCTACACATATACAACAGGCATGGCTTTATGTCTAGATAATGTGACATTAATGTCTAATAAATTGCCTTCTAATGTCCATTATATATATGTATATATGTGTATATATGTATACATGTATTCATGTAGATATGTATATATGTATATATGCATATATGCATATATGTGTATATGTATATATGTAAATATGTATATGTGTGCATATGTATATATACATATGCATAGTACATGTATATATGTGTATATGTGTATATATGTATATATGTATACATGTATTCATGTAGATATATATATGTATATATGCATATATGCATATATGTATATATGTAAATATGTATATGTGTGTATATGTATATATGTACATATGCATAGTACATGTATATATGTGTATATATGCATATATGCATATATGTATATTCATATATACACATATACATGTGTATATGTATATGTATATGTGTAGATATGTGCATATGCATATTACATGTATATATGTGTATATATGTATATATGTGTATATGTATATATGAATATATACACAAATGACCATTATTCTCTGGCTCTTACATATTATATATACATATATATGTATATATCACACAATTATATAAGACAAGTCAATCACATCAGTCCCTCTTTCGATATCCTCACCAGAATTCTGCTGACTAGTGCTTTTGAGAGAATCCGACTGCTACGCCCCCCACACAAGAGGAATAATTCAGGCTCAGGCTATCTGAAACCACGTCAAGTCAAAAGGGAAGTTAAGATTACTACGAAATACTTTTCCTCGAATAAAAATTGATTTCTAGTTGTTGCGGTTGGCCTGTGTAAATAAATAAATTTAAAAAATGAAATCTGTAAAATGATGTCCTACATACACGATGAGGGTGACACACCTCCAAAGAGCTGCTCAAAATCTAAAAGCCAGCTGCTCGCGTTTAGGCAATTTGCTCATTTCCTTAAAAAGGAAGTGCAGCTTTGTATTCCTAACTCGCAGGTAAAACTGTCGCCAGCTACCGACACTTCGCATACTTTATGCTTATCACAAAGCACATCGTTTTTCTTTGATCGTGTAAATAAACAAATTTTAAAGTCCTAATTGGTGTGAAAGTAAAAGTTGTAATCCCGCTTTACTTATGAATTGGACGTCATGTGGGTTCTATTTAAACAGAGTAGTTATATATATGTATATATATATATATATATATGTGTATATGTATATATTAATATATATTTATTTATATATAGTCCGATGCATAGAAGCAAGTGCTGTTTATTAGTTCACTACATGCTACTCTAATATCAGCTGACGCAATGAATACATAATCATTCTCAGATTTAACTTAGTATGGTGCATCTTAACAAAGTGATGCACCAGTGCATGGATAGCTTCAAGCTATAGCAATGCATAAAAGAGTTTTATTGTAGCTAGAAAAACAAGCAATGCATCGCTGTAGTTCGATTATATTTGTTAGATTCTAATCTTTTTCGCTACTCCTTTCTCATGTTATTCTCAACTGCAGTGACATTAAAGCTGTGTTTACGGATATAATGTATACTTATAGCCTGTTCTCCCTCCTTCTTGACTGCAGGACATTACAGTGTAACAGGGTGTCCATTCACAAGAACCTGGTGGTTTCGTTCCTTGTCAGATCACTGATTGACATCATCATGTACGAGCCGTTCATCTCAAATCGTCACCAATATTACTCCTACTTAGACGTGGTGAGTATAATAATAATAATAATAATAATAATGATGATGATAATAATAATATTAATAATAATAATAACAAAATATTTATTTCCACATGATCATTGTACATATAAGTTGTTGTAAATATAGTTTATTCATTGAATAGTCTTTTCTCAGTGCTGTGGCACTGGTCTTCCAGCCATGTGACAATACGGGCGTAATCGATTAATCAACTCTGGTCACCCGAGCCACTTTTTGGCGCATGCGCACATCCTGCAGACTCGGGTCGAATAACCGAATAAGCTTTTGCACGCTCGGGGTGAAAAAAATGGTGGCTTAATCTAAAACCTAATTATTTGTTTTAATAACCAATATAAGTACAGCAAAATAGGATTTAAAGTATTTTAGGATCGTATAAGCTGACAATCTGGGTTATTTTAAAAAAGCATTAAAACAACGAAAAGGACTTGTAGTGGTAGCTACAGGTACCAGCTCAGGTGTGACGTCATCGTTCCTAGCAAAGCCCAGCCAAGAGGTGGGTTACTGGCGTCGGGTCGTTTTGCACACGGCACATGTTTTTGTCGACTCCACTCGCGGTGTTCGATTTGAAATTCAGACGACTCGGGTGACCCGAGTCGCCCGGGTCGTGTTAATCGATTATGGCCTACATGTATATGGGTCACTCTCCTGAAAACTGGCCAGAAGTGTCACATGGATAGTTAAAATCTAATATTTGAATCTTTAACATTTTTTGGTTGCAAATGAAAGCTATAACTTGATGAGATAAAAGAAATAAAGGTGTAGTCCATGATTAACCTATGTCTTATGGCAGTATAACATCTGTTGCTCAGTTGTAACACATGTTTAGGACACCACACAGTCTGCTTAATAAAAATCAAAGCAGAATTAAATAATTTCATACTTAGAAGCATACAGAAATATGTAGTGCTTATAGTAATTCCCAGCCATGCTTTATTCACTGAATAATTAGTGTACAATATTTGTGTGGCATCCAGACACCACTGGTTACACTTGGAATGGAAATTTGGAATGTTATTTTTGAAGACATCAAATAATTCTTTTTTTAATTTAAGCATGCATATGTGTTAATAAATACTTCCTTTTTGATTTGGGAATTGTTTTGTTTGATATATCAATGCAATACAAGATGTTAGTAAGGTCCCATATGTCATGCTACAAATGGCTGACTGTCAAATGGGTTTTTTTGGTACAAAAACACTTCATATCTAAAAGGACCAAAGTTGCGCACAGTTTATTTTATTTGCCCTATTTCTCACATCAAATCACAGGAAAGTGACCCCTATATAGTCTGATATTGTCATCAGCAGCTCGCTCAAGTCAGCTGAAATAACAACTATTAATCATTCCAAGAATTACATATGGTGTAGTTTCACAATTCACATCTAAGATAGTAATTATATGTTATATACATAGAGTGGATATTTATATCAGTAATGTTTCAGATATCCTACATCTACTGTTTCATCGGACTAAGGAAATTTAATAAATAAAAAACCGGTCGCGGTGACCGAATCGGTAGAGTGCAAGCCTTCCATACGGAAGGTCGGTAGTTCAATTCCCGGTCGAGTCAAACCAATGACATATCAAATTGATACGTGTCGCTTCCTAGCCTGACACCTGGCATTATTAGGATAGAGCATGGACTGGTTGGCTCAGTGTCAGGATAATGTGACTGAGTCGGATATTTGGTCATGATGCTGGTGGCCTCGTTTCCAAGTGGGGCAGCACTATAAAGTCGTCATGAGTATGCACTGTCACAAGTCGGTACCTGTCCTGATATGACATTAGGTGTTGCCTGGACGTAAATATCCAACAACCAACAGCCAACTTGAATAAAGAGTTGTTGTCTATAATTATTACAAGCTACACCACCAACCCATGCCGCTGCAGTTATGTCTGTTGCCTGTGCACCATGGTTCCTTGTTGGAGTTGTTTACATCCTGGCAATAGTTTAATTAAATAACCAGAAGATGGAACCTCATTTGTGGGCCAATACATTTTTATTAAAGAATAAAAATTCTTACATCCCGATGAATAATTATATATACTGTGACGATAATCTCGATGTTTAACATTTACGTAGCAGATTTTAAGAGAACACAGAATATTTCAAACAGAGTCCGCTCAGAGGCAGAGTCCGATCCACAGCAGCACAGATAAGGGGAATTCAGTACTGAGCCAAGGGAGGGAGGGATGGTAAGAAATTAATGGATCCTCTCTCTCTGGATGAAGATGAGCAAGTGACAGTTACAGTTACATGCATTTGACATGATCCATGAGTAGTCAAGGTAATGGGATGCAGCAGGGTTGATCAGCAACCTATGGCCGGCCGATGTGTGGTACCGGTTTATTCATTATAATTAAACATGTTACCGTGCAACATATCCAATATATAATAACATGTGGACTTTTACCAGTGTAAAACAGGAACAAATTTGAGAGTTTGACACAACAGGTCTGAGCTTCAGGTCCTCTTTATGATCCAATGCACTGGATTAACACTGCATCATGCATTTGTTGCTGTCCCAAAGGGCTGGCTTTGCCGACACACCAGGCCCCAGCTTCAGTCCCTCCTCAGGAACCAGCAGACCTTCTCCCCAGAAGAGGCATGTTGATTAATACTGCAACTTGTGCTTGTTGCTGTCCCACAGGGCTGGCTTTGCCGACACACCAGGCCCCAGCTTCAGTCCCTCCTCAGGAACCAGCGGACCTTCTCCCCAGAGGAGGCATGTTGATTATCACTGTAACGTGTGCTTGTTGCTGTCCCACAGGGCTGGCTTTGCCGACACACCAGGCCCCAGCTTCAGTCCCTCCTCAGGAACCAGCGGACCTTCTCCCCAGAGGAGGCATGTTGATTATCACTGTAACGTGTGCTTGTTGCCGTCCCACAGGGCTGGCTTTGCCGACACACCAGGCCCCAGCTTCAGTCCCTCCTCAGGAACCAGCGGACCTTCTCCCCAGAAGAGGCATGTTGATTAATACTGCAACTTGTGCTTGTTGCTGTCCCACAGGGCTGGCTTTGCCGACACACCAGGCCCCAGCTTCAGTCCCTCCTCAGGAACCAGCGGACCTTCTCCCCAGAAGAGGCACATTGATTGACACTACAACGTGTGCGTGTTACTGTCCCACAGGGGTGGCTTTGCCGACACACTCAGGTCTCAGCTTCAGTCCCTATGACCGACCACCTCCCCAGAATTAGTTGATTGATTTACACTGATTCATGCATTTATTATTCTCCTGCAGGGCTGGCTTTGCCGGACAGTTATCTCCCTCCAACAGTGCGCCATTCTTGCCAATGTGTTCTGGATGTTCGTCGAGGGACTCTTTCTGCACAACCGTGTCGCCATCTCAGTTTTCAACGCAGAGGCACCGCTCAGAATTTTCTACATTGTTGGCTGGGGTGAGTACGAAACTACTTGAATTTTTGGAGTGGCGCCATCCCACTGCAACCAAGGTGCACATTGTATATCAACTGTTATAATTGTTGCTATAATTGAATAATAATTATATAATCTTATATAATTGAATAATAATTGACTATAATTGACATAATTGATATAATTGACTATAATTGTTGTACATTGTCTTTGATGGTACAGCAGTCAGAGTGGGCTGGGGAACATGTCCCCTTGTTTCAATGGTACAGCAGTCGGGCTGGGCATGGGGACCTGTTCAATTGTCGTGTTTGCCATTGGGTGGCAGCACTGCATGATTATTTAAGGAATTCCTATATGAAAGCACTGAGTGGTAGTAGCCTATGAGGCAGCAGTAGGTTTTCTCCAAAGAAATTAGTCAGAAATACCATATGTTTGACGTCCAATAGCCGATGATAAAAATCCATATGCGCTAGAGGCGTCATTAAATATAACAAGGTTTACTATTTTGTCTGTTCTGCAGGCTTGCCCGGCGTCTTCGTGGTGATTTGGGCGGTGTGTCTGCACGTCTACAACCACGAGAAGTGCTGGTCCTACCACTCCAGCATGCCCTTCATATACATCATAATCACACCCGTCGTGCTCGCCTTGATGGTAAGATCTTAACCAATGACTTAAAAATTTATACTTGTCACTTCCTAGCCATGTGCTCGGCATTATTATGATAGAGCAAGGACCTGTTGGCTCAGTGTCAGGATAATGTGACTGAGTGGGATATCATATCATGGTGCTGGCATCCTGGTCTCCCAGTGGGGCAGCACTATAAACTCGCCATGAGTGCGCCTCTGTCACAAGTCGGTACTTGACCTTAGATGTTGCTAGGATGTATAGCTCTAACAACCAACCAACCAGTGGGTTGTCTCGGCTACGCAAGTGTAAGATCTCACTTCACTTGTCCGCTAGGTAATTCTCTAACTGGACGGGATGACCAAATGAGCTGAATGCTCACTTTCTCTCTGGCAAGGGCATGGCATTGAACCACAGCTGAGTCAAGCCAATGACATACAAATGTATACTTGTTGCTACCTAGCCTGGCGCTTGGTATTTCTGTGATAGAGACAAGGAGCAGTTGAATGAGGAAGTCTGATTGTCCGCGATTGAAATTTCCCCTCGTTAATCAACAAATTAACCAGACGGGATGGCCAAATGAGTTAGAGCGTCTGTCTCCCGTGTTGGTAGATCATGGGATTGTGGGTTCGAATCCTGGTCAAGTCAAACCTATGACTTAAAAATTGATACTTGTCGCTTCCTAGCCAGGCGCTCGACATTATTAGGATAGGGCAAGGAGCAGTGGAATGAGGAAGACCAGTCATCTGCGACTGAAATTTCCCCTGATTAAACAACTAATGTACACACACAAAAATCTAACAAAATAAAATTCTGCCCCCAATTCAGACATCAGTGCTTCTAAGTGATTTCTTCACCAGGCCACGTATTTTGTTGAAATCAATGCGGGGATTTAAGATAAACTAATTTCAGAACACACCGATACACCTCATCGTTATATTCATAGTCTGGAATGAGCGGGATCGCTCATTCGGGTTCATTGCTGGGCACAGGGACAGCGAAGTTGACATGCCCCACTCCCCCCCCCCCCACCTGCCATTTGGGCGGGGGCCAGGGGGAGGGGGCTCTGGGGTGAGAGAAGGGAAGCCAACTACCAAGGGAGGTGGCACACACACAGTCAGCCCCCTCCCTCACACACCAACCAATCAAAACACACAACCACCAACACACCTCCAACCTGATCGACCAATCAGATCATACCAAAATCTGGAGTCCAGGACCCCACCACCCGGAATCGTCAGTCTGAAACAGCCTCTCCGACTGACCACATCTATAAACACCTTATTCACCCACCCACCCACACCTGCTCAATGACTGGCACAGCCAATCAAAACATAACAAACAAAAGAGACAAAAGACTCATAAAATTAATATAAAAAGACATTCACAATTGAATTTTCAAAATTGCCACAGAATTGACAACCATGCAATTCACACATCAAGGTGGTAAAACATTTAACCATGATTAAATCATAATTAAATTATAATTGATTAACATTGCTAATAACTTATGTAGACTGCTTTGATCTAAATTTCATGTTCGAATGTATAAAATGTACTGTGCTATGTTATGTTTCATATGTTCCCGTATTTCATCTCATACCAGAACTGATCATATCCCATGACTTTATGTCGGCTGTCACTGTCCTATGATAACACTCAATGAATGATGGGGCGGAGGCGCCCAAATAAAAGCCATGTTTTCCCAAACCTCAGCTTCCACGTCATCTGTGCCTGACAGCAATGTCTACACAGGTGTCTTTACCGGGCCTTCATATTTGAAAAATAAACTCTTGGAATATGATATGTGCCCCTTTAAAAGCTGATGTCCTGACTCTATTTCACTTATTTATCAGTGCATTTTTAGAATGTTTCTAAGTGAATTCTTCACCTGGCGGCGTATTTTGTTGAAATCACTGCGAGAATTTAAGAAAACAAATTTCAGAACACACCGGTACACCTCATCGTTATATTCATATCTACAGGTCTCTTTACCTGGCCTTCAGATTTTTAAAATAAAGTCTTGGAACATGATATGTGCCCCTTTAAAAGCTGGTGTTCTGACCCTATTTCGCTTAATCATCGGTACATTTTTACAATGCACGTATAACATTTATTGTTTTGTAAGATTATCTCATTCGATCGTGCATTATGGCCCTGTCACACTACGACGTGACTACGTCAGCGTAGGCAGAACGTGAAAATAATTATATTACGTCGACGTTATGGGCGTAATATGCAAATTGTGGACGTGAGCGTAACGTGAAAGTAACGTGGGTGTACGTCGTGACCTTAGCTGTAACGTGACAACGTTAGGGGGGAGGGATAATTGGCGACGTGACCGGGCGTTAGTGTAACGTGAGCGTAACGTCGCCGTAACGGGTGCGACGTGGACGTAACGTGACCGTAACGCCACCGTAACGTGACCGTAACGTGACCGTAACGTGACCGTAACGTGACCGTAACGTGACCGTAACCATGACCGTAACGTGACCGTAACGTGACCGTAACGTGACCGTAACGTGACCGTAACGTGACCGTAACGTGACCGTAACGTGACCGTAACGTGCAAAACGCTGCCCACACGTTGCTCCCACCCGGGCCGTCGGTCTGACGTGACATAACGTGACTCTAACGTCATTTACGTTGCTATAACGATCGCGGAACGTCAACCTAACGTCATTGTCACGTCATCCCAACGTAACGGCTTCACGTTGAGATACGTCGAAAGTTTTGAACAGGTTCAAAACCTCGACGCGCGCCGACGTAACACGACGTAACATGACGTAGCTCGACGTTACTCTAACGTCATTATGACGTCATCATAACGTGACCCAACGTACGGCAACGTAATGACGAAAAATGTTCACGTTAGGCTCACGTTGGCTCCTTACGTCGTAGTGTGACAGGGGTATTAATGAAGAGGACATTGGCTATCGAAATCCTAACATGATACGCAATAAAAAAAACACGCTTTACAATCAGAAATAGTGTAAAGGATCACGCCATCTGATGATATCACTTAAATTACTTCCAGCAGCGTGAGCGAATTGCAAATCTGCGATCGACTACAGCTTCCTTAATAATGTACAATGATTAGATAAATGCTTATATATATATATATGAGCCTATCTCAAAAGGTGGTAACCCTTTCTTTTTTTGTCCATTGTAACGATTGACACAAACCAGCCAGAAACGGTTACAGTGAAAACACAAGGACATTTGCTTCAAATTAATATGTATTCTATTGGGATAATGAAACACCATGTAAAAAACAAATAAGTTTATCCTGAGCAAATGCATAAGCAGATAGTATGTTGATCGTTACAATGGACAAGGTTTTGTCCCATATTGCTTAGCACCTTTTGAGACAGTCTCATATGTCTGCACAACAATGGTGTGGATGCAGAGGTGCCATTTGAATACATGTGCTACTACTTCAAACAGGTCAGTCACATGGTCAAACGGTCACATGGTCACATAGTCACATGGTTTGGTGGTCGCATAATCACATGGTCACATAGCCACTGTGGCTGCCTATCAGGACACTGACTGACGTAATGTGCTTTCTGACTACATTAAAACTTCTCTAAATCGACCGACCATTGGACCGACTTAAAATGGTCCATTTAGGGAGGTGGACAATTGAGGGTTTAACAAAAAATATTGTTACAGTGGTGTTGTATGTACGATTGTTTTGAACCAAAATAAAGCGACCAATATAGGGGAGCGGTCAATCTGTGGAGGTGGTCCGTTAGAGAGGTTTTACTGTATTTGATGGTTATTTACAAACACTGCATAGACAGTTGATATGTATCCTAACCTAACACGCCACTGGACTAATGGTTTTAACTATTTGGAAGGAAATAGTGTACAGCTATGATTTATCATGATAATGTAACCAGTATAGTGAGTTATGTTTGGCGGCTATTCAGAAACACTTTTGTTGTTGTTGTTAAAACTGCTTATTCATCAGAACATACATTGTTTTCAGCGCCGAGGCACTGGTCTTCCGGCCGTTTACATTACATTATAACTAGGTAGATCAGAGGTTAAATTTCCATATACAGTGGAAGGAGTGTTATACCCCTGTCACACTACAACGTAATGAGCCAACGTGAGCCTAACATGGTCAGTTTTCGTCATTACGTTGGGTTACGTCATGATGACCTCAGAATGACGTTAGAATGACGTCGAGCTATGTCACATTACGTCATGTTACGTCAAGTTACGTCGAGGTTTTGGACATGTTCAAAACTTTCGACGTAGGTCGAAGGTAAGGGTTTACGTTCACCGTACGTTCTGTTCACGTTCAGTGAACGTCAATGACGTTAAACGGACATTTTTCCAACGCTGCTCACTACGTTCAACTACGTTCCACTACGTTGACCCACATTAAACCGAGTGCAAATGACCACGTGGTGTAATGGGAACGTCAGGATAACGTCGAGAGAACGTCGGGAGAACGTCGGGAGAACGTCAGGAGAACGTGCATTCAACATACGTTCAACGTCTCATGACATAGGTAATGTCATGTAACGTTCTTCTGGCGATGGAATAACGTTCATAACGTTCCGTGAGCGTAATGACGTTGTCCTCTCTCGTTGAATGACGGTATCACTACGCTTTACCGACTTTACGCTCTCGTCCACTACACTACATCCACGTTCAACTTCTGCCCAAATTTGCATACTACGCCCAGAAGTTCAACGTTCTTCACGTTCTCCCTACGATGACGTCATTACGTCGTAGTGTGACAGGGCCATTAGATAACTGTTGGGTTTGAAGGCGGAGAGAGAAATGTCAAACTGCTGTGATTGGCTCTTTATATGGTCTGCATTCAGTGTTTTAAGGATTGCTTTCTAGTGGATATCGGAACCGTGTGTAACAATTACTAACACTGGATATTGCCTGCTTCATTGTAGGTAAATGCCGGAAACAGGAGCCCTGTGTAACAATTACTAACATGGGATATTGCCTGCTTCGTTGTAGGTAAATGCCGGAAACAGGAGTTGTGTGTAACAATTACTAATATTGGATATTTCCTGTTTCATTCTAGGTAAATGTCGGAAGCATGAGTCATGTGTAACAATTACTAACATTGGATATTGCCTGTTTTGTTGTAGGTAAACACGGGAAACAGGAGCCATGTGTAACAATTACTAACATTGGATATTGCCTGTTTCATTGTAGCTAAATGCCAGAAACAGGAGCCCTGTGTAACAATTACTAACATGTGATATTGCCTGTTTCATTTTAGGTAAATGCCAGAGAAAGGAACCTTGTGTAACAATTACTAACATGGGATATTGCCTGTTTCATTGTAGGTAAATGCCAGAGAAAGGAGCCCTGTGTAACAATTACTAACATGGGATCTTGCCTGTTTCATTTTAGGTAAATGCCAGAGAAAGGAACCTTGTGTAACAATTACTAACATGTGATATTGCCTGCTTCATTGTAGGTAAATGCCAGAGAAAGGAGCCCTGTGTAACAATTACTAACATGGGATATTGCCTGTTTCATTGTAGGTAAATGCCAGAAACAGGAGCCCTGTGTAACAATTACTAACATGGGATATTGCCTGTTTCATTGTAGGTAAATGCCAGAGAAAGGAGCCATGTGTAACAATTACTAACATAGGATATTGCCTGTTTCATTGTAGGTAAATGCCAGAAACAGGAGTCCTGTGTAACAATTACTAACATTTGATATTGCCTGTTTCATTGTAGGTAAATGCCATATTCCTGGTAAATATCATCAGGATTCTCATCACAAAGCTCAGAGCAAACAACACACTGGAGACAGACCAATTTAGGTAAGTGAATTCTATTTCTGTTCTCGTAACAATGGGATATGTGTTATAGATATATTTGAGTGTGTGAATATTAATGACAAAGGTGCTCACATATATTTGATTAACCCACCAATAGCCAATGTTTACTTTTTGTGATGGAGGTGGGGAGGGGGGGTCGTTAAACAAAGAAACAAAGAAACATATTTGATTAATTTGATCTATTTCGCCGTTCCTTTCTGCTTTTCATGACCACTACCGCCACCTGTAGTCATTTCCTGTAAACCCACTGACTGATCTTCTGTAGTGTATATTGGAATAACTGTTGTACTTAGTAATCATCGGTTGCTGCATAGAAGGACATGATATGCTGTTTTAATCAAATCTCTTACTGTTGAAGCATATTGAGGATTTATTGGTGATGTAGGCATCACACTACTTCTGCATCGTGGTTGGATAGAAGCAGTTCCTTCTACTATCAAGTGTGTGTGGTAAGGCCGTGCCACATCGGCAGAGTTATTGCGAATGTAAATAAAACAAAATGCGCAAATCTTTTAACTGCTACGATCTAATTATGTTATTTAGAATCATGAATATGAAATAATGTTATTTAGGAGGATAGCTTACTCAATAAGTGAAATTCGGCTAAAATTAAACCCAAAATCTCAGCGATATTAAGGCCACTGCCGCATCAGCGGCATTATTCTGAATGTAAATATTTAAAAAAAGCATAAATCTATTCACTGCTACGATCTAATTCTGTTATTTAGAACCATGAACCTTATTGAGTAAGTTATGCTCCTAAATAACATTATTTCAACCCCCGAGTGAATATTCATGGTTCGAAATAACAGAATTAGATCATAGCAGTGACTATCCACACACACTTGATACTAAAGAGAACTGCTTCTATCCAACATGATGGCCAACTAAGCACTGGTCACGTGGTGCTAATTTTCTGACACAAATCCTCAATAGGGTTAGAGCTTTGACAAGCACTCTAAAATTAATTTGGCTGTTTATTCTTCAAATCTCTCTGAAGTTATTAAATGTGATAATAGTGGGTTTTGTATGCATGAATCCCGACACTTCGTCGTATATTTAAATGCCATGTGACATGACCAAAACAACCTTACTTGTTAGTCACAATTATCATGATCAAACTTGAATAATCCTAATGTGTATATCTTGAAACAATGGGTTCTCTAGGAGTTATTTAATGTGCAACAATGGTCTGAAGGTTGCTGGTGAAGCTATGGCTATTTGTGTCATTCAGTCCGAATGACTGTCTTAAGTGATATGGATTTAGAAAGTATTGCAAACGCTACTACCATATAAGGTAATTCGCTACACGTGGCTGTAATGAAAGAGAACGGGACAGAAAAGAAACAGAAGCAGCAACTGGATTAAATAAAGTATTTAATAAAAACAAGTCGGACCTTGGCAGGTGTTCAAAGATGTATCAGGCGGCGGCAGAGGCCAGTCATCATATGATGACTGGAATGCATAACCAGGAAGTTCAGCCCAATGCAGAGATGGGTAGTAACATGTCGGGGATCAGCACTCACCCCCCGAGAAAGAGGGTAGGTGGGTGGGGAAATGGCAGTGTAGCAGTGTCAGAAGCAAAGTGAGTGAGAGCGGAGAGGGCGATTTAGCAGGAAAGGTAAACAGACAGTAGCCTCGTGAGCAAATTACTCATGTTAGCCTCGGGCCAACAATTTGGAACCTCTTTGAATATGCCTCATGACAATTCCCTACCGAGTGGTATGCTACAGAGCTACTAATTCATGACACAAGACGGAGCTATAGTATGGAATGTATTGGAGTTCATAAGGATACAGTGATATGTAGAGTGAACAATAGGTAATCAGTGTGGTTATGTTAGTGTTAGGAATATTGAACAGTGTCTTGTGTAGTATAGGTTAGGCAGTTGTAGAACAGTTAGGTATAATGATAGGTACATAATGAGTCCATCTGGGGTGGGTGAGTTAGGTTTAGATCAGGGTATAGGTCTTGAGGGGGGGAGTCAATAGGGGCAATAGTCCGGTTGCCATAGGGTCAGTAACGGGGATCTAATAGGGCCTATGGAACAAATAGCTGTCTCTTCGTGACCCGGGCCTCAACCCTTAGAGGTGTCTGCTGTGTAGGTGGGGTCAGGTGGAACGGTGAGAATAGGGTAGGGAGGTCGTGTCGGTCCGGTGTCTGGAGGTGAACAGGGAGGGGGGAAGTGATGTCACAGGGTGTCGCTGGTTGCCCGGCAATGTAGGGAGGCGGGGGAATCCTATGAATGATAGGAGGGGAGGTGGGGGTGGCATAGGGGAGTGGGGGTATAGGGGCGGTGTTGGGTCAGCTCCGGCTCGGTCCCAAATTACCCATATTACCGGAGCAATATGGAGAATGATAGACATGGGACACACAGTCTAATACTGTTTGGACAGACCAATCATAACCTACTGGGTTCAAATAACCCATTCTAAGTGGGTTCTTTTACTAACGTTACATAATGCGATGGTTTTGAATTTCTGTCATTTTCTGAGATAGATTTAGCAGGTTGATCCTTATAATCCACCTTGCTTTAATTTGAAGTATACTTTGATTTTAAATGACTAACTTCGGAGATATTTGAAAGTTTATCATTATTATCTACCTTGCTTTAGTTTGATGTATACATTGATTTAAAATGACTAACTTCGGGGGATATTTTAAGTATAAACATTTTAAGTATAAACATGCTAAATTAATTTAGGCGTGGTTGCCAACAATCTGACCCCATAGGGTTCAATAATAATAGATTTGATTAAAATGGTAAAATAGCCCCGTCCAATTTAGTAACAAATGCTTATTAAGTGCAACAGATGGGATGGCCGAATGAGTTAGAGCGTCCGTCTCCCGTGTTGGTAGATCATGGGATCGTGGGTTAGAATCCTGGTCGAGTCAAACCAATGACTTAAAAATTTATACTTGTTGCTTCCTAGCCAGACGCTCGGCATTACTAGGATAGGGCAAGGAGCAGTGGAATGAGGAAGACCAGTCGTCTGCAACTGAATTTTCCCCCGCTTAAACAACTAATGTGCCAACAACAACAAAAAAACACAATCTAATTTGGATTATGTACACCCAGCTAATACCAACAGATTCAAACTCATTACTGCACATGACAAAACTGAACAGAGCATCCTCAACACATGTGGTGGGACATGATGACAGAGTCTCCGACTTGGCCTGAGCATACAGCTCAAACACTCTAATCT
This sequence comes from Branchipolynoe longqiensis, assembly GCA_030323885.1. Lineage (NCBI taxonomy): Eukaryota > Metazoa > Annelida > Polychaeta > Phyllodocida > Polynoidae > Branchipolynoe > Branchipolynoe longqiensis. Next base: position 35,708,048 of record CM059196.1, on the reverse strand, counting down.
AATCTCATGTCTATTACAATCTAGATAAGCGTTTTCCTTTTTGACAATTTGATGCCTTCAAGTGACTATGCAACTTTTAGATTCATCGAGTGATCACGTAAGGGGCAGCATGGTAAAATCACCTGACAATTTAGAGGAAGTGAAGCACGGCGGCGGATGCGCGCCTGGCGGGACCACGTGATGGATAAGCCGGTAATGGCCTCCTTCCTGACGGGTCCGCCTGGTGAGGTGGGGGCCGGGTGAGGCTGGGTGGGCCTGGGTGGGGCTGGGTGGGGCTGGGTGGGGCTGGGTGGGGGAGATTATATGTCACTAGCGCGCCCTTATAAGTCATTTCTCAGGTAGTAAAGTTGACGCCTTCTAAGTCACTACCCAGTCCCTGGCCATGCTAGAATGGAGCATAAAGCACACTGCATTACTTCGCACTGCTACGCATATAGTGGTATTTTAGTTCATGTAGATTAGTAGCTAGCACAATTTCACTAAATCCCAGGCTGGAACCAAATCTAAAACGTTGTGTGTTCAAGTCATAGTTTGGACACCAGAAAACATGTGTTCATTGGTTCAAGGTGTCCTAGTTTTATCATCAAAAACCTTGTGTTCATTTGTTCAGGGTGTCCTAGTTTGGTCGGCAGAAACATTTCTTCATTGGTTCAAGATGTCCGATTTTGGTCATCAGAAATATTGTGTACATTGGTTCAAGTTGTCCTAGTTTGGATCGGTGTTCATAATAGCGTTTTGGAAAAGAGCTCTTCATATCTAACTTAGATAATAGTGGATTATAGGAGATTATAGTAGATTTTTTGTTTTTTGTTGTTGTTGTAATTATAGTTTATTCATTGAATAATGTCTGTTGTCAGTGCCATGGCACTGGTCTTCCAGCCATGTGACATTACAGTTATTTACAATATATGTACATGTAGTCTGATATTGTCATCAGCAGCTAGCTCAAGGCAGCTGAAATAACAATATTAATCATTCCATGGTATAGTTTGACAATTCACCTATAAGATAGTAGTTATATGTTGTATACATACATACTTAGATACATACATGTGTATTGTTTAGACCGTTACATTACAGAGTGGTTAGGTGCATAGTTTCCCTTCACAGGTTTGTAAGCCTACTGTGTGGTGAATTGCATAATTATCTGCAGAAGGACTAGTTTGCACAGCATCAGGGTAATGTGCCTGAGTGGGTTATCAGGTCATAGTCTTGGTGACCTGGTATCCCAGTGGGACAGCACTATAACGCCATCATACGTGCACGCTCGTCAAAAGACAGCATGCATTCTGATATCATCCTAGATGTTGCTAGGACATAAATCCCCAACAGACAACCTTTGGGTCCAAGCACAAATATCGCGATGCCAAAGGGAATATGCACCCATTATCGCCACCCCGTTGTGTGTACGTGTGTACTGGTGTGTATTGTTGTGTGTATGTGTGTCCTGGAAAACGTAGTGCTTGGTTTATAAGACCTCAGGAAATCCATAAGCATATTCAGCGCTCGATGGAGCGACCCACCCAGCCATGGCTGCGACCCAACCAGCCACGGCTGTGACCCAACCAGCCACGGTTGAACTCGTTTGAACTTGTTTCCGCTACAAAGGTATTCGCGGTCAGCGATTGGTTAATAATATATCAAAACAAATGCTCCCTGCCATAGAATTTTTACTCAAAATTTAAAGAAATAAAGACCAATTTGGCATAAACATGGTGCACAAATGCAATATTATTACTTTATTATTACTTTATTCCACCGAAACGATGGTCGTATAACATATTCCAAATGGCAGCCCCCATAAGGGGTGGCCATTTGCAATCGAAAAGAACAGCTCTGATTGGCTAAAATTATGGAAAGATCACATTATTATTTTAGTAGTTTCTTGTTCAGACATATTTACATATATATATATGTATCTTTTGCACAGATTAAAGTGCTTGAAGTATATTTTAAATTTATCAACATTGACTTCTGTTTAAATCACACAATATAACTACTTACTGAATGGGAAACTACTCCTGCAAGGGTATGCTCGATATGACCCAGTGGTCAGCCGTTTTTGCTTCTTTCGTCGCTGTGGACCCTTCTCAGGAAATCTGGGGCAGGCCCAGGAACCCGTAAACACATGCAGCCATGACAGGTGACCAGACACTGCCTATTGGTGCCGTGTGTTGGGAGATGTTGGGGGGGTGGGGGAGTGTGGGGGCAGAAGGGGTGGGAAGAGAAGGGGTAGGGAGGGGTAATCTGAGATGTTGGTTGGTTGTTGGGGTTTTACGTCCTGGCAACATCTAAGGTCATATCAGAGCGGGTACCGACTTGCGACAGTGCACACTCATGGCGACTTTATAGTGCTGCCCCATAGGGAAATCAGGCCACCAGAACCATGACCTGATACCCCCACTCAGTCACATTATCCTGACACTGAGCAAACCAGTCCTTGCCCTATCCTATTAATGCCGAGCGTCATGCTAGGAAGTGACAAGTATCAATTTTATAAATCATTGACTCGACCGGAAACCGAACTCCCCATCTCCCACACGCGAAGTCCTCACTTTACTGATTGGGCCACCGCAACCGGTAGAGCATTGGCAGATTGGGGGAGGGGAATGGGGGGGGGTGGAGAAGGAGTAGGGGTGGGGGGTAATCTGGGAAGGAGAGTGTGAGTGTTGGGTGAAGGACCAGCGAAAGGACGGGAAGAAGTGAGGGAGGGAAGCACCAGCAGCATAAACGTATGATAAAGGGAGTGAATGAGTGACCGCGGAAGAGAAGGAGTGAGGAAGACACCAGCGAAAATGAGGGGGTGAGTGAATGATTGGGGAACCAGCGGCATGAAGGGAATGAGTGAGTGAGTGATTGGGGCACAAGAAGCTTGAAGTGAATGAGAGTAGCTATCCCAACTTATTTTTCTAACTCAGTGGAAAGTAGAATATCTTAATGCATATCGACAGTTCCTGCCACGAGAAGATAAATAACACAACATTAATTCAAATCGGATGATTATTTAAAAAGTTTAATAGGTTTTACTTTCCACAAACCTTCACCTAAAATCGTGTATTTTGGGAGCGACTGGGGAACCAGCAACAGAAAGGGCATGAATGAGTTATTGGGGAACCAGTGACAGGAAGTAAATGAGTGAGGGAGTGAATGGCCATCTCTAATCTGTTCAGATACCCTCTCCGTTTAGGATGCATCTAGTTTGCTTGTCGTGTTGTTGCTAACTCATCGCATGTTGCTAATTAATTTGTCTGTGCAAACATTCCACCTGCTGCAGGAAAGCGGTGAAGACCACGGCGATGCTATTTCCCCTGCTGGAGACAATGAACCTGCTATGTCAGTAGTAACATGGCTGTCTCTAATCTGTTCAGATATCGTCTCCATTTAGGATATGTCTAGTTCGCTTGTCGTGTTGTCGCTAACTCATCGCACTTTGCTAATTAATTTGTCTGTGCAAACTTTCCGCCCACTGCAGGAAAGCGGTGAAGGCCACGGCCGTGCTGTTTCCGCTGCTGGGGATGACAAACCTGCTCTTCTTCTTCAAGCCGTCCTCCTCTAGTAAGACCATGGAGATTGCCTACAGGTGTATCACAGCCGTCCTCACCCCCTCACAGGTGAGTGTCTCTAAAAACCAGCGCAGAACCATCAGAATCACTCCTGGCAGAAATGGCATCTTTATAGATAAAGAGTTCAGACGCAAAACACTGTAAACGCCGATCCAAAATGCTTAATCAAAATAAAAGATTATTTACCTGAAGGTAATATTAATTCTCACTAATTACACTTTCCCTGTGATGTAATAATTTATAGAGCAATGAATAAAGGATAGGAAAAAAAAGATTGTTTTGAAGATTTGATTCCAATGTTTATCTCAAATTGTTGGATTGGCGTTTACGGGGTTTTGCACCTGATCTTCTTAAGTTCAGAGTTGCATAGTATTATGAAAGGGTAACCCAACACACTTCGATTTGATCATATATATTCAAATGAGATACTGGAGTACTGATTAGACATTAGACGACATACAATTTTATTCACAATTTCAAAACATAGTCTACAAACATAAACTAACCTGTTGACAATAGAAATTGTAGAACACAGTAACATTAAAAATGAAGTCTTGTCATTTCCACCACTTCAGTAGACATGCCCAAATTAATTTATCTTTTTTTCCACATCAAATATCTCCAAAGCTAATCCTTTAAAATTAAAGCCATTTCAAACTAAAGCAAAGTAAGCTATAGCAACCACCCAAATTTATTTTTAGATAAATAACCAAATAAACCAATAAGGGTGTAAATAAAAAGATAATTAGTATCTTTAGACAAAATCTCCAAACTGTCGGATTATCCAATTTTAATTAGACGCCACTAACCACCAGTCCAATGACATATGCCTCCCATCTAATCCCCCGTCCTGATATTACCTTAAAACCAGTGGTCCACACCTGGTTCATCAAAGGCTGTGCAATGTACTGTCCTGTCTGTGGAACAGTGTATATAAAAGACCCCTTCCTGCTTATCGGAAAGAATAGCCTATGTGGCAGCAGCGGCGGATTCCCTCCAAAGAAATATGTCAGAATCACCATATGTTTGAAGGTCCAATAGTCGATGATATAAATCCATGTGCTCTAGAGGCGGGAGCTCCTACTTGCTTCTCCCCACTTCCTAGTAATCGATTCTGTTACCGTGCCAGTTCCCAATTTGACGGCGGAATTCTCAGTAGGCACCAGGTTTAAGATGATGTACTGCAGATTGGATACTCCTAAATGGCTCGGATTCAAACAGCACTCGAGGCCTGAGTCTGAGAGGGGGCGGGGGGGGATTGGGGAGAGGGGACGGAGGGGGGGGGGGGGATCTCGAGCATACAACGACGCAGCATAGCTGCCATACAGGGAGCAGTCCCTTTCCGCGAAGCATGTGCAGTGAGCTCAAAACTCACACTCCAATCTTAGCGGATGTAGTTGGTCTGTTTGGGTTTAACGTCCTAGCAACATTTAAAGTCATATCAAGAGGAGTACCGATTTGTGACAGTGCACACTCGTTTTGTTTGTTTGTTTGTTGTTGTTTTACATCCTAACAACATCTAAGGTCCCGACTTGTGACAGTGCATATTCATCACAACTTTATAGTACTGCCCCACTGGGAGAGCAGGCCACCAGCACCATGACCTGATATCCCACTCAGTCACATTTTCCTGACACTGAGCCAACCAGTCCTTGCCCTATCCTAACAATGTTGAGTGCCTTGCTAGGAAGCAACAAGTATCAATTTTTACGTCATTGGTTTCACTCGACCAGGGTTCAAACCCATGAACCCATGGATTCGGATGCCCTGATCTCCCAAAACCGGAGACAGACGCTCAACTCATTCGGCCATCCCGTCTGGCCTGTGTGCACCCTCATAGATACGTTACACTTACAGCGCTGCCGCATTGGTATAGCACATGCCACCGGCACCATGACCCTATATCCCACTCAGTCACAGTATCCTGACACTGAACCAACCAGTTCTTGTCCTGTCCTAATAAGGCTGAGCCCGAGGGTAGATAGCGACAAGTGTACATATTGTAGCTTCTTGAATTGACTGGGTCGGGATTCGAACCTATGACCTCCAGTATGGGAAACCAGTCAGCGATCTTAAAGGGATCCGGTGTAGACCATTGAGATTGGAACTGTACTCTGACAAATGCTCTCCAAGCACACCTTTTCAGTTTGCGTAACTGAACATGTGGATGGAGAGTGCTGAGATCAGTGTCCACAAAAAAGTGTGCAAGTGCAATCTAAAGGGCGTTTCCTCGTGGCACTGGTCTGTGGGGAACCATATTAGGTCACATGATGAGGGAATCCCATCTGTGACGTCATTCATGTATCGCATTCTGAGTGTGTGTGTCATCTCAGTGGACCATACCGGGTGACTAACTATTCGGCCTGGATAGCAAAAGAGAGTTTGTTTTATTTAACAACGCCACTAGAGCACATTGATTTTTATCATCGGCTATTGGACGTCAATGCCTGGTTAGCAAATAACAAGTATTTTATTTCAGATGTAAGAGGCAGCTTTCCATGGTTGCGTATATCAGTAGCACCAATATCACTTAACACTGATGGTTTCATCATCTCTTTGCAGGGTATATTCGTCAGTGTTATATACTGCTTCATGAACAGTGATGTGAGTACAAACTTGAAGTGTCCTTTTATATAAATTATGTTGCTGTTGTCTTGGCTTTATGTGCATTTAAGCAAGAATTGTTTGTTCTCTCTTTGGGGTTAATCAAATAGGGTCAATAGTGCGCCTGTCTATGCTCAATTGAAGTTACACGCGTAGCAGCATGTGCAAAACTGTGGTCTATACTATATAGCCACTTTCAAAATATCCTTGTGATTTGTTTGCTTTACTCAGCTCTGCTTTTGTCTCATCATTTAGCTCCGTTGCATTCACAGTGAGAGTAATTAATACCCCAGTCACACGAGGCCTGCGTTCACTTATGATCGATTAGCGGTGTCAAAGCATTCACCATACGCCCTCCTTCTGCTCTCCTTAAGTGCTGGCGCCGCGAGGACCCCAACCTCCCGGCATCTATTTTGGAAATTCTGGACGCAAGGAGGATGCAGCTGCCGCACCTGCAACCTCGTTGCGCCATTTTCCGGCGGCGCTATTAATTTTAATTTTAATTTTTTAACAATGGTTGGCGCCCTGAGGGCGCCCTGGTGGCACAAGGGTACTTTTATAGGCCGACAAAATGGTTGCCAACCTGGCACTGACATGGCAGCACTAGGGTGGTGCTGGGTGGCCAGGGCAGTGCCAGGGCACCAACCCACATAGCAGTGCCAGGTTAGCAACCTGGCAGCGCCAGGGCTCCAACCCACATAGCTATGGTTGGTGACCTGGCGGCGCCAAAGTTGACGTCAGGTTGGTGCCAACCTGGTGCTGCCTGCTTTTTTGAACAGTGTATAAAAATGTATCGAATGGGACACTGGGTGGTTAGCGACCTTTTGGCCGTAAGGAGGTTGGCAGCGAACGCTGGCTCTCGTTTGACTGGGGTATTATGTGGATGAAAAAGGTGTACTTATAGACCCCCCCTACACCTCACTTACCCTATGCTTGGAATCGCTTATGACCACCTTGCGACCACCTTGCGACCACCTTGCGACCACCTTGCGACCACCAAAAAGGGCCGGTCGCAAGTTAATTCTAGCAGTCGGCGAACGATTAGCGAACGATTACCGATTGGTCGGCGACCATTTTGGACCACTTTGGACCATTTTGGACCATTTTGATCGCAAGGTGGTTGCAGATACTGCACCAAAAACCTCCTTGTTTGTTACCAAAACCAATTTCAGCACTTACAACCGGTCGACGATGGCTCGGCGACTGATCGCAGACCATTGTTTTCCCACCTTTTTTTGATTTGGTCGCAAAGTGGTCACAACCCATAGTGTGACTGCGGCCTATGCTTGAAGCCCGGTACACACCTCCCGTATAAAACCTAAAACTGAGTTTTAAGTTGCGAATCGGAAGGCTCTGGTGAGTGAATCGGAAGGCTCTGGTCACACACCTAAACACTGAAACTGACTAAAACTCAAACTTTGTCGCAAAACGGGAGGTGTGTACCGGGTTTTATAAGATTCGAAAAATGAATCGGGCAGTTTTAGTCGGGAAACGGGATGGGTCGGGTTGTAACGGGTACCGTCAGGCAGTCAGTTTTAGCGTGTGAATCGTATATGGGAGGTGTGTACCAGGCTTAAGGATCTTTATAAATACTACACATATATAGAGAGAGATCAGGTAGACGTGCATATATATATATATTTATATATATATATATATATATATATATATATATATATATATATATATATACACACACAGGGATCACATTATGCAGCATGAAGCTTTTGAAAGTTACATCATACGATAAATGCATCACATTTTCAAAACAAAACTACCGACCTCCGTTTGGTCACTGAAATACTGAAGTGCTTATTAAATATAAATTGTTGGTTAGAAGGTATATTAGAGTATTTAGAGTACATATGATATCATAACAAATCCTCACTATTACACATGTGAATTAGTTGTTTTGTGTACATAGGGTATAATTTATATATCGTGCAGTATATATGATATCATATCTATTATTCTTATTAATATTAGATATGTGAATTAGGTGTTTTGTATACCTAGTGTATAATGTATATGTTGTAGAGTACATATCGTATCATAAATCATTTATATGAATGTGGAGGTTGTATACCTTGGGTATATATATATTTTGTAGAGTACATAGGATATCATAAATAATGATTATTAAATATATGAATGAGGTGTTTTGTACATCTCGGGTATATTTCAAATGTTGTAGAAGTCACTCCTTATTGCGTATATTTAGTCTTACATACAAGTGGTATATCATTTAAATAAATCAAGTACGACAAAAATGAGTAGGATACATTTATTGTGATGTATTATGTCAACATCTTAAATGAAAATGGCATCAGAGCATTGCAGAATGGGGGACATTTAGCGTAGTTCATTTTTTCGACTATAGGTGGCGCATCGGTACTAGTGCGCCTAAACGGAGATACTACAAGATAAAATGCAGCCAGTTTGCAGGACCACACCATGATTATGTCAGTACACAGGACCATAATGTCAGCATGTCAGTGATCAGGGCTACAGTCAGTATGTCAGTACACCGAACTACAGTCAGTACACAGGATCGTACAGTCAGTATGTCAGTACACTGGACTAGTTAGTACACATGACTACAGTCAGTACACAGAACTATTCTGTCAGTATATCAGTACTCAGGACTGCAGTCAGTACATCAGACTACAGTCAGTAGACAGGATCGTACAGTCAGTATGTCAGTACACTGGACTAGTTAGTACACATGACTACAGTCAGTACACAGAACTATTCTGTCAGTATATCACAGACAGTCAGTACATCAGACTACAGTCAGCACACATAAGCATACTGTCAGTATACCAGACAAGTCAGTATACCAGACAATACCAGACACAGAACCATACTGTCAGTATTTCAGTACACAGGCCTACAGTCAGTACTCAGGACCATACAATCAGTATGTCAGTACACAGGACTAGTCAGTACACAGGACTACAGTCACGATGTCAGTACACAGGACTACAGTCAGTACACAGGAGCATGCCAACAGTACAGAGGACCATACTAACAGTATGTCAGTACACTGGGCCAATCAGTAGGCTTACACAGGACTACAGTCAGTACTCAGGACCTTACTGTCAGTATGTCAGTACACCGGACAATAGTCAGTTCTCAAGAATATACCATTAGTATGTCGGTACACGTGACTAGTCAGTGCAAGGAATACCACCAGTATACAGAACTATACCATCAGTATGTCACTACACAGGACTACAGTCAGTAGATAGAACAATACCATCAGTACATCAGTACACAGGATTGCAGTCAGTACAAAGTACCATATCATCAGTATGTCAGTACACAGGCCCATACTATCTGTATGGTAGTACACCAGACTACAGTCAGTGCACAAGACTACTCAGTACACAATACAATACTGTCAGTATGTCAATACACAGGACTAGTCAGTACACAGGGCTACAGTCAGGACACAGAATTATACCGTCAGTATGTCAGTACACAAGACTATACCATCAGTATGTCAGTACACAAGACTATACTGTCAGCATGTCAGCACACAAGAAATACTGTCTGTATGTCAATACAGAGGACTAGCCAGTACACAGGGCAATGCCGTCAGTATGTCAGTACACCAGACTACAGTCAGGAGACAGGACTACACCATCAGAACATCAGTATACAGGAGTAGTTGATACAGAGGATCATACCATCAGGCCCACTACTTCAGTGGCGACGGCAACGGCAATTGTTTGAACCACAATATCGCAATGTCCCCCATTGTCGTTGTACCATCGCATTAAAGTTGCATAATCCGATCGTTTTGAGCTTTGATCATTTTTCTGAGATAAAGTTATTAAATTGATTGTTAAATTTTAGTTTGGATTCACTTTTATTTTAAATGGATACATTTGAGACACTTGAAGGGGTGACATCCCCTGACCACACCAACAAAGTTGATGTGCACCGCACTTAGTTTAGGCCGACAATTGAGTCGGTATGGCCGCTGGTGTGCACTACCAACTTCTGGTCTTCCCATAAATGGGACTAGCCGCACGGCAGCGGGGGTTTTAAATCAGAGTTTACCTTCTCCTAGATGAGCAGTCAGCCAAGATTGACGAGCCCCACCTGCCCGAAGCATCTGGTTTTGAGGCGCCGCCTTTGCCCCTTCTCCCGTCAGTAGAAACAGTTTCGCCTTGTGAAGGCCGGGAGTTGGACTTGGTTATCAGAGGCTGTTTGATATGCATGCCATGAGAAAGTACTTTATAGGTAGTGAGAGCTTATCCTCACTATCACTTCCGGCAATAATAACCTTGAAACGTTTAGCAGCATTTGAGATGTGGACTTATCGAAGGATGATGAAAATATCATGGACAAAGAAGATCACCAACAAAGAAGTTCTCAGAAAAATTAAAAATAAGAAAAGCTTGTTTGCCACTATACAGACAAAGAAACTTATTTATTTTGGCCACATCATTCGTCAGAGTTCAATATACCGTACATTGTTGGAAGGGAAGGTGAATGGCAGCAGAGGGAGAGGGAGACCAAGAACATCATGGTTTACAAATATTTCACAGTGGACAGGCTTGAATTATTCACAGTCTATCAGAACAGCACAACATCGGGACAAGTGGAGAACCATTGCATCCAACCCTCGACTAGAGGATGGAACTATTGATTGATTGATTGACATTTGAGACATTTGAAAATCAAACATGTAAAATTAGTTTTGGCAAGCACACCAAAACACGTAACCATAGTATAAAAACATGGATGCTCTGCCGCTGTGAGCACCATATGTAATTACAAAACTCTCCCCCTTCATTTCACCTGTGATGCAATCAGCCTAATCAATTTAACCATGTCTGGAAAGAGGAAGGAAAACTAGTCACAAAGATGAACAGTGAATAAGTTGTGCTTTATTGGCAGCAACTCCTGTCATCCCCCTTACATGTGACCTAGCACCTGCACTCCTCATATACTGCCCACACTATGTCTCATTGTCACTTTAGCCTGTATACTGAAACAGTGCCCACAACCCATGGGACAGGAGTCCTATGGCTGTGGATACACTCAATTTGAATAGAGGAATTTGGATAGCATCAGACAGAGTGTCTGGGGTCCTGCTCAAAAGTCGGTCTGTCTCACTCAAGAGCCAGGATGAGAGTGATTTTCCTTCAGTGTGTCTGAAGCAAAATCTTGAATAATTAATTAGCTGAGACTAGTGTGTGGTCAGGATAGGCCAAGGGAGTCAGGTGACCGGACATTCCCCAGCCAGCCAATGAGACACTCCCCGCAGACTGGGTGACCACCCCCATTAGGGGCTGTCACTCAACCCAGCTGCAGGTGGTGCACTCTATACATATGCAAATTAGGCAGGTGGGTCAGTCGGTGGTCCTGGGTGGACAGGATGTTGCATACAGTTACAGATATGTATATAGATATAAATAGTACCAATGTTCTTTCCCTCCAATTGTATTCTTTATGAACACATAGAGAACATTTCAATAATCATGTACTGTTTCTTGCAAAGGAACTCTTTTCATTAACTCCAAACATCATGTATAACAGATAGTTTACACCACCCAGCATCAGGTACATTTCCATCAACTCCACTCATAATGTATAACATATAGTTTACCTCACTCAGTATCATGTACAATGGGAGTGGGATTCTATTAGTTTTAGTTACTTTTAGTTTACATAACCTAAGTCCCACTCCGGCATCCAAGAATAATAATGCTCTCTGCCAATATATAATTCTTAACCGAAAATCCGTATATTTTTACAATAGGCTTCAACAGTACCAGGTTCTACTAAATTGCCTCAGTATTCCCGTGTATATAGTAACAAATTGTGTATGTTTGTTTAACGACCCCCCAGCACAAAAGTGGACAAATACTTAATAAGTGTATCAACATATAAGTTAGATATGTCGAGTCAAATCTAGATAATTATTTTGGTTTTGAAAACTTGATGCTTCATCGGACTATGCAGCTTTAAAGTGAGATTTGTTTGTTGTTGTGTTACGTCCTATCAACATCTAAGATCATATCAGGTTGGGTACCGACTTGTGACAGTGCGCACTTATTGCGACTTCATAGTGCTGCCCCACTGGAACACCAGGCCATCAGCACAATGACCTGATATCCCACTCAGTCACATTATCCTGACACTGAGCCAACTAGTCCTTGCCCTGTCCTAATAATGCTGAGTGCCAGGCTAGGAAGTGACAAGTATCAATTTTTAAGTCATTGGTTTGACTCGACCAGGGTTCGAACCCATGACCCCAAGATCTACGAACACGGGAGACGGACGCTCTACCTCATTCGGCATCCCGTCTGGTGCTTTAAAGTGAGAACGTTGTGCACCTGGTGACTGTGTATACCTCCAGTCTTCTGTCCCATCCCCCCTCCCCACACACCCTGTCCCCTGTCCCCCATACTCCACCTCCTCCACCCCCACACACACACATCACCCTGCACACACCCTGCCCCTTACCCCCTTACTCTACCTTCCCCACCCACAGGGCGCGGTGCTAATCAGTAAAGCGTGGGGCTCACGTGTGGAAGTTCCGGTGTTGCGGTTTCCCAGGGACACCAGTTTGCCAGGGACACATCGCTTCTGCACATGCATCAAAATCGAACAGCATCGTCACTAACCATATAAATTTAATATAATATTTTTGGTAAAGATGTTTTCTATATGTGTACCAAACGATTTGTTTCTAAATGGTGTAATTTGAGAGATATTTGACTTCTTCTGTATTTTCTGTATGAACATTGCTCACGACCATTGACAATGCCTTGAGTTTGACGGTATGCACAGTGCAGAATGTTAGTTTTATTCAAGAATAATATAAATCAAGAACCCTAACCTTATAAATTTAATATAGTCTTTATGGTAAATATGTTTTCTATATGTGTACCAAGCGATTTGTTTCTAGATGGTGTAATTTGACAGATATTTGACTTCTTCTGTATGAAGATTTGCTCACGGCCATTAACAATGCATTTGAATGGATATGTCCCTGGCAGACTGGTGTGCCTCGGAAACCGCAACACTGGAGTTCGATTCGCGGTTGACTCAAGACAATGACTTATAAAATTGATACTTGTTGCTTCCTAGCCTGGCGCTTGGCATTAGCAGGATAGGGCAAGCACTGGTTAGCTCAGTGTCAGGATAAAGTGACTGAGTGGGATATGGGGTCATAATGCAGGCAGCCTGATTTCCCAGTGGGCAGCACTATAAAGTCCATGAGTGTGCAATGTCACAAGTCGGTGCCCGTGCTGATATGGCCTTAGATGTTGCCAGGATGTCAAACTTCAACAACCAACCAACCAACCTTTCCCAGCCCCGTCCTCACCCCCCCCCCCCACACACACACCCCAGACCACCCCACACACACCACCACCCCACTCACACCCACATCCTACCCCTTACCACACCTTGGATCAGCCCTCTATTCCCACGTGTCGTCTCGGGTGTGATCCTCTCGGCGCTAGACATGCGGCTCTGGAGAAGTTCTGAAGGACGGCTGGACTTCAGGGATCGTGGGCCTGATCCCGTCTTAAGCCGGCGGAGGAGGCGGGGAAGGCCGAGGGCTGGTGCCGGAGGCACCGGGCTGTCATCCCGATAACCCACGCCCCAGGACACAGTAAAGCCCCCCTCCGCCACCGCCCCCAAACCAAAGACCCTATAATACTAAGACGGCTCACTCAGCCTGTACTGTGTAATCAAAATGATCAATCCCACCACTTGGTGCGCTGGTTGTTCTCTTGGTTGAACAGGTATATGTATAAATGTATATATGAATGTGAAAGATGTGTGATGATGGCGATGCTGATGATGATGCTGATGATGATGTATATTTGTTCATAGCAATTTCATATTGATGTATATTCATACTTACCTATCTCATGTATAATATAATTGTATGTGTTTACATGTGAAACACCAACCAGCAGCCACAAGGTGGCACTGTGAAATTTACATTACCATGGGAGAGATAGGGAGTGAGCCATCTTAGTATTATAGGGTCTTTGCCTGAACACACCCCCAGACAGCTGGGCCCATATGTATGTGTCCGGGTTAGCGGTCGTAACCCTGCTTCGTGCGGATTTCCCGGGTTAGCGGCGAAAACTGCGTATGTATGTGTCGGGGTTAAACTAACTCGGCGAGCGTAAAGTCGCCTGCACTAACCCCAAGCGAAACCAGGGTTAAAGGTGGGGTTAGGCACCGATTATGCGCAAATCTATTCAATGCGACCATGTTTAACAGTATTAGAAACGCAATAAGTGAAATTTGATCAATTTAACCCTAAATTCAAACTGTTATTAAGGCTACCGCCGCATTGGCGGCGATATTAATAGTGTCGAATCAACGAATGTAAAGTAAACAAATAGCCACCGCCGCAGCGACGTTGATATCCATACTGTCTAACGTCAACTAAACATGGCCGCTGCCGTCGCCGCCGAATCGACGGCAATATATTATGCCCAAATCTATTCAATGCGACCATATTTAACAGAATTAGATATGCAATAAGTGAAATTTTATCAATTTAACCCTAAATTCGAACCGTTATTAAGGCTGCCGCCGCATTGGCGGAGATATTAAGAGTGTCGAATCGACGAATGTAAATACCCACACAGGGGTTCCCCAAATCTATAAATAACTGAAACGTTAGCTAACTCGGGCGCGCTTTGGTCACATACATGCCCCGTGACACATTTGGAACCCCGGGGTTAGATAACCCGGCACCCGCCTTTAACCCCGGTGCAGTTAAATAGTGACATTTACATATGGGCCCTGCAGTGGAAATCAGCATTGCGCTAAGTTTTACTGCAACTAGAAACACTTATTAATATATGAATGAATAAATGAATGAATAAATCAAACTGAGGTTTTAAATTCTTTTAGGAAATCAAAGACAATATTCGACAAGATGTGCCAGACAGTGCTTTCATATAGGAATTTCGGAAATAATCATGCAGTGGCACCATCCCATGTAAAACAAGGTGCACATTAAATGTCAATTAAAATGTTACATTTACACCATGTATATCTCCTGCTATAATTGTCGCTATTGTTGAATAATAATTACATAATATTATATAATTGAATAATAAGTGACTATAATTGATATAATTTACTATAATTATCGTACATTGTCTTTGATGGTACAGCAGTTAGGATGGGCTAGGGAACCTGTCCCTTTGTTTCAATGGTACATCAGTCAGGCTGGGCGTGGGGACCTGTTCAATTGCCTTATTTGCCATTGGGTGGCAGCACTGTAATTCACAGGAAAGCGCTAAGCAGTGCATCTTATCATACATTGTCTTTCGTTGCAGTGTGGGTGTAACATTTGTTTTGTTTTGTTGTCCTAGCAACATCTAAGGTCATATCAGGACGGGTACCGACTTGTGACAGTGCACACTCATGGCGACTTTATAGTGCTGTCCCACTGGGAAACCAGGCTGCCGGCACCATGACCTGGTATCCCACTCAGTCACATTATCCTGACACTGAGCACACCAGTCCTTGCCCTATCCTAATAATGCCGAGCACCTGGCTAGGAAGCAACAAGTATCAATTTTAAAGTCATTGGTTTGACTCGACCGGGACTCGAACCCACGACCCCACGATCTACCAGCACAGGAGATGGACGCTCTAACTCATTCGGCCATCCCGTCTGGTAGTGGGTGTAACATGAATTGTGTTAAGAGCACAGCATTGTAGATAGATAGCAGATACTGCAGATTTTACTTTTGATTGTTTACTGACTCTGGCTAAGAAGAGAAATGGAATTATGGCTGGTAGGGTGGTTCCATAGGAATGTTAGTGATACGCGTCCTCCTCGCCATGAAGAGCTGGACGTAGCTCAGACGATAGAGTGTCCACCTGTGAAGGTGTGGGTCATCTGATAGATCCTGCTCCATGGACACATTTTCAGTTTGGACTATTTTCCGTTCCAACCAGTGGTCTTTGACTGGTTCATCAAGGGCTGTGGTATGTGGTCTCCTATCTGTGGGAGAGTGTATAAAAAAGACCCCTTGCTGGTTATCGGAAAGAGTAGCCTATGTGGTGGCACCGGGTTTGCTCCAAACAAATATGTTAGAGTGACCATATGTTTTACATCCAATATAGCCGATGATAAAAAACAATGTTCTCTAAAGGCGTCGCTAAATAAAACAAACTTTTATTTTTGTCTAAGGAATGTTAGTGACTCGCATGCGCGTCACCATGTTGTCACGATGATCCCTTTGCAAACAGTTGCCCTGCGCGTCGAGGGATCTCTTCCCATGCTTTATTTTAGCACCTGACACCACCTGGTGGGCAAGGTGAGCATCGAGGGGACTTACCACTAATGGGTCACGAGAACAGAAAGCAAACAGCGGTGAAAGGCGCCGGCGGCTCTTACTGCATTCTCTCTCGCTTGAGCAATAGATGGAGTAGATTATATGGTTGTTGGAGTTTTATGTCCTCGCAACATCTAAGGTCATATCAGGATGGGTACCAACTTGTGACAGTGCACACTCATGGTGACTTTATAGGGCTGCCCCACTGGGAGATCAGGCTGCCAGCACCATGACCTGATATCCCACTCAGTCACATTGTTGCGACACCGAGCCGACCAGTCCTTGCACTATCCTAATAATGCCGAGCACCTGGCTAAGAACAAGTATCAATTGTTTAAGTCATCAGAGTTTAATGTTGCTAGGCGGACCAATCCTAACCTGTTGGGTTCGAACTCAGCCCATTCTCAGTTGGAATAGAACTCTAGAATTACAGTGGGCAGTCATCACCAGACCACACACAAAGAAAATTCTAATAGGTTATGTATATAGGCCACGAAATGGGAATATGCAGGAAGCTTTTGACCTACTAAGCTCAGCCATGAAACAAATTATAGACATTGACAAATATGAAACTCTTCTCATTGGTGATTACAATGCAGATTACAATGCAAAAAATCAACCATCTGCCAACATCATGAGACAATTTGTCACAGAAGATGAACTGTAACAGATGATTAACAAAACTACTAGAAGCACACAAACCTCAAATACAACAATTGACCTGGCTTTTACAAATATAAAATATCATACTACAGCTGGTGTCCTCAACTACAAGATAATGGATCACAAACCTATTTATATAATAAAGAAAAAACAAGGAATAACAAACAACCCACATCACACTGGGGCCGCACATTTAGAAACTGCACCTAAGAGGACCTCTCAACCACATTACGGGGATTTGCTACCGATGAAATATTTCATGAACAAGATCGGAACAAGTGCTAGGACATGTTAGAAGCTATACTTAATAGAGCCGCTGACAAACTTTGCCCAATGATTGAACTGAGAATAAGAAAAAACACAGCTAAATACTTAGATGATGAATTACAAGAACTACAACGAAATCGGGACTACTTTTGCCAAAAGGCTGAATTAACCAAAGACCCAGGGGATACATTCATAGCAAAATTCATAACTAGAAAGGCCAGGACTGAGGTTTGAAAGGCACAATCAAGGTACTATCTTGATCAAGCCATCATACACAACCAAAACCCCAAGAAATGTTGGTATGAACTAGATCAAATAGAGCCTGATCCCAGGCCAAAGATCAGTAATCTAATAAACAACAACACTGGTGAAAGAATACCAGACATTCAACTAGCAGAAGAGATCAACAATTACTTTGTTGATATAGGAGCTAACCTACCCCAACAATTTCAGCCAAAAGATGATGTCCAGGAAAACTATAAGGTTGTAGTTAACCAACATAGATATGATCTTATAGAAACAACCAAAGAGAAGATCCTTATGAAAGTACAAAACCTGTCACTATTCAAACCTTCAGGACATCAGCTCAACCTTTATCAAGGGCACCATGAAGGCTTTACTAGATGAATTTACATACCTGTACAACCTCATAATTAATATTGGACTTTTCCCAGAAAAATGGAAGAGAGCAACAGTTACCTCTATACCCAAAGTAGGTAACCCAAAGTCCTGTAATGAGCTGCGACCAATATCCATACTACCTCTCCCTGGCAGAATAATTGAAAAGATAATTCACGACCAAATACAAACATTTCTTGAGGACACTAACTATTTAGCCACCCAACAAAATGGCGTCAGAAAAGAAAGGTCAATGACTAAGGCACTTGCCTCATTAATAGATGAATTGTTGATTAGGACAGACAGAGGTGAGCTTACAATAGCTGTTTTTCTTGATTTCAAGAAAGCTTTTGATACAATTGACCACAAAATCCTGTTATGTAAGATCAAAAGAGCTGGACTAGGAAAAAGATCATGTAGGTTCATATCTAACTACCTAAACGACAGACAACAAGTCACACAAATTAATAATACAGAATCCTCCACTAGAACTGTTAGAACAGGAGTGCCCCAAGGTTCCACTTTGGGACCACTCCTCTTTCTGATATTTATTAATGACATACCATTGATGTCTGCCATTGCTAATTTCACACTTTATGCGGTTGATGCTGTCCTCACAGTAAACAATAAAAACATTATTCTGGCAGCTACTATAATAAACAAGGTGTTAAGAAAGGTCAATATTTGGTGTGCTGATAACAAACTTACCTTAAATACACAAAAATCTAAATATGTGATATTTGGAACAAAATCTAGAAAATCTCAAAAACAAAAAATAGAGCTATGTATAGGCAATGCAGTGCTAAGAGAAGTGAACTCATACAAATACTTAGGAACCACACTTGACTCTACACTGAATGCGAACCAGCAACTTTAGAGGCTGAACCAAATTCTAGGTATGAGAGTGACAACCTTTAGAAAAATAAGATGTTACATGAGTGAGAACACCGTGCTCAAACTGTATAAGGCACCTATGCTTCCAATAATAGATAATAAATATCTAATCTATGGCATTTTAACAAAATGACAAGAAAATAAATTACAGAGAACCCAAAACCGAGCTCTTAGAACAGTATATAGGGGCAAAGTTCTCTCAGTGAATGAAATACATACTAGATCTGATATTACAGACCTGAGCCAAAGGAGAGATGCACATCTGCTATCTCTTATGTTTATCAGAGCCAAGGATGAAAACTACATAGACCATACTACCAGAGTTACCAGGCAGGGGGATGCTACACTCCTCAAAGTTCCTAAACCACTCACAAAAAGACTGACAAGAGCCCCTGTCTACAGATGCGCGAAAAGGAAGAAGACAAGGCGGGGGTGGAGGAAAAGGCGCTTTATTGGGACACCTCAACATAACATACAAGCTATACAGCAACAAAATGCGGAAAGCAAAGAGCGGAAGCTCATAAGGAGCGATAAAATACAGCTTATACTAGGAGCTCAGGGGAGCTTAGTGTTCATGGGGAGGGCGCCGAGGAGCCCTCCACCAACAAGTAAGAGAGAAAGTTGGGTGGGTGGGTGGAGAAGAAAGAGGTTCAGCAGGGAGGATGGCTGGGAGGCGAGTGACTGAGGGAGGCCGGCGGGCGGCCTTATAAGGGAGGGAGCGGGAGGGCGAGAGGGGGGGAGGTGTGAAAGCGGCGGGGCAGGGCGAAAAGGGCGAGGGAGAAAGCTGAGGGAGGGATGACAGGGCAGGTGAGAATGCTGCGCGGCGGCAGGAGAGGCGGGGGGAGGGTCTCTTCCTTCCCTCGCATCAAACGCAATGCGAGCATTACGACCAAGGCAGCAAATTATGGAATGAACTCCCAGACAGAATTAGACATACACAAACACAACTAGAATTCAAGAATCTGGTCAGAATTCACCAAGCCAATCAGGCCCTTCTACAGGCCTAGTTGTAGGGTTGCGTGTTCGAGTCTGTGCCTATGTAGGTAGGCTAAGGTGAAAAACAATACAAACGGAGAGAAAGAGAGAAAGTAAAGCAAAGTAAGAGTGTGAGAAAAGAGAGTCCAAGCCTCTCAGGTTTATTATATATAGTACATCAGTTCATTGTAGAGTATCACCCCACCCCTTTACCCCAATGGGAAACAAGGATTCTTGGCCCTACCAATAGGGAGCCAGCATTCCTGGTCCCCATGGCTACCAGTGGTCTGCCCACCACCACCAGCTATGTGGCCCCCCTGGCCACCACCAGCCTTAAACCTTGACTTTGAGTGTGGTGATCCTACCCAGCAGAGGGGGAGGGGGTAGGCCCTGAGTGCCCCTTACACACAGCCCAGCCAGCACCACTATGTTTATTTACATTCCACTCAGGCACCACCAGCACTTACATGCGATTGGTCATGTATACCTATTTCCTAATAGAACATTTGCATTCTCCCATACTTCGTAAATCAGAATATTTTACATAGTGATGAGGTCACCATGTTTAATTATCTACCTTTTATAGGCACCTAAGGCCACCCACTCCCCCACCACATGGCGCTCTCTTACCTGCTGCCAACAAACCAAGTTAACCACCTTACAAATTATTTGCCCAACAACTCCAGAAAATTCATATCAGTAGTAGTAGTATTGCTATGAACATAGACACTAATAAAGGCTGCACTAGACTACTAAATGACTGGAATGTACAAACCTCCAAGCATAGTTTATCCCATCATTACTAACAACAAACTTACTCAAACTACTTCATTTCGGCAACCCCCCCCCCCCCCCCCAGGTATTAAAATTGTTAACCCTATAAGCTAACCACACTCCATCTAACAGAATAAACAAACCATTCTACAAACACTCCATCTCAAAATCCCATCTCCAACAACATGATAATTGGGCAATTCACCACACAATAGGCATACAAACCTATGAAGGGACGCTATGTACCTAACCACTCCGTAATGTAACAGTCTAAACAATACACATGTATGTATCTAAGTATGTATGTATAAGACATATAACTACTACATTTTATTAAGCTGTGTCGATTTCTTGGCCCTGCACCAATAGTTTTACATTGCAAGCAGCATGCACAACCTTTTCACAAAAGTAAAACAAGAAAACATTTTAGCCATTTTAAGGGCAGCTGGTCTATATCATCCCATATAGTCCATTAAACCAATTAGATCAATTAATTCCATGAATAAACTATATTTACAACAACAACAAAATAGATTTTTCATCGGGGTGTATCAACTATTCATATGAGCCATGAACGGTAATGTCACGTGACCAGATTTGTGTGGATTAGCGACAGTCTGTGATTGCTCACCGGACACCTTTCATGAATTCTCTAGTATGACTTACCAAATTGATACTTGTCGCTACCTAGCCTGGTGCTCGGCATGAATAGGATTGGGATAGAACTGGTTCGGTCAGTATCAAGATTATATGACTCTGTGGCATAACAGATCATGGGGTGGCAGCGGCCTGGTCTCGCACTGGGGCAGCACTATAAAGTTGCCATGAGTGCACACTGTCACAAGTTGATACCCATCCTGATATTACCTTGAATGTTGCTAGGACGTAAAACAACAAACAAGATAAAAAAAGTCAATACCCGTCCTGATGTGACCTTAAATGTTGCAAGGACATAAAACTCCAACAAACTAAATTACCAGTTTTACATGATTAGATATATATATATTATATATATTATATCTATCCCGTCTTCTCTATTCGCCCTTGTGTTGTGTGTTGCAGGTGCGCGCTGCGATCAGCAAGAAGTGGCAGCGGTACAAGATGCATCGCCTGGGTGTAAACCGAGGTAGACGGCGGTCATCCCGCACCTCCTCCCTCATCATCTCCGCCTCTGAGGTAGCGCCCTCACCAGCGCCCATATCTCTTAGCATGCACGCTGCACGCCCATAGAAAACACGCCACATTTATAGGGTTATATGTACGCGCCATGTACACACCCACAAGTTTACCTGTCACATGAACCACGCTACACTACACCCCACATCCACAGGGCTAGGTTTACGCGCAAGATTCACGCCAACACATCTACATGCCACAGTCACAGTGCTACATGTTCATGCAACATTCACACCAACACATCTATATGACACATTCACACCCTCATCTACATTTCATATTCATAGGGCTACATCTAAGTGAAACATTCACACCCCCACATCTACATGCCACATCAACACCCCCACATCTACATGCCACATCCACAGTGCTACATGTACACACCACATTCACATCAACATGGCTCATGCAGAGTGGCACATGTACACAGCACACTGATAACCCCACATCTACATAGCACACACCCACATTCACACATCCACATCTAAACGCCACACCAACAGTACTGTATTCCCACACCCACACACTCCCATAATTCCCCATTTACTCGTAAACATGCGCACTGCTAGATGCATACCTCACCAAGCACATCATTTCATACATACCTTCCCATGCACCTCCACATGTGCACCCCCACATGTACACCCCCACATGTACACCCCACAGGAACGCACTCACTGTACACTGCCAAAAACAGACTTCTCCATTCACCCCCACATCCATACCCCCACATTCACCTCCCAGATGTACACCCCCACATGTACACCCCCACATGTACCGCCAAATGTACACACCCACATGTACACCCCACAGGTACCCACCCCCTGTGCACTGCCACATGTACACGTCCACATTCACCTCCACAACCATACACCCTAATGCACTCACCCACATGCACGCCCCACGCCGCCAACGCACCCACAACCCCCACATATACCTCACCACATTGTAATCAAGATGTTGGTGTGGTCATGTGACTGCTCTCGTAATGTGTCTATTCTGGACCGCTGTGAATGACAGAATTGTAATGTACTGACTGAGTCGTAGTATGGGCAACTACAGAGCCCTAGAAGACATATATATGCTTAAAAGTAGTGATCATAGAATAAAGTAGTCGACTCTTTATGTACTATATAATATATTATGTGGATATAAATAACAGCAGCCCCATTAATGTTTCTCTCTGTCCATCATAACTTCCGTGATATTCAGTGTGGAGCGGGCATTCTCTCCTTCCCGCCGCCTCCGCACCGTGAGCCAATGGTCATCCTGCTCACTTTCAAACTTAGCGTTTGCAAAGGAACTATTTAATGATATATTTATAGTCTGATTAAGCCACGCAACTGTCAGTTTTTAATTCCAGTAATATATTGTTTTATATAGTTTTATATTCCTTTATGACATGACACTGGACGCCATGTGAGTTTTTTTTGTTGTTGTCTCATTAGTTGTTTAAGCAGGGGAAATTTTAGTCATAGACGACTGGTCTTCCTCATTCCACTGCTGGTTGATAGAAAGCCCGAGCCTACAATTTTACCGACTCAAGGGATTTTTAACCTCCCACACCACATAGGCATGGTATGAGAGCAACCGGCCTTTGATGATGCTGTAAGTTATACACAACAGTGGAAATCCAAATTGGCAGAGCTGGGGGCACGGGGAATCGAACCGCCGACCCTCAGATTAGGAGTCTGACCTAGAAAAAAGTCAGACACTCTAACCACTCTGCCACAGAGAGGTTTAAGCCACCATTTTGGTTCAAATTTAAATCGAGCATTAAAAATAGAAAAATAAATATAACCAACAAAGTCCTACCCAGTGCCCAGCTGCAAGCAAGCTTTGATGATAGTAGTACTACTACATTCATCCCTGTGCTATGCTCATTGTGATCATCATCATCATCCTGTCGGTTGCGATGCGACAAGGACTGCTTTCACCACTTGACTGCCGCTCTCCATTTAGCTCTCTGCTGTGAGAGTTGCATCCATGAGTCGGTCTTAATGTCTATTTCATGAAAGCTGCCTGCAAAAGTGTTGAAGTGCTGCTGGCTCTTGCAAGTTACCAGCGGCACTCTCTCGGGGAGCAAATAGAGGTTTCACACCGGCAAGAACATGTCAAGACAGGCGCAAAATTATTTGTCCCTGTAGTGGCTGGTCAGGAGATCTTGAGAGTTCCATACATTAACCGCCCTTAATGCTGCCACAGTGACATGGTTTTCTGTTTAGGGTTTGTTCCCTTAGCCTTCAGTTCTGTCAAGAACCTGTACCACAAGGCAGTGGTTTGCAACTCTGCAGGGCAGGGGCGTTAAACTCCCTGAGGTATTGCTATACCTGCAATACCTGCAATACCTGCATACCAATTGTGATATTGCTATGAAAACCAGCCCAAAGCCAGTAATCATCATACCCCTGACATATAGATTATTTAGACAGCCAATTCCAATAGTAAGATGGCCGGAAGACCAGTGCTACGGCGCTGGCAAATGTCATATTCAGATGAATAAATACTTTACCAACAACAAAAATCCTATGCAGACACTGCTTCGACCGAAATCCAAAGCTGCATCCTCCGATTAATGCACAAGAACAACTATCTAGCTTTGATGCTTCATTTCTGTTTGTTGGTTTAACGGACCCCCAGCACAAAAAGCACATATCGGCTATACCCCCAAGAGCCGATTGTTTGTTTTTAGTTTTTTTATGTCCTAGCAACATCTAATAGCATATCAGGACGGGTACCGACTTTTGACAGTGTGCACCCATGGCTACCTTATAGTGCTGCCCCACTGGGAAACCAGACCACCAGCACCATGACCTGATATCCTACTCAGTCACATTATCCTGACACTGAGCCAACCAGTTCTTGCCCTATCCTAATAATGCCGAGCACCAGGCTAGGAAGCGACAAGTACCAATTGTTAAGTCATTGGTTTGAGTCGACAAGGATTCAAACTAACAAACTCATGGGTTCGGATCTACCAATCTCCCAAAACAGGAGACGGACGGTCTACTCATTCGGCCACCCGTCTGGTCGCCCAATAGCCGGTCTACTTTTTGTGTGAGGGGGTCATTAAATAAAAACCAAAAAAATGAAGCATCAAATCTAGATCCTTCATATCCAAATTAGATATGAGTGCACTCATTAAACATTTATTTCTGCACAGAAGGAATACTAAGTCAATTTACTAGAGCCTGTCACTACTGAAATCTAAGATACCCAGCATGCCGAAAATAATTTGGCACTCTTTTACTTCAAATATCTGCAAATGTAACCATTTACAATACAAGTTACTTCAAGCTTAAAGCGCATGAGATTATGTTGATCAACCTAATTTAGTTATCAAACAATGATATACCAGACATTCTAAACCATGGAAGTATGGCTGTAATCGATTAATCAACTCAGATCACCCAAGCCACTTTTTGGCGCATGCGCACATCCTACAGACTCGGGTTGAATAGACGAATACGCTCGGGGTGGACAAAATGGTGGCTTAATCTAAAACTTGTTTTCAATAACCGATATATGTACAGCAAAATAGGATTTAAAGTATTTTAGGATTGTAGAAGCTGACAATCTGGGTTATTAAAAAAAAGCATTAAAACAACACATAGGAGTTGTACTGGTAGCGGTTATTCTACAGGTACCAGCACAGATGTGACATCATCGCTCCTAGCAAACCCCAGCCAAGAGGTGGGTTACTGGGGTCGGGTCATTTTGCACACGGCACGTGTATTTGTCGACTCCACTCGCGATGTTCTATTTGAAATTCTGACGACTCGGGTGAGCCGAGTCGCCCTGGTCGTGTTAATCGATTACGGCCTTTGTGAAGGGGAGCGGGACGTAGCTCAGGCAGTACAGTGACCACCACTGAAGGTGTGGGTCATCCGATCGATCCTGCTCAGTGGACACATTTGCAGTTTGGGCTATTTTCCATTCCAACCAGTGGTCCACAACTGGTTCATCAAAGGGTGCTGTCCTGTCTGTGGGAAAGTGCATATAAAAGACCCCCTTACTGCTTATCGGAAAGAGTAGCCTATGTGGCGCCAGCGGGTTTCCTCCAAATAAATATCAGAATAA
Source organism: Branchipolynoe longqiensis (assembly GCA_030323885.1). Taxonomy (NCBI): domain Eukaryota; kingdom Metazoa; phylum Annelida; class Polychaeta; order Phyllodocida; family Polynoidae; genus Branchipolynoe; species Branchipolynoe longqiensis. Next base: position 35,682,091 of record CM059196.1, on the reverse strand, counting down.
CCATACGTTTGACGTCCAATATCCAATGACAAAAATCAATGTGCTCTACAGGTGTCATTAAATAAAACTTTTTTTGGAAGTATGTAACCTTAATAATATACGGTAAACCCTCTCTAACCGACCACATCGACTGATCGACCATTCCCCTATAACGATCGCCCATACAATACCGCTGTAATAGGATTTTTTTAAACTCCCAAAACTGACAACCCCCCTAAGTGGACCATTTAAAGTCGGCCCCATGGTCGGGCGATTTACAGAGGTTTTACTGTAGTTTAATCGCTAGATGAGACTGTCTCAAAAGGTGCTAAGCAATATGGGACAAAACCTTGTGCATTGTAACGATCAACATACTATCTGCTTATGCATTTGCTTCGGATAAACTGATTAGTTTTTTTACATGGCGTTTCATAATCCCAATAAAATACATATTGATTTGAAGCAAATTTCCTTTGCGTTTTCATTGTAACCATTTCTGTGCTGTTTTGTGTCAATCGTTATAAATGACACACAAAAAAGAGTTAACACCTTTTGAGACAGGCTCAGATACATTCCCTGGTACGTCTAGTCATACTGTTGGAACTGTATATAGAATATGATATGGGATTGATACACTAACACACTGTTCTTCTTTCAGCAGAATGGAACTCAACTCAAGTGTAGTACTGGGTGTTAGACCGTGGGTGGTTGATGGAATGGAAGACTATTAATTAATAGGAACAGCTTCAAAATGCAGCGCCACATAGACATCATGAGCGGAGCATAATGACGAAATCGATGAACTGATGAGTATATTTATGTATGTATATATAATGATATATACATATTACATTAGTCATGCTACAATAATATGGATAGTGATAAACCCTTTATCACATATAATAAGCTCTGTAGTGTCTTGCTCCCCCCCCCCCCCACACTCCCCACTCTGCCCCCTGGCTCTCCTGGTACGGAGTCCGGCATGCACCTCACCGGCCCCATGCGCAGGGCGCAACACGCCACTCGCTCGGAAGTTTCACTTATACCGACATCTGTCACATTTACAGAAAGTGGCTTGTAACATTGTGTATGACACATATGTCATGGCAAGTCGTCCCTGAAGAAAAGCACGCACAAAACAGCTTACAAGTGACATGTGACCTCCGGCGGAAGTAGGAGACGCGCATCACGACCACATGACAGCCGGGGGCCGTTATGGAACTGGCCTGGATTGTGGTGTCATCTACACTCGACGATGGATGGCGTTTTAATGCCATGGACGTGTGGCGCCCTCTGCAGGGCTGGCCTTTGCCTACAGAGATGGGTGGCACCCTCAGCAGGGCTAGCCTTTGAATCTATGGATGGGTGGTGGCTTCTGGAGGGCTGGCCTTTGATTATATGGATTGGTGGCGCCCTCTGTAGGGCTAGCCTTTGAATCTATGGATGGGTGGCGCCCACTGCAGGGCTATCCGTTGAATCGAGACGTGGGGTACCCTTTGCGGGACTGGATTTTGACTCTATTGATGGGTGGCGCCCTCTGCAGGGCTGGCCTTTGACTATAGAGATGGGTGGTGCCCTCTGCAGCGCTAGCTTTTGAATCTCTGGATGGGTGGCGCCCTCTGCAGGGCTGGCCTTTGACTATGGAGATGGGTGGTGCCCTCTGCAGGGCTGGCCTTTGACTATAGAGATGGGTGGTGCCCTCTGCAGCGCTAGCTTTTGAATCTCTGGATGGGTGGCGCCCTCTGCAGGGCTGGCCTTTGACTATGGAGATGGGTGGCGCCCTCTGCAGCGCTAGCTTTTGAATCTCTCGATGGGTGGTGCCCTCTGCAGGGCTGGCCTTTGAATATATGGATGGGTGGCGCCCTCTGCAAGGCGGGCCTTTGACTATATGGATGGGTGGCACCTTCTGCAGAAATATCCTTTGACTGTACAGATGGGTGGCGCCCTCTGCAGGGCTGGTTTCGCACATCACCACCATTTGACTGGAGTGGTTCCATCGGGCAGAAGGATTGTCTCTGTGACGTCACCATATAGAAGACATAAAGCAAGGACAACCCGATGTTGTTTACAACAAACTATCAGTGGTAAAATAATTCCATTCCGCATTAAAATATTAATTAATTAATCGCCTGCTTTATCTACCTACCAAATAAGGACACAGCCAATGAGAATGTTACCCATTTCATAATGCTTACTACCGTTTTCATAATAGGAAACCAAATCGCAGCGAGTACATCGTTACGATTATCATGACATGTGACCTTAGTGTGAAAACGGTAGCGAGATGCAATCCCAGTCGGAATACGTCAACTTGAAAAGTGCATGCGGAGTTCTATTGATCTCTGTTGGTCTTCGGTTGAACAGAGAAATATGGCGGACCAGAATGAGATAATCCTGTACATAAATGACTATATGTGATGTATTTTAAATGTACTAAGACATTACGAAATGTACGACGAGATGAAATGTACAACGAGATGAAATGTATGACGAGATGAAATGTACGACGACTTGAAATGTACAACGCCATGAAATGTACGACGACGTGAAATGTACGACGCCATCAAATGTACGACGACATCAAATGTACGACAACATCAAATGTACGACTACATCAAATGTACATCAAATGTACGACGACATGAAATGTACGACCAGATGAAATGTACGACGACATCAAATGCACGATGACATGAAATGTATGACGACATGAAATGTACAACTAGATGAAATGTACGATGAGATGAAATGTACGACGAGATGAAATGTATGACGACTTGAAATGTACAACGACATGAAATGTACGACGACGTGAAATGTACGACGACATCAACTGTACGACGACATCAACTGTACGACGACATCAAATGTACGACGACATCAAATGTACGACATCAAATGTACGACATCAAATGTACGACATCAAATGTACGACCAGATGAAATTTACGAGGACATGAAATGTACAACTAGATGAAATGTACGACGACTTGACAATGACATGTACGACGACATGAAATGTACGACGACATGAAATGTACGACGACATGAAATGTACGACGACATAAAATGTACGACGAGATCAAATTGACGAAGAGATAAAATGCACTTGAGATACATTAAGGTTATGTAATTTTTAGGTCATTGTGTTTTAATTGGCATTATTTAATGTACATTTCATTGTTTACGTATATGTCATAACTACCATACATGACCAGTGGTATTCTATTTGACTGTCGTGATGTCACTTCATGGACAACATCAAACGTTATTGCTTAGATTCGTGATGTTATTATTAATTTAACAGGTTGTGTAGAATAGTCATAATTATTGTTTCGTAACTACTCTAATTCGAGTTTTGTGTTATGGAAATATTGTTTTGAGAATGAATGTATGTTGCATAATGACAAAAAGGGTAAATATATATATATATATATATATATATATATATATATATATATATATATATATATAAAAGACATGTTTGATATTGTTATGCTTTGTGTCAAAGAGAGAAACAGTATAAGACGGCAAATTTTCCATATTAAAGCTGCATAGTCTGATGAAAATATCAAATTTCTTTAAACCCAAACAATTACCTAGATTTGATTATACATATCTACTGTAGATACTGGTCCACTTAGTCATCATATGTCGCCACACACAAGAGAATACTGAGGCCGTTTAATAGAAGTTGTTTCTACAGGATCCTATGATGTAAAACTGTTGGTGTACTTGCCAAAATTAAATTAGCATTTTTGCATCTAAAATATCTCAAAGGGTAGCCATATAAAATAAGCGTTACTTCAAACTAAAGTAAGGTAAATGTTAGCAATCTACCTAATACATTTATCTGCGAAAATGACAGAAACTCAAAACCATCGGACTATGCAACTTAAATAAGGGGGGGGGGGTGAACGCGTAATATGAGAAACTTCAACAAAACTATGTATAACTTTCTTTTTCTACATATAATATGGAGCCTCATATATTATACTAGTCCAATGTCATGTTAGTACAATATGACGATGATATTACAATGAGACATCATGATTGCTTGCATGTTTATTTATTTCACATTTCTTGAATAACGATGAAATGTCTCAATTGCACAGAATTTATATCGATTAACAGAATTATTATATTTATACAATTTTATCCTGTTGACACCGTTTTGATTTCACACTGAATTGAAAATAAACCATTATTTGACAGATGCGGGATTGCGTTAGGCATTGGTCAAGTCGACACATTGACAGCTGAATTTATTTAATTTATCCAGTATTGTTCACTCCTTGTTCATGTTATAATCACAGTATGGCCACAATGCATTATGGTGGTATCATTTCTGACAATGTATTTGAATAAAATGTCATGAATAATGATTTAAATAAATAACTTGTGATGCTATTACATTTGTCTTATGTATTTTCATTTTCACACAATATTAGATACAATATATGAGGATCGGCGATTTTAAATTACATCTGAAACTGAAACTAAGGCTCGATACTCAAGTGAGTAATTTAGGTTTGATGTCCTAGTAACCGGCTTGTGAACAGGCAGGGATGACCACTGGATTCCGAAGTTGGTTTAGTTTATCAACCATCCCAATGTATGCGATTGTTCATGTTGTGGCGGCAACATGGGTAATTTGGCACACGGGACCGAATCGCCCGCTTAACCTTGAACTCTATTGCAGCCGACACTGGCGCCACCTATTTTCTCTCCCCGTAACTACACGCGCCACCACTGCCACCTGGCGGTTCGGACCTGCACTGCCGATTTGAGCACCGAGTAGCTCACTTTCGCCAGTGAGCCCGAATCTGCCGCGTGGTTACTGCAAAGCCAGTCTTCTTTTCTTTCTCAGCCATCCCACCCACCCATCTGTAAGAACGCAAGGTTGAGCACTGGGAACAAACACCCTAGACATTTCAATTAAGAACTGACATAATACAACAAGAATACCAACTGGAGATAAATAATAACCAATAAAAATCCAACTTATACCGATTCGTGTCCTGCGTTGATAATTAGATGTATTACTACTATTAAATGTGTAAGGACGTAAAACTCCAACAACCAACCTGGTTTCTCAGCGGGTATTCAAAACCCAAGTCAGTTTTCACGGTTGAGCTGTCACACTCTATAACTTGTTTAATATTGAATAAAGAACATAATAACATATATCCTTAGAATGAGCCCGAACATCTCTATCCTGTTTGTATGAAGACAATAATGTTCATTGTCCTTTACTCCACAAACAATGCGATCACATAATAAAGATGCTTCTAATGTTTCATAGCAACAAAACTGCACGTGGTGTTTTAACTCCCTGATGTAGGTTTCCATATTTTCACTTGTTTGATTAAACGTGTTAAATTCATACCTGACAACAGTGATGTTTGTCTTATCCTCACAGTAATGTGTCAATGCGGCGATCAATGGTGTTATCTTGTCTTTGTCGGCAGTTTCAAATTCAAATGTTTGGTGTATCTTTTGAGCCTCCACTCCAGCAACATGTAAAAACACACAACATTGTATCTTCTCAGTTTTCGTTGCCACTCCTGCAGCCGTGGCATATATCTCATATGAGTGAAGCCATGATCTCCAACTTATAGCCATGTTCTCATCTAGACATAATGGTCCTGGGGGTTTCAATCCATGTAGAGCCATATCGCTAGATTAATACGTAATATCTGACACCATGTAAAAGACGTATTAACACCGTGAGTTCTTGTAACGTAACTGACTTTATTAAGAACAACTCGTTGTGACGTCATCCGGTATTATCATGGGGGCGTTCATACAACTGCATACATTACAACTATGATATAGGTATGCCCGTAATATTCAAGTGAAATTACATTAAACTAAAGAAGTAATCGTAGCTTGCCTATAACATTGTGGTGCTTGTATAATATAATTACTCATTTTTTACTGTTGAAAATGACGTAGGCCTAGTTCTCGTGCATTTATTGTATAAATAAATCAGTTCAAACACATCAAAGTTTGTCATCCTTTCATTAATATAACTAGGAATGGTCTAGACTTTCTAGAAATTATAATTGGTACCCCCTAGCAGGTGGCGCCCTCTTGCAGGTGGCGCCCACTAGCGGACGGTGCCCTGTGTGACTGCCTGTGTGGCTTTTTGGACCCGCTCACCCTACCTAGTAAATAATTTCCAATGACCAGCCGTTACTCATGGTGAAATTCAAAGTTCCTTCATAAAGAAGCTATGTTTTCGGAGGTTGGTATTTAAAGTTGCATAGTCCGATGGTTTTGAGTTTCAGAAATTTTCTGAGATAAATACATTAGGTTGATCGTTATAATGTACCTTACTTTAGCTTGAAGTAACTTTTCGTTTAAGTGGCTAACTTTTGAGATATTTGAAGTGGAACCATGCAAAATTAATTTTGGCAAGCTTGTCAAAACTCTGACCCCATTAGCTTCTGCAGTAACAGGTTCTATTCAATTGCCTCAGTATTCCCTTCTATGTGGTGACAAATGTTTAATAAGTGCACCAGTATCTAATTTAGATATGTAGAATCAAATTTAGATAATTGTCTTGGTTTTGAAAATTTGATATTTTCAGCGGACTATGCAGCTTTAAGGATACAGGTGTGTGAAGATAACATTTGAGTCTCCATCTAATAACAATCCAGTATTCCCGAGGGTGCACTAAATTTTAATACCCTATTGGTAGTTTCTGTACTTAACAGGAACAGTACATATGAACTATCTATGGACCCCTTAAACTTTTTCAAAATATATTTTACCATACAATATGGTAGGCTGGATTCAGTTGGCATCCCCCAAGGAGGTATTCTTCCTGCATTATCGCATACAGTGACCTACACCAGTAATATACCGTCCCCGAAAACGTACTGCCAGTGGCGCCATCTAGGCCGTAATCGATTAACACGACCCGAACGACTCAGGTCACCCGAGTCGTCAGAATTTCAAATAGAACACCGCGAGTGGAGTCGACAAATACACGTGCTGTGTGCAAAACAACCCGACCCCAGTAACCCACCTCTTGGCTGGGGTTTGCAAGGAGCGATGACGTCACATTTGCACTGGTACCATCCTGCAGGATAACAGCCACCGGTACCAGTCATACATTTTTTTTTTTGGTACTAATATAGATTAATGAAATGGAAATATCACTAAACTATGCCATCATAAAAATAGATAAATCATATTTTGCTGTAATTATATCGGCTACTAAAAAAACAAATAAAAGGGCCACCATTTTTGTCACCCGAGCGTGGAGAAGCTTATTCGATTATTCGACCCGAGTCTGCAGGACGTGCACATGCACCAAAAAGTGGCTCGGGTGACCAGAGTCGATTAATCGATTACACCCCATGTGTCTTCGGCGAGTGTTCTAGTAAGTACTCTACATAAGAGTCTCTCTTCTGATTAAGGAAAATGCCGTACCAGACCTGCACCCACTTCGAATGCATTGAGGAGCTTATTAGGTCGACTGAGTGAGCATAAATGCTGGAAGAACAAGCCCCTTGAGTCGACCCAATGGCCATTTACGAGCTGGTTGGGTCGCCATTCTTCGCTTGTTCCCACTCTCATTCATTCGGCCGTATCCAGGATGATACCGAGGCTACACCTTAAATGGGCTTTGAGACAACTCATTCTCCAGGGTGGTAATCGATTAATCAACTCGGGTCACCCGAGCCACTTTTTGGCGCATGCACACATCCTACAGACTCAGGTTAAATAAAGGAATACGCTCGGGGTGGACAAAATGGTGGCTTAATCTAAAACTTAATATTTTCTTTCAATAACCTATATATGTACAGCAAAATAGGATTTAAGGTATTTTATGATTGTAGAAGCTGACAATCTGGGTTATTAAAAGAAATCATTAAAACAACATGTAGGACTTGTATGGGTAGCTGTTATCCTACAGGTACCAGCACAGATGTGATGTCATCGCTCCTAGCAAACCCCAGCCAAGAGGTGGGTTACTGGGGTTGGGTAGTTTTGCACACGGCACATGTATTTCTCGACTCCACTTGCGGTGTTCGACTTGAAATTCTGACGACTCGGGTGACCAGAGTCACCCGGGTCGTGTTAATCGATTACTGCCCAGGTTACAGCACCTTCGCGCTGTGGAAACTCATTCTCCAGGTGGCAGCCCCTTCAAACTGTGAACACTCATTCTCCAGGTGGCAGCCCCTTCAAACTGTGAACACTCATTCTCCAGGTGGCAGCCCCTTCAAACTGTGAACACTCATTCTCCAGGTGGCAGCCCCTTCAAACTGTGAACACTCATTCTCCAGGTGGCAGCCCCTTCAAACTGTGAACACTCATTCTCCAGGTGGCAGCCCCTTCAAACTGTGAACACTCATTCTCCAGGTGGCAGCCCCTTTAAGCTGTGAAAACTGATCCTCCAGGAGGCAGCACCGGAAGCTGTTAAAACTCATTCTCCAGGTGGCAGCACCTTCAATCTATAAAAAGAAAATCACCATTCAGGTGACACTACACATGACATTATTTCCGCCAAGCAAGAATTTGATGAATGTCTAGTTCCAGCACTCACTCCCCTTGTACATTCGTGACATTTCTTCATTCGGTATTCTGTCTGACTTGCCACTTTGTATTGCATTATTTAACCATCGTTTGTTGTATCTTATTCTGTTGATTTATCAAAATAGCCAATATCATATTATAAATATTAGATAAAATATCCACTCTCACTGATAGTACGGCTGAATGCTCATGCTGTTGAAATGCTTGTTTGTTGTTGTTTCACGTCCTAGCAACATGTAAACTCATATCAGGACATGACAGTGCACACTCATGGCACCTTTATAGTGCTGCCCCACTGGGAGACCAGGCCGCCAGCACCATGACCTGATATCCTAACACTGAGCCAACTGGTCCTTGCCCTATCCTAATAATGCTGAGTGCCTGGCTAGGAAGTAACAAGAATCAATTTTTAAGTCATTGGTTTGACTCGACCAGGGTTCGAACCGATGATCCCATGGGTTTGGATGCCCCGATCTCCCAAAACAGGAGACGGATGCTCAACTCATTCGGCCATCCTGTCTGGTCTGTTTAAATGGCCTTGGTATGAATCAACTAGTTTGTTTGTTGTTTTACCTCCTAGCAACATATAAGGTCATATCAGAACGGGTGAATTAACTATTAAGAAGCTGTGGATGTCCCTGTGCTATTGAATGGCTTCAGTATTCCCTTATGTGAAGCAACAAATGCTTAATACATGCACTTGTATTTAAGTTAGTTATTTATGATCAAATCTAGATAAGTGTTTCAGTTTAGAAAATTCTATACTTCTATTGGACTATGCAGCTTTAAATGTGGAACTAGTGTTCTTACTCATGGACTATGCAGCTTTAAATGTGCAACTAGTGTTCTTACACATGGACTATGCAGCTTTAAATGTGCAGCTAGTGTTCTTACACATGGACTATGCAGCTTTAAATGTGCAACTAGTGTTCTTACACATGGACTATGCAGCTTTAAATGTGCAACTAGTGTTCTTACACATGGACTATGCAGCTTTAAATGTGCAACTAGTGTTCTTACACATGGACTATGCAGCTTTAAATGTGCAACTAGTGTTCTTACACATGGACTATGCAGCTTTAAATGTGCAGCTAGTGTTCTTACACATGGACTATGCAGCTTTAAATGTGCAACTAGTGTTCTTACACATGGACTATGCAGCTTTAAATGTGCAACTAGTGTTCTTACACATGGACTATGCAGCTTTAAATGTGCAACTAGTGTTCTTACACATGGACTATGCAGCTTTAAATGTGCAGCTAGTGTTCTTACACATGGACTATGCAGCTTTAAATGTGCAACTAGTGTTCTTACACATGGACTATGCAGCTTTAAATGTGCAGCTAGTGTTCTTACACATGGACTATGCAGCTTTAAATGTGCAACTAGTGTTCTTACACATGGACTATGCAGCTTTAAATGTGCAACTAGTGTTCTTACACATGGACTATGCAGCTTTAAATGTGCAACTAGTGTTCTTACACATGGACTATGCAGCTTTAAATGTGCAGCTAGTGTTCTTACACATGGACTATGCAGCTTTAAATGTGCAGCTAGTGTTCTTACACATGGACTATGCAGCTTTAAATGTGCAACTAGTGTTCTTACACATGGACTATGCAGCTTTAAATGTGCAACTAGTGTTCTTACACATGGACTATGCAGCTTTAGATGTGCAACTAGTGTTCTTACACATGGACTATGCAGCTTTAAATGTGCAACTAGTGTTCTTACACATGGACTATGCAGCTTTAAATGTGCAACTAGTGTTCTTACACATGGACTATGCAGCTTTAAATGTGCAACTAGTGTTCTTACACATGGACTATGCAGCTTTAAATGTGCAACTAGTGTTCTTACTCATGGACTATGCAGCTTTAAATGTGCAACTAGTGTTCTTACACATGGACTATGCAGCTTTAAATGTGCAGCTAGTGTTCTTACACATGGACTATGCAGCTTTAAATGTGCAACTAGTGTTCTTACACATGGACTATGCAGCTTTAAATGTGCAACTAGTGTTCTTACACATGGACTATGCAGCTTTAAATGTGCAACTAGTGTTCTTACACATGGACTATGCAGCTTTAAATGTGCAACTAGTGTTCTTACTCATGGACTATGCAGCTTTAAATGTGCAACTAGTGTTCTTACACATGGACTATGCAGCTTTAAATGTGCAACTAGTGTTCTTACACATGGACTATGCAGCTTTAAATGTGCAACTAGTGTTCTTACACATGGACTATGCAGCTTTAAATGTGCAACTACTGTTCTTACACATGGACTATGCAGCTTTAAATGTGCAGCTAGTGTTCTTACACATGGACTATGCAGCTTTAAATGTGCAACTACTGTTCTTACACATGGACTATGCAGCTTTAAATGTGCAACTAGTGTTCTTACACATGGACTATGTAGCTTTAAATGTGCAACTAGTGTTCTTACACATGGACTATGCAGCTTTAAATGTGCAACTAGTGTTCTTACACATGGACTATGCAGCTTTAAATGTGCAACTACTGTTCTTACACATGGACTATGCAGCTTTAAATGTGCAACTAGTGTTCTTACACATGGACTATGTATGGACCCCTTAAACTAGTGTTCTTACTCATGGACTATGCAGCTTTAAATGTGCAACTAGTGTTTTTAGAAATGTATGTAATGACCATCCATCTGTACTCTACTGTATTCCATACTCAGCCAGGTATTCAGGCCTCAAACCCCATATTTGACACTAATAGCTTAATAATTAAGTAATTACGTAACTGATACAAAACGTATGTATTCTAGTTGTATTGTCTCTTTATTTCCAAATACAATTCAGATCATGATACATATGTTTTTAGGCATATCAAATAACATTTAATAACTACATCAAATGAACCCAGTATAAAATCTTAACCTAAAACACATTTATAATATATCAAATATATGTTATGCATGCACTAGATGACAATGGGTCCTGTCCAAAATAGTTCACAAAAATATCCTATCCTGGGATAATATTGCAGTAATTTCAACATTATATATGGTAAATAATAGCAAAGTATAGTAAGAAGTAGCAACTACATGCTATACAGTATGGGAGTGGGATGTTAGATACGGGTTATATTCTAATCATTCAAGTTAGCAGTCATATGTGGAATAATTGCCAAACGTCATCAAATTGGAGACTAATACTAACATAGTCCTAAATGGTCTAAATATTATATTAGAAAAAAACATTTACCGGGCTAATTTGCCGCTTTTATTTTAAAAGAATTTAAATAGCAAATATTTTCTTCTTAAACATTAGAAATCTTGTTAGGTGTTATTATATTTATATTTCAACACTCAATGCGAGGAACCATGCACATTTTGATGATAACAGATTGTCTTTGTTATAGCCATGTTAAAAGCTATGTAAATACCAGCAAGTTTGTATAGCTGGAAGACCAGTGCTCAGGCGCTGTAAAATGACAGTCTGTGGAATAAAGTATCTATAGTAAAACATAGCATTTAAACTACAACAGTAGGACAGTAGGTTTTCGGTAAATTTATGGCAAACATCTGGATTTGGGCTGTGAGTTTAGACTTCACTTCATACATATAAAAGTGACAGATTTTGAAAACAAAATGGCGGACACACGATGGCCGATTGGATCCTTAATTAAGTCCATATTATTATGTGATTTACAGAACAGTCGGCAGTTATTCCTAGGGATATCCATGAATGCCCAATAGAAAGAAATGTACAAATTATAAACCAATCCAATAGAGGATTTAAGAACCAACAGGATTTAATGAGAGAATCCCAAATGAGTGCTTCTTCCAATTAGAGATATAACTCAAATGCGACATTTGTATAAGGAAACAAAAGCAATTGTAATCAACTACAATGTTCTACTTATTAGGATTTCTGCATTGGGGAAGCTAGAACCTCACTTCATTATTCTACTACTGTATAGTAGTGCAACCACTGACGTGAACCGGTGTAGAATCTACTTCCGGTTATCAACTATATCAGAGAAGACCGGTCAACCGGAAATTAGATTAGATACCTCAAGCAGAACCGGCATTAATGAAATATCGAATTGTATTAATTAGATATCCAACATTGGATACCTCAACGAGAACCGGCATTAATGAAATATCGAATTGTATTAATTAGATATCCAACATTGGATACCTCAACGAGAACCGGCATTAATGAAATATCGAATTGTATTAATTAGATATCCAACATTGGATACCTCAACGAGAACCGGCATTAATCAAATATCTAATTGTATGAATTAGATATCTGACATTGGATACCTCAATGAGAACCAGCATTAATCAAATATCTAATTGTATTAATTAGATATCCAACTGGTATTGATAAGGCAAGTCGATCAAATGAACACTAACAGTGGATAAATGCATTGGCTAATTCTCAGATCATCAATTCCAGCATTATTACAATATATATAAGGGAGTAATCTATATTCATCAACGGACATTAATACAAAAATTAAGCAAGAAAATTAAGAGAGAAAACACTATAACCAGTCTTGTAAAGTACTTTCAAGTATATGTCAAGTATATTGTATTTGCATAGAACTTGGTAGTGATTCGTAGATCTATACTACATGATATGTATTAATATCGCACAAGCAGTAGTAAAGGGTGCTAGCCATATTCGCCATCCTACATCATGAATACCGCTGTGTATAACTTACAGCATCATCAAAGGCCAGTTGCTCTCACACCATGTCTATGTGGTGTGGGAGGTTAAAAATCCCTTGGATCGTTAAAAGTGTAGGCTTGGGCTTTCTATCGACAAACTGTCTAATGGTGAAAAGAAGTCTATTCAGACTTATCCATGATAGGCAGTATAAATCTTCACAAACAAATATATATGTAGAACGTGCGTGGTATTACACTGGTAGGTTTACCCCTGTGACACACTGCTTGGGCGCTGACCACTTCACTTATGGTTCCCGGGTTATTCGTCCAGTAACCAATGTATCACATACGATACAAACATTTCCTGATCACCATATAGCCAAACCAGCTGTAATTAATTTACCCTTTTATAACCATAATACTGTCATGGGGGTGATGAAAATGGGAAATACTGTGCCTAGAGCGGGACTCGAACCCACATCTCTTTGCATTCCGGGCCAGTGTGCTAACCATTACACCACCTAGGCTCCCTGGTATCAATACACTCCCCACGCCTACCTGTCTATGTGGTTACTTGCCTGAGAGGTCAGTGCAGACCACTACACTCGTCCCCCTGGAATTGTAAGTATTGTAATGCTTACAATTACATACATACAGGCAATGCACTAACACATACATACACAGGCTAGGTTCAACAACCATACAGCGCAAAGCTTGTACAGGATCCTGATCACGGCAACCAGTGTCATGGGGGTGATGAAAATGGGAAATACTGTGCCTAGAGCGGGACTCGAACCCACATCTCTTTGCATTCCGGGCCAGTGTGCTAACCATTACACCACCTAGGCTCCCTGGTATCAATACACTCCCCACGCCTACCTGTCTATGTGGTTACTTGCCTGAGAGGTCAGTGCAGACCACTACAATACCATATTACTACGACTATATCATAGATGATATAATTATTTTAAGGGTACATTAATAACAGCTAGTTTGGCTAGGGTGATCAGGAAATGTTTGTATCATATGTGATATATAGGTTACTAGAGGATTATAGTCACAACTACACCGTCATGGCAGTGGATGTGGATGTGGGGTGTGGGGGTGGGGGGGGGGGGGGGGAGTCGTGCATCTATAACTCTATTAAACTTTATAGTTGCAGAGTCCGATGATTTAGATTTTTCCCAATATTTCCTTCATAGATAAATGTATTAGGTAAATCATTATAATCTACCTTACTTTAATTTGAAATAATTATTATTAATATTATACATAGTTAACTTCAACTTGAAGCAGAAAACATGATTATATTAGGTAGATCATTATAATCTAACTTACTTTAATTTGAAATAATTATTATTAATATTTTACATAGTTAACTTCAACTTGAAGCAGAAAACATGATTATATTAGGTAGATCATTATAATCTAACTTACTTTAATTTGAAATAATTATTATTAATATTTTACATGGTTAACTTCAACTTGAAGCAGAAAACATGATTATATTAGGTAGATCATTATAATCTAACTTACTTTAATTTGAAATAATTATTATTAATATTTTACATGGTTAACTTCAACTTGAAGCAGAAAACATGATTATATTAGGTAGATCATTATAATGTACCTTACTTTAATTTGAAATAATTATTATTAATATTTTACATAGTTAACTTCAACTTGAAGCAGAAAACATGATTATATTAGGTAGATCATTATAATCTAACTTACTTTAATTTGGAATAACTAATATTATAAATGGCTAACCTCGATGATGGATATTTGAAGCAAAAAAATGACAAATTAATTTTGGTGTGCACACTCAAATGCTGGACACTGTCATGATCAACAGTGAGGTATTTTTTTAATTAAATTGACACGGTATTCGAGTCCATTTAAAGCAATAAATGTTGAAGAAGCACATAGATATTGAAGTTGGATATGTAACATCAAATCTAGGTGAATGCTTTGATTTTTAAATGATTTCTTTTCATCGGATTATGCAGCTTTAATTATTTATTACAAAATAATAGCAGAAATCAGTTTTGTACTTGACACACTATCAGCAACAACAACCGAATAAATGGATCTTTATAAGTCGTGTAATGAATGATATTGCCGGCAAATATCCTGTAATAAAAGTAATAGTGGTTTTTTTTTTTAAATTAGTGAAAACAATTTGGTTAAATGCCCCCTACTCCCCAACCACCCGGTCATTAGTGAGTCCAGCGACTGACACTTACACGGGCAGCTGCACCGGAGGCACCCGGAACTGGAAATGACATGTCACAGAGGCGCCAAGTCGCCCAAATTGACGGGAGATCTCCCTAAAATATACCAAAATAGCCCCAATCTAACCGATTTCCCTCTTTCAATTTGTGATCTCCCGCCAAGGAATCATTTTAGCTTGTTGTTTTTTCCCAAAGAATTTTACGTATATTTGTCGTCAAAATGCTCCAAATTGCCCCATTTTGTATCACTTTTTTTCCTAAATATCCTTGGGGGGGGGGGGGGGGAATCCCTCCTGCACCCCCCCCCGCCCCCCCCCCCATTGGCCACGCTATTTCTCCCTATTCACGAATTTGGCTATTAAAGGAGATCTCCATACTCACGCTCTTATCTACTTGGCACCTCTGATGTCACCAAACCCCCCTTCAAAGAAGCCCCCCCCCCCTCCCACACACACCCCTTCACTGATGCCCCTATGTGTTGTTGTGGTGGGCCTTCAGGCTGCCCCCGCCGCCGCTCCCCCCACTGCCGCCGCCGCCCACGTCGTGGTCGCTGTCGGACGTGAAACCCCGGTTGTCCTGCCCCAGCTCGGCCGGCGCCGCCCTGCTGCCACGTCCCTTGCCCTTGACACGTGACTTGGTCTTGCGGAGGCTACGCGTCTTGCCCGACGCGGGTCGTGACGACGCGTCGCAATCGGAGCCCGAGCTGGTGTCCGAGTACCTCAACTCGTAGCCGGCGGGGCCCGGCACCCCCGGCCCCGGTCCCCCCGGCCCGGCCTTCCCCGCCTGGGGCTCCGGGCTGCCGGCGGCCGGGCCCGCCTGGACCATGGCGCCGCCGCCGGTGTTACCACCGCCGCCGCCCGCCGGCGGCTCTCCACCGGGGCTCGGCACCGACATCAGCAGCTGCTGCATGACCATCTGCACGCAGCCGTCGAACTCCGCTTCCTTCCCGACAATATACCGCACCTCGGCGCCGCCGCTCGAGCAGCTGCTGACGGGATCCTCCAGGTGGCGTTGTGGCGTCAATGACGTTGGCTCGGCGGCGGCGGTGGCGCCTTCTTCCGCCACAGCGGCCACATCGGGCGGGCGGCCGAGGCGGGGGCTCTTGCGGACTATTTCCTGTAGGGGGATGGAGTCTGGGGCGGTGAGCAGGTGGTCGTACACCTGACCCTCTTGGAGGACGAGCGCGTCCGTCATGGAGAGGGACTGCCGGGAGCCCCTGGAGGGTGGGTGGGTGCCCTGGTCACGTGACGACCGGCTGCGTACGCTGCGCACGCTGCGCATCGACAGCACGTCCATCTCTGTGGGGTACAAGAGGGGAGAGAGGCGTGAGTGAAGTGGATATCCTATAATATAAGTAAGTATGCAAAGCAGGCCAGGCATTGTATATGATATATATGATATATATGTATGAACATATATATGATATATATGATATATATGGTGGATATGGTGGATATATATGAGTATGTGTGGGATACATATTGATACATATATGATACATATGTATGACATACACACAATATATATATATGATATATATGATATATAATGATAGGATATATAGAATACATATGACATGTGCGATATATATGGGATATATGATAATTGATATATCTGATATATAATAGATACATGACAGATATATGATATACATTGTATATATGATAGATATATAATAGATATATATGACAATTATATCTAGGTGGTGTAATATTTAGCACACTGGCCCAGAATGCAAAGAGATGTGGGTTCGAGTCCAACTCTAAAACGCAATTCTTCCCATTTTCATCACCCCCACAACACTGGTGCAGTGAGCAGGATTCTGTACAAGCTTTGCGCTGTATGGTTGTGAACATACCCTGTGTATGTATGTGTTAGTGCATTGCCTGTATGTATTTAATTGTAAGCATTAAAAGACTTACAATTCCAGGGGGACGAGTGTAGAAGGCTGCACTGGCCTCTCAGGCAAGTAACCACATAGACAGGTAGGTGTGGGTAGTGTGGTGATATCAGGGAGCCTAGGTGGTGTAATGGTTAGCACACTGGCCCGGAATGCAAAGTGATGTGGGTTTGAATCCCGCTCTAGGCGCAATATTTCCCATGTTCATCACCCACACGATAATACATTATACATTATACATAAGATATATATGGTATACATGATATATACACGATAAAAATGCAATAAATATTCATATATCAATAAATCCAGGAGGGTGTCACCATCACAACTCTCCATCTCCCCTCCCCATCTTGACAGATATAACAGTAGTATAGTAGGATTTTACGCTCAATCGAACCCTACTATACTACTTATAACCTACCCATGTTACTAGAATGTAAAACCCCAAGAAGCAGCACTCACCAGTGCGCGTCCTGCAGAGCGGCTCCCGGCTGCGTCTCATGGCGACTGTGGAGACGGGCGATCCCCGGGTGCTGCTGGTGCCGCCCGAGCTGCTCGCCGAGCCGCTCAGCGAAGACAAGCGGTGGATCACCACCTGCCCGTTGTCACTCGGCAGCGACCGAACGTCCGCACTGTGCCGCTGCTGTACCTGCAGCTGGCGGAAGATCTCAAACTCCAGCGCAGACCTGGAGGAGGAGCAGGATGGATGGTTGGTTGGAGTGTGGGATTAGGATAGGGTTGAGGGTGAAGGGGAGAAGGGGGGACATGAGCATGGCTAGAGTGTGGGTTAAGATATGGATGAGGGGAGAAAGGGGGAGCAGGATGAGGACAGAGATGGGATCATGGAGCAGGAGCAGGAGCAGGAGCAGGAGCAGGAGCAGGAGCAGGAGCAGGAGCAGGAGCAGGAGCAGGAGCAGGAGCATGGTTAGAATGCCGATTAGGACACAGATCAGGGTGATGGGGAGAAGGGGTTAGAATGTTGATTAGGACACGGGTGAGGGTGAAGGGGAGAAGGAGGAGCAGGCCGAGGAGGGTACGGTGGAGCAGGAGCAGGCTTGGAATGTGGATTAGGACACAAAATCCGGGTGATGGGGAGAAGGGGGGGGGGGGCATCACATGGAAGGGAAAGTGGAGGAGGGGGAGAGGAAGAATGGCGGGGAGGAGTAGAGGAGGAAAGGAGGAAAGGAGGAGAGGAGGAGAGGAGGAGTGGAGGGGAGCAGGAGGTGAGGGGAATATTTGTTTTGTATTATGCCTTTTGATGAAGATCGTTCTCTATTTCTCTCTACTGATCCACCATTAATGGCGCTGTCACATTATGATGCTTCTTGCCGGCGCGCCACCAACGCGCAAAATCACTTTTAATCGTCGAGACACGTCAAACTTGTCGGTGTCAGCACAACGTATTGGTAGCGTGCGGCCGACGTTATGAGAAAAAAAACAAAAAAGTTTGGCATGCCATCCTGATATGACCTTAGATGTTGTTAGGATGTAAAACAACAAACAAACAAACAAAGCAACAGTTTGGCAACATGTGGGAACGACCCTCACACGTGCGAGGCGTGTACCTAGCATTCGCATAACGTTATTCCAGCGCGTGTAACGTATATCGACGTGCTCCTAACGTCGCCATAATGTTGCTACCCGCGCATCGTTACACGTCGAAAGTTGTGCGCAAGCACAAAACTTCGCCGATTCCCTGACGCACACCGCCGACCCTCACCGTTCATCAACGAATACGAACACATGCCTAACGCGCGTCTAACACTTCCTGACTTATCCCGACGTTGCGCCAAAAAATCACATACGTTGACGTGAGTTGGCGAGAAGCGTCGTAATGTGACAGCACCATAAGTAGTTAAAATCTTCTCTACATACTTATAATACGTATCTCATTAGATATTCCGATTTCAGGAAAATGCTTGTACATGGTATTAAACAATCATCAGCCCTACCTCAGTAACTGAATCAAGTCACTGATTCACTCACTGGTTTACTCAATTGTTCACTCACTCACTCTTATCCTCTCAATCCTCCACCCACCCTCTCCCCACCCACCCCCTCCCTCTACCTCCCACCCCACCCTCTCCCTCCCACCCTATCCTTTCCCTCCCACTCCACCCTCTCCCACCTTCCTCATCCCCTCCCACCCACCAACCCACACCCACCTTCTCCCACCCTCTCAGCCTCCACCCACCCTCTCCCAGCCCACCTTCCCCTCCCACCCACCCTCCCCACAAATCTCCCTCACCCACCCACCTGAGCTGGTTCTCGCGTTCCTCCGACAGCACATTGGCCCCTATGGCGTCCAGCTTGAGCAGCTGTGCGAGGTGCGGTTCGCTGGCGATGAGGTTGTCCTCGATCTTCTGTCGACGGTGCTCGAAGCGGTCCTCGTCGAAGGCCCGGACCTCGGACCCGCCGGACGAGATGCCGTCGTCGCCGGCACTGTAGGCCCCATACGTGCCGTCCGAGTCGGTGAAGTACATGGGCGGCTTCTCAGGCAGGCCGCTCCCGCCCGTCAGAGAGTTCATCTTGAACAGCATCTCGTCAACCTGCGTCTCAATGGCCGCCATCCGGAACTCCTGCAAAGAAAGGTTGGGTGTTGGTTGGATGTTTGTTTGTTTAGGGTTAGAATGTGGATTAGGACATGGACTGGGGTGAAGGAAATATGTGGCGTTCTCTGTGGCGGGGTCATTAGACTCTGACTTTTGTTCTAAGTAGGACTCCTAATCTGAAGGTCAGTGGTTCGATTCCCCATGCCCCCACCTCTGCCAATTTAGATTTCCACCGCTGTGTATAACTTACAGCGTCAGCAAAGGCCAGTTGCTCTCATACCATGTCTATGTTGTGTGGGAGGTTAAAAATCCCTTGGGTCGGTAAAAGTGTAGGCTGGGGCTTTCTCTCGACAAACTGTCTAATGGTAAAAACAAGTCTATTCAGACTTATCCATGACAGGCAGTATAAATCTTCAATAACAAGAAGTGGAGAAAGGGGAACAGGACAGAGATGGGATGGTGGAACAGGAGCAAGGTTAGAATGTGGATTAGGATGGTTGGTTTGCTTGTTGGAGTTTTACATCTTGGCAACTTCTAAGGTCATATCAGGACAGGTACCACCTTGTCATATCGGAACGGGTGGCGACTTTCTACTTGGACTGCTTCCCCACTGACTGGATTACCAAGCCATCACAGCACCATGACCTGATATCCCACTCAGTCAGATGGTCCTGTCACTGAGGCAGATATTTACTGAATCATGTACCTCACACCATGGGCTTTAGCGCATTTTGATTTGTGCTCACGTGTTGTCAGCGTCTAGGCACTGGTTGTTCCTGCCGTTGTTGTAAATGGGTCATTCTCTGAAACTGGGCACTAAAGTGTGAGATGGAAACCAAAAGTGAAAAACCTTCCAAATAATGGGAGACCAATTCCAAATAATAGCAGAGTCCATCTTTATATAAAGGTTTACATGTTGTACAAAGGACAAAGTGACAAATAAGGAAATACTCGAACGGACAGGGCTGCCCTCTATAGAAGATCTTCTGATCAAAAAGAATCTCCGGTGGACTGGACACCTCATGAGGATGTCATCAGACAGGCTACCAAAGCAGATCCTCTATTCCCAACTGTCTTCTGGTTAGAGAAAGAGAGGGCGCCCTCGTCTCCGGTTCAAGGATACCATCAAGAGAAACCTGAAACTGAGAGACATTCAGACCAACTCATGGATGCAACTCTCACAGCAGAGAGCTAAATGGAGAGTGGCAGTCAAGTAATGTAAGCAGTCTTTGTCACATCACGACTGACAGCATGACAATGATAATGATGACATGTGCATATCTCAAAGGTTGAAAAAAGCTATTTCACTTTTTGATTTCAATCTCATAGAAATTGGGCAATACATTAATATCACTTGTATAACATGGAAATCAAGTACATATGCACAACATCATTTTAGCATACAAAACAAAGTCAAACAAGATTTGATTGATTAGTGTTAAGCAAACAAGATCCTGTTCTAAAAGAAAACAATTGAAAACAAGTTTGAAAAATGGCATAGTGTCACTAGGTACATTTTCAAATTTTTACTTTAGCACAAAATCATACAAGCATATGTTCGGATACATTTTGTGGGATAGATCAAATACATGTAGTATTGCTAGAATACTTAACACACTGAGGCAAAAATAACTAGTAGACTTACTACCAAAATAAGAAAGAATTAATTATCACCATCAGAACATGGAAGACAAGCGTGTGGTTCTCAGTTTCAGAGAATGACCCAATTTATACAGTTACACAGTAATCGAGAACTATGACTTTAAAATATATAACAAATTTTGTTTTATTTAATGATCCCTCTAGAGCACATTAATATTTCATATCATCGGCTATTGGACATCACACATATGGTCATTCTGATGTTTTATTGGAGGAAACCTGCTGCCGCCACATAGGCTACTCTTTCCGATAAGCAGCAAAGAGACTTTTATATGCACTTTCCCCCTGACAGGACAGCATATACCATAGCCTTTGATGAACCAGTCATGGACCACTGGTTGGAACAGAAAATAGCCCAAACTGCAAATGGGTCCACTGAGCAGGATCGATCCGATGAGTGACACCTTCAAATGTGGACACCCTACTGCCTGAGCTACGTCCGGATCCTAAATTCTTTTTAAAAAGGCACACTTACGGCAGGTATCATGGTGGGATCTGTCTGTTTCTCTGGTGTGTCAGCGGTTGAGAACCCGGTCAGCTGAAGCAGCTTGGCCCAGAAGTAGGTCACAGACTCAGCAGTGGTGAGCGAAGGGAGCCCCTCCTCACAGTACGTCCGGTAGTGGAATGTCAGCACCGCCACAATCTGGGGCAATCAGATGGACAAGTTGAGAATGCATCTAGAATACGCCACAATCTGGGGCAAACGGTAGCACAAGTTGAGAATGCATCTAGAATATGCCACAATCTGGGGCAAACGGTAGCACAAGTTGAGAATGCATCTAGAATACGCCACAATCTGGGGCAAACGGTAGCACAAGTTGAGAATGCATCTAGAATATGCCACAATCTGGGACAATCAGAGACACAAGTTGAGAATGCATCTAGAATATGCCACAATCTGGGACAATCAGAGGCACAAGTTGAGAATGCATCTAGAATACGCCACAATCTGGGGCAATCAGAGGCACAAGTTGAGAATGCATCTAGAATTCGCCAAAATCTGGGGAGCTAGCGAAACCAGATGTACACATTCAGTCTAAGATTAGAATATACCAACATCTGGCCGCCAACCAAAGGCACATGTTCAGGCTACATTTTGAATATGCCAACATCTGCGCAAAGAGAGTTAGTTGCACACTACCTCTCCATCTACATCACCATAATTTGGATACACACACATGCACATGTTCAATCTACAGCTAATACAACTAACTGACAATAACACATTTGTAAGTGCTTATAATTTCATTAAAAACAGGCAAAAATCATTTGCAACTGCCATTACCATGTCGGTCACCATAGCAACTACCATCACTCTCCCTTTAAGTAGACCGCACATGGCCACAAACCCCATAGTGTGACTAAGTCAAAGTGCAATCTCACCCAAGCCAATTTGGCAGAGAATGGACGCCATGAACATCAATACTCATTATGTGACCTACTTAAGTGACCTACTTCTCCCTGCCCACCCACGTGCCCCAAATAAAGAGTGAGGAAGGGCACAGGGCACTAATTGGTAACTGACGGGTTCAATCACTGGGAGTGCAGCTTATAATACGCGAACACTTACGTATGCAGTGAGTGAGCCGACAACGAGCAGCAGGAAGCTGATGAGGAACACTTGTGAGTCTGCACGGTCCAGGAAAGCATTGCCATGGGCACCCCCATGTTGGCCAGTGAGCATGCCGAGCACAGTGGTCAGCGAGATATCGATACGCGAGAAGTTGTAGTTGATGGAGCCATACACCGCATAGCCGAGACAAGTATACGCGCACACCCAGATCATCATCATCAACTGAAGACCAAATTGAACATCGAAGGCATGAAGACCGAAGGGAAGTAATATAATATGCAAATTCATTTGTTTTGTGTTTAATATATTGATGCTTAAGTTCAAAAGCAGAAAACTTTCCAATTAATAGCCGAATCCATGTTCATGTGAACTTTACATGATGTGGATATGTCAGAATTGAAAAAAAACTAATTATTTTTGCTTTTTGATGTTGATCTTATACAAATTGAGCAATATATTAATATGATCAGTCATGTAACATAGAAATGAAACACACGTTCAGAACATCTTCTTAACATACACAAACAATTCAAACAAGATTTAATTGAATACAGTTAAGCAAACAAGATTATGACAGACAAGAAAAAAGTTGGTAAAAATTGACAAAAATGTTTAGGTATAAATACATGGTGTTGATGTGTAATTTTTCACATTTTCATTTTTAGCACAAAATCATGCTTTTGATACATTTTGCGGGATAGATTAAATACATGTAGTCTTTCTAACATTATGTACCAAACAAGGACAACAATAATTATTGTACTTGCTACCAAAACAAAAGAACAAATTAATTATCACCGCAACATGGAAACCAAATATGTTAGTGCCAAGTTTCAGAATATGAACCAGAAATGACCATTCACACTCACTGCGAGGCAGAGGAGATCCATGCCTGCCTTCCGGTACACTCCGCCAAACTTGGCAAACACCTTCCGGTTCCGGAAGAGTCGCAGCGACTGTACGATAACCAGCAGGATGATGAAGCCGAGCAGTGTCCGCAGGATCTGAGGCAAGGACAGACGGGCATGCTTGTGTATTAGGCCATAAAGTGACAGTACTATGACCAAGTTGCTGCCCATAAGGGTTAAGTCTAATGACTTCTTTTCGCTGCTAGACAGTAAGTCTTGTGGTTCCCATTGTTTTGTTACTTTTAGTTCTACGAACTACTGCATGCATTCTTTCTCTGTTTGTAAGCATTCTCCCACATCTCCCTACCCTCTGTGAGTCTGTTAGTTCTACAATTGGTTAGTTGTTTGGTTATTTATAAGTGTTTTGTTACTTATTCACAGATATAGTTTCTACATCTGTGAAACAATTTATTCTCTAGTTAGGTATATAAGGCCCAGTCAGTGATTAGGGTATCTGTGGTTAATCTAAGAACGGTTCAGGCGGAAAAACTGACAAATGCCATTTGGGCCAAAATGAAACCATGACTACAATGTTTGAGCTGAAGCTGCCATCATTCCGATAATCAAATCCATTTTTTTCATATAAGCTGCAATATCCTCTATATTATAATTCACTAATTATGAAATTGATTGACTTTAAATAGAAATCAAAACATTAAATTCTATTTGACAGAAAACACTAAACTAGATCTGTGAGTTTTTTTGTGCATGAACCTTTCATGTGGCTATTAAGGACATTCACAAGCCCTTATGGCCCTCATTAAAGTTGCAGAGCCCGATGATCTTGAGTTTCTGGGATTTTTAAAATATAAATATTGCTACAATCAATTTTACTTTTGGTTGTGTCCCAGTAGGAGATGTCAATTGGGACACAATGTCTGAACACGAAGCCACAAGAACCCAAATGGCATTGCTTTCCCTTCACACAACTCATCCCAGTGGGAGAACACGAACCAACAAGAACCTAAATCGCCCTTCTTTCACTTTGCGTCTCGTCCCAATAGATTTGTTTGTTGTTTTACATCCTAGCAACATCTAAGGTCATATCAGGATGGGTACCGACTTGTGACAGTGCACAACAGTCATGGCGACATTATAGTGCTGCCCCACTGGGAGACCAGGCCACCACCACCATGACCTGATATCCCACTCAGTCACATTATCCTGACACTGAGCCAACCAGTACTTGCCCTATCTTAACAATGCCGAGTGCCTGGCTAGGAAGTGACAAGTATCAATTTTTTAAGTCATTGGTTTGACTTGACCAAGGTTCAAACCCACAAACCTATGGGTTCGGATACCCTGATCTCCCAAAACAGGAGACGGACATTCAACTCATTCGGCCATCCCAGCTGGTCCGTCCCAGTAGAAGATACCAACTGGAATACAATATCTGAACAAGAACCAAAACAAGAACCCAAATGGCGTTGCTTTCGCTTTGCGTACCTCGTCCCAGTGGGCGATGTAGGCGACATCCACAAACTCCTCGTGATATGTTGCCCTGAGCAGCTCGACGGCCTCATAGACGAGCACGAAGCGGTAGATGTAGCAGGCGATGTAGGCCAGAAGCAGAAGCAGCACTGTTGCCTCCGTCGTCTTCCAGGGGTTGCGGAAGTAGGTCTTCTTGTACCAGGCCAGCTCTCCCACCTCACAGTGCAGCTTGTACAGCGTCACCACCACCAGCAGCAGCTGTAACCATAGTAACAACAACGGTTTCAGCTGCAGAATTAGATGAAATCATGAAAACAGCGCCACCACCATCAGCCGCAGGTTTAACCATAGCAAAAACAGTTTCAGGTGAACAATTAAATGAAAGCATGAAATCAGCATCACCACCACCACCATCAGCAACTAACCATAGCAACAACAACAATGGTGGTTACAGCTGCACAATCAGCATCACCAACACCAGCAGCAGCTGTATCCATAGCAACAACAGCTATTTCAGCTGCACAATTAAATGAAAGCACCAAAACAGCATCACCACCACCAGCAGCAGCAATAAACATATCAATGACAACAATGGTTACAGCTGCACAATCAGGTGAAAGCATCAAAACAGTGCCAACACAACCAGCAGTAGCTGTATCCATAGCAATGACAACAACTATAGTTACAGCTGCACAATCAGGTGAAAGCATCAAAACACCACCAACACAACCAGCATAGCTGTATCCATAGCAATGACAACAACTATAGTTACAGCTGCACAATCAGGTGAAAGCATCAAAACACCACCAACACAACCAGCATAGCTGTATCCATAGCAATGACAACAACTATAGTTACAGCTGCACAATCAGGTGAAAGCATCAAAACAGCGCCACCACAACCAGCAGGAGCTGTATCCATAGCAACGACAACAACTATAGTTACAACTGCACAATCAGGTGAAAGTATCAAAACAGCACCACCACAACCAGCAGTAGCTGTATCCATAGCAACGACAACTATAGTTACAGCTGCACAATCATTTGAAAGCATCAAAACAGTGCCACCACCACAAGCAGCAGCTGTATCCATAGTAACGACAACTATAGTTACAGCTGCACAATCAGGTGAAAGCATCAAAACAGCGCCACCACCACAAGCAGCAGCTGTATCCATAGTAACGACAACTATAGTTACAGCTGCACAATCAGGTGAAAGCATCAAAACAGTGCCACCACAACCAGCAGTAGCTGTATCCATAGCAACGACTACAACTATAGTTACAGCTGCACAATCAGGTGAAAGCATCAAAACAGCACCAACACAACCAGCAGTAGCTGTATCCATAGCAACGACTACAACTATAGTTACAGCTGCACAATCAGGTGAAAGCATCAAAACAGCGCCACCACAACCAGCAGTAGCTGTATCCATAGCAACGACAACAACTATAGTTACAGCTGCACAATCAGGTGAAAGTATCAAAACAGTGCCACCACAACCAGCAGTAGCTGTATCCATAGCAACGACAACTATAGTTACAGCTGCACAATCAGGTGAAAGCATCAAAACAGCGCCACCACCACAAGCAGCAGCTGTATCCATAGTAACGACAACTATAGTTACAGCTGCACAATCAGGTGAAAGCATCAAAACAGTCACCAACACCAGCTGTATCCATAGCAACAACAGCAACAATGGTTAAAGCTGCACAAACAGCTGAAAGCATCAAAATATCTTCACCACCAGCAGCAGCTGTAACCATAGCAACGACAACAACAATGGTTACAGCTGCACAAGCAAGTGAAAGCATCACATTGGTGCACTCAGAACAGTGATCTAGATTTGATCCCGTATGTCCAACTGTTGCCCTACTGGTGCGTTCATTAAATATTTATTGCAGTTTGGTGTCACTGTGCTGTGCTCGAAAATTGA
The DNA here is from genome assembly GCA_030323885.1 of Branchipolynoe longqiensis. Taxonomy (NCBI): domain Eukaryota; kingdom Metazoa; phylum Annelida; class Polychaeta; order Phyllodocida; family Polynoidae; genus Branchipolynoe; species Branchipolynoe longqiensis. The sequence goes on along the minus strand of CM059196.1, from coordinate 35,654,709 downwards.
TAAGTCAAGCGTATGTCAAGGATCTGATTTTGCATCTTTTCACTATGGAAACTTTACATTCTACTTTCAAAATGTAAATTATTACCCTGTCAGATAATTGTTGTTAGTTTTTTTAATTAGTTTTTTTATTTGATCCAGATACATAAATTAATCGATGACTTACCTCACATGCAAGCACAAAGTTGTCAAAGTTTGAAGTGTAGCGGAAGAGGTGCACAGATGACACACGTGTCATAGTGCTCACCCCGCCCCCCGGTGACTGCTCCAGTAACAACGCCACTGAGCTGCAAAATAATGATGGTTAATTAAAATGTATTATCATTATAATTACCCTTATCATTATCACCATGATGTATCCTTAGTATTATTATTATCACTATTATCACTATTATCAGTAATATCAATGTTATAATTATCGTAATCATTAAAATCATTACGATCATTATCATTACATATTATTACTTACTATCATTACCACTATTATCCCTATCGTCATTATCACCATCATGTATTCCTAGTACCCACATAATCAGTTATCACTATTATCAGTATACTCATTGATATCATTATCATTATAATCATAATCTTTACAATCATTATCATTACATATTACTTATTATGATTATTATCCCTATTGTCATTATCATTTATCCTTAGCATCCTTATTAGCACTGTTATCAGTATTATCACTATTATCCATTATCATTTCTTTAATTGTTATCATCATCATAATCTTTATCATATAATCATTACAATCATTACCATTACCCCCATCATCATTGTTATCATCAACATTATAATCATAATCATCATTATCATCGCTATCATCTTTGTCATTATCGTCAACCAGTCGTGATAGCAGCAAGTGCCAATGTTTTCTGCTTAATTCGGTCGAGGATTTGATCCCACAACCTGACTGTACCCACTCGGCCACCCTGCCCCGTGTATCAAATTAAACCTGTGCCTGCCTCACCTGAAGAGCTTGGTGGGCACGTTGTAGAGGGTGAACTCGACCACCACACCCCGGGTGTGCCAGTCTATCCAGCCCCACCTCTGTAGCCCGTCCAACAGCTCACGTGCATATTGTCTGCAAGGAAACCAGACCAGCAGAGAAACATTACCTATCTGAGCCTGTCTCAAAAGGTGGTAACGCTTTTTATTTTGCTTTTTCCATTGTAACGATTGACACAAAACAGTACAGAAACGGTTACACTGAAAACAAAATGGCATTTGCTTCAAATCAATATGTATTCTATTGGGATTATGAAATACCATGTAAAAAACAAAGCAGTTTATCCTGAGCAAATGCATAAGCAGATAGTATGTTGATCGTTACAATGGACAAAGTTTTGTCCCCATATTGCTCAGCACCTTCTGAATCAGTCTAATCTACTCTTTGAATTTTGATAGGTAAATGCCCATCATGAACAATTGGTTTACTTAATTCCAATACTCCTGATTCTAGGTAAAGAGTTCACTTGCAAATTGATTGCAACAATGCATTTTGGATAAAGATGAACTTTAATTGAATGCAACATGAGTTGCTCGGCTGGAAGATCACCCCTTAAGGAAGCCATACAGTGAGTGACCTTAGTGCATATTTGTGGTTAACTAAGGACTCCTTTCTCTGTTGAGAACCAGGTTAGCTGATAACAATACACTCAAACAGTGAAGCTGGAAAGTAGCCGACTAGAGCGGTTCCACATTCTGCAGACAGATGTCACTAGCTTAACTGGAGGGGGTCTATTCAATTAGATATTTAAAGATCTAGTTTTAGAAGAACAAATGTTTTTAAAGAGAATGATGGACATCTGTCAATGTCTGAGTTCAATTGAAGTAACAATGATGCTATGATGTATACAAATAATATGCTATATGCTGTGTAGACACTGAGGGCATCATCAATCGAACACATTACAAACACGACACCCCGCCAGTTAAGCTGGAAAGTATCCGAATAGAGTGGTTCCAGATTCTGCCGATGGATGTCACTAGCTTAACTGGCGGGGTCTATTATACACTTTATGACATTGCTTTGATTATGCCAGATTTGAGTGGTTATTAGTTTTTGGTTTTAAGTTTTAAACTTTACCTCCTGGGTGTATCATATCATGGCTAGCATTTATACTGTCTAAGAATGTGCTTGAATTATCAGTGTTTTGGGGTGTTTTTAAAGAAAAAAAAGATTGTACTTATTAAAAAAAAAAAAAAAATTTAAAAAAAATTAATGCCTTGTTGCTAGGCCGTAAAACAACAACAAATAGACAAACAACCAGTTGCAGCGCTGACCTGGTGTTGGGGAGAATGATCTGGAAGCCGCTGCCGTCGTAGGTTGCCACCCGGCCGCCCAGTCCCGTGGCGCGGGTCACGTTGCTCTCGTAGAAGCGCCAAGTCTCGTTCGGACCGTACGGCGTCACGTCATGGTTGCCGTAGAAGTAGTCATGGTAACACACTGACGTCACGATGCCGTAGGTGTTAACGGCGCGACACCTGTCGGCCTTGACCCTCAACTGCCGCAGCGAGATTGTTCCGACGATGGCGCTGTTACCGACATAGCCCTGGGGAGGGTGTGCGGTGGGGAAAAAAGGGGAAAATAATTTTTACCGGGGGAGTAATATTTAATTTTGAATATTTGAATATAACCCACTTGACCTTTTTTTTGTCTGTGGAGCATGCGCACTGAAAAATAGCTCACATAAGTTCTTGCCACTACGACCCTGCCTCAGTCACACTATGGCCTGCGACCACTGGCAACCACTTTGCGATCACTTTGCAACCAAAACGCTGAATGGGTAGCGACTGGTCGCTGGTCACTAGCGACTGGTCGTTAGCACTGAAAGTTGGTCGGCGGTTTTTGATACAGCACCTGCAACCTTATTGTGGCAAAAATGGTCGCCTGGAGGTGGCCAAGCAGTTTTTGTTGTTGTTGTTGGTACATTAGTTGTTTAAGCAGGGGAAATTTCAGTCGCAGACGACTGGTCTTCCTCATTCCACTGCTCCTTGCCCTATCCTAATAATGCCGAGCGCCTGGCTAGGAAGCGACAAGTGTCAATTTTTAAGTCATTGATTTGACTCGACCAGGATTCGAACCCATGACCCCATGATCTACCAACACGGGAGATGGACGCTCTAACTCATTCGGCCATCCCTCTGGCCAACCCGACCGATTGCCAACTATTGTTTTTCCTGCCTTTATTTTGCTTTCGTCTCAAGGAGGCCACTGACTTTTTATCACAAAGAGGTCGCAAACTGGTCGCAAAGTAGTCTGAACTTGTCGCAAGCCATAATGTGACTGAGGCCTTAGAAATAAGATGGGAAGTGGGAATTGGAATCATTATATGACACTTTGCACACAGCATGCTGCACAGTGAGCGTGAACTGCTAACCATATTAGTTCTCAACACTGCCATCAGAGGGACTCTGATGTTGCCAGGACGTAAAACTCCAACAACCAACAGATCAATGGAATAGTCTTCCAGACCAAATGGTTAAATCGGCAATGGTAGAAGCATTTGCGGGAAGGCTGGATAGACATTGGAGAGGACACCTCCGATTATATGACTTCAGGGATCCATCAACCTCCATAGTAGCTGTGTATAAATAAAGGTTTGTTTTTTACCATAACGAGCTGGCATTATAGACCCAACATGGCCTAGATCAGCTAGAAGAGGATCTGTAAGTTAATCTGTAAGTATTATGTGTTAATTTCAAACTGGAACACCAGGAGGCCAGCTAGTACTGTGTGTCAGTTCCAGACTAGGACACCAGGGGTCGAGTTGGCGCTATGCGATAGTTTCAGAGTGGCACGCCAGGGGGGCGTAGTGACTCGGGTGCTTTCACTGAACGACACCAGGGGGCGCCAGCTCACCTTGTCGTGGTTGGTGTGCTGCCCGTTGTACCACTTCTCCCAGTAGAGGGCGTCAAGCATGTCAGTACGCGACCATTGGTGCCATTCTTTGACCGTCTTCAGCGAGTTGAATGGCTGACTTCCGGTTCTAGAACACACAGTAGTTGACGCGATTGTCAGGGTCCGTACACATGTGAAGATATGGAATTCAAGTCTTTTCAAAGCTGTTTTCGATAGTAATTCAAGACTATTTTCAATCGAATTTCAGGAAGAAACAACAATGGCAAATGGCAATTTCAGACTAATTCAGATCAGTGGGAACAGTTAAATGGAATGTGTGTCTTTTCAAGACTAATAACATAAATAGGTTAAATTCAAAGATTGTCAAGGCCTTGAAATGGGCAAATGAAGGTCAAGACTTTTCAAGACTCATCAAGACTTTCCAGGTCCCATATGGTCCCCCGTACATTGTAGTTATATTCTGCCTATACAATATTTGAAGGGCTTAGGCGCAAAAACCAACAAATCCATTTCAGTTGTTTCTGTGAAATAGAATTTATTGCTGGGCTTTCTAGTGAAATCTGATAAATTTCCTGTTGAGTAGGGCATTATTTTATGTAGATGTGACATCTTCTGAAATAAGTTGCTAATAAATACATTAACTAGTTATTTGTGTATGCATTGATGCATTGTATTCCAATTATTTCATTTATTTATTTATTTATTTTTGTCCATTAGTTGTATAAGCAGGGGAAATTTCAGTCATAGACGACTGGTCTTCCTCATTCCACTGCTGGTCGATAGAAAGCCTGAGCCTACACTTTTACCGACCCAAGGGATTTTTAACCTCCCACACCACATAGACATGGTATGAGAGCAACCGGCCTTTGATGATGCTGTAAGTTATACACAGCGGTGGAAATCCAAATTGGCAGAGCTGGGGGCATGGGGAATCGAACCGCTGACCCTCAGATTAGGAGTCTGACCTAGAAAAATGTCAGACACTCTAACCACTCCACCACAGAGAACGCCAAGAAGAGGAGGACGAGGAGTGTAATCACACCGACACTCTCACTGTTAAAAGGAAGAGAAACACTAAATATAGCACAATAGACCCTTTCCACAGAGCATCCTGCACCTGTGCAAGCCCTATTTCATGTCGTTATCCTGTTACTTTTTCATCACGTATCTTTAAACAGTTATTACAAGGATGAAAGTGGTCTCCGACAAAAAAAAAGTGGAAATCAGGCCGAGACTTTGGTGCCAACGGTGAATTTCCGTGAAAACGCAGATTTTCCCCCAGAGGATTAGCATTGTTAGGGAATCGCGGGGAAAATGCCGGAAGTCAGGTTTCAACTGTCCTTGTTGTGACTATATTATCGCCTATATATAATCCTTATTTGATTGGGTTTGATGTTCTGGAAACATCTAAGGTCACACAAACAGAATTTGGACAAATCAATCGCTGTCATATATATTATATATAAAATATATATTTTGTCCAAATTCATCGCTAAATATTAAAAGAATTGCGGAAATCCGCGAAATCGCGAAGATCTTTCATCCCTGATTTAACTATTTAAGAGATTCTTGACTCACAAGGACAATATGGACACAGATACAGACATGGAAACACCACCTGGGGGGGGGGGGGGTAGTATGTGCATCAGATTACTTACTTGGTCAGCAGATCCTTTAGTACCGTGTTCAGCCGGTAGGGGGTGTTAATGTCCTTAGAGTATGCGACGAAGAAGAGGAGGACGAGGAGTGTAATCACACCGACACTCTCACTGTTAAAAGGAAGAGAAACACTAAATATAGCACAATAGACCCTTTCCACAGAACATCCTGCACCTGTGCAAGCCCTAATATTAGTTCTTAGAACTGACGTCAGAGGGCTGGTTAGTGGTGGAAGTGCTCAATGAAACCTCTACAGAGCACAACGTACACGGAGCTGCTAACCCAACAATAGACCTTTTGCGCAGAGGATGATGCACAGTCACCCGTGGTGGTGGAAAACCTCAATGCGAACCTTCCCACACACGGAGCTGCTACCCCAACAATAGACCCTTTCCATATAACATGCTGCACAGTGACTTGTGCAACCCACAACATTAGTTCTTGCCACTGACGTCAGAGGAGAGGTTGGTGGTGGAAAACCTCAATGAGACCAAAGACCCTATAATATTAAGACGGCTCACACAGCCTGTACTGTGTAATCAAAAAGATCAAACCCACCACTTGGTGCGCTGGCTGTTCTCTTGGTTAAACAGGTGCTATATTATATGTATAAATGTATATATGAATGTGAAAGATGTGTGATGATGGCGATGTTGATGATGATGCTGATGATGTGTATTTGTTCATAGCAATTTCATATTGATGTGTATTCATACTTACCTATCTCATGCATAATATAGTTGTATGTGTTTACAATGTGAAACACCAACCAGCAGCCGGGCTGATCAAACCCACCACAAGGTGGCACTGCGAAATTTACATTACCATGGGAGAGATGGGGAGTGAGCCGTCTTAGTATTATAATAGAGAATAAAGATGGATAAGGGGGCGGGAAGTGGGGTAGCTATGTTAGACAAGCATGGTGATAGTTAGATAAAGGATTCACCCTGTATTCGCAGTACATGGGTGAATACCAGCCCTATATAAAAGCAGTCGAAAATACGGGGAAATGAAAGCCTAAGTTGACAATCTAAGAAGCAAACTTATTCTTTATATATATATTCATATTTACCCGCTACCTTTGAGTTGAAAAATATAATAAAACATCTAGTTTAATAAGATTTAAAAGTAAAATCGACGGCGTTCTATGGCCGCCATCTTGTTTTTTTGCATTCTCCCCCATTTCACCAACTCTGTGCCGATATAAGTACCCATTTGATACTGGAGGCAGGCATTCTACTTCCTGTTCCATACTAAAGCTATTTTCGCCTGTATTTACACTACGTTGTCATTCACCCATGTACTACAAGTACAGGGTGAATCTTTTATCTAGGTGATAGTAAGTAGGGGTGGGGGGTAACTATATCTTTTTAGAGATGACATAGTTTTATTAAAAGTTGGTGATGGTTGGGTATAGATATGGTGGGCCTGTGGGATTGAGGTGCTTTTCAGGGTGATCTGCGGTAGTGGCCTATCAATTGTGTAAGTAGGTTAATATTGATTAATTGTATAGGACGCAGGACCCAATTAGCAGATTAGAACTTAGTAGTAGAATCATTTCCAGGCTTAATCAGCTTAAATCAGGGTTGAAATCAGGGTCGCTAAATCAATGACTTTGCAATTCCTTGAAAGTTGGACTTAGTGATTGAATGGTTAGTTGTTTGTTGGAGTTTTACGTCCTAGCAACACTTAGTAATGGGACATTTCTTGGAACGATGACACCAGTAGACAACGCGCAACTGTTCGAGGAAGCTCTGGGCGTCTGACCTTGACGTTGCTATAGTTCCAGCATTGCCACCGGTGGCGCCACCTCTAGAACAAACAATGTGTGCACGCAGCATGAGATCCCCCCCCCCCTCCCCCACCCCCAGTCGAACTATGCGTAATCACACATGACATAACTCAATTACGTCACTAATGCAATATGCTAATACGCTATATAAGGCGGTCACGTGATCTCGCCAGAGAACCCCGCTGGGTCCCGGCGCGATGACGTCATACCTAATGGTATAATTAATGCAATGTGGCAGCGAGGCCGTCAGTGGCGGGCGCGCGGCGATAAGAGCTAATGACGTCTTGAATGACGTCAGTAACACTAGCCGCGACGAACGCCCCATCCTGACCGAAGGTGCTCCAAACTGCTTAACTATACGCGGGCAGTATAGACGAGATCACCGTTCCGACTGCGCATGCGCTGAAAACGGCGTTGGCAGTAAAGTAAAGGCGTACAGCCAATGCAAAGATGTACAGCCATTGAGTTTGCCGATACACGTAGTGCAAAACTTTGATTTTATTCAAAAATAATAAAAATACATAATTTGGTACAAACATGGATGGATGTATGCAATATAATAATATAATGAATATGTTTAACTTTAAGACACAACTTCCATAATTAAGCATTTTGAGCTAAGAAACATACAATTTCAGTCACTTTACAGGCTGATGTTTACATCACCATTGATTATACATAAGTAATTCTTGTTATAAATATTAAAATGTCAAATGTGTCAACAAAACCTTGTTTCAAAGAAATATATAACCAATGTCTGATTAACCCTACCCATTTCCCAGCCCAACACATGTTATCAACCACAGGATATAAATAAAAACATGAATAAAATGAGTAAAACTGACTCTGGCTATGGCTCTAACACTAGTCTGAGTGCCCAGATTTGTGTCAATCTAAATGCAGATGGTATAAGATGTGCTGATTAGATTGATATAAATGCAATGCTAGATAAAAGATTAACATCTTAATTTATTATATATATATATTTTAGTTGGTATTCTATGTTTCAAACAAGAGCTGAGATGAGCTGAAACTAGCACATTTCATAGCTGCACCCAGTGTCTTAGCATTAGCCATGTGCTTCATGGGGGGTTAGTTTTTCTTCCACGCATCCCTTAGTGCACCGCATGACTGGAATGGTGATCTAGTCTATTCAGGAGCATGCCTGGATAGATGTACCTGACCCCTGGTGTCACATGGACATGTGTGGAAATGTATGTCAAAAACATGCTTAATCATCCTCACAAACTGATAATTATACTCGCTGCTGCTCCTCCGCTGCGGAGTTGCTAACTGAAGCCATATCCGTTCTGACCTCTCCCCGGATACTTAACTTTCGGTATTCGCAAGATGAACTAAGAAATGATATCACTGATAATTTATATTTGCATTTAATAGATTATTTATCTTAGCACTAAGTAATAATGGTAATAAGATGGTTTGGATGGTTGTTGGAGTTTTACGTCCTGGCAACATCAAAGGTCATATCAGGACGGGTACCGACTTGTGACAGTGCACACTCATGGTGACTTTATAGTGCTGCCCCACTGGAAGACCAGGTCGCCAGCACCATGACCTGATATTCTACTCTGTCACATTATCCTTATACTAAGCTAACCAGTCCTTGCCCTATCCTAATACAGAATAACCCCGTTAAACCAAGCTCAGTTAAACCAAACGATCGGTTAATCCAAACTGTTTTGGTAGCCTGGCAAAATACTACCATTTATCATATAAAAAGGTTGGTTAAACCAAGGTCGGTTAATCCAAATTCAATAGACAAAATGGTTGTACATGTGGTAAAAACATTGCTTACTTGGCTATATGTGATCAGAGGCATGAAATCATGAACAGTAAAACCTCTCTAAATTGACCACCTCCACAGATAGACCACCTGCACAGATCGACCACTCCCCTATATTTATCGCATTGTTTAGGTCCCAAACGATCGCCCATATTGTAACGATAGAAAAACCTCCCTAAAACGACCACCTCACTAAATGGACCATTTGAAGTCGGTCCCACGGTGGGTCGTTTTAGAGAGGTTTTACTGTAGTGTGTTACTCCTGTAGGACTGTCTCTGTGACAGGGCTGCTGAACAAACCATCTCGGAAGGCTGGGTTATGGAAATACACACATGAATTCGCCGTATAATATGCAAAATATTCTAAATATATAGCTCAAATATGAATCTATTGTATCCCGCTACTTTACGACTGAATAATTGATGCTGTATTTGCTTTGTTTGCGCGTTCTCCCAATTGTTTTGGGGAAAGTACACAAATTCTATTGGAAAGTAAATGTTTTTTTTTTAAAGTACACAATTTCTTTGGAAAAGTACACAATTCTTTGGGAAAGTACACAACTTTGGGGGAAATGTACACCTTTTTTTGTAACTACACAATTTCTTTTGGAAAGTACACAATGCTTTAAAAAAAAAGTGAAAGTACATACTTTTCTGGAAAGTACACATTTTATTTTGGAAAGCACACAATTAAATTTTTTTTAGAAAGTACACCCTTTTGTTAGAAAGTACACCCTTTTTTTAAAAGTACACAATTTCTTTTGGAAAGTACACAATTTTTATTCACTGGAGTACCCGAACAGGAATATTTCTGGTAGGCTGGTCTGCTAATCTACAGAGGTCGGGTTAGTTAGTTAGTTGTCTGCGTAACAGAGGCGGACTGACCTGAACACCGACGTGGCCTTCTTCTCCTTCATGATCTTCTTCCTGGCCTCGATGAGCTGCTTCTCCTGGGGAGGCCGGGCATAGTGCAGATAGCGCGACCTCTGGCGGGCAGCGATACCCTACAGGAGGAAGGAGCGCCAGGGCGCAGTGACGTCACTCTAGGTCATTTTGTCGATAAATGGGTAATCAACAAATGCAATCTTTACCTTCCTATTACCTAATTAAAAGGCATATACTGTATATGTTTTCAGGTTTGTGTCTGGCGACCCAAGGTCATAGTTGACTAAAATATTACATTTCAAAGAGGTGAAATAGAGCACAGAAATGTATGCCAAAAGAGGTAAACTGTTGTAAAATCACAAATGCTATATGAGAATTAAAACCAACAATAAAAAGTTTGTCCAAGTTAAAAATGAAAAATGATTTTTTTTTATTTTTTAAACGGTTTCCCTAAAGAAAATTAATAAGGAGTTGTGGATGGAATTGGAATGGATCCATCACACCCTCATTTCCAAACACATCATCTCCAACTACCATTAGGTGAGGACATCCCACCAAAATGAGATGCACTGTCAGTGCTCACACTGAGGTGAATGGTCCCCAGCCAAAATAAACCTATATATCAGGAATGTATGACCAATTTGGGAGCGACAAAAGGATAACCTCATCCTATCCCGACCGTCTGTAGGACGAATGCCAATCTCCCAATACTGGCTTCACAGAACAAAGTTGATTCACTCCAGCATCGTTCCATTAATTTGCCAGATGAATCAACCATCAATGTGAAATTTAAGATCTGTATAAGGTATACCCAGGTTGACATAAGGCAAGCTCAGAGTACCAGCTCACTGCGAATGCTCCTTAGAAATGGCGTTGCAGTGTCGTCACTCACCATGGCCAGGTCCTCGTCGACGTCTCCCCTCGGCTGGCAGGACTTGAGCAGGGCCGTGGTCCGCTGCTCGATCACTCCGTCGTCATGGTGATCAAAGATGGACAGGTCATTCCGGTACTTGACCGCGGTGTAAACGGAGATTATCAGCACCTGTGGGCAACAAGCAATTCACACATCTTACCACAGTCCAAATGTAATATTTGAAAATCAAGCATATTAAGGTCGGTTGCCACTGGTGATCAATGATGAGGGTCATTCCGGTATTTTACTGCGGTGTAGACAAGAGATCACGACCATCTGCGGGCGGCAAGCAATTGACCGCAGTATACATGGAGATCACCAGCACCTGTGGGTGACACGCAATGGACACATCTCACCGCAGTCCAAATGAAATATTTGAAAACCAAACGCATTAAGGTCGGCCACTACTGCTTCACTGGTCACAGCTGGTCCAATGCATTACCCGCAACCCCACCCCGACAGCTGGGCTCATATTGCCGGAAAGTGACTAGCAACACTAAAACAGCAAAGTGCTCCAAACAAACTCACATGGCTAATGATGATGGAGGTAACACCAGAATATTCCTGTAATGTATGTTAATTGGCCAGCCAGCTGATCAGGTGATCATGTGACCAGCAGCTGAGATAAGGAGTGACTAATAAGTAATATAGGCAGTTGCAGTTCAGAGCTCAAAGTGTCCACAGGTATATTACAATCCCTTTTGAACTGACAATAAGATCATCATCATCATCATCATCATCATCATCATCATCATCATGCGGTCGGTCGCGATGTGACAAAGACTGCTTTCATTACTTGACTGCCGCTCTCCATTTAGCTCTCTGCTGTGAGAGTTGCGTCCATGAGTCGGTCACATTTCATGAAAGCTGCCTGCAAAAGTGTTGAAGTGCTGCTGGCTTTTGCAAGTTACCACCGGCACTCTCTCGAGCAGCAAATAGAGGTTTCACACCAGCAAGAACATGTCCAGACAGGCGCAAAACTATTTGTCCCTGCAGTGGCTGGTCGGGAGATGTTGGGAGTTCCATACATCCACCGCCCTTGATGCTGCCACAGTGACATGGTTTTTCTGTTCAGGGTTTGCTCCCTGAGCCTCCCTCCTGTCCCCTTCCCCATCCTCGTCCCCCGCCCCTCCCTCATCCTCAAGCCCCCTCACCATCGTGCCCCCCCCCCCAATCCCACATCCCCCTCCCCTCCCTCCACCCCCTCGCCCCCTGCCCCCTCTCTCAACCCCCGCCCCCCTCCCTCATCCTCCAGCCCCCTCCCCATTGTGCCCCCCACCCATCCCACATCTCCCCCGCCCCTCCCTCCACCCCCTCGCCTCCTGCCCCCCTCCCGACCCCTCTATCATCCCCCTCCCCCCTCCCTTCCGTCCCCTCCCCCCTCCCTCGTCCCCCTGCCACCTCCCACGTACCCCGCCCTCTCTCATCCTCCCGGCCACTCCCCATTGTCCACCCGCCTATCCCACATCTCGCCGCCCCCTCTCTCGTCCACCAGCCCCTCCCGTCACCCCCTCGCCCCCTGCCCCCAGCCCCCAGCCCCCTCTCCCAGCCCCCGTCAATCAGGGGCCGGGCGTCTGGGGTGGGGCGCCGTGCCAAGCCTCGTTCTCACATTCCGGTAGTTAGACGGCTTTAGGCCACCACGCCCCAGTAGCCAGTTTCGCCGACTCAGTGTCTGGCCCACCTCACGCAATCAAGCCAGGCAGCAATCGAGACCGGCACATCAAAGCCTGCTTGGTGGACTGAGACCTGTCTGTGCCCGGCTCACAAACGTGGTTAGACTGGGTGGGTGGGGCGGGGGTGAGGGGGGGGGGGGGCTTGGAGCGCTTAACACGCCTCCACTCATGGAGAGCGGGTGCTCACACAGCATGTGCATACTTGATGTAGTTAGTTACCACACGCCGGTGGAGCCACCGTGGCAGAAATTGGAACTTGGAACTAAATTTCTTTAATCCTCCAGTGGGTGTGGCGCGAGGGGTGGGGGGCACCCGTATACAACTCCCCGACAGCTGGGGAGGGGGGGCACTCAACCAAGGCGCCGATGGAGGAAGTAGCAAAGTATATAATGTTCCCCAAGAATTTCTACTTGTATAATGCATTACACATCATATATATATATAAATATGTATATGTATATGTATATATGTATATATATATATACATATATCAAGCTCCAACAAACAACCAACTACTCACATCATCACGTGACATTGCTCCCCTCTAACTTTAAAATGTATCTAAATATTCTAATTGCCAGAGTCATGTAAACACAGCTCTAATCTCAGTGAATAAACCTGGCACCGGAGACTACTGATGAATTAACATTCATTAGCAGTAAATTTAATTTATTATCAGAACAATTTTAGTTTTAACCAAAATAAATCCCACATAATCGGCAGTGTTTTCTGCGCATGCTCACATATATCACACTCGCGCCACAATATGGTTGGACATGATATGTGGCATGGAAACGACAGATATGGCGTAATTGAGAAAATATCATGTCATTGATGTCCAGATCTGCCGCCATTGATGCCTCGATATGAGGTTATTGATGACGTCACTGGTGACGGATGGGACGCCAAGTGCGGGCAGATACGGCGCAATGTATGGGGAGATATGGGAGGAATGAATTACGCATGCGCAGGAGCAGTGTAAAGCGATAAGAATGCGTTCTGCGCATGTCGCCAATCCATTGGCCACATGCACTGTAATAACCCAGCAGATCACATCAAAGGGAAAGCCATTAACGGTTTGAAAAAATGATTTACACAACAACAGCAGGAAGGCAGCATACCGGATCCAGAAAAGACAGAAACACCACAGAAGGGTTGGTTGGTGGGTTGTTGGAGTTTTATGTCCTGGCAACATCTAAGGTCATATCAGAATAGCACCACAGAAGGAAACAACACCCCAACAATAACAACAACACAAAGGGTGCATTAGGTTGGTTGGTGGTTGGAGTTTTAAGTCCTGGCACCATCTAAGGTTATATCAGGATGGGTACTGATTTGTGACAGTGCACACTCATGGTGACGTAATAGTGCTGCCCCAATGGGAGATCAGGCCGCCAGCACCATGACCCGATATCCCACTCAGTCACATTATCCTGACACTGAGCCAACCAGTCCTTGCCCTATCCCAATAATGCTGAGCGCCTGGCTAGGAAGCGACAATGATACATTTTTAAGTCATCGGTTTGACTCGACCAGGGTGCACTTCACTTCGAATCCCATGATCTACCCAAACGGGAGATGGATGGATACAAAGCTCATTCCCCCACCGACAGGTCAGTACGCTTTAGGACATGTCGTTTACTTTTCTTCTTTTTTTACAAATGGAGGGTTCAATGTTTGACATCTGTTATTAAAAGCTGGATAGTCCGATGAAAGCATCACATTTTCAAACTTGTCTAGATTTGATTCTCCATATTTCACTTAGGTACTGATGTATTTATCAAACATGTGTAGCTGCATAGAAGGGCATCCTAAGTCAATGTGATCAAACATGTTACGGCTGAAGCCTATGGTGTCAGAATCTTGACATTCTTGCCAAAATTAATCTTGGAGGTTTTCACTTCATATATCTCCAAAGTTAGTCATTTAAAATAAAACTTACTTCACAATAAAGAAAGTAATGATCAACCTAATGTATTTATCTCAGAAAATGACAAAAATTCAAAATCATCGGACTATGCAACTTTAAATAATAAAGATAACTACAGTGAAACCTCTCTAAATCGACCTACCATGGGACCGACTTTAAATGGTCCATTTAGGGAGGTGGTCGAGTTAGGAAGTGTTTTTATCGTTAAAATGGTATTGTATGGCAAATCGTTTGGAACCCAAATAAAGCGATCGATATAGGGGAGTGGTCGATCTATGGATGTGGTAGGTTAGAGAGGTTTCACTGTATTCACAATTCAAAATAACCGGATGTGTACACACGCGGTGTTGCAGTTTCCGTGGTACGCCAGTTTGCGAGGGACACATCGCTTCTGCGCATGTGTCAAAATAGAACAGCATCATCACTAACCTTATAAATTTAATAGAATGTTTTTGGTAAAGATGTTTTCTATATGTGTACTAAGCGATTTGTTTCTAGGTGGTGTGGTTTTAGAGATATTTCACTTTTTCTGTATTTTCTGTATGAAGATTGCTCATGACCATTGACAATGCCTTGAGTTTGACGGTACGCGCAGTGCAAAACATTAGTTTTATTCAAAATTAATAGAAGTCAAGAACCCTAACCTTATGAATTTAATATAATCTGTTTGTTGAATATGTTTTCTGTATGTGTGTGTGCCAAGCGGTTTGTTTCTAGGTGGTGTAATTTGAGAGATATTTGACTTTTCCTGTATGAAGATTGCTCACGGCCAATGACAATGCATTTGAATGTATGTGTCCCTCGCAAACTGGCCTACCGCGGAAACTGCAACACCGGGTCCCAGCTCCAGTCCTTCCTCAGGTACCAGCGGCCAGTAAACCGGAAGTGATGATTTAACTCATACTGAACTCACCAGAATCGGATGGCTGATGAAGATGCACTGCATGAAGCTGAAGAGGAGAGACTGCAGCCACATGATGCTCTTCGTCTTCCCGAACCTAGGTGAAGGAGAAGAAGAAGTGAAGCGAGAACCATTAGATGGGTTAGTTGCTTGTTCGAGTTTTACGTCATGGCAAACATCTAAGGTCATATCAGGATGGGCACCGAGTTGTGACCGCGCACACTCATGGCGACTTTATAATGTTGCTCCACTTGGAAATCAGGCCGCCAGCACCATGACCTGATATTCCACACAGTCAAATTATCCTGACATTGAGCTAACCAGACCTTGCCCTATCATGTTAATGCTGAGCGCCAGGCTAGGAAGCGACAAGCATCAATTTGATAAGACATTGGTTTGACTCGACCGGGAACCGAATTGTGGACCTTCTGGACGTGAGGCCCGCACTCGACAGATTCGGGCGCCACCATACTGGCATTGTAAGATTTCACAACGCTCACTGTGCTCCGTTGAGCGTATTGGATTTAGGTTACGCGCAATAAATGAAGCTACACGGTTCGATGAAAGCATCACATTTTCGAAACCAAAATGGCTGTTCAGATTTGAGATATTTGGAGTGAAAACAGGGAACATTTAAATTTGATATGCATGCTGGCCATGACCTTTTGTTCATCCATTTCTAAACATTCAACTCAAAACCTTTCGATTGTGTTGCCACCTAGCGTGGATTTACTCCTCTAGGCCCTCTGACGTCACAACCTCCTCCGGGTTAAAACTGACTCACTTCACGCCTGGACAGAAACCCGCGAGGTTGGACCAACCTCCTGTTTTGCCACCACCCACCCCATAACTTACTTAAGACCGTTGATATTCGTAGGGTTGAGTTCTTGAGGTTTATTGATACACCTGTCTTGTCTGTTTATGAGACTGTAAATAAAAGTACTATTATGTCATTCCTAGCCTCATCGTGAGTTACAAAGCAAAGATAAACGGCTTTAAATATACTACCTTTAAAAGTATATCTTGGGAAACATTCCTTCTGGACATGCATTGTGACGAAATTCTCGTTTAAAAAAGTACCTAATTAAGGACCCATAACTGTAAATACATGTCAGGGCTATTTCATAGTGAAAGCCTGCTCAAATGTAAATATTCCCTGTCCCACGTGACTCAATAGCTTCTTCTTTGTTTGTTTGTCCCAGTCACACCTACCCGGACGAGCCCCGGATTTTGAGCTGGACCACCCCCGGACCAATCGCTCGGGCTGTCCCGGACCGCCCCGGATAAAATGACTGTTTTCGTCGTGTTTTGCCTTGCAGTCACACCTTCCCGGACGAGCCTGGACAAGCCCTGGACCAGTGGCCGGATCGCCCCGGACCGGCCCCGGACCGGCCCCGGACTCCCCATGTAGCCACGGAGTACTCCTAGACTTGAAGTGGACTTGCTCCGTGGCTAATCCGTGCTGATCCAGCTTGTCCGGGTCTTATCCGGGCAGTCTGGGAGTTGTCCATGGCTATGTCGGGGCTGGTCCGGGTTAAACCATGGCCCCGGACGGTACACGGACTACCCCCGGAACACCGCGGACTACCCAGACCACCCCCGGACAATGCCGGATCGAGCCCGGATTGCAAAATGGCCCGGATGTTTTAAACATTTTAAAACATCTGGGGCGGAGCCCGGATAAGGCCGGATGAGCCACGGATCAGGCCAGATCGCCACGGACCAGCCACGGACCAGCCACGGATCACCCCGGATGGGGTCCGGGGCTCGTCCAGCCCCTGATCCGGGTAGGTGTGACTGGGGCCTAAGTTGATTAAACAGGGGACATTTTAATCATGGACAATTGGTCTTCTTCATTCCACTGCGCCTTTCCAGATCCTATTAATGTCAAATGCCAAGCTAGGTATTGACAAGGATATATTTTTAAGTTATTGGTTGGACCCAGCCTCGGTCTGAACCCGGGGGCTTGAATCGCACAACCTCCTAAAGTGGTTGGTTGGTTGTTGGAGTTTTATGTCCTGACAACATCTAAGGTCATATCAGGACAGATACCGGCTTGTGACAGTGCACACTCATGGCAACTTCATAGTGCTGCCCCACTGGGAGACCAGGCCACCAGCACCGTGATCTGATATCCCACTTCAATACATTATCCTGACACTGAGCCAACCAGTTCTTGCCCTATCCTAATAATGGTGTGTGCCTGGATAGGAAGTGACAATAATCAATTTGAAGTCATTGATTTGACTCGACCGGGGTTCGAACCGCCGGGTTCGAATCCCACTATCTACCAAAACCGGAGACGGACGCTCAACTCATTCGGCCATCCCGTCTGGTTTTTAGTCTGAGTAGTTGAGTGGAAGTGTAGCCACAGTTTGTTTGTTTGTTGTTTTACGTCCTAGCAACATCTAAGGTCATATCAGGACGGGTAGTGTAGCCACAGTGGAGGCGGTCAACCTCGATTTAACTATAAACAGCTGCTAGAGATTAGGAACAGTTCAGGCGTAAAAAAAACCCGACAAATCCATTTTAGTTGCTTTCTGTAAAATAGGATTTGTTGTTGTGCTTTTGGGTTATGCATTAATATAGGAAATGTGGCGGGTTCTGCGAACAAACAGATCTGGTTATCGACATGATGGCACCATCATTTCAAGGCTGGTCGTCATGGTTTCATTTCCGCTCGAATGGCGTTTGTCAGTTTTTTGCGCCTGAACCCTTTGGTCATTTTCTTATTTTTCTTATTGAATTAACTATTTAACCAAATTTAGTCTGGCAATAGTGAATGTCCATATTCCATGTGTACCGGGCACAATGCCCCGATCGGTAGAGCCCTGGCCTCCCATCGGGAGTTCGATTCCCGGTCGAGTCAAACCAATGATTTACTAAATTGATACTTGTCGCTTTCTAGCCTGGTGCTCGCCATTAATAGGATAGCGCAATGACTGATTAGCTAAGTGTCCGGATAATATATCAGTGTGGGATATTGAGTCATGCTGCTGGTGGCCTGATTTCCCAGTTGGACAGCACTATAAAGTCACCATGAGTGTGCACTGTCACAAGTCGGTACCCATCCTCATATGACCTTACAGTTACATGTTGCCAGGACGTAAAACTCCAATAACTAACCAACTATTCCGAATTTGATCATCTTACTGGCCCTTTATACCCCTGTCACACTACGACATAATAAGCGAACGTGAGCCTAACGTTGTGATATTTTGTCATTACGTTGATGTACGTTGGATTACGTTATGATGACGTCATAATGACGTTAGACTGATGTCGAGCTATGTCACATTACGTCATGTTACGTCGAGGTTTTGGACATGTTAACAAATTTTGACGTAGCTCGAACGTAAGGGTTTACGTTCGCCGTACGTTCTGTTCACGTTCAGCGAACGTCAATGACGTTAAACGGACGTTAGGCAAACGTTCCTCACTACATTCCACTACGTTCCACTCGTTGACCCACATTAAAGCCAGTGGAAACGTCCATGCGGCGTAATGGGAAAGTCAGGAGAACGTCAGGAGAACGTCAGGAGAACGTCAGGAGAACATGCATTCAACGTACGTTCAACGTCTCATGACGTAGCTAACATCACGTAACGTTCTTCTGGCGATGGAATAACGTTCATAACGTTCCGTGAGCGTCATTACGTTGACCTCTCTCGTTGAATGACGGTATCACTACGCTTTACCGACGTTACGCTCTTGTCCACTATGCTGTATCCACGTTCAACTTGTGCCCAAATTTGCATACTACGCCGAGAAGTTCAACGTTCTTCACGTTCTCCCTACGTTGACATCGTAGTGTGACAGGGCCATTAAAGCTGTCCAGTTGTCAATGTTTCCTTTATCAAGGTGCTAGGTACAGGGGGGTGGGTCTCTGTTCTACGTCTATGCTTAATGGTGTAAGTGCAGGCACACTAGGGTAAGCCTCGTTTTCAAGTCGTAGCGGCAACACTCCTACTGTTCCACAACCCTTACGCTTCACGTCGCTTTGTGCTTTTCTTATAGTTATTGATTTTTGGTTTTTGTTATAGTTTTAACAGAGAGAGAGAGAGAGAGAGATAGAGATGGAGAGAGATAGAGAGAGATGGAGAGAGATGGAGAGAGATGGAGAGAGAGATGGAGAGAGATGGAGAGAGAGATGGAGAGAGAGATGGAGAGAGAGATGGAGAGAGATGGAGAGAGAGATGGAGAGAGATGGAGAGAGAGATGGAGAGCTGTTCTGTCAAGAAGACTGACTCGGAAATAACATTGGTATCTTTTCCAGTTTGTTGAGGTGGACTATAACCCGGAGGAAGCAGGGGGAGGTGAGGTGAGAGGCCCTGGGCTACTAAAGAATTGCCAATCTTTCTTTTTTTTAAACAGTGGCATCTTTTCCGGTTTGTAGAGGTGGACTATAACCTGGGGGAAGCAGGGGTTGAGGTGAGAGGCCGCGGGCTACTAAGGAATTACCAAGCAATTTCAGGAGCGAGAGAAGAAGTAAATTAACTTCGCCGAAACACCAAGTTAAAAATGTGTGTTATGTCCCCGTCTCTTTCTAAGATAAAAAATACACATCATGGTTGGTTGTTGGAGTTTTATGTCCTTTGCAACATCGAAGGTCATATCAGGATGGGTACCGACTTGTAACAGTGCGCACTCATGGTGATTTTTATAGTGCTGCCCCACTGGGAGACCAGGCCGCCAGCACCATGACCTGATATCCCAATCAGTCATATTATCCTGACACCAAACAAACCAGTCCTTGCCCAATCCTAATAATGCCGAGCGCCTTTCTAGGAAGCGTCAAGTATCAAATTTTAAGTCATTGGTTTGACTCGAACAGGGTTCGATTCCCACGATCTACCAAAACGGGAGATGGACGTTCAACTCATTCGACCATCCCGTCTGGTCAAGCAGCCCGGGAGAAGGAGGAGCTGAGAGGCCCGGAGCTACTAAAGAATTGCCAAGCAATTTCAGGATCGAGAAAAGAAGTAAATGAATTTCCCCGAAACATTAAGTTCAATTTTTGTGCATGTCCTTGTCCCATTTAAACATAGAAAAAACCACAATCCGAGCTGGGTTTCAGTCACCGGTTTTATTGCCTTTTTTTGTTTTACATGTGCAAGACACAAAGGATTGCTAAATGAGTCGAGCACTCACATGGATGCTCATGGATTTCTAACCTCGGATTCAAACCCCGACTGAGTCAAAACAATATTAAGACAATATAAGGAGTAATGGAATGAGGAAGAGCGATTGGCCCGATTTAAATATCTTCTACTTAAAGGTGGATAGTGTGATGAAAGCGCCAACTTTTTCAAAAGGAAGACATTTGTCTAGATTTGAACCTACATAGCTAACGTAAATGCTGATGCACTTACTAAGTATTTGTTGTTGCACAGAAGGGCATGGTTTCGTTGTTTGTTGTTGCTTTACGTCCTAGCAACAGCTCATGTCATATGAGGATGGGTACCGCCTAGTGACAGTTCACACACATGGCAACTTTATAGTGTTGCCCCACTGGGAGACCATGCCGCCAGCACAATGACCCGATATCTCCAGTCACATTATCCTGATATTGTGCAAACCAGTCGCTGTCCTATCCTATTAGTGTTAATGCCGAGCACCAGGCTAGGTAGTGATAGGGGGATCAATTTTAGAAGTCATTGATTTGAATCGGATGGGATTAGAACTCCCGACCATCCAGACGGGAAGCAAGCGTTCTTTCGATTAGGTCACCGGGCCTGGTAGAAGAAGGACAAAGTAAGTCAATTTAAATTTAATATTACCTGTTAGTGTTCCTGGTGAGGTTTGACAAACATGCCAACATTAATTTGGCATTTCGGCATTTCAAATATCTGCTTAGTCATTTTAAAGCGAAATTACTTCAAACTAACATAAGATAAATCATAGCGATCAACCTAATATATCTATGTCAGAAAATGATATTAACTCAAAACCATCGGACTATGCAACTTCAATAAGTGAGTGTATTAAATAAATTTAAAAAAAAGGCAATGTCAGGCTGTTAAGCAACACAAACAACAACAAAAGTCGGCGAATAGGTTAGTCACACATGCTCTACTAGCATTTGTCTTCTCCGGCTATTAATAGACTCAATCTAATCTTCCAAAGCGAGGCTGGGAGTGGAATTCGATCCCTGCTGCCGCTGTGGACCCCGTTTCATAACTTAGCGCAACTTAAATGTCTCAAAAATGAAGTAAACTACTCTGTGGGATTACTAGGAATGAATAATAAAAAATAATAAAATAATAATAATAAATAATGATAAATAATACTAAATTTAAAAACCCCAATAAATAAGAATAAATAATAATAAATTATAAATAATGAAAAGATAATTAAATAATAATAAATAATAAAACATAATACATATATAAAAAATAACAATAAATAATAATAAATAAATAAATAATAACAAATAATAAATAATAATCACGGTAAATGGTAGTAATAATAATAACAAAATAATAATATATATATTATTAGACATTCCATACAAACACAAATCTCTGGCTGGTCCTCAATCAGGCCCACCGACTTTATTGAGTAAGAGCTAACAAAGAACTCCTTGAAACTACTTAACTAACGTTAAATTGTCAATTGAAACTTTATTATATATCCAATTTTCATTTGTTTTATGGGGGGGGGGGGAGGGTTAAGATTTTGGGACAAGCTCCCATCTAGTGCTGTGGCTCGGGGCAGAACGCAGGCTGTAGCATTCTATTTGAGTATCCAACTGAATAGCAATTGGAGTGTTGACCAGGCTGCTCTGGGACAGTGCTTGAGCATTGAACATAGCACCTTCGTATACAGACTCCATTAAAAATAAAATATATGTATAATACATTGTACTACATATTAATAAGCAGGGTGTAAAAATGGCTGACGTGTAGGTTGACAATTATATCCTAGTATACACAGCTTCAAGTTGAAGTGCTTAGACCTTCACCTCCCACTGCCTAATGATACTTATGATACTTAAGCTAAGATTCCATATACGCGGTATGCGTTATGCGAATGCGAATGCAGCAAAAAATTGAAAAGCACATCACGACTCAGGTTGAATAAGTGACCTTGATGCTCTACAATTCCACGTATTAGCTTTCTTTTGCCCTCAATAAAAAAAAAAGGACTGGTTATCTCCGTGTCAGGATAATGTGACTGAGTGGGATATCAGGTCATTGTGCTGGTGGCCTGGTGTTCCACTGGGGCAGCACTATAAAGTCACATTAAGTGTGCACTGTCACAAGACGGTACCCATCCTGATATGATCTTAGATGTTGATAGGACGTAAGACAACAACAAACAAATCTCACTTTAAAGCTGCATAATCCGATGAAGCATCAAGTTTTCAAAACCAAAATAATTATCTAGATTTGACTCGACATATCTAACTTATATGTTGATGCACTTATTAAGTATTTGTCCACTTTTGTGCTGGGTGGCTTGATTTCCCAGTAGGGCAGCACTATAAAGTCGCCAGGAGTGCGCCCTGTTCCAAGTCCGTACCTGTCCTGATATGTCCTTAGATGTTGCCAGGACCTAAAATTCCTAAAACCAACGAACCCTTGTTACATTGTACGCGGTGCACGTACGCCATTAATATAAATACTATAGAACAGCATTGCCGATATAAATAAACACGTCAAGCTGACGTCATTCTACCAAACATGGTGGCGTTGATAATATACATTGTACGCTCGTGAATAACAAATAAAACATTTTTTTAAAAGGCAGCGCAAAAACACACCAATCCATAACAAACAAAAATCTGGCGTGATTTCGGCATATTCGTTACCACGTCAGAAATGTGCCGACTATAGAGGTCTGAACTAAGTAGAACCTGAAACTGTTATTAACACCATTTGAGTCGAGCGCTTGAAGTCACGTGGGTACTAAGAAGCGTCACGTGACTTGTTGCCAAGGGAAACGCGACCCGACGCGAGGTGGAATGGAGGATGGAGGGGGGGTGGGGGGGGAGCTACACCGTGGGTGCACAATTAAAAATGGGAAAATAACACCGGCAGGGTAATAGCTATCTTCCAAGTTACTGCCCACTGGTGCTTGATGATGGACTGAAACTGGGAACCGGTGTATTTTACATACTGGAAGTGGATCAGTTGTCCCACCCAGGCCCTAGGATCCACTACATACTTTATACTCTAAACTCACTTATCCTGATACTATTGTTGTGGGGGTGATGGAAATGCCTGAGAGATCAGTGCAGACCACTACACTCGTGCCCCTGGAATTGTAAGTCTTTTAATGCTTACAATTACATACATATAGGCAATGCACCGCACTTACATACACAGGGTAGGTTCAACAACTATACAGTGCATAGCTTGTACAGGATCCTGGTCACGGCGCCAGTGTTGTGGGGATGATGAAAATGGGAAATATTGCACCTAGAGCGGGACTCAAACCCACATCTTTTTGCATTCTGGGCCACTGTGCTAACCATTACACCACCTAGGCTCCCTTATATCACCATACTACCCACGTCTACCTCTCTATGCAGCTCCTTGCCAGAGAGGTCAGTGCAGACCACTACACTATGCTAATCAGTCCCTCCTGTAGCCTAGTATTAGTAAAGCCGACTGTCAGGCTCTGTTGTATCAATTTTGTAAGTCATAGTTTTGACTCGGCTGGGATTTCGAACGTCTGACATTCCACGCTGGAATCCTGTGCTCTTAAGCCCCAGTCACACATACCCGGATCAGGGGCTGGACGAGCCCCGGACTGCCATCCGGGGTGGTCCGGGGCGATCCGGGGTGATCCGTGACTCGTCCGTGGCTCATCCGTGCTAACACCCCCTGATTCGGCCTGATTTGTGGCTTGTCCGGCGCCGTCCGGGCTCAGCCCCGGATGTTTTAAAATGTTTAAAACATCCGGGGTGGTCCGGGGGATTTTGCGATCCGGGCTCAATCCAGCCTGATCCGGGGGTGGTCCGGGGGTTGTCCGGGTATTTTGGGGGTGGTCCGGGGTGGACTGGGCCTGTCCGGGGGTGGTGCGGGGACATTTTGAGCCACAGTTTGACCCGGACCATCCCCGGACTATCCAGGACTACCCCCGGCCTAGCCATGGACCACTCCCGGACTCCCCCTGTAAGACCGGGGGTGATCCGGGATAGTCTGGGGGTGATCCAGGATAGTCAGGGGGTGGTCTGGGACAGTCCGGGGGTGGTCCGGCCTCGTTAGGGGCCGGTCTGGCCGAGTCCGGGGGCAGTCTGGGGGTGGTACGGGGCAGTCTGGGGCTCGTCCGGGGCTCGTCCTGGAAAGTGTGACTGCGAGGCAAAAATCAACGAAAACAGTGATTTTATCCGTGGCGGTTCGGGACAGTCCGGGCCGTTGATCCATGGGTGGTCCGGCTCAAAATCTGGGGCTCGTCCGGCTATGTGTGACTGGGGCTTTACCGATTCAGCAACCACGCCTGCTCCCTCCAACGACAGTACTGACAATGGTGAAGGATTGTGTGTGTGTGGCTGGCGTGTGTGTGTGTGTGTGTGGGGGGGGGGGGGTGAGGATAGATCTACTTAATGGGCGTTGCAGAGTAGTAGATATGCATTCCATAAACAACACACAGCGGCCCCTGACGTCCCTGGCAATGTCTGGCCTTCTTGAGATAGAGAAGCAGAGGGGAAAAAAAACCACTAATAAAATATCTTTAATGTGAAGCTCATTACCAATTCTGTTGCTGAAAAGAAATGGACGCCGAATGCGGTCATGTTTCTTGAAGTCGAAGGTTTCATGTTCAGTCTCGGTGTTCTCATAGTAGGCAGTGTTATTTGTACACGGTTTCAAATGGAATTTGCATAGATTTATATGGAGGGGGTACAAGCTTATTATAATAAGGTACTCGACATAAAGGGATGGCACAGTGGATAGAGCGCCCACTTTCTCAGCCACAGGTCAAAGGTTTGACTCCATGTCGAGTAAAATCAAGGATTTACTCATTTGATTTTGGTACAGTCGGTAGGGCGTCCACTTTCTGTGCCGGAGATCGAGGGTTCGAACTCCATGTCGAGTAAAATCAAGGATTTGCAACGTTGATTTTGGCACAGTGGGTAGGGCGCCCATTTTCTGAGCCGGAGGTCGAGGGTTCGAGTCCTCGTCGAGTAAAATCAAGGATTTACAAATTTGATGTTGGTAGAGTCGGTAGGGCGCCAACTTTCTGTGACGGAGGTCGAGGGTTCGACTCCATGTCGAGTAAAATCAAGGATTTACTAATTTAATTTATGTCGCTCCAATGCCTGGTGTTCAGCAGCACCAAGACGGGGTCAGGACTTCGATTCGGTGGGGTGTGACATGCTATGGCATGGTCCCGGAAGCACTGTAACAGCATGAGGCAGCACTATAAAGTCGTCATAAGCACACATTCTCACAAGCCAGTACCGTCCTGATTTGACCGCGGATGTTGCTAGGACGTAAACCCGCAAACATTTGGCCACCCGTTAAATTGTTGAACATGAAAATATTGATGGTGGTATAGCCTTGATGGTGGTATAGTTAGCAAACTGTAGGATGGTGCATCCTTTATGGTGGAAGAGTTAGCGAGCTGTTACACAGTGTTAGGAAGGCATGCCCTTGATGGTGGAATAGTTAGCAAATTGTTAGGAGGGTGCACCCTTGATGATGGTATAGTTAGCAAACTTTTAGGATTTGTTTGTTTGTTGTTGTGTTACGTCCTAGCAACATCTAAGGTCATATCAGGACGGGTACCGACTTGTGATATGCGCACTCATGGCGACTTTATAGTGCTGCCACACTGGAAGACCAGGCCGCCAGCACCATGACCTGATTTCCCACTCATTCACATTATCCTGACACTGAGCCAACCAGTCCTTGCCCTATCCTTATAATGCCGAGCGCCAGGCTAGGAAGCAACAAGTATCAATGTTTAAGTCATTGGTTTGACTCGACCAGGGTTCGAACCCACGACCCCACGATCTACCAACACGGGAGACGGACGCTCTAACTCATTCGGCCATCCCGTCTGGTCAAATTGTTAGGAAGGTGAACACTTGATGGTGGTATAGTTAGTGAGCTGTACGGAGGGTGCACATTTGATGGTGGAATAGTTTGCGAATTGTTAGGAGGGTGCACCCTTGATGTTGGAATCGTTAGCAAACTGCTACGAAGGTGCACCCTTGATGGTGGTATAGTTGGCAAACTATTAGGACAGTGCACCCTTGATGGTGGAATAGTTAGCAAACTGTTAGGAAGGTGCACCCTTGATGGTGGTATAGTTGGCAAACTGTTAAGACGGTGCACCCTTCGTGGTGGAATAGTTAGTGAGCTCTTAGGAAGGTGTGCCCTTGACGGTGGAATAGTTAGCGAATTGTTAGGATGTGCACCATTGATGGTGGAATCATTAGAAAACTGTTAGGAAGGTGCACCCTTGATGGTGGTATATTTAGCAAACTGTGAGGATGAGGAAGCACCCTTGATGGTGGTATATTTAACAAAGTGTTAGGAAGGTGCACCCTTGATGGTGGTATATTTAGCGAACTGTTAGGACGAGGAAGCACCTTTGATGGTGGAATAGTTAGCAAACTGTTAGGAAGGTGCACCCTTGATGGTGGTATATTTAGCAAACGGTGAGGACGAGGAAGCACCTTTGATGGTGGAATAGTTAGCAAACTGTTAGGAAGGTGCACCCTTGATGGTGGTATATTTAGCAAACTGTTAGGACGAGGAAGCACCTTTGATGGTGGAATAGTTAGCAAACTGTTAGAAAGGTGCACCCTTGATGGTGGTATATTTAGCAAACTGTTAGGATGAGCAAGCACCCTTGAAGGTGGAATAGTTAGCAAACTGTTAGGAAGGTGCACCCTTGATGGTGGAATCATTAGAAAACTGTTAGGACGAGGAAGCACCCTTGATGGTGGAATAGTTAGCAACCTGTTAGGAAGGTGCACCCTTGATGGTGGTATATTTAGCAAAGTGTTAGGACGGCGAAGCACCCTTGATGGTGGAATAGTTAGCAAACTGTTAGGAATGTGTGCCCTCAATGGTGGTATAGTTGACGAACTGTTAGGAGGATGAACCCTTAATGGTGGAATAGTTAGTGAACTGTTAGGAGTTGGTGCCCTTGATGGCGCTATAGTAAGCAAACTGTTAGGGTGGTGTGCCCTTGATGATGGGGTGGTGAGGCGTGCGGTAATCAATGTGTTGCCATTAGAAACGATGATCGCATCGCCTATGAAGGCTGCTGTTCAGGTCAGGGGTATAGTGACTGTGTAACTGCATGTTCAGGCCACTGCTATATTCAATCGTGATAGTGTAAATCTTTGTTCACCTCGCTGCTATTTTCAATAGTGATAGTGTAAATCTTTGTTCACTTCACTGCTATATTCAATCGTGATAGTGTAAATCTTTGTTCACGTCACTGCTATATTCAATACAATAGTGACACTGCTTGTTGACTCTAATGCTCTATTAAATCGTGACAGGGTAAGTCTTTGTTCACTTCACTGTTATATTGAATAGTGACTGTTCAGACCACTGCTGTATCCAATAGTAACACAGTTTGTTAATGTTACTGATATATTCAATAGTGAGTCTTTTTTTTCCACCTCACTGATATATTGAGTAGTCACTGTTCAAGCCACTGCTATATTCAATAGTAACACAGTTTGTTATTGGTACTGCTATATTCAATAGTGACACTGTTTGTTCAAGGTACCGCTGTATTAAATAGTGACAGTGTAAGTCTTTGTTCATCTCACTGCCATATTCAGTAGTGACTGCTTAGGCCACTGCTATATTCAATAGTGACAGTGTAAGTCTTTCTTTACCTCACTGCTATATTCAATAGTGACAGTGTAAGTCTTTGTTTACCTCACTGCTATATACAATAGTGACAGTGTAAGTCTTTGTTTACTTCACTGCTATATTCAATAGTGACAGTGTAAGTCTTTGTTTACCTCACTGCTATATTCAATAGTGACAGTGTAAGTTTTTGTTTACATTACTGCTATATTCAATAGTGACAGTGTAAGTTTTTGTTTACCTCACTGCTATATTCAATAGTGACAGTGTAAGTCTTTGTTTACCTCACTGCTATATTCAATAGTGACAGTGTAAGTCTTTGTTTACCTCACTGCTATATTCAATAGTGACAGTGTAAGTTTTTGTTTACATTACTGTTATATTCAATAGTGACAGTGTAAGTTTTTGTTTACCTCACTGCTATATTCAATAGTGACAGTGTAAGTCGTTGTTTACCTCACTGCTATATACAATAGTGACAGTGTAAGTCTTTGTTTACCTCACTGCTATATTCAATAGTGACAGTGTAAGGTTTTGTTTACATTACTGCTATATTCAATAGTGACAGTGTAAGTTGTTGTTTACCTCACTGTTATATTCAATAGTGACAGTGTAAGTCTTTCTTTACCTCACTGTTATATTCAATGGTGACAGTGTAAGTCTGTGTTTACCTCACTAATATATTAAATAGTGATAGTCTAAGTCTTTGTTTACCTCACTGCTATATTCAATAGGGACAGTGTAAGTCTTTGTTTACCTCACTGCTATATTCAATAGTGACAGTGTAAGTCCTTGTTTACCTCACTGCTATATTCAATAGTGACAGTGTAAGTCTTTGTTTACCTCACTGCTATATTCAATAGTGACTAAGTCTTTGTTTACCTCACTGCTATATTCAATAGTGACAGTGTAAGTTTTTGTTTACATTACTGCTATATTCAATAGTGACAGTGTAAGTTTTTGTTTACCTCACTGCTATATTCAATAGTGACAGTGTAATTCATTGTTTACCTCACTGCTATATTCAATAGTGACAGTGTAAGTCTTTGTTTAACTCACTGCTATATTCAATAGTGACAGTGTAAGTCTTTGTTTACCTCACTGATATATTAAATAGTGGTAGTGTAAGTCTTTGTTTACCTCACTGCTATGTTCAATAGTGACAGTGTAAGTCCTTGTTTACCTCACTGCTATATTCAATAGTGACAGTGTAAGTCTTTGTTTACCTCACTGCTATATTCAATAGTGACAGTGTAAGTCTTTGTTTACCTCACTGCTATATTCAATAGTGACAGTATAAGTCTTTGTTTACCTCACTGCTATATTCAATAGTGACAGTGTAAATCTTTGTTTACCTCACTGCTATATTCAATAGTGACAGTGTAAGTCTTTGTTTACCTCACTGATATATTAAATAGTGATAGTCTAAGTCTTTGTTTACCTCACTGCTATATTCAATAGGGACAGTGTAAGTCTTTGTTTACCTCACTGCTATATTCAATAGTGACAGTGTAAGTCCTTGTTTACCTCGCTGCTATATTCAATAGTGACAGTGTAAGTCTTTGTTTACCTCACTGCTATATTCAATAGTGACTAAGTCTTTGTTTACCTCACTGCTATATTCAATAGTGACAGTGTAAGTTTTTGTTTACATTACTGCTATATTCAATAGTGACAGTGTAAGTTTTTGTTTACCTCACTGCTATATTCAATAGTGACAGTGTAAGTCATTGTTTACCTCACTGCTATATTCAATAGTGACACTGTAAGTCTTTGTTTACCTCACTGCTATATTCAATAGTGACAGTGTAAGTCTTTGTTTACCTCACTGATATATTAAATAGTGATAGTCTAAGTCTTTGTTTACCTCACTGCTATATTCAATAGTGACAGTGTAAGTCATTGTTTACCTCACTGCTATATTCAATACCGACAGTGTAAGTCTTTGTTTACCTCACTGCTATATTCAATAGTGACAGTGTAAGTCTTTGTTTACCTCACTGCTATATTCAATAGTGACAGTGTAAGTCTTTGTTTACCTCACTGCTATATTCAATAGTGACAGTGTAAGTTTTTGTTTATGTCACTGCTAAATTCAATATTAAAGCTGCATAGTCCAATGAAGCATCACATATTCGAAACCAAAACAATTATCTAGAATTAATTCTACATATCTAACTTAGAAACTGATGCACTTATTAAGCATTTGGTGCTACACAAAATTGAATACCAAGTCAATTTAATATAACCCATTATTGCCAAAGCCTATTGTGTCAAAAGTTTTGGCATGCTCGCCAAAACTAATTTGACATGTTTGACATGTGTGTGCTCTCAAAACTTAGCCATTTAAAATAAACGTTACTTCAAACAAAATAAGGTGTATTATAACAATCAATTTAATATATATATATATATATATATATCTCTCAGAAGAATGATAAAAACTCAATACCATCGGATTATGTTACTTTAAGATAGGAGAAAGGAGCTGGGACAATGTTATCTAGAACTTAGAAGCATTAGTGTACGCCACCCGTAGGGTATCCTGTAGCTTATTTTGTCCACTTTCTCATTACTGCTGGTTTATTCCCGCCTGTATTGAATTGCTCATGTATCTCCAGCTGCTCCTTTCTCCTCCTTTATTACACGCTGCTCATTACTACTTGTCAAATACCATATAATACTAAGATGGCTCACTCCCTATCTCTCCCATGGTAATGTAAATTTTGCAGTGCCACCTTGTGGTGGGTTTGATCAGCCGGCTGCTGATTGGTGTTTCAATTGTAAACACATACAATTATATTATACATGAGATAGGTAAGTATGAATACACATCAATATGAAATTGCTATGAACAAATACACATCATCATCAGCATCGCCATCATCACACATCTTTCACATTCATATATACATTTATACATATAATATAGCACCTGTTTAACCAAGAGAACAGCCAGCGCACCAAGTGGTGGGTTTGATCATTTTGATTACACTGTACAGGCTGAGTGAGCCATCTTAGTATTATAGGGTCTTTGTACTCGTTGACTAGGACCTGCATATGATACAACTTCTCGACAAAGCATATGCACACTCAGCTAAAATCGAAGCTGCAGCTGTACCAACTTTCCACACAACTGCCATTGAATACAATGCATAAAATGAAATATTAAGGATTAATAAAGTATTCTATTAAAATCTTATTATCAATGTGTGATGACCGGACGCGGTGGCCGAATCGGTAGAGTACAAGATTCCCATGCGGAAGTTTGGGAGTTCGAATAGTTGTCGAGTCAAACCAATGACTTATATAATTGATAGCTGTCGCTTCCTATCCTGGCCTTCAGCACTATTAGGGTAGGGTCTTGTTAGCTCAGCGTCAGGATAATGTGACAGAGTGGGATATTAGGTTATAGTGCCAGAAGCCTGGTCTCCCAGTGAGGCAGCACTATAAAGTCGCCATGAGTGCGCAGTCACAAGTCGGTACCCGTCCTGGTCTGACCTTAGATGTGGCCAGGGCGTAACATTTCAACAAATAAACATGTGTGATGTTGCCATAACTAGTTGATCATCAACACAGACAGCAACTAATGTAGCAACTCTGGTCATGTATATATATATCTAAATGTAGATTGCTCTAAATCTAAGATTATTTAGACCAAAATGTAAGAAATGGCAATTGTATCAACTAAAACTCACTCCATGAGCTTCCCACTCAAGGACTGCTGAACCCTACACATTCTATATTTATGAATAAAATAAAATAAGTAGAAAAAAGCTGACCATCAAAGTAAGTCCTATTCTAGATTTAAATCTAGACTCTTGAGATAAATATGCTAATGTGGGCAAATGTGTCACACATAACACTTTGTGGAACACTGCCATTTATCGGGTAATCTAAAATGTTCACTGTTCTTAACTGTGGTTATTATATCTTGGTTATTATGGAATATTGTAATGCTCTCTTGTATGGTCTGCCGCTCTCAAGTATCTGAAAACTGTAACGTATACAGAATGCGG
Organism: Branchipolynoe longqiensis; assembly: GCA_030323885.1. NCBI lineage: Eukaryota > Metazoa > Annelida > Polychaeta > Phyllodocida > Polynoidae > Branchipolynoe > Branchipolynoe longqiensis. Next base: position 35,622,477 of record CM059196.1, on the reverse strand, counting down.
CTGCCAGGTTGTTGACGGGTACAAAGAAATTTGATCACATCACTCCTGTGCTGAAATAATTACACTGGCTCCCTGTGGAGAAGAGAATTGATTTCAAGGTGTTGCTTCTTGTATATCGAGCCTTGCATGATCAGGCTCCAGAATATATGAGAGATATTCTCCCGGAGATAACATATGTTCGAACACTGCGCTACACAGTCTCCAGCCAGTTAGCACTTCCTCGGAGCAGACTCAAAGGCTTTGGGGAATCGTGCTTCTAGTATTGCTGCCCCGAGACTCTGGAATGCTCTGCCAGGATATATCACATATTGTAAATCTGTTGTGCTTTTAAAAAAGGTCTTAAGACACATTTGTTTAAATCTGCTTTTAACTAGGTGAAATTTATTTTCCTGTATATTTGTTTGTTATGTAAAGCGCCAGAGAACGGCGTGCTGGATCGGGTGCTATATAAATGTTTTATTATTATTATTATCTTGTATTTCCAATCTATTTGACATTTGATACTGGCTTCTGTGATTATGCCTGCATCCATAAGCTGATAAGGATTATTTCTAGGTTGCGAAATATGGCATTACTTCTTGCCATATCCACCAGAGGGCGGGTCGGTAGTGGAAACCGTCAACTGCTAGAAGGTTACTTCCGATTGCTTATTTCTGCCTGCTTATTTCTGCCTGCTTATTACTGCCTGCTTATTACTGCCTGCTTATTACTGCCTGCTTAATACTGCATGCTTGTTATTGCCTGCTTGCTGTTACCTCCTTATTATTGCCTACTTATTACTGTCTGCTTATAACGGCCTGCTTATCACTGCATGCTTATTACTGCATGCCTATTACTGCATGAATATTGTCTGCTTATTACTACATGCTTATTACTGCATGAATATTACTGTCTGCTTATTACTGTCTGCTTATTACTGCATGTTTGTTACTGCCTGGGTATTACTATTTCCTACGTATTACTGCCAGCTTATTACTACATGCTTTTTAACTGCCTGCTGCCACTGTCTATTTATTACTGCCTACATATTACTGCCAGGTTGTTACTGCCTGCTTGTTACTAACTGCTTATGACCACCTGTTTATGATTGTCAGTCTGTTACTGCCTGCTTATTATGTCATATTTATTACTGCCTACTTGTTCCTGTCTATTACTGCCTGTTTATTACAACATGCTTATTACTGCCTGCTGTTACTGTCTATTTATTACTGCCTGATGTTAGTGTCAATTTATTACTTCCTGCTGTTACCGTCAATTTATTACTGCCTACTTTGTACTGCTGGGTTGTTACTGCCAACTTTTTACTGCTTGTTTATTACTGCCTACTTATTATTACCTGATTTGTATTACTTCATTTATTTCTTCACACCCACTGAAGATTGTCAATTACCCAATTTCACCAAAGACCATCTAAATACTCTACTTATGGCCCTGTCACACTATGGCGTATGGCGTTAGCGTATGACGGCGTGTGCAGTTTTCGACCTATATGCCGTCATACCCTGTCATACGATACGCACACGATACGCACACGCTATGCACACGCTATGCACACGCTATGCACACGCTATGCACACGCTACGCGCACGCTACGCGCACACGCTACGCACACAGGCTACGCGCACAGGCTACGCGCACAGGCTACGCGCACAGGCTATGCACACAGGCTACGCACACGCTACGCACAGGCTACGCACACGCTACGCACACGCTACGCACACGCTACGCACACGCTACGCACACGCTACGCACACGCTACGCACAGGTTAGTGGTACGTCGGCATAAGTTAGGCATACGCTGAACTTGTCAATCACAACCGTCAAACCACATCACAGTACGCCTGCATTGGTCGGGTTATGCTTTGAATACGCCACCATAGGCTAGGGGTAGGTTACGTATAGGTTACGTATAGGTTACGCATACGCTCCAAAAGATACCGCAGTGCACAAAGGTCACCATACGACGACCCCCAAGGAAAACCGCATATGCCAGCATACGCTAACGCCATACGCCGTAGTGTGACACGACCATTACATACCTCTTCTCTTATCGCGTGCTAATTACCCAATTTCAACAACGAGTGTCTAGTATAATACCCTAGCTGCCTACTATATTTGATTAACAGCCCCCCCCCCCCCCACACACACTTGCAAAACACCACTATTTTCAGCTCAAGACTGTGTGTGGAGCAGAATGGAAAACGTGTGTTTCTTGTTGCTTTACGTCCTAGCACTATCTAAGGCTACATCAGGACAGACACCGACTTCTGAAAGTGCACACTCATGGTGACTTTATAGTGCTGCCCCACTGGGAGATCATGCCACCAGCACCATGACGTGATATCACATTATCCTGACACTGATCCAACCAGTCCTTGCCCTATCCTATTAAATGACAAGTGCCTGTCTAGGAAGCAACACGTATAAATTGTTAGGTCATTGCTTTGACTCGACCAGGGTTCAAACTCACGAACCCATTGGTTCGGATCCTCTGATCTCCCAAAACAGGAGACGGATGCTCAACTCATTCGGCCATCCCGTCTGGCAGAGTGGAAAACGAAGCCTAGAACTCTGTTTGTTACCTTAACCTGTGCTATAGGACGATGGGTGGGATGGGTGGGATGGGTGGGGTGGGTGCAGCGGGTGGGTGCAGCGGGTGATAATGTCCATCATTCGGCCTCCTTCTAAAGCCCAACTGACACCAGCACTGAGCACTTCCGGTGATACGATTTACACAGTCCCTTCCCAGCATTCCACCTGAATCACTCTGCGTCACCGACGCGCCTGTGCAGTGCGGTAATGGCTTGTTGTGCGCATGTGTGCATGCATGTGTGAGTGTGCATGTGTGTACAGATGAGTGTTTGCATGCATGTACAGATGAGTGTTTGCATGTGCATACAGATGAGTGTTTGCATGTGTGTACAGAGGCATGTTTGCATGTGTGTACAGATGAGTGTTTGCATGTGTGTACAGATGAGTGTTTGCATGTGTGTATATATGAGTGTTTGCATGTGTGTAGAGATGAGTGTTTGCAAGTGTGTACAGATGAGTGTTTGCATGTGTGTACAGATGAGTGTTTGCATGTGTGCACAAATGATTGTTTGCATGTGTGTAGAGATGAGTGTTTGCATGTGTGTAGAGATGAGTGTTTGCATGTGTGTAAATATGAGTGTTTGCATGTGTGTACAGATGAGTGTTTGCATGTGTGTACAGATGAGTGTTTGCATGTGTGTACAGATGAGTGTGTGGATGCATGTACAGATGAGTGTTTGCATATGTGTTCAGATGAGTGTTTGCACATGTGTACACATGATTGTCTGCATGTGTGTAGAGATGAGTGTTTGCATATGTGTAGAGATGAGTGTTTGCATGTGTGTAAATATGAGTGTGTGCAAGTGTGTACAGATGATTGTTTGCATGTGTGTACAGATGAGTGTTTGCATGTGTGTACAGATGAGTGTTTGCATGTGTGCACATATGAGTGTTTGCAAGTGTGTACAGATGAGTGTTTGCATGTGTGTACAAATGATTGTTTGCATGTGTGTAGATATGAGTGTTTGCATGTGTGTAGAGATGAGTGTTTGCATGTGTGTAAATATGAGTGTTTGCATTTGTGTACAGATGAGTGTTTGCATGTGTGAACATATGATTGTTTGCATGTGTGTACAGATGAGTGTATGCATGTGTGTACAGATGAGTGTTTGCATGTGTGTACAGATGAGTGTTTGCATGTGTGTAGAGATGAGTGGTTGCATGTGTGTCCACATGAGTGTTTGCATGTGTGTAGAGATGAGTGTTTGCATGTGTGTACAGATGAGTGTTTGCATGTGTGTACATATGAGTGCTTGCATGTGCATACCTATGAGTGTTTGCATGTGTGTATAGATGAGTGTTTGCATGTGTGTACAGATGAGTGTTTGCATGTGTGTACACATGAGTGTTTGCATGTGCATACATATGAGTGTTTGCATGTATGTACAGATGCGTGATTGCATGTGGTACACATGAGTGTTTGCATGTGTGTACAGATGAGTGTTTGCACGTGCATACATATGAGTGTTTGCATGTGTGTACACATGAGTGTTTGCATGTGTGTACAGGTGAGTGTTTGCATGTGTGTATATATGAGTGTTTGCATGTGTGTACAGATGAGTGTTTGCATGTGTGTACATATGAGTGCGTGCATGTGCATACCTATGAGTGTTTGCATATGTGTACAGATGAGTGTTTGCATGTGTGTATATATGAGTGTGTGCATGTGTGTACAAATGAGTATTTGCATTTGTGTAGAGATGAATGTTTGCCTGTGTGTAAATATGAGTGCTTGCATGTGTGTACAGATGATTGTTTGCATGTGTGTACATATGCGTGTTTGCATGTGTGTACATATGAGTGTTTGCATGTGTGTACAGATGAGTCTTTGCATGTGTGTAGAGATGAGTGGTTGCATGTGTGTACCAATGAGTGTTTGCATGTGTGTAGAGATGAGTGTTTGCATGTGTGTACATATGAGTGCTTGCATGTGCATAGCTATGAGTGTTTGCATGTGTGTAGGCCTATATATGAGTGTTTGCATGTGTGTACAGAGGAGTGTTTGCATGTGTGTACAGATGAGTGTTTGCATGTGTGTACACATGAGTGTTTGCATGTGGTACACATGAGTGTTTGCATGTGTGTACAGATGAGTGTTTTGCATGTATGTACATATGAGTGTTTGCATGTGTGTACAGATAAGTGTTTGCATGTGTGTACAGATGAGTGTTTGCATGTGGTACACATGAGTCTTTGCATGTGTGTACAGATGAGTGTACACATGTTTTATTGTTTGGTGGAGTTTTACATCCTGGCAACATTTAAAGTCATATCATGACGGATACCGACTTGTGACAGCGCAAACTTATGGCGACTTGATAGTGCTGCCCCACTGGGAGACCAGGCTGTTCGCACCATGACCATGATGGCTCACTCAGTCACATTATCCTGACACTAAGCTAAATAGTCCTTGCCATATCTTACAAAGGCCAATGCCAGACTAAGTAGTGCCAAGCATCAATTTTGTAAGTCATTGGTTTGACTCAACTGGGAATCGAACTCCCGATCTTCCGCACAGGAATCTTGCGGTCTATCGATTCCATACCAATAAGCCCACCCCTATAAAATATACAAACACCAAACTGAAAAACGCTCACCAAAAGACATATCGACGTCAGATCAATAAAAGACATGCGAAGGGGCGTCAAATATAATTTCTAGAAAGAATTCAAACGACAAATTATTTTCATAACAGCGCCGAAACCCAGCTTGCCCAGGGCAACCGCAAACCTTGAGCCGGTGAAGGAGTTGGGGAGCGACGTCTGTCTGCTTGGGGGCAATAAATAATAAATTATAAGGGGATCTGCGGACTGGAGCGTAAGTAATCAGACGAAAGGTGAAATAAAGTATGTGCATACCGGAAGCCGTATAGGACAGTAATGGCGGAACATCCGGCGATGATAATGAAGGCCAACACCCACGCCACATAGCGGCAGGCGTGCGGCAGGAACAGGCGCGAGGGCTTCTGGGATCGAATGCTGTCAAGTACATCTGGAAAAGAAGAAACAAATAGGACACATAGGTTTAAGCTCTGTCAACATTGTTTTGTTTCACGCAGTTTGTGTTCAATGGGCAGGAGTGGCATGGAAGTCGCACTGACTGGTGGGTCAGGCAAGGCTGTCTCAATGCGTAACCGCAGCAAAAGGTGATGTCAATGAAGGGAGGATGAGGCAAGGTGATGTCAATGAAGGGAGGATGAGGCAAGGTGATCTCAATGAAGGGAGGATGAGGCCAGGTGAGCTCAATGAAGGGAGGATCAGGCAAGGTGATCTCAATGAAGGGAGGATCAGGCAAGGTGATCTCAATGAAGGGAGGATCAGGCAAGGTGACCTCAATGAAGGGAGGATCAGGCAAGGTGATGCCAATGAAGGGAGGATGAGGCAAGGTGATCTCAATGAAGGGAGGATCAGGCAAGGTGAGCTCAATGAAGGGAGGATCAGGCAAGGTGATCTCAATGAAGGGAGGATCAGGCAAGGTGATCTCAATGAAGGGAGGATCAGGCAAGGTGATCTCAATGAAGGGAGGATCAGGCAAGGGGATGCCAATGAAGGGAGGATCAGGTAGGGTGATGTCAATGAAGGGTGGATCAGCCAAGATGATGTCAATGAAGGGAGGATCAGGCAAGGTGATCTCAATGAAGGGAGGATCAGGCAAGGTGAGCTCAATGAAGGGAGGATCAGGCAAGGTGATCTCAATGAAGGGAGGATCAAACAAGGTGATCTCAATGAAGGGAGGATCAGCCAAGGTGATGTCAATGAAGTGAGGATGAGCCAAGGTGATCTCAAACAGGGAGGATCAGGGAAGGTGATCTCAATGAAGGGAGGATCAAGGAAGGTGATCTCAATGAAGGGAGAATCAGGCAAGGTGATCTCAATTAAGGGAGGATCAGCCAAGGTGATGTCAATGAAGGGAGGATCAACCAAGGTGATCTCGATGAAGGGAGGATCAGGGAAGGTGATGTCAATGAAGGGAGGATCAAGCAAGGTGATGTCAATGTTGGGTGGATCAGGCAAGGTGATGTCACTGATGGGTGAATCAGGCAAGGTGATGTCAATGCTGGGTGGATCAGGCAAGGCGATGTCAATGCTGGGTGGATCAGGCAAGGTGATGTCAATGCTGGGTGGCTCAGGCAAGGTGATGTCAATGCTGGGTGGATCCCGTAAGGTGATGTCAATGCTGAGTGGATCATGTAAGGTGATGTCAATGCTGGGTGGATCATGTAATGTGATGTCAATGATGGATGGATCAGGGAATGTGATGTCGATGCTGGGTAGATCACGTAAGGTGATGTAAATGCTGGGTGGATCAGGCAAGGTGATGTCAATGCTGGGTGGATCAGGCAAGGTGATGTCAAGGATGGATGGATCAGTTAAGGTGATGTCAATGATGGGTGGATCAGGCAAGGCGATGTCAATGATGGATGGATCACGTAAGGTGATGTCAATGCTGGGTGGATCACGTAAGGTGATGTCAATGCTGGGTGAAATTATGAAATCACTGAAGTGGGAGGTGGGAGTTTACTCACACATCGGCCTTTAAGGGGTAGGCGCTTACAAAATACTGGCCAAGTAGGTGGGTGGGCGTAACCCCACACAAGGCATTAACCCCACAGAATACACTATGTTCTCCAAGCCATTCAGGCATATTTTTACTAAAAGAAAAATAACAAGAAAAACCTTGAGGAAGTAACTCACATTTGTCCAGCTCGTACTGACGCCGCAGGTCGCTGTCCATACTCCGCCTGTGCTTCTCCTTCACTCGGATGACGTCATCCTTGACCGACTGTGACGTCACGCCCATCTGACGTCTGGTTTGAGTGCCCTCGTCAGTGACGGCGTTGACTCGACCGGAGGCGAAAGTCGGTGCTTCCATCTCGTGGCCAAGGCTGTCCTCGAAGCCGCTGGAAACCTGGTCCACTGTTTCGTATTCTGAAATTATATATAACAAAATATATACATATATACCATGCCATGTAATATTCTAACTTGCGGCTGGTGTTGATATTAATGTGGTGTTTTTTTTTAATGGCTAAATTGTTTAAATACATTTGGCCAGTTACCTAATTAAAGAAATGGAGAAATGAGGAAATGAAATAATAAATTGGAAAATATAGAAATAAAATGAAGAAATGAAGACATGAAAACCTGAAGAAATAAAGAAAGATGTCCAATGAAATGAAGAAATTTATATTAAAAAAAAAAAGATTTAAAAAAAGAAATAAAGAAATACAGAAATAACTGCACTTACCGGCCATCCTCAGCGCACCTTCCGGCTTTCCCGGCTCCAGTTGCTCGCGCTCCTCTAGTTCCTGCTGGTACCGCTTCGTCCACTGGCGCTGCGCCCAGTCCTGCAGCGTCTGCCAGTTAAGCATCGACTGGTCGAAGATGGACGGAGTGACGGCAGGCTGCAGCAGGCGCACTGTAGAGTCGAGCGAGATGACCGAGTCGCGCTTCAGTGGGTAGTACTTCTTCTCCGGAGGGTCCTCTATACGTATCTTCTTTATCTGTAGTTGGACAGAGAGATTGCAGAGTGGTTGTAGAAAGTAAAGCTTGTTTTATTTAACGACACCTGTAGAGCGCATTGATTGTTATCATCGGCTATTGGACATCAAACATATGGTCATTCTGACATATTTCTTTAAAGGAAACCAGCTGCCACCACATAGGCTAATCTTTCTGATAAGCAGCAAGGGGGTATTTTATGTGCACTTTCCCACATACACGACAGCACATACCACAGCTTTTAATGAACCAGTTGTGGACCACTAGTTGGAACGGAAAATAACCAAAACTGCAAATGAGTCCACTGAGCAGGATCGATAAGGTGACCACCACCTTCACAGGTGGACACGCTACTGCTTGAGGAATGTAACCATCATCGCACTGGGCAGCTGTAAGAGGCTTAGTTTAGGAAATTAGGCTTGGTTTAGGAAATTGTCTCGGTTTAGGAAATTTAACCATCATTGAACTGTGTAGCTCTAAGATCTTGATTTTTGGAAATGTAACCGTCATCCGAACTATGCAGCGCTCTGACAGATCACTCGTGAACGCTGACCATTCCCCTTCCCCTTCCCATTCCTCTTCCTCCTCCTCTTCCCATTCCCATTCCCCCTCCTCTCCCTATTCGCCTTTCCCTTCCCCATCCTCTTCCCCTTCCCCCTCCCTTTCCCTTTCCCCCTCCTCTTTTTTGTTGTTGTTTTGGTCCATTAGTTGTTTAAGCAGGGGAAATTTCAGTCATAGACGACTGGTCTTCCTCATTCCACTGCTGGTCGATAGAAAGCCCAAGCCTACACTTTTACCGACCCAAGGGATTTTTAATCTCCCACCCCACATACACATGGTATGAGAGCAACCGGCCTTTGATGACGCTGTAAGTTATACACAGCGGTGGAAATCCAAATTGGCAGAGCTGGGGGCACGGGGAATCGAACCGCCGACCCTCAGATTAGGAGTCTGACCTAGAAAAAAGTCAGACACTCTAACCACTCCGCCACAGAGAACGCGCATTCCTCTTCCTCTTCCCCTTCCCCCTCCTCTTCCCATTCCTCTTCCTCCTCCTCTTCCCCTTCCCCCTTCCCCATACCTTGCTGCGGCGGAATACGAAGACGAGCAGGAAGTTGACAGGCAGCACGATGAGCGATGTGATGAGGCCGACTGCGACTGCGCGCCACGACAGGTCGATGAGCCCGAACTCCCCGCGGTACTCGGGGGGAGCCTCCCGGTACCAGGCGGCGTTCACGGCCATGTAGGACATGAGCAGCGTCAGGCAGCAGGTCAGTCTCTGCGCACGCGTGAAGCGGCTGTAGGAGGGGCGCACCAGCATGCTGAACCACAGGTGGTAGTCCGTCAGGTACTGGGTCCCTTTAGCCCAGAGAACCTGCAAGTATGTGGCGGGGAGGGGGGAGATAAGATGGAGTGAGTTGTAATATATGGGTGCCTTTAGCCCACAGAACCTGGAAGTATGTGGGGTGGGGAGATAAGATGGAGTGAGTTGTAATATATGGGTGCCTTTAGCCCACATAACCTGGAAGTATGTGGGGTGGGGAGATAAGATGGAGTGAGTTGTAATATACGGGTGCCTTTAGCCCACAGAACCTGGAAGTATGTGGGAGGGGGGGGGAGATAAGATGGAGTGAGTTGTAATATATGGGTGCCTTTAGCCCACAGAACCTGGAAGTATGTGGGGTGGGGGAGATAAGATGGAGTGAGTTGTAATATATGGGTGACTTTAGCCCACATAACCTGGAAGTATGTGGGGGGGAAGATAAGATGGAGTGAGTTGTAATATATGGGTGCCTTTAGCCCACATAACCTGGAAGTATGTGGGGTGGGGAGATAAGATGGAGTGAGTTGTAATATATGGATGCCTTTAGCCCACATAACCAGGAAGTATGTAGGGGTGGGGGGAGATAATATGGAGTGAGTTGTAATATATGGGTGCCTTTACGCCACATAACCTGGAAGTATGTGGTGGGTGGGGAAAGGAAGGATGATATGGTGTGAGTTGTAATATATGGGTGCCTTTAGCCCACATAACCTGGAAGTATGTGGTGGGTGGGGAAAGGAAGGATGATATGGTGTGAGTTGTAATATATGGGTGCCTTTAGCCCACATAACCTGGAAGTATGTGGTGGGTGGGGAAAGGAAGGATGATATGGTGTGAGTTGTAATATATGGGTGCCTTTAGCCCACATAACCTGGAAGTATGTGGTGGGTGGGGAAAGGAAGGATGATATGGTGTGAGTTGTAATATATGGGTGCCTTTAGCCCACATAACCTGGAAGTATGTGGTGGGTGGGGAAAGGAAGGATGATATGGTGTGAGTTGTAAACTACTGATATGGCCATTTAGTTGTTGTTTTTATATCACTTAAAGGTGTTCGTTTAAGTTCTTTTCTTTCCACATTTGTATATATATGTGATCTATAATGAATTATAGCAGTGTGAAGTTTGCTTCAATTCTCTCCTATAATGAATTGTAGTAGTATAGATTTTGTTTTTAATTGTCTTCTTTCAACAAATGCCTATCTAACTTATCATACATTATAGCAGTATAAAGTTTGCTTTTCAATTTTCTTCTTTTCACATATACACAGGTGATCTATAATGAATTATGGCGGTATGATGTATGTTGTCAGTTCTCTTATTTCCATGTATGCATATGTAATCTATACTGAATTATGGGAGTATAAACGGCATCCATGTGTCAAGTATTGGATTTATGCTCTCTTACCTACCCCATAAATACCGACTGGTTAGTGATCCATGAACCTAGATAATATCTTTTATATATTGTTGGTCAATATACCTTAAGGCCTGAAGATCGGTCAGTACTCTGGTGCTTACATTAAGCTATATTCTATGAATACATTATTTTACAAGAACAATAACAACAGAATAAGGGTATAAACACCCTTCAGTTCCCTCCCCTATCTAAATAATATGGACATGCCAACTATATATTAGACCCCAATGGCTTTAGTTCCATTTTACTCCACGGCGGCGCCTCCTGTGAGTGGACAACATACCACATTAACGACACTTCCGGTTGAGTTTTAAACTCGATCTAGAACTATATCTACAATGTTCAGATCTGATTCTCACCCATAAGTTTGTGTTTCACAACAAAATACTTGGTCTAGTAATATATCTACACAGTTAATATCTGATTCCGACCCATAAGTGTGGGTTTCACAACAAAATACTTAGTCTAGTAATATGTCTACATTGTTAATATGTGATTCCAACCCATAAGTCACAACAAAATACTTAGTCTAGTAATATATCTACACAGTTAATATCTGATTCCGACCCATAAGTGTGGGTTTCACAACAAAATACTTAGTCTAGTAATATGTCTACACAGTTAATATGTGATTCCAACCCATAAGTCACAACAAAATACTTAGTCTAGTAATATATCTACACAGTTAATATCTGATTCCGACCCATAAGTGTGGTTTTCATGACAAAATACTTAGTCTAGTAATATGTCTACACAGTTAATATATGATTCCGACCCATAAGTCACAACCAAATACTTAGTCTAGTAATATATCTACACCGCTCAGATCTGATTCTGACCCATAAGTGTTGTTTTCACGACAAAATACTTAGTCTAGTAATATATCTACACAGTTAATATGTGATTCCGACCCATAAGTCACAACAAAATACTTAGTCTAGTAATATATCTACACCGTTCAGATCTGATTCTGACCCAGAAGTGTGGTTTTCACAACAAAACACTCGGTCTAGTAATATATCTACACTATTCAGATCTAATTCCGACCCATAAATGTTGGTTTCACAACAAAATTCCTTACCTTAACAAATCCCAATCCGCAGTCGAGAGCCATGATTTCGCGCTCCACCTTCCCATCCTCCTCCTCAACTGCGAACCATTTCTCACAGCTGAAGTAAAAGGTCTGACCTGAAAGTAAACACACAGAGACACATTAACTTCATTTAAAGCCTCATTAGCCTCTGAAAGCATCACATTTTTCGAAACTAAAACACTTATCTAGATTTACGTTACAGATTACAACGTAGATGTCGGCGCTGTTATTAAACATGTATGGGTGCATACAATTGGGGTGTTCTCTGTGGCAGAGTGGTTAGAATGTCTGACTTTTTTCTAGGTCAGACTCCTAATCTGTAGGTCCGTGGTTCAATTCCCTGTGCCCCCACCTCTGCCAATTTGGATTTCCACCGCTGTGTATAACTTACAGCGTCATCAAAGGCCAGTTGCTCTCATACCATGTCTATGTGGTGTGGGAGGTTAAAAATCCCTTGGGTCGGTAAATGTGTAGTCCCGGGCTTTCTATCGACAAACTGTCTAATGGTGAAAACAAGTCTATTCAGACTTATCCATGATAGGCAGTATAAATCTTCAAGAAAAGGAAAAGAAAAAAATGAATAGTTAAGTCCATCAATAATAAAAGCTGGCACCCGTAATTCATCAAGAACACGTCATAATGTACATTTACAAATTACATCACATAATCTACATTCACCATTGGCACCCAATAATCTACATCCACAATGGCACCCCATAATGTACATTCACCATTGGCACCCCATAAGCTACAGTCACTAATGGCACCCCATAATCTACATTCACCGACAACACCCCATAATCTACATTCACCATTGGCACCCTTTAATCTACATACAACAATGCCATCCCATAAGCAAATTAAACAACATACTACATGTATAATCTACATTAATCAGCAGCACCCCATAATGTACAATGACACCGTACAATCTACAGTCACAAATGGAACCCCATAATTTACATTCACCAATGACACCCCATAATCCATATACACCAATGGAACCACATAATCTACATACACCAATAACATTCTATAATCTACATTAATCAAGAGGAACCTATAATCTGCATTCACAAATGACACCGCATACTTTATATGAACCAACAAAACACTATTATTTACATTAATTAACAGGACTCCATAATCTACGCTGTCATTCCATAAACTACATTCACCAATTTCACCCGATAAACTACATTTACCAACATCTTATTATCTGGATCCACCAACAAGACCCCATAATGTGCATTCACCAATGGCACCCCATAATCTACATTATCCAATGACACCCCATAATCTTCATTGACCGGCGGCACCCCATAGCGCGCCGTGACGTACCCTTGTTGACGTCCTTGACGATGACCCTGGACAGGTACCAGTTGGGCGAGTGTCCGGCGTTGTTGTGCCACAGCTGCACCTTCCATATTTGGCCCATGCTCTCCGGCAAGCTGCAATAAACCCAGTCACCACGATTAATGCCACCCAGGAGGAACAACAGCCAGCCCCGTCCCATTATAGCCGGCAGCAGGCGGCGGGGGGGGGGGGGGTGGTAGGGGGGGGTGCAGAACGAGAGGGGATGGAAGGGGTAGCAGTTGGTTGGCAGTACTGGACCGTTCGAGGGGGAGGGATGGGGGAGAGTGGGAGGGAAGGGCGAGGGGGGAGCGGAGGGAACGGGAGGGAACGGGAGGGAAAGGGAGGGGGAGGGAGGGAGGAGAGGAAAGGGAGGGAAGGAAGGGGGAGGGAGGAGGAGGGGGAGATGGAAGTGGAGGAGGGAGGGACAGAGGGGGGAGAGGGGGGAGAGGGGGAGGGAAGGGGAGGGGAGGGAAGGGGGGAGGGGGGGAGGAGGGAGGGAGAGGGAGGGAGGGAGAGGGAGGGACAGGGAGGGGGAGAGGGAGGGAGGGGGGGGGGGGGGGGAGGGAGGGGGGAGGGAGGGAGGAGGGAGGGGGAAGGGAGGCGAGGAGAGGGCATGGGAGGGGAGGGGGAGGGGAAGGATGGGGAGGGGGAGGGGAGAGGGGGGGCGGGGAGAGGAGGGCGGGGACGGGAGGGGAGGGGAGGGGACGGGGAGGGGGAGGGGGGAGGAGGGGATTGGAGAGAGAGAGGGGGAAGAGAGGGGGAGAGGGAAGAGGAGCAGGAGGGAGGGGAGAGGGGAGGGGCAGAGGGGGGGGGCAGGGAGGGATGGAAGGGGGAAGAGTGGGAGGATGGGGGAGGGGGGGAGGGGGGGGAGGGGGAAGGGGAGGGGGGGAGGGGGAGGAGGGGGAGGTGGAGGAGGGGGATGAAGGGGAGGAGGGGGAGGGGGGGAGGGGGGAGGAGGGGGGGGGAGGGGACGGAAGGGAGGGAAGATGAGGAGGATAGAGGGGAGAAGGGAGGGAAGGGAGGGAATGGGAGGGGATGGGAGGGATGGGGAGGGGAGGGAGGGGGGGGACGGGGAGGGAGGGGGGGAAGGGTGAGGGGAGGGAAGGAGAGGCTTGGGGAGGGGGAGGTACGGAGGGGAGGGTGAGGTAGGGAGGGGAGGGAGGGGGGGGGGGGGAGAGTAGGGGATGGGGAGGGAGTGGGGAGGGAGAGGGGGGAGGGCGAATGGGGTCGGGAGTGGGGCGTGGGGGAGGGGAGGAGAGGGAGTGGGAGAGTAGGAGAGGTGCAGGGTGAGGGTGGGGGAGAGGGGGGAGGGGGGGAGGGAGGGGGAGGGAGGGGGGAGGGGTGGTGGCGGGGAGGGGGACAGAGGGGAGAGGGAGGGGGTAGTAGGGAGGGGAGGTGGAGGGGGAGGAGGGGGAGGCAGGAGGAGGAGGGGGAGGGAGGGGGAGGGAGGAAGGAGGGAGGAGGGAGGAGGGGAGGGAGGAGGGAGGGGGAGGGGGGGGGGAGGAGGGGGGGGGGAGAGGCGCGGGGGTGGGGGAGGGGGAGGGGGTGGGGGAGGGGGGGAGGGGAGGGAAGTGAGGGGGAGTGGTGAGGGGTTGAGGGGGAGGGAGGGTGTAGGGGTAGGGGGAGGGAAGGGTGTAGGGGGTAGGGGGAGGGAGGGTGTAGGGGGTAGGGGAGGGAGGGTGTAGGGTGTAGGGGGTGGGTAGTGAGGAAGGAGGGGTAGCAGTTGCCGGTGCTGGACCGTTCGACTACGTAAGTGAGTTGTCACCGCTTCTTTCTTTAACCGCAGCGCAATTTGCACCGCCTCACCACAACTGTGGGACGCAGGCGGCCTAGCTTGGTATACAGCTATGGTGGGGGTGAGGGTTTGAGTGGGGGGGGAGAGTGGGGATGGGGGGAGGGGGGAGGATGGAGGGAGAGAGGGAGTGGGGAAGGAAGAGGAGGGGCGGAGGAGAAGTTGGGGACTGGGGATGAGGAAGGGGAAGGGGGGGCCCGGGGGGAGGGTGGGGGTGTATGAAGGGTGCTGATAGGAGAGGGGACGGGTAGGGTGAGGGGGGGGGGGGGGTGGAGGGGGAGGTGAAACGGGAGGGGGAGGGGAGGGGGGGATGGGAGGGGAGGGGGGGGACGGGAGAGGAGACGAGAGGAGTGGAGGCGAGGCGAGGGGAGCGAGGGAGGGGAAGGGAGGGGAAGGGGAGGGGAGGGGAGGGGAGAGGGGAGGGGGAGGGGGGAGTGGAAGGGGAGTGGAAGGGAAGGGAAGGGAAGGGAAGGGAGGGGAGGGGAGGGGAAGGGGAGAGGAGGGAGGGGGGGGGGAGGGGGAGGGGAATGGGAGTGGATGGGAGGGGGGACGGGGGAGGGAAGGGAGGAGGAGCGGCAGCGGAGGGAAGTAAGGGGGAGGGGATGTCAAATACATAGAGGGGATGGGTGTGTGGTGACGGATTTGTGTGGAGGGAAAGAGGAGGGAATGGAAAAAAGGATATGGAAAGGGACAGGGAGACGGAGGGCAGAGGGAGATGGACAGGGGGGGGGGGGGGGAGAGAGGAGAGCACGGGGAGAGGGGAAGGGTGGGGAGGGGATAAGAGGGACAAAGATGGGAGGGGGAAGGGAGATCGGGAAGGGGAGTGAATGTGGGTAGAGGAGGGAGAGGGTGGATAATGGGGGGGTGGGGGGCGAGGGAAGGGGAGGATGGATGGGGAGAGGGGAACGGGAGTGGTAAAGGAAGGAATGGGGGATGGGTGGGGGGGGGGGAGTTGGGGCGGGGCCTTCAGTGAAAAATGGACGGCCCTAAATAATTGCCTCGTCGCAAATGAGATAATGAGCGTTTATTTTTGTCATGACAACTCACAGGCTCATCTGTAAAGCGACGGTTGTTAATGGCATCGTGATTATAAAAGCGGCGGAGGTGTGGGTGTGGGGTGGCGGGCGGCGAGGTGGGGTGGACGAGTGCCGGACAGAGGTGAACATGGCAAACGGAGAGTTGGGTACGGTGTGGAGATGGCTGCGGGAGGGGACCAGCTTTTTAGAAAGCAACCATAATATCAGTAGTAAGGAGACCAGCCTAAAGCCGTGTGCACACACGGGAGTTAAGTTGCCTCAACTAATTCGCCTTGTCTAGTTCGGCTCACATTCACCGTGTGGACGCAACCCTAAGGCGGATTAGGGCTGATTCGCCTCAACTAGTTTGCCTCATGTAAACCGCGTCACGAGGTAGCTTATATGAACCGAACTAGCTTAAGACGGCCCAACTTCCTAATGTGAACAGTATCGGTTTACTTGAAGCGGCTTAAGCACGTCACAGACGAGATCTGAGTTTGTTGACTTTCCGGTAAATTTACTCTATGAAACTGCTAGCTGTGCACAGATATTGTTTTTATCATTTATTTTTAGGGTTTCACTGCCCAGCAGAAGTTTTGACCGTTCCAAAACAATACGATTCAGTCAAAACAGATATAGGTCAAACCCACGCTCTCTCGTGCCGACGTCGACTAACCGAAACTATCGATTTCCGCCTTAAACCGCCGCGAGAACACTGCATGTGTGGACACGACACTAGTTTGCCTCATCTAGTTCGCCTTATCTAGTTTGGCCTAAAGTTGTGTGTGTGAACACGGCTTTAGACTGTATCAAATACAGAGGGTAATGGTAATACCAGTGGTAATAATAATAGTAAGGTGGGTTGGTAGTTGGAGTTTTATGTCCTGGCAACATTTAAAGTCATATCAGAACTTATGACAGTGCGCACTCATGGTAACTTTATAGTGCTGCCCCACTGGGAGATTAGGCCACCAGCACCATGACCTGATATCCCACTCAGTCATATTACCCTGACACTGAGTCAACCAGTCCTTGCCCTATCCTAATGATGCCGAGCGACTGGCTATTGACAAGTATCAAGTTTTAAGTCATCTGTTTGAATCGACCAGGGTTCGAACCCATGAAACCAGAAATCATAACAACAATAGATAGGGTACCAGTTGAACGCAGGTGGCGTCCTCAAAGGTAGGGATAATACCAGAAATAAAAACAGCAACAGTAAGGGTACCAGATGGACGGAAATGGCACTATTAAACGGAATGATAAAACCCTAAATAATAACAGCAACATGTAGGGTACCAGTCGGACGGAAATGGCGCCATACAAGGTAGCGATAATACCAGAAATAATAACAATTGTTAGGGGACCAGTTCGCTGCAAGTGGTATCATAAAAGGTTATGATAATGTCAGAAATAATAACAGCCATAGTAAGGCGACCAGTCTGATAAGTGGCGTCATAAAAGGTAACGATAATACAAGAAATATAAATAAGAGTAAAAGCAGTACACCGGTACAACTGAAAATGAGCTCACCGAATTTTGACACCCATACACTTGAGAATAAATAAACCAGCACCCAATCAATTATGGAACAATCAACTGACGCAAATTTGTATAAAATTTCTTTTCACTATAACAATTGTCATTAGTGTGGGTGTGTCGGGGTCGAGGGAGGGCGAGCCTTCGGTATGTTATACCCCTGTCACACTACGACGTAACGAGCCAACGTGAGCCTAACGTGGTAATTTTTTGTCATTACGTTGAGGTACGTTGGGTTACGGCATGATGACGTCAGAATGACGTTAGAATGACGTCGATTTACGTCACATTACGTCGTGGTACGTCGAGTTATATCAATGTTTTGGACATGTTCAAAACTTTCGACGTAGCTTGAACGTAAGGGTTTACGTTCGCCGCACGTTCTGTTCACGTTCAATGAACGTCAATGACGTTAAACGGACGTTATTAAAACGTTAGTCACTACGTTCAACTACGTTGCACTACGTTGCACTACATTGACCCACATTAAACCCGGTGGAAACGTCCACGCAGCGTAATGGGAACATCAGGATAACGTCAGGATAACGTCAGGATAACGTCATAATAACGTCAGGAGAACGTCAGGAGAACGTACGTTCAACGTTTCGCCATCAGGTAACGTCGTTCTGGCGATGGAATAACGTTCATAACGTTCCGTGAACGTAATGAAGTTGACCTCTCTCGTTGAATAACGGTATCACTACGCTTTACCGACGTTACGATCTCGTCCACTACGCTGCATCCACGTTCAACTTGTGCCCAAATTTGCATACTACGCCGAGAAGTTCAACGTTCTTCACGTTCTCCCTACGTTGACGTCATTACGTCGTAGTGTGACAGGGGCTTCAGCAAGTAAGCCCTACCGGAGAGTGTATATACACACAGGGTGGGTGGTGGTTGAGACAATGGTGGAAATGACAGCAATGAGGGGGGGGGGGGGAGAAATAGAAATGTGTGGGTGGGGCATGTGAGATGAGGGGATAGTGGAGAGATTTTAACGATCAGGGGAATGGTGAATAGTGGGGAACTGAAGGGCGTGAAATGAACATGTTTAATAAAGAAGAAAGAAAAAAAATCGCCTTAGCAGACTAATCACCCTGATAAAAGTGATACTAGACCTCATGTGATTTACGGCTGCAATTTCCAATTAGTATTTCATAAGTAAAGCTTGTTTTATTTAACGACATTGATTTTTATGATTGGCTATTGGATGTCAAACGTATGGTCATTCTGACATATTTCTTTGCAGGAAACCTGATGCTACCACATAGGCTACTCTTTCCAATAAGCAACAAGGGGTCTTTTATATGCACTTTCCCACAGATAGGAGAGCACCTACCACAGCTTCTGATGAACCAGTTGTGTACCACTGGTTGGAACGGAAAATACTCCAAACTACAAATGGGTCCACTGAGCAGGATCAATAGGACAACTGCTTATCGGAAAGAGTAGCCTATGTGGCAGCAGCAGGTTTTCTCAAAAGAAATATGTCAGAATGACCATGTATTTTACATCCAATAGCCGATGATATGAAAATCAATGTGCTCTAGAGGCGTCATTAAATAAAAAAGATTTACTTTGTCACAAGTTGTTACCCATCCTGATATGACCTTAGCTAGGACATAAAAAAAACCCACACAAACAAGCAAATCTTGGCTCTGGTCAGGTGTGCACTCACGTGATGATGAAGGTGTCGCGAGAGTTGCGCTCAAACAGAGGCTGACCCAGTTCCGAGACGAGTTCGCGCGTCTCCGACATGCCCTCCTTGCCGTGTAGCACCAGGCTGACCTTGGCCGACGTGCCGGCGCCTCTGCGCATGCCCGTCTCCATGGTGATGACGTATGTGTACACGTGACCGGGCGAGTTGTCGACGAGGTGCACGATGGCACCCTTCTTGCGGTCGTGGTTGTCGGACATGGTGCAGAAGACCAAGAGGACGATGTACAGGCCCAGAATGGCGATCACCAGCGTGAAGGTGACCGGGTTCTCATTGAGGCTGACAGAAAGAAGAAGCGGAAATTCCTTAAATATTTCAATTTTTTTTGTTATTTAAACATTTATTTTTAGTGATCATCTCTCAGGGATAAAAAGTGGTTTCCAGCCAAAAAAAACCCCGTGAAAACCAAGCTGAGATTATTACAGCAACGGCGAATTTCCGCGCAAGTGCAAATCTTCCTTCTCCCATCGACTTAGCATTGTCAGGGATTTGCGGGAAAAATGGTCAACGTCAGGTTTCATTCAACTATCAACTAGCCTTGTTGTCACTATTATTATCACTCAGGCCTAGCTCGCTCTTGTTTGGGTTTTATGTTCTAGCTACATATAATGGCATATACAAATAGGATTCAAACTACCGAAATACCGTCATTTATACATCCTGGTTGGTTGGAATTTTGTTTAATGTTAATAGTTAAATATAAAAAATCGCAGAAATCCGCCAAACTGCGGAGATCTTTCATCCCTTTATTCTGCTCATAACGGCCAAGTGCATGCACTTGTTTTCACTGCTGTGCAGTAGTGGTCATAATCCACACGGGTTGATTTCCTTTATCGATAATTTCTGTATACTTGTCGGTGGTGTAAAATCGGCGAGTTTCCCAATTTGTTTTGGGTTTCACTTATATTTGTGTACATAGTTAACATTTACAATATGTTGTACCTATGGAATTAGCATTTTAATCTAGATATAGTATGCTACTTAGCAACAAGTATTGTCACACCTTTGAAGGTTAGCTTTGTGGATAATTTGTATGGGTTTCGGGTATACCCCATTTTCTTTGTTGTTGTTTTCAGCTCATTTTGCTTTAGATTGATTGATTGATTGGTGGTTGCTTTACGCCGTGTCGGCAACATAGGCCATATTCACGGCGAGAAATTGTTCAAACCATCGCTTTCACATGTAAAAGCATATTTTGCTTTGGAGACACCTCCCATTATTTCAACTGTCCGGTTTGTATCATGTTTGTTTGTTAGTTATTAGTTATTAGTTATTTGTGCGATCAGCGGTATATTGCACTAGTAAGTAATTACACTGATCTCTCAGGCAAGGAGCCACATAGACAGACAGGCATGGGTAGGGTGATGACATCAGGGAGCCTAGGTGGTTTAATGGATAGCAAACTAGGCCGGAACACAAGAGCTTTGGGTTCAAATCCTGCTCTAGGCCCAATATTTGGCATTTCCATCACCCTTACTACCTAATTTGGCATGATTACACCTCAAATATCTGAGACTGTCTCAAAAGGTGCAAAGCAATATGGGACAAAACATTGTCCATTGTAATGATTAACATACTGTCTGATTATGCATTTGCTCAGGATAAACTGATTTGTTTTTTAGATGGTGTTTCATAATCCTAATAGAATACATATTGACTTGAAGCAAATGTCCTTGTGTTTTCAGTGTAACCGTTTCTGTGCTGTTTTGTGTCAATCGTTACAATGGACAAAAAAAAGAAATATCACCTTTTGGGACAGGCTCATCAACAAACTTAATCAATTTGAAATCGAAGTTACTTCAAACTAAAGTATCAATAGCAGCAAGTATTATATATGGTTTAGCGGACAACTGTGCATGCAGACCAATATTGTCCTAACAATATAACTTGAAATGACAACAATATGATTGGGAAAATAAAATTGGAATGAGGAAACTCAATGTCCGTCTATTGATGAAGAGTTTAGGCACAAAATCCCACAAAACCCATCCAAAAATTTAGATAAACACTGGAGTCAAACCTTGAAAAGGTTAGTTTTTGTTGTTTTCATATTCTTTTGATCAATGCCCCATAACAATTTCATCACAAGAAAAATGGAATTAATGAGAACTAAAATTACTTTCAGCTAACAATGTTTTAGTTTAACTCAATTTTTGGATTGGGTTTACAGGGTTCTGTCTGCATCACAATTTTTCATTTCTATTTTTAATTAAGGGCATATAAGTAAGTGAATGTTCCATTCTGTTAAAAATGTGACGAGAATAATGCGTTGAGCGTCCGCCTCCCGTTCTGGTTGGTCGTGGAATTCAAACCCCCGGGTTCGAATCCTGGCCGAGTCAAACGACTTAAAACTTGATCCTTGTCACCACCTAGCCTTGCGCTCGGTATTACTAGGATAGTAGTCGGCACTGACCTCTCAGGCAAGTAACCACATAGACAGGTAGGCGTGGGTAGTGTGTTGATAGCAGGGAGCCTAGGTGGTGTAATGGTTAGCACACTGGCCCGGAATACAAAGAGATGTGGGTTCGAGTACCACTCTAGGCACAATATTTCCCATTTTCATCACCCCCCTGACACTAGTGCGGTGACCAGGATCCTATACAAGCTATGCACTCCATGGTTGTTGAACCTACCCTGTGTATGTATGTGTTAGTGCATTGCCTGTATGTATGTAATTGTAAGCATTAAATGACAATTTAAAAGACTTACAATTCCAGGGGGACGAGTGTAGTAGTCGACACTGACCTCTCAGGCAAGTAACCACATAGACAGGTAGGTATGGGTAGTGTGTTGATAGCAGGGAGCCTGGGTGGTGTAATGGTTAGCACACTGGCCCGGAATGCAAAGATATGTGGGTTCGAGTCCCGCGCTAGGCACAATATTTCCCATTTTCATCACCCCCATGACACTAGGATAGGACAAGGAGCAGTGGAATGATGAAGACCAATTGTCAGCGATTGAAATTGTACCTGCTTAATGAACTAATGTACAACAAAATAAATAACACAATAGAAACAGAAACACTTACTCGAAGAAATCATCGATGTTTATCGGAAAGTTGAGATCATTCGGCAGGAGCAGGTTGTGGGCCCCGAACGCCGTCAGATGTCGACAACTGAAAGGACAGAATAAAACATGCCATGAGAAGCGGAAGAAGGCCTTCTCACTCAACAGTCCACACTGGTCCACCGCCTACAAAATAAACTGTGAACATCAATTGACCATATTCTCCTCAAACCGGACACGGTAGCCCAATCGGTAGAGCGCCCGCCTGGCGTGTGGGAGATCGGGAGTTTGGTTCCCGGTCGAGTCAAACCAATGAGTTATAAAATTGATACTTGTCGCTACCAAGCCTGGTGCTTGACATTATTAGGATAGGGAAAAGACCCTATAATATTAAGATGGCTCACTCAGCCTGTACTGTGTAATCAAAATGATCAAACCCACCACTTGGTGCACTGGTTGTTCTCTTGGTTAAACAGATGCTATATTATATGTATAAATGTATATATGAATGTGAAAGATGTGTGATGATAATGATGATGTGTATTTGTTCATAGCAATTTCATTTTGATGTGTATTCATACTTACCTATCTTATGTATAATATAATTGTATGTGTTTACATGTGACACCCCACAAGGTGGCACTGCGAAATTTACATTAAGATGGTAGAGATAGGAAGTGAGCCGTCTTAGTATTATAGGGTCTTTGGATAGGGCAAGGACTGGTTAGCTCAGCTTCAGGACATCGGGTCATGGTGTCAGCGACGTAATTTCCCAGTGGAACTGATTGATTGATTGGTGGTTTCTTTATGCCGCATCAACAGCGAGAATTGTTTGTTTTTTATTCAACCATTGCTTTTACACATAAATGTAAAAGCATACAATCAATTATATGTCAATAGACACTCATGAATTTAAAAAACTCACAATCATATAATTTGTGGTCAAAGTAAATAACATTCTAGATGGATGTATTAATTGATCAAATTGGTTTTAATATTATAATAAACTATATGA
This sequence comes from Branchipolynoe longqiensis, assembly GCA_030323885.1. Lineage (NCBI taxonomy): Eukaryota > Metazoa > Annelida > Polychaeta > Phyllodocida > Polynoidae > Branchipolynoe > Branchipolynoe longqiensis. The sequence goes on along the minus strand of CM059196.1, from coordinate 35,599,108 downwards.
GGTGGTACAGACCAGCTGTCCTCAAAATCACTCAAATGTCTTCTTGTTTTACTTTTGTAAAAAGGTCATGTATGCTGTTTGCAGCGTAAAATTGTTGGAGCAGGGCCATCAACCCAGTGGGACAGCACTAAAAAGTAGCCATGAGAGCGCACTGTCACAAGTTGGGTCCTGTCTAGATAAAAAATTCACCCCCTACTTCCAGTACAGGGGTGAAAACCAACCCATTAGAAAAGCTGGTGAAGAATTTCGACATGGTGGGTTAATTAACTGAGCTGGTAAATTCTTAATTTAAGAAGCACAATATATTCTTTATGTACGTCTTCATATTTACCAGCTACTTTTGAGTTGGAAAATATAATAAAACATATACTTTAATGCAATTTAAAAGTGAAATCGAAGGCGTTCTCTGGCCACCATCTTGTCTTTTTGCATTCTCTCCCATTTCACCAACTCTGTGTTGATATAAGTAACCATTTGACACTGGTGCCAGGCATTCTACTTCCCGTTCCATACTAAAGCTATTTTCGCCCGTATTTAGACTACGTTGTCATTCACCCCTGTACTGTAAGTATGGGGTGTATCTTTTATCTAGGTCCTGTCCTGATATGACCTTAGATGTTACCTGGACGTGAAACTCCCACAAGCAACCAACCAATCTCACCTAGATAAATTAGGTACCAGACAAGACCAAATTGAGGGATAGCTTCCAAGCGACACCTCACCGCATAATAACAGCGCGCTTTACACAGCAACCCGCCTTAGTCCATAACACCAAACTTACCCCTGATAGCTAACCCGCTAACTGACTAACCCGCCATCTTAATTTACTAATCTACCCTATCTAGCTGCTTGCAGAGAAACCCATCATTGCATATTGCCGGAAGACCTATGTATCAATGCTGAAAAAAAAAACATGTACTCTGATGAATAAATTGTCCATCAAAGAAGACAAATTATATAAAATAAGAAGAGACACCGCCACAAATGTTACTTTAGTGATTCATTAAAGGAGCTGCGCTTCCTGCTATCCCTTGTGAAATGACGCTGTCACATCCAATTGCCAATACATTTTATCGGCGGAAGGGAGTTAAGCAACAGGCTATTCGCCGGCGCCCGTCCGCCCGTCCGCCCGCCCTTGTTAGGGAGAATGAGGCCCGGCCCTCGATGGGAAATTGCGGTTGGCCGCGCCCTCTCCCGCTGGTCAGTGGTGTCGCTTGCCGAGAACCGGCGTGCCGCTGGTCACTCAGCACATGGAAATACGGGAACTGGGGGAAGGGGGAGTGGAGAGGGTGGTGGGAGGGTGGACAGGGGCAGAGAGGAGGGGGCCGCGGGGGCAGAGGGATGTCTACGGGAGGGTTTCATCGGGGGATGGGAGGAGATGGGGGAAGGAGGAGAGGAGAAGATGGGAGAGAGGAATAGGGAGAGAGGAATAGGGGAGAGGGGGAGAGGGGGAAGGGGAGAGAGGGGAAGAGAGGGGGAAGGAAGGGGGAAGAGGGGATTAGAGGGGGATAGGGGGGAGAGAGTGGGAGAGAGAGAGAAGGAAAGAAGAAAGGGATGGAGGTGGAAATAGGGGGCGGAGCAAGAGAGGGGGAGAGAAAGTGAGAGCAGGAGGAGGGACTACTGTTGTGTGTTTATGTGGTTTTGTTTGGCTCCCCACCAGATGTCGGCCTTGTTTCTGATCAAAGTCCAGGCTGGTCCTGGTGCCGCTAGTTGCAGGCGGGTCTGAAGGAATGCAAATGGCGGGCTCTCAGTGGGAGTGGGGAAGGGGGAGAGGGGATGGGGGGGGGGGGGGAGGGGAGAGGGGAGAGGGGAGAGGGGGGAGAGGGAAGGCGCTGACGAAGGACCAACACAATGCTAGTGGCGAGCACTTCAGTGTGATGGGGTGCATCGGCAGGAAATAGCGAGTTCGGGTAGGGGTAGTGGGGAGCGGGGAATGAGGGAGAGGGGAGGGGGGCAGTGGGGAGCGCGGAGGTGTGTAGGGAGGGAGCGGGAATGTGGAATGGGGAATGTGGACGGAGGAGAGGGGGGGAGTGAGGGGGAGTTTGGATGGAGGAGGGAGGAGGGAGGAGGAGGGAGGAGATGGGAGGAGAAGGGGGAGGAGGGGGAGGAGGGGAGGAAGGGGGAGGAGGGAGAGGAGGGGGAGTAGGGCGGAGGGGGGGGGGGGAGGGGGCAGGATGGGGAGGATGGGGGAGGAGGGTAGGAGGTGGAGGGAGGAGGGGGAGGAGGGGGGGGGAGGAGGGGGGAGGTGGAGGGGGAGGGGGAGCTGGGAGTGGGCGGGTGGGGAAGGATAAGTGAGAGGGAAGAGGGGGAGGAGGAAAGAGAGGGAGGGAGGAACGGGAGGAGGGAGTGGGGGAGTGGGTAGAGGGGAAGGCGGTCGGATGAGGGAGGAGTGGGTAGTGGGGACGGCGGACGTATGTGGGAGGACGGGGAGTAGGGAGAGGGGAGGAAGGAAGGAGGAAGGAGGGAGGAGGGAGGAGGAGGGAGGAGGGAGGAGGAGGGAGGAGGAGGGAGGAGGGAGGGGAAGAGGGAGGATGGAGGACGGAGGAGGGAGGAGGGAGGACGGAGGAGGGAGGGGAAGAGGGAGGACGGAGGAGGGAGGAGGGAGGAGGGAGGGAGGGGGAGGAGGGAAGAGGGAGGAGGGAGGATGGAGGAGGGAAGAGGGAGGAGACAGTAGGCAGGAGGGGGGAAGAGGCAGGAGGGGAGGAGGAGGCAGGAAGGGGAGGGCGGATGGGGCGGGGAGAGAGGAGCTGGGAGAGAGGTGAGACAGGGGTGGTGGGTCAGGGGGAGAGTGGAGCAGGGAGGGATTGTGTGGTGAGGGGCGGTGGGATGGGAGCGGGGAGAGAGGGGAGAGAGGGTGAGGGGTTGAGGGTTGAGGGTTGAGGGGGTGAGGGGGTGAGGGGTGAGGGGTGATGGTTGAGGGATAGTGGGGGTGAGGGGCGGCGGGAGGGGTGGCGGGAGGGGCGCGGGGAGAGAGGGATGGGGTGAATGTTGAGGGGTGAGGGGTAAAGGGTGATAGTTGAGGGGTGAGGGGTAAGGAGCGGGGGTGAGGGCGGGGTGTGTGGACTGATGTGGAGGGGAGCTGCTAGTAGGGCTTGGCGAGAGGGGCTGAGTGGGTGGGCAGTAAAGTATAAGGCGAATTGGCAGAGATGGCTCGTGTGTGTCTGCGAGGAAATGACATGGCTGGACGTAAATAGGAGCAGGGTTTAAATACGGGGTCGACAGGCCAGCTTCCGGTCGCAACACACTCGCCCGACCTTCGCTTAAAGCCCACACAATCCGGACCATGGTGCAGACATGAGCCGACCATGAACCTTGCACCAGCCCGCCTTTTATGGGATTATTGTACTATGATTGGTTGTTTGTTGGAGTTGTATGTCCTGGCAACATCTAAGGTCATATCAGGCAGGTACCGACTTGTGACAGTGGTGCACCCGTGGCAGCTTTATAAATTATAGTGCTGCCCCACTGTGAAATCAGGCCGCTGGCACCATGACCTGATATCCCACTCAGTCACATTATCCTAACACTGAGCTAACCGGTCCTTGCCCTATTCTATTAATGCTGAGCAAGAGCTAGGAAGCGATAAGTATAAATTTTATAAGTCATTGGTTTGACTCGACTGTGAACCAAAGTCCTGATCTCCTGCATGTGAGGCCTGTGCTCTACCGAAACTGGCATGACTGTTTCATCTTATCTTTTAATCTGCCACACAACCATGACTCAGCAATAACTGGTCCCCCCCCCCCCCCGCCATGAAGGTTTCATCTTATCTTTTAATCTGCCACACAACCATGACTCAGCAATAACTGGTCCCCCGCCATGAAGGTTTCATCTTATCTTTTAATCTGCCACACAACCATGACTCAGCAATAACTGGTCCCCCCGCCTGAAGGTTTCATCTTATCTTTTAATCTGCCACACAACCATGACTCAGCAATAACTGGTCCCCCCCCCGCCATGAAGGTTTCATCTTATCTTTTAATCTGCCACACAACCATGACTCAGCAATAACTGGTCCCCCCGCCATGAAGGTTTCATCTTATCTTTTAATCTGCCACACAACCATGACTCAGCAATAACTGGTCCCCCCGCCTGAAGGTTTCATCTTATCTTTTAATCTGCCACAACAACCATGACTCAGCAATAACTGGTCCCGCCCCCCCCGCCATGAAGGTTTCATCTTATCTTTTAATCTGCCACACAACCTTGACTCAGCAATAACTGGTCCCCCCCGCCATGAAGATTTCATCTTATCTTTTAATCTTCGACACAACCATGACTCAGCAATAACTGGTCGCCCCGCCAGGAAGGTTTAATCTTATTTTTTAAACCATCCCACAACCGTGACTCAGCAATAACTGGGCACTTGCTGTGGGTGTTTCATCTTATCCTTTAATCTGCCATACAATCATGACTCCGCATTTCATCTTATCTGTTAATCCATCACACAACCATGACTCAGCAATAACTGATCACCCGCCATGAGTGTTTCATCTCATCTTTTAATCTGCCACACAACCATGACTCAGCAACCCCGACACCAAACTGCTATTCTGGACATGCGCGCCGGTAGAATGAGGCCACGACACCACCCTTACGACTTGGCAATATGCCAGCAATGCCGAAAACTGCTATTGCTAAGATGGACCAGAGAACGATTAGGACGTGACCGAGCAGCCTCTGTCGCCACTCCTACAAGATTGCTCTTCTTCCACACATCAGTGCACACTTGTTACTTTGATGCATCGGTGTTTTCTGTCCGGCGGTCAGGTGACACACGAACACTGCGCGGAAACACCAGAAAACAGTTCCATAGCAAACAACATGACTGTGCATTTTGCGTTAACAAAAAGAAGTCAAAATATATTAATATATATATATATATATATATATATATATATATATATATATATATATATATATAGATCTCTCTTAACTTTCTTAAGTAAGCAATATATGCGACATTTCTTTAAATATGTTGTATACATTTTCACTGTTCCCTTCCTCCACGCGTGAGATACCAACCGTTGTTGTGTTATCTTGTCTAAGCCGAATTGTTCCAAGTACTTGTTTAAAAAAGGAATGCTACCAAAGGAGTCATCGACACGTTTCCGTGGCGCGCTAATGGTCCCTGATGCTTCAGGTTTCCTCGGTATCTTGGGAAGCGTAGGCTGCTTTTGGCCGTCGAGACTAGTCTGGCTAGCCACGGTTGAGTGTCCCATTCTGGGACAATAAGGATGGCATCTGTTTTGTCCATTTGTATCTTTCTGGCGACTTTGCTAATAATGGTAAAAGGGGGAAAAATGTAAAAGAAATGATGTTGCCAATTTAGTGAGAAGGCATCTATGTGCCATGCATTTGGTTCGGGGTGCCACAAAACATATTTGTCCAGTTTAAAGTTATTACGTGAAGCAAATAAATCTATATCCGGCAAACCCCATGTGGAACAGATTTCTTTGAAAATTGATCCGTTTAGTGACCACTCTAAGTGGTCATGGAATTGGCGACTCATCTTGTCTGCTAGAATATTCTGCGTACCGGGTATGTGTGTTATTGTTAACCAAACCTTAAACTTTTGAGCCCAATTCCAAATGAGTAGTGCCATTTCGTTACACTGTATTGATTTTGTACCTCCCAAATTTCTGACATAAGCCATCGCTGTGGTGTTATCTGTAAGGATACATACATTATGTTTCGGTACTTTAACAAGGCTTGTTAAACCTAAGTAAATTGCTCTTAATTCTAAAACATTAATATGATCAGAAATTTCAGATTCTAGCCATCTTCCTCCTGTTGCTACATCATTGCGATGTGCCCCCCAACCTTGCAGTGATGCGTCAGTTGTAACTGTAGTGTTGGGTTCACCCATTCTAATGGGATTGGGAGACTTATCAAAGTGACTTAGCCACCAAGTAATGTCGGCTAGTCCGTTTTCAGAAATAAACATTTTCTTTTCAAAATTACCCTTTGCTCTGGCCAAAGCTAGATTTTTATCAATTTCCAGGGACTTAACGTGTGCGCCGCCATATAAAATAGTGGGGGTGTACGAAATCATTATACCGATTAACACTGCCACCTCTCTTATCTTTGGCCTAGATGTGTCTAACAGCTGTATCGCTGTGTCCCGAAACTTATCTTTCTTTTGCTGTGTAAGTGACACGGTCATAGCCGTTGTGTTTAAAATGAAACCTAGACACTTAAGCTCCTTAGTAGGAGAAAAAACGGATTTCTTATCATGTATGAAAAAAACCCAACTTTGAGAAAAGTTGACATAAATCTTGAACGGCGAGCTCGCATTGTGTGGAAGATTGTCCCATAATGAAAGAATCATCAATGTATGGAAACATGCAATGACCAAGTTTTGCCATTTCTGAAAAAAACTGGTTTCAATAATTTAGTAAAAAGGCGTGGTGCACACGCCAAACCATTTGGTAGGCAGGTAAATTCAAAAAGCTGCCCATTCCAGACAAATCTTAAATATTTGCGATCTAATTCCTGAATAGGTACGGTATAGTACGCATCTCTTAAATCTACACTCGCTAGACAACAATCTGGGGTAATCAAATCTCGAGCTGTTTCTAAGGAAAACATTTTGAAATGTTGGTATTCAATGATTTCATTTAATTTAGTTAAATCTAAGATCATTGTTATGGTCCCATCGGGTTTAGGTGTGGAGAAAATATTTGAAATGAATTCACCTTTAGTATGTTTTACTCTTTTGATAATGCCTTTGGCTTCAAAAATCATTACTTGTTCATTAAGTTTATCTCTTTCTTCCGAATTGAATTTATATGGAAAAGGTGCTCTTTTCTGGACAGGTAATTGTGTGAAAGGAATTTTAATGCCTTTAATTATTCCAAGAACCTCTGGGTTTGTAGTTAATTCTTGCCATTGAGGTAAATAATTAGCAATGTTGCCAGCTTTAAACTTGCTTACGTAAGTTTGCGTTTCCTCGGTGACCAATTCAGGGCCAGGAGGCTGAATTGTTTGTGTGGCGCTTTCTACTTGTTCCCTGGCTTGGGGAACTGTGGTTTGGGAACAAAATCCCTTCTGTAACCGCGGTTGTCGTTCCAGTTTGAGGGTTGTCTGTTGCCTCGACCTCTTCTCCTCTGGCTGTATCCGAAGGATGGTCCGCCCCTGAACGGCCTTCCTCCTCGTCTGTAGCGAAAATCCGTCCGGTTTCGCCTGAACCCGAGGGGGTTTTGGAATTTACGGCCCTTCTGTTCCGTGTTCTTGGCACTCTTATTGTCTACTTCTACTTGCTTGTAAAGGTAGGCGAGCTGACCCCCGAACATTTTGGACTTGTCCAGAGGTTTGCCTTTGATGGGGGTAGGTCCCGAATACACAGTGTATTCCTTGCCATCATTATCCGTCACTTTCTTTGACCTGGCGACTTCTTTCCCAGCGTCTGTAGTGACGGATTTGAACACGTTTTCGAACCTGTGATGCGGACATCTGTGCCCCGGGATGTGGGGACGGCGGAGCCGTAGCAGCTGGTGACGAATCGTAATCCGGAGGGGAAATGCCCACTGCTGCCGCGGGCGGCTTACTCCGCCCAGTGGCCATCGGTTTCTGTAACGACAAAAGGGTGTTACTTAAACCGGTATCATGTCAACTACACAATGTGTAAACCAGTAAACTGGGTTGAGGTATAAGGTACAGAGCTACGTGTATTACAACGCTTCAGTACAGGCGTGAAGCTAAAGTTTGCCGTAGGTGCATGGTAACGAAACCAACCAAACGGGGGGAGTCGATCCTTAGATCGCCCACTCTCTCTGTTCTGTACACTTCTCCCACCCGCGGCTACAACGCCAGCAAGTTGGAGAAAATATTACGAAACTCGGAGGTTCGCCTTAAAACCGGTCTGGGGTGTCTATAAAAGACACCCAGAAGCATCCCCAACAACATTCTCTATGAGGATCCGGGAGAATTTTCTTAGGAAATGAGCAGCTCGGGTTACCATTTCTCCCTGTCTCAAAAACAGGTTTCGATAGAACAAAGGACTATCGGTTTCGTTCGTGCCAGCGGCACCCAGTGTTCTATCCTCAAGTAAAAAACACGTACAAAGTCCAAAAGGGACCTGAGAAAGTTCTGAACTTTCATAATGTGATGCTATAATGCATCATAAACAATTTAAACTAAGTTTCCATTACTTACTTTGTGAATAAGTAGTCTTAGTAGATAAATCCTGTTGGAGCAACTCACAAACGTCCTCCCGTTGTGAGTCACTTATGCTAATTGCTGGACCCGGATGTGCTTCCTTCTCCCTAGCCTGCGGCTAGCCAGAGGCGGTATACCGAGGTAAAATATATATATATATATATACGTGTCGGGATCACAATAGTCATGGGTAGCTGGGCCAAATGGGGGTGGGTTGGTTGGTGGAGTTTTACGTTCTGGCAACATCTAAGGCCATATAAGGAAAGGTACCGACTTCTGACAGTGCGCGTTCATGGTGCCTTTATGGTGGTTCCCCTCTGGAAAATCAGGCTACCGGCACCATGACCCAATATCCCACTCAGTCATATTGTCCTGACACAGAGCTCATCAGTCCCTGCCCTATCCTATTAATGCCGAGCGCCAGGCTAGGAAGCGACAAGTGCTACGATGGTGCTACGATGGTGATACGATGATGATACAGTGGCGCTACAGTGCTTCTACGACGGTTCTACGATTCGCTAAGATTGTGCAAGGTTGTGGCTGCGATGATGCTATGGTGGTGACACAATGTGGCTACGATGGTGCTACAATGGTGCTACAATAGTGTTACAGGGCTGCTACGATGAGGCTACGATGGTGCTACAATAGTGTTACAGGGCAGCTCCGATGAGGCTACGATGGTGCTACGATAGTGTTAAAGGGCTGCTACGATGAGGCTATAATGGTGCTACGATAGTGTTAAAGGGCTGGTACGATGAGGTTACGATGGTGTTACAGGGAAGCTACGATGAGGCTACGATGAGGCTACAATGAGGCTACGATAGTGTTACAGGGCTGTTACGATGAGGCTACCACTAGGCTACGATGGTGCTACGATAGTGTTACAGGGCTGTTACGATGAGGCTACGATGAGGCTATGATGAGGCTACGATGGTACTACGATAGTGTTACAGGGGTTCTAGGATGAGGCTACGATATGGCTACGATGGTGGTACTCTGGTGATACGATGTGCCTACGATGGTGCTACGATGGCCTTACAGTTGTACCACGCTGCTGCAACGATAAAATCACACAGGTCCCGAAGCACCACGGGCACAACAAACAACCCGCTTCTCAATGCATGCCTCCAACCATACTACATGCGACAGGGGCCTTACATAATTTAGACTAATAATATACGACGCTTGCGCCTCATAGAGTGTTCCACTTAATTGGGCATAATACACGACCAGCCTCCTCACAGGGCGGACATGACTCATCCGGACCACGTGACTAATTGTGAAAGGTACCAGTGGCCAAATACGATTCACATTTCAGATCCGATCCCGCCTCTAGGCAACAGTTATTGCTGCGACTCGCTCTGTCCTAATTGGATGTTGGTTGGTTGCTTGTTGGAGTTTTACATCCTGGCAACATATAAGGTCATATCAGGATGGGTACCGACTTGTGACAGTGCGTGCTCATGGTGACTTCATAGTGCTGACCCATTGGGAAATCAGGCTGCCAGCACCATGACCCGATATCCATTCAGTAACATTATCCTGACACTCACCTAACCAGTCCTTGTCTTATCCTATTAATGCAGAGCGCCAGGCTCGGAAGCGACAAGTATCAATTTCATAAGTAATCGGTTTGACTCGACCACGAACCGAACTCCCGATCTCCCACACACGAAGCCTGCGCTCTACCGCGCCCGGTGCCCTAATTGGATGATTAGGAATAAGGGGAGGGAAAATACAAGTCAGGTCTATTGGTATTTACACAGTGTTCAAACGGAAACTCTGTCTACATAGATGAAGGTTTTATATCCATTGTAAACTGATATATGTGACGTGGGTAGTTTTTCTCCCCCGCTAATTTACTGGGTTTTATGGTTCGTGTTCGAGTATTACCAATATGGTTCGTTATTAGTTCGTCCTCGTTTATCCACTGGGCGTAATTCCAGCTTCTTAGAATGTAATGTTATTTTACCTTTAAGGATGATAGGTGGCGGATTTGGTGTGCCTTGCAATAGAAAATAATTGTCCTACCTGTACATTCTTTCTGCAGTGTACTGATTACATTTACATGGAAACCGTGTCCATTTAAATGCACGTATATTTCGCTTTTAGTACGTCATTGTAATATTCAAAATTCCATTAAATGTTAGTACTAGTATATATGACACACACATGCAGACACACACACTCTCACACACATACACAGACTCACACATACACACATTCACGATTTGATGATTGATTGATTGATTGATTGGTGGTTGCTTTACGCCGTGTCAGCAGCATAGGCCATGCCATATTAACAGCAAGAAATGTTTGTTCTTTGTTCAAACCATCGCTTTTACATGTGAAAGAAGACAAATAGACACTCATTAAATTAGAAAGCTCACAATCATATATTTGTGGTCAAGGGAAACAAATTCCCATAGAAAAAGAAAAGTTTTATTAATAATTGATAGAATCTATTTAGTAAACTATATGAGGTGGTACAGTTCAGCTGCCCTCAAAAAGGCTAAAATGTTTTCCTGTTTTACCTTAATAAAAAGGTCATGCATACTCTCTGCAGTGTAGAACTGTTGGCGCATGGCCAAAAAATCAACGCAACTTAGTAAAATGTGTTTGAGTGTCAGCGGGGACTGACACCCAATACATTCAGGGGGAGGTTCCCCCTTGAGCAGAAAGCATGTGTAAGCCACGAGTGGCCAATACGGCAGCGGCTAAGGACCACTTGGTCCCGCCAACCTCCCGCATGAGTCTGTGGTGGTTTTCCCATAGATGGTTCAATTTCTTACACTCCCACATACACACACACTCACACACTCACACACACTCACACACCCTCATTCACACACACTTGCACTCACTCACACACACTCCCCCCCACACACACACACACTCTCACACACACTCACACACATACCTGCTAGCCTTGGGGGTTGTCAGAATTAATATTGTAATCAATGTCATAACAATCAGAACAGCGAGACAACCAGAAGGTATGATCTAATGATAGTGTATAAGCTTTCTATATGATAACACCATGGGTACGATCCTCTGCCGAGGAAAACCAACGATTTTAAATAAGAAACTCTCACTTGTTCTTATACTACCTGCACGTGACATAATTAGAATATGATAACAACTGCTTAATTCAGTGTCAGGACAAGGTGACTGAATGGCAACACGGCATCTCAGTGGGCCGCACTATAAAGCCACACCGCCACAAGGTAATATCGATTCTAACATAGCTTCACATGTTGCTTGAACGAATAAACTATCAATGAATCAATTTTCAACATAATCCCCTGAGCCCAACAATTGCACTTGATTTTGGAGGAGGTGGGAAGGAGGGGGGGGGGCGGTCACACAGAGACAGGACCACGTGACTGTCTTTGATCACACGCCACCTAGCGTATCGGCACGGAACTGGTACCCACTTCGGCGAAAGGATTCGTCAGGAGAAAAAGTTCACATATATTGACCTCAATGTCGATTCTGTTAATCATAAGTTCTCTAACAGTAACAGACCAAGCAAAGGATTCGTTGGTTTGTTGGTTGATTTTGGGGTTTTACGTCCTGGCTACATCTGTGCTCATATCATGACGGAATATATCCATCGAAACTCACTGTCATGCAAGGACTCTATTTTTTATTTGGATCTGCCACCCAGTCTTTATGACTAACATAAAAGCCAGTAATTAAACATCTTTAATATGATGGTAGTGATTTAACAACATATCTCAGCGGATCCGGTATGTTTATATATATTATGAATATATATTATAATTTATATACATTATATATCCATTATATATTATATATATGTATTATATCATATATTATGTGGATATAAATAATGGCAGCCCCTTAATGTTTCCCTCTAACCACCTTAACTTCGGGGCATTCTCTCCTCCCTACCTCCTTTACACTGTAAGCCAACTGTCACTCTGCACGCTTCCAAAATTCTTTCACTTTCAAGGTTTTATATGATTATATTATATATGTGTCGTGGGGGGTGATGAAAAGGGGAAATATTGCGCCGAGAGAGGGACTCGAACCCACATCTCTTTGCATTCCGGGCTAGTGTGCTAACCATTACACCACCTAGGCTCCCTGATATCACCATACTACCCACACCTGCCTGTCTATTTGATTAATTGCCTGAGAGGTCAGTGCAGACCACTACATTCGTCCCCAAGGAATTGTGAGTATTTTAATGCTTACAATTACATATATACAGGCAATGCACTAACACATACACAGGGTAGGTTCAACAACCATACAGCGCATAGCTTGTACAGGATCATGGTCACGGCAACCAGTGTCGTGGGGGGTGATGAAAAGGGGAAATATTGCGCCTAGAGCGGGACTTGAACCCACATCTCTTTGCATTCCGGGCCAGTGTGCTAACCATTACACCACCTAGGCTCCCTGATATCACCATACTACCCACGCCTACCTGTCTATTTGATTAATTGCCTGAGAGGTCAGTGCAGACCACTACATATGTAATAGATTATACGTAATATATATATTAAAAATCCTCTGCCGCGACTGACAGTGTCGCGCATCCGTTAGTATCGAGCGCCCCCAGTCACAATGGTGAACTCGAGGAGGTGTAGTACAGAATAATAAATACATGCATAACAAACTAACTTCTTTCCGCATTGCTATACTTTAATAACACATTATCCATCACATATTATATATATTAACCTTCTTCAATCTAAAGAAAACAGATCAACTATAAAATTCCTCATATATTTGTAAAATCTTTATTTTCATATTCTATATATTGGTGAGTTTTACATTGCATATGTATGATTATCTTTAATATTTCAGACAATTGTTAGTTTTTATACTCCATATATTTAAGATTAAAAAAAAAAAAAATTTACGTTATAGTCTTGTCGAGGTTGGAGGTTGGCTGGTGGCAATTTGTTACATTAGACACGTCCCCCACATACCTCCAGCCCCCACAATCCCCCAATCCCCACCCCCCTCCTCCTCTATTGAGGACGTGGCCGAGCGGCGTGTTCAATGGCGCCCAATGACGCATTACGTACGGAAGGATCCGAGTCTCACAGACCGGAAGTCGCTGCTGTCAGTACTAAAACAGCCCGTTGCGCGGCGCCACCGGCGCCGAGGTCGCTGCCTGAGCATGCGCATTAAGCGCGGCTTTGATGACCCGACTCTTCTCCCCCTGATTTTGTCCAATCACATCAATCAACGCAATCACGTGACATTCGATGGGAATCAGGTGATGTGTCTCGAAGGGGGTGTTTGTGGGTGGGAGTGTGGGTTGGTGGGTGGGTGTGTGGTGGATTGGAGGAGGGGTGAGTGGGGTGGGGGGTAGGGGTGGGGTTGTGGTAGACTGTATGCCGTCAACCAAATATGCTTCATCACTGTCTCTTCTTGCCAATAAGAAAGCATAGTCTTTAGACAGGCAAACGGCCATTAGTAGGAATTTCAGACTTTTCCCTTCATTTTTTCTTCTTCTAAAAGTACATGTTTGTGCCGATAGGTGGGTGGGTGTGTGGGTGTGTGTGAGGGTGAGTATGAGAGACGGACGGTGGTAGTTTTCAAGTCAGATAAACAGCTGAGTGGTTGCCACGGATAATGGGCAATAGGGCAACGGGCAAACATCACCGGGTTGCCATAGCAACAGCGGGCGTAGAGGAGCGGTGCGGTGGGTGTTTAGGCCCTTCAGATGTCCAGTGTGTCAGGACCCGTCTTGGTTTCAGATGTGCTCAGCCTGCTCGGCTTGGGGTCGCTTTTCAGTTAATGACATTTCCTTCAGAGACAACTCCCCCCACCCTCCTCCCTCTGCCCCCCCCCCCCCCCCCCCACATTCATCACCCTCTGCCCACCCAAACCGCATAGCAGACACACACTCACACACACCGCCATCCCCGTACACAGCTAGCCTCACTTACACACTCCAGAAGCTTCTGTTATCCTCAAATTCCCACCGCCTTACATACCCAACCCCTTTAGAGTAGACCACCCTTACCTCACTCTTAACTAACCCACTTACTCCACCCTTACCCCACCCCATTACCCCAGCCGCTTTACCCCATTCCCTTAACCCACCCTTACCCCAGCCTTACCCCACCCCTTTATCTTTTTGTTGTTGTCATCATCATCATCATGTTGTCGGTCGCGATGCGACAAAGACTGCTTTCATTCCTTTACTCCCGCTCTCCATTTAGCTCTCTTGCAGGGTAAATTTCAATTGCGGAGTCGTCTTCATTCCACCACTCCTTGCCCTATCCTAATAATGCCGAGCGCCTGGCTAGGAAGCAACAAGTATCAATTTTTAAGTCATTGATTTGACTCGACCAGGGTTCGAACCCACGAACCCATGATCTACCAACACGGGAGACGGATGCTCTAACTCATTTGGCCATCCCGTATTACCCCCTTAACCCCCCCCCCCTTACTCCATCCCCACACCCCATCCTTACCCCACCCCCTTACTCCTCACCGTTACCATGCCCTACCCCACCCTTTACCCCACTCCCGTATTCCAACCCTTACCCCACCCCGTTTACCCGATTCCCTTACCCTACCCATATCCCATTCCCTTACCCCACCCGCTAACCCCACTCCTTACCCTACACCCTTACCCCACCACTTGCCCTACACCGCTACCCCACATCCTTACCCCACCCCTACACCCCATACTCGTATCTCACACCCTTACTCACACCCGTAGCTCCCCCTTACCTCACATCACAACCTTATCCCACCCCTCTAACTCCACGTTTAACCTGCCTCTTAACCAAACCCCTTACCCCAGCCCTTACCCCTTACCCCCAGCCCTTACCCCTTACCCCAGCCCCTACCCCTTGCCCCCAGCCCTTACCCCTTCCACCTCCCTTGTCCCACCCCCTTACCCCACACACTTACCCCACCCTTAATCCCACACATTCCCCTCCTTCCCAAACCACCATCAATCAAAGAAGAGAAATACTCTCATCCCCCCCCCCCTTCCACCCCTCACCTCCACCCCCTCCCACCCACACACAAACACCCCCACACACCAATACTTAAACCAAGCACCCCCTCAGAACCACCACTTGAACGTGGTGCGTTGTGGCAACTTCCTAGTACTGTTCATGTTAAGAAATAAAAGTCCATTCCTGTAAAGTCGGAGGGTGGCCCTTCTTTGAGGGGCCATGGCCCTTCTTTGAGGGACATGTGCCATTAGAGATCCTGTGAGGGCGCTGAGCTGCTCTGAGAAGGTTCACAGCAGTGTGTAGATGCTCGACATCAGAGGGCGCCACACATCCCAAATAGGGTTAGCGCCGTTAGCCAGGGTTATTGCGGGTGGACCGGAGCAACATCCCCCCCCCCCCCCCCCCCCCCCCCCCCCCCCCCCGCTTTCCCCCTAAACAACCAGCACATCCTGTCACTCCACTCTCCACCCGGAAAACTAGTCGCTCACCGTGGTCACGTCATTCTCCACCCGGATAACTCTACATTCATGGCGGTAGCTTCACTCTCCACCCAGACAACTAGCGACTCACCGTGGTCACGTCACTCTCCAACCGGATAACTCGACACGCATGGCGGACACTCATGGCGGTCACTTCACTCTCCACCCGGATAACTATCCACTCACCGTAGTCACTTCACTCTCCACTCGGGCAACTTGCGTGGTCACTTCACTCTCCTCCCGGACAATTAGGCACTGGCCTACCCACTCACGGCGGTCACTTCACTCTCCACCCGGACTAGTAGCCAGTTACCTTGGTTACTTCACTCTCCACCCTGACATCTGACCACCAACCCACATCATTCTCCACCTGGGCATCAACCCACATCACTCTCCACCGTGACGACTGACCCCCCCCATCCACATTGCTCTCCACCCGGACATCAGACCACCCACGCACATCACTCTCCAATGTAACATCTAACCACCACCCACATCACTCTCCACTGTAACTACTGACCCCCCCACATCACTCTCCACTGTAACTACTGACCACCACCCACATCACTCTCCACTGTAACTACTGACCACCACCCACATCACTCTCCACTGTAAGTACTGACCCCCCACATCAATCTCCACTGTAACTACTGACCACCACCCACATCACTCTCCACTGTAACTACTGACCACCACCCACATCACTCTCCACTGTAACTACTGACCCCCCCCACATCACTCTCCACTGTAACTACTGACCCCCCCACATCACTCTCCACTGTAACTACTGACCACCACCCACATCACTCTCCACTGTAACTACTGACCCCCCACATCAATCTCCACTGTAACTACTGACCACCACCCACATCACTCTCCACTGTAACTACTGACCCCCCCCCACATCACTCTCCATTGTAACTACTGACCACCACCTACATCACAATCCACTGTAACTACTGACCCCCCCACATCACTCTCCACTGTAACTACTGACCACCATCCACATCACTCTCCACTGTAACTACTGACCCCCCCCACATCACTCTCCGCTGTAACTACTGACCACCACCCACATCACTCTCCACTGTAACTACTGACCCCCCCACATCACTCTCCACTGTAACTACTGACCACCACCCACATCACTCTCCACTGTAACTACTGACCACCACCCACATCACTCTCCACTGTAACTACTGACCACCACCCAAATCACTCTCCACTGTAACTACTGACCACCACCCACATCACTCTCCACTGTAACTACTGACCCCCCCACATCACTCTCCACTGTAACTACTGACCACCACCCACATCACTCTCCACTGTAACTACTGACCCCCCACCCACATCACTCCCCACTGTAACTACTGACCACCCACACACATCACTCTCCACTGTAACTACTGACCAACACCCACATCACTCTCCACTGTATCTACTGACCACCACCCACATCACTCTCCACTGTAACTACTGACCCCCCACTCACATCACTCTCCCACAGACAACTGCCCACAGCGCTACCGTGTGTTTCAGGCTGATAACCAGACCAGCTATAGTTCCTTTAGAGAGACCCCATTTTGACCTTAAACTGCTTGTCACACTATGCCGGATTGAGCAATGGACAGACTTGCCAAGTCCGGTGTTGTTTGGGTGTGATAAGTATAAAAAATGTATTAAAATGTGTCAAAATGTTGTGATATCGGGTCAAATGAACGGACATGAAACCGACATGAAATGGCCATGAACAGATAGCCAACGGACGGTAAGCGGTCTAAACGGACTCAAACCGGACAAGAACCATAGACGTCAATCCGGCCACATCTGTTCCAAGTTTTGTGCATCTTCAAAACTTGTAATGGATCAGGCCGGATATCACCAGATATCACCGGATATGCAACAGATATGCAATGGACACAAACCAGACTTTGCCGGATATCAACAGACTTTGTTCGGTTCCTTTCAATTTCCCAAATCCAGTGATGTGTGACAGAGCCTTAACTCTTCATTTTCTTCTCTTCACAAGAAAATGCAATATTTATTTTCTTACTTTGGATATTTCTAATAGTAAAATTCCTTTTTTTAAACAACTATCAGTACCTTAGTTCTTTTAATAATAATAAAATGTCATCTTTCTTTCTGCTAATGGGAGGGGCTGATATTAGAGTGCCCCATTTATTTTATTTTATTTTTTAAATTTATTTATTTACAAGCGTATAAAGAAGGTGCTTTCTTTTATACCAACCATCAATGATACTTGGGTTTATTTAATGAACATTTTCCTTTTATTTCCTAATACATATTACAGGGCGCGGTGCCCGAATTGGTACAGCGCAGGCCTCCCACGCGGGATATGGGGAGTTAAATCCCTGGTCGAGTCAAACCAACAATGACCTACAAAATTGATACTTTTCACTTACTAGCCTATCGGATCATGGTGCTGACAGCCTGATTTACCAGTTTGGCAGCACTATAAATTCGCCATGAGTGTGCACTGTCAAAAGTCGGTACCCATCCTGATATGCGTTTAGATGTTGCCAGGATGTAAAATTCCAACAACAGATCGACAGTTATGAATAAAGACAGAGAAAATACATTAGTACGAATTGAATAGGAATTGTTGTTTGTTGGGATTTTACATCCTAGCAAAATATCGGGACAGGTGAATAGGGAAAGAGTGAGATAAAATCAAAGCCCCAGTCGGGGAGTGGGTTATTTTAGACTGGCAATGTGAGAGTTAGTCAGTTGGGAAGAGGGAGACGGCGGCGCAGTGGGACACAATGCGAGATGTGATATATTCTAAGGGTGGTACTTGTGGGTGGGGTGTAGGGGGGCACCTTTGGTGTTGAAGTGACCTTCAGGGTAATCTCATCTCTTCAGGGTAACCTAATCCTGTTGCGGGCAGTGGTAAAGCAGGCCTCAGTGTGTGCTAAGATTGGTTGCTGGTTGGAGTTTTAAGTCCTGGCAACATCTAAGGTCATATCAGGATGGGTACCGACTTGTAACAGTGCACACTCATGGCAGGTTTATAGTGATTCCCCACTGCGAAAAAGGCCACTGGCACCATGACCCGATACCCCACTCAGTCACATTATCCTTACACCAAGCCAAACCAGTTCTTGCCCTAATCTAATAATGCCGAACACCTGGCTAGGAAGCGACAAGTATACATATTTAAGTCATTGCTTTGACTCGACTAGGGTTCATTTGAATCGCACGATCTACCAAAGCGGGAGATGGATGCTGAACTCATCCGGTCATCCCGTCTGGTCTCGGCGGCCTGCTAAGAAGGATTGCTGCTGCTTACCGGCAATTCGTGTGGACCAGCGTCGACGTGGGCAGGATGCTGCAGCCTCGGTTTGACCACGCGTCTGTCTGTTCGTCCCAGTAGACGCACTGCCGCTTCCACATGCGCAGTGTGTACGTCCGCTCCTGCACCTCGCCTGGACGTGGTCGAGCGCTGTTGAAGTGTGCGTCCACAACCCCGAGGTAATACGTGACGCTCTCTGCAATGACAGATGGTACAGGTTCTTTGTAGTGGTTTGTGGTTTGTTGTCTTTGAAGTGTTTTATTGCTCGGATTTAGATGTTCTTTTTTGTTTGTTTGTTTGGTTGTTTGTTTGGCACCCCCCCCCCCCCACTCCTGCGGAACAACAAGGTTATATGACACTACTGTACCATATTGTTATGGAACTTTTGGGTTTCAGAATTTCATTGTGTTACATGGTGCAAATTGTCTATTCAACAGGTATTGTACACCTTATTCTATATACCTTTTGTGTAAATAATCCTGAATTGAAAAATGGCTGGAAGACCAGTGCTTCGGCACTGACAAAAGACTTATTCAGCAGAATAAACATATTTACCAAAAAAAAAAGAAAAAAAAAAGTAAAACATCGACTATTTGGGGTCATACATATCTGAGTAAAAAATTACATTTCAAACATGCTGTCGGCACCTAATAACTGGTATTACGCACATGGTAGCAAAAATAGTTAAGCACTGAATGAGAAGCAGAAATGGGGGAAATATGCGATCGGTGTGTGTGTGTGTGTGTGTGTGTGTGGATGGGGGACAACTGGATAACTTAAGCCTAGTAAGAGCGAGAGAGAAAAATGAGTGGGCGGGAAGGGGGAGGAGCGGGATCGGGTGAGTGGCGGGATGGGGGGAGGGTGGCCGGAGGGGGCGAGGGGGAGTGAGGGGGGGGGTAGGAGGGAGTGGAATGCGTGGGAGAGGCTGGAGAGGCGGGAGGGGTGGGAAGGGTGGGAGGGGTGGGAGTGGTGGGAGGGGGCGGGGGTGGGGGCGGGAGAGGCGGGCGGGAGAGGCGGGCGGGGAGCGGGAGAGGCGGGATAGGTGGGAGAGGTGGGAGGGGTGGGAGGGAGTGGAATGCGTGGGGGGGAGAGGGGGCGCGAGAGGTGGGAGGGATCGGAAGAGGTGGGAGGGAGCGGGAGAGGGAGAGGTGGGAGGGAGCGGGAGAGGGAGAGGTGGGAGGGAGCGGGAGAGGTGGGAGAGAGCGGGAGAGGTGGGAGGGAGCGGGAGCGGGAGAGGTGGGAGGGAGAGGGAGAGGTGGGAGTGAGCGGGAGAGGGAGAGGTGAGAGGTGGGAGGGAGCGGGAGAGGGAGAGGTGGGAGCGGGAGAGGTGGGATGGAGTGGAAGGGGCAGCAGGGGGCGGGGCGGGACAGGGCCTGAAGGTGGGAGCTATGGTGAACTAGCATTGTGATAGTTAGAGGGAGGGGTGCAGGTGGGAATTCTCGCACCCCTCCCACCTCCAACCCCAGAGGGAGAGACCAATAGAAATTGGGCTGTGAGACCCGAGAAACAAAGAGAACCAAAACGAGGAGAGGCGACGGGTTGAGCTATGTTAGCCTGGTATAGCAATAGTTGGTGGAAGGTGGACACTCACCCACACCCCCATCCCCAAACAGAAAAAGAAAAAAGGAAGAGGAGAAGAAGAAGGAGCAGAAGGAGAAGAGAAAGAAGAGAAAGAAGAAAAGGAGAAAGAAGAAGAAGGAGGAGAATAAATACCCTTAGAAAGCAGCTAGTAGTGGCGGCGTTTAGGGTGAGGTTTTAAAATTGAGATGACCCTTGAGGTTATTCTCATGATGGGTCTATTGTTGATGTGAGCAGGTTGATATTGATTAATTAGATAAGTCAGTAGCGCCTAATTGGCTACAGTGGTAAATTCAATTATGTCGGAGCAAATTGAATGACTATCCTGGCAATGCATCTTGTCAGTAACGTGGACAAGCAGTGTGGTGAATCCCCAAGAGGTCAGGTGTAGGTGTGGGGTGTGGGTGTGGGGTGTGGTTGGCCTGGGATGGTGGTGGTGGGGTGTGTGTGTGTGTGTGTAAAGCTGCATTAGCAATGGGCGAATTAAATAGTAATTTCAGCATTTCCCAGGGAAGCGTAATTTATATATAACACCGCATGTCTAGGGAAGGTAAGTAACAATGCTGGATTTCAAGGGGCTGAACTGAAAGGGGTGGGAGAGGTAATTAATAATGCAGGATTTCAAGGGGGTGAACTGAAAGCGGTGGGAGAGGTAATTAATAATGCAGGATTTCAAGGGGGTGGATGGTTGGGTGTTGGGAGTTTCACGTCCTGGCAACATCTATGGTGATATTAGGACGGACACCAACTTGTGACAGTTCGCATGTCCTGATATCCCACTCAGTCACATTGTCCTTACACTGAGCCAACAACCAGTCCTTGGCCTATCCTAATAATGCCGGGGGCCTGGCTAGGAAGCGCCATTTAAGTCATTGGCTTGACTCGATCAAGATTCGAACCCGTGGGTTTCAATCCCACAATCTACCAAAACAAAGCAGAGCAAAATCCGCTACTTAAGACAAAGGCCAAGTACTCGGGGTGGGGGGAAAGGGGTGTGTGGGGGGGGGGGGGGGAGGGCGGAGGGGGGAGGGGAGGCGATTGCCGCTTGCCGGAAACTAGAGCTCATAGACGCCGGCGCCATTAACCAAACCACACGCCGGGTGACCTTGCCCAACCCGCAGGCATAGCGCCAAAGGTCACGACCTGCGGCGACCACGTGCGTCGGACAAGGGGCCGACATTGGATCCGACAACGGGAAGCCTTTGTTTTAATGGTAGAACCAGAGGCGTTGTACTAAACAATCCGAGTACAACAGTAGGTAGGACTCATTTACACACCCATACCCAGACGTATTCCCACAACCCTCCCACACCCACAACCCTTGCTACAATCACACGCCCTCTACACCCACACCCCTCCCATAACCACACACCCTCCCACACCCCTTCCCACATCCCTCCCAGACCCACACGTCCCCATACACCCACACGCCCTCCTACACCCACACACCCTCCCACACCCACACGCCCCCCCACACCCACACACCCTCCCACACCCACACGCCCCCTACACCTACACGCCCTCCTACACCCACACATCCCCCTACACCTACATGCCCTCCTACACCCACATGCTCTCCTACACCCACACATTCCCCTACACCTACACGCCCTCCTACACCCACACATCCCCCTACACATACACGCCCTCCTACACCCACACGCCCTCCTACAGCCACACCCATCCCATAACCACACCCCCTCCTACACCCACACGCCCTCCCACACCAACACGCCCCCTATACCTACACGCCCCCTACACCCACACACCCGCCTACACCCACACACCCTCCTACACCCACACACCCTCCTACACCCACACCCCTCCCATAACCACACCCCCTCCTACACCCACACCCCTCCCATAACCACACCCCCCCCACACCCACACGCCCCCCACACCCACACACCCCCCACCCACACGCCCCCCACACCCACACACCCCCTACACCCACCACCCCTCCCACACCCCACCCCCCCCCACCCACACCCCCCCACACCCACACACCCCCCACCCCACCACCCTCCACACCCACCACCCCCCACACCCACACCCCCCACACCACCCCCCACCACCCCCACTCCCCCACCCACACCCTCCCACACCCCCACCCCCACACCCACCCACTCCCCTACACCCACACGCCCCCCCACCACCCCCACCCCCCCACACCCACCCACCCCCGCACCCCACCACCCCCCCTACACCCCCACCCCCTCCACCCCCACCCCCCCACCCCACCACCCACCCCCACCCACCCCATACCCCCCCATACACCACCCCCCCCCCACACCCCCCCCACACCCCCACCCCCCCCCCCCCCACACCCACCCCTCCCACACCCACCCACCCCCACACCCCCCCACCACCCCCCCCCCAACCCCCTCACCCCACACCCCCCCCATACCCCCACACCCACACGCCCTCCCACACCCACCACCCCCCCCACCCACACGCCCCCCCCCACACCCACACGCCCTCCTACACCCACCAGCCCCCATAACCACACACCCTCCCACACCCCTTCCCACATCCCGTCCCACACCCACTCCCACACCCACATGCCCCCCTACACCCACACGCCCTCCTACATCCATACGCCCTCCTACACCCACATCCCTCCCATAACCACACACCCTAGCACACCCCTTCCCACACACCCTCCCATACCCATCCCACACCCACACCCGTCCCACATCCACACTCGCTCCTACACCCAGACCCCTCCCCACCCACTTCTAAACCCACACCTCCTTCTTTACCCACACCCTCCCACACCCAGCCCACACCCTTCCCACACACCCTCCTACACCCACACGCCTCCCACCCCCACAGCCCCTTCTAAACCCACACCCCTCCCACACTCATACCCCCTTCTAAACCCACACCTCCTCCTACAACCACACCCCTCCCACACCCACACCTACACCCACACCTACACCCAGACCCCTCCCACCCTTCTATACCCACACCCCTCCCGCACCCACCCACACTCACGACATTTCTGACATCCTAATTACCATTGCCTACAGCTAATTGGCACGTATAGACAAAACACACAACAATGGAGAGACATTTCCAGCTGGAGGAATGTAAAGGTGATTAGTGTGAATGAAAGCACATTTATTAATACAGCCAAATACCTTGTCTAGATTGTGATCCTACCTGTCCAACTTAGACACTGATGAGCTCAGTAAACAGTTATTACCGCATACAATGACTAGTGAGTCGCTTTAATATCCCCTGTCACTTTTGAAGTCTATGATGTCAAGTATTTCGACACCCCAATTAAATCGGATTTGTTTTATTTCAGATAACTCAAAAGGTGTTTCTTTAATAATAATAATATGGCAGGAACTCCAAACCACCAGCCTATGATGCTTTAAATTGTAGACGTCCTCATCGACATCTATTTTTTTTAGGGGGGGGGGGGGTAAATGATCATTTTATCCAGCGAATAAAGTTGTTGGTTTTTGTACGTCGAGGCACTGGACTTCCGGCCATATTATGTTACATTCGTTCACATATATAATAATTAATATAGTCTATTTTCAATTTGAAAGCTGCCTTTGCCTTTTCCACTTCTCTCCCCACACTGCATATTGTCTAGCTTTAATCGGCTAATCCGTGTGTGGCAATTCAGAACGTGACCTGCTCAGCACCCACCTCCACCTTCACCTCCCTACCCACCCCACCCCCTCACCCACGAGCAGCTCTTACAAGTTACAGCTGAGCCACCAGTATTATCTCTGGATGGATACCACGTGGGAGTTGGAGTTGGTGCAGGCGGGTGGGGGGCGGAGGCTGCTGCTGGGGGATTTGAATGGGGAGGGGGGAGGGGCAGAGGGGGAAGGGGGGAGGGAGAGGGAGGGGGAGAGGGAGGGGCAGTGGTATGGGCAGGAGCTAGGGATGGGGCAGAAGGAAAGAGAGGAGGGGAGGGGAGGGGAGGTGGGAGGAGGGGGAGGTGGTGTGGTGGAGGAGGAGGCGGAGGGGGGGAGAGGGAGAGGGAGGGGAGAGGGGGGGGGGAGGGGGGGAGGGGAGAGGGGGGGGAGGGAAGGGGAGGGTGAGGGTGAGAGGTAGGGGCATGGGCAGAGGGAGGAGCTGGGGAGGGGCAGGAGGAGTGGGAGTGGGGGGGGGAGTGGGAGGGGGAGTGGGAGGGGGAGGGGGAGGGGGAGCGGGAGGGGTAGGGGTAGGGGAGGGGGGACGGGGAGGGGAGGGGTAGGGGTAGGGGAGGGGGGACGGGGAGGGGAGGGGGAGGGGTAGCGGGAGGGGGAGGGGCAGGGGGAGGGGAGGCGGGGATGGGGAGGGGATGGGGGAGGGGGGCCGTTGACAGTAGGGTGGGTGGCTGGTATGTATCTACCCACTGCCATCCCCCTTCCATCCATTGATGGAGTACCTAGTGACATGAGCACATTATAAAACCATTTATAAGTCCCATCAAATCGATGCCTTTTCTATTACAGTAACCGTCGGAGATTTTTTTTTTTTGCCGCCGCATTACCTGAGTTGGCTAGGACACACAGATATATATGCACATACATAAATATATACATATACACATACGCACATACATAATATATACACGTATATAGATACATACACACATTCATACACGCATACATATGCACATACACATACATATACACACCACATTAACATCTGCACCACATTAACAGCCACACCACATTAATATTCATACCGCATTAACAGCCACACCACATTAACAGCCACACCACATTAACAGCCACATCACATTAACAGCCACATCACATTAATATCCATACTGCATTAACAGCCACACCACATTAACAGCCACACCTTATTAACAGCCACACCACATTATAATCCATATTGCATTAACAGCCACACCACATTAACAGCCACACCCCATTAACAGCCACCCCACATTAACAGCCCCACCACATTAATAGCCGCACCACATTAACCGACACACCACATTAACAGCCACATCACTTTAACAGTCACACAACATTAACAGTCACAACACATTAACAACACCACATTAACAACACCACATTAACAGTCACACCACATTAACAGCCACCTCACATTAACAGCCACATCACATTAACAATCACACCACATTAACAGTCACACCACATTAACAGTCACACCACATTAACAGTCACACCGCATTAACAGTCACACCACATTAACAGCCCCATCACATTAACAGTCACACCACATTAACAGTCACACCACATTAACAGTCACACCACATTAACAGTCACACCACATTAACACCCACATCACATTAACAGTCACATCACATTAGCAGCCACATCACATTAACAGCCACATCACAATAACATCCACACCACATCAAGCACCAAACCACATCACGACACACTACATCAACAGCCACACCTCATCCAGCACCACAACGGGGTGGAACTACTACTAACACTACCCAGCACCACACAGCCTGCAAAGCGCGAGCCAATCAACTGCCACACGGTGTCTCGCCATGTCCCGCCGTGTCTCGCCGTGTCTCGTGAAATCACGCGCAATATGGCGGACTATACCATAAGCGCAGGCCGCCTCCTGCCAGGTATATAATAATACAGGACCATCTACACTGATAAAACCGCGCTCTGATCACGTGTGCCCACCTTCACTCCAACCACTGCTAGAAAATCAGGGATGAAAGTGATGTTCGACAAAAAACGAGGAAATCGGGCCGAGCCCTTGGCGCCAATGGTGAATTTCCGCGAAAACGCGGATTTTACCCCAATAGGATTAGCACTGTCAGGGAATCGCTGAAAAATGTAGGAAATCAGGTTGTAACTGTCCTTGTCGTGACTATATTATCGCCCATACTTCTTAGCCCATTCTTGTTTGGGTCTTATGTTCTAGCAACCTATAAGGTCATATAAGAGCGGGTTTCGGACTAAAATCAATTGCTGCCATATATAATATATATATAAATATTATATATATATATATATACATATATATATGTAATGTCAAGAAAAAATCCTCCGGTGCGACTGACCATGTGGTCCCTCCATTACTGACGAGGAAGCCTGGTGGCGGCGCCACCAGTCACATGGGTGGAGTCAAGAAGGCATAGCACAGAATAATAACATATAATAAAATATCATTAATTTCCGTCCATGCCTTTTATACTCGCATAATGCTTTATACATCACACATATATAGAATATATTTACATTTTGAGAATGCTAACCAGTGAATATCAACAATCGCTGAAATCTTCCATCCCTGATTCGTCTATTGGCCGGAATTAAACTGACCTGCTCGGACGGGCCCCTTAACTGCTCGCGACAACTGCTCTTTTTTTTCTTCTTGAAGATTTATACTGCCTATTATGAATAAGCCTGAATAGACTTGTTTTCACCATTAGACAGTTTTGTCGATAGAAAGCCCAAGCCTACACTTTTACCGACCCAAGGAATTTTTAACCTCCCACACCACATAGACATGATATGAGAGCAACTGGCCTTTGATGACGCTGTAAGTTATCCACAGCGGTGGAAATCCAAATTGGCAGAGGTGGGGGCACGGGGAATCGAACCACCGACCTTCAGATTAAAGTCAGACACTCTAACCACTCCGCCACAGAGAAAACATTATAATCCCAATTCCCCTCTGATGTAGACCACCCGGAGCTGCTCAGATAACTCACCGAGCAGCACCCACCCCCATCCACCCGCCGACCAGAGCAGAATTAAAACCGACGGTGCAGGCACTGACTGTGACCTGGCGCGAGCAGCTCAGCGTAACGCTAAGCCGAGCAGCTCAGGTGAGGCGCAGGCGCAGTGCAGGAAGAGGGGAGGGGGCGGCTCGGGGTTTGGGTGGTGGAGACAGCAGAGCCGTGGGTGCATCTGTTAATGTGAAAGGTCCATAGGATGAGAGATGGGCATGGCGGCCGGAAAAACGGAAGGGCCAGATAAGTAGGGATGGGGGGGGGGGGGGTCTTTGGACGACTGGAGTTTTTTGGTTGGTTGTTGGAATTTTACGTCCTGGCAACACCTAAGGCCATATTAAGACGGGTACTGACTTGTAACAGTACACACTCATGACAACTTTATAGTGCTGCCACACTGGGAGACCAGGCTGTCAACACCATGACCTGATACACCACTCATTCACATTATCCTGATACTGAGCCAAACAGTCCTTGCCATATCCTAAGAATGCCGAGTGCCAATGAAGCGACAAATGTCAATATATTAGTCATCGGTTTGACTCGACCAGGGGTTTAACCCGTGTGTTCGAATCCCAAGATCTACCAAAGCGGGAGACGGACGCTCAACTCATTCGGCCATCCCGGTGTGGCAGTAAATCGCAAACCCCTGGAAATTGCACACCCCGGGGTTTGCGATTTACTAGGAAATCACAAACCCCCCCTGGAAATCGCAAACCCCCCTTTTTGTTTTGGGACCGATTCGGGCCAAATCTATAATCAATGCGACTATATTTAACAGAATTATATACTCAAATCGTGAAATTTCATTAAATTAACCCTAAATTCGAAGCGTTATTAAGGCTACCCGCCGCTGTCACGGTTTA
This sequence comes from Branchipolynoe longqiensis, assembly GCA_030323885.1. Lineage (NCBI taxonomy): Eukaryota > Metazoa > Annelida > Polychaeta > Phyllodocida > Polynoidae > Branchipolynoe > Branchipolynoe longqiensis. The sequence continues at coordinate 35,571,056 of CM059196.1, read as the reverse complement.
AAACCCCGGCCCGATCGCAGCCCCTGCCGTGGCCCATTCGGCGGCGGCGGCGATTTGTTTACTTTACGTTCGTCGAGTTTAGGGTTAAATTGGTCAAATTTCACTTATTTGGTTACCAATTTAACCCTAAATTCGAAGCGTTATTAAGGCTACTGCCGCATTGGCGGCGATATTACTAGTTATATTTTCGAATCGACGAACGTAAAGTAAACAAATCGCCGCCGCCGGTGATGCGGATTCCGAGGGACACCAGTTTGACAGGGACACTTCCATTCAAATGCATTGTTAACGGCCGTGAGCAAATCTTCATACAGAAGAAGTCAAATATGTCCCAAATTACACCATCTAGAAATAAACCGCTTGGAACACATATAGAAAACATGTTTAGCAAAAAGATTATATTAAATTGATACAGGTAGGGTTCTGGATTTCTATTAATTTGTAATAAAATTGACGTTTTGCACTGCGCTTACTGTCAAACTCAAGGCATTGTCAATGGCCGTGAGCAGTCTTCATACAGACAATACAGAAAAAGTGAAATATCTCTAAAACAACACCACCTACAAACAAATCGCTTGGTACACATATAGAAAACATGTTTAGCAAACACATTATATTAAATTTATAAGGTTAGTGACGATGCTGTTCGATTTTTAACGCGTGTGCAGAAGCGATGTGTCCCTGGGAAACTGGTGTCCCTGGGAAACTGCAACACCGCCAGTATGGAACGTGATGTCGATGCGGCGGCGATTTGTTTACATTACGTTTGGCGATTAACATCGCCGCCAGTGACAGGGGGTTTGCGATCTCCAGGGGGGATATGCGATTTCCTAGGAAATCGCAAACCCCCCATGCCCATATATGGCATGGGGGTTTGCGATTTCCTAGGAAATCACAAGTGGGGGTTTGCGATTTACAGGGTTTGCGATTTCCTGCTACACCGGCTGGTACCCTAGCCTGGTTCATAGGGTCAGATAGATCTAACACAGAAAGTGCACACAGTTAAACACTGGTGAAATGCTGGCAAGCTTAAACTGGTATTGCCCGGCCAGAAGACCAAAGCCACGGCACTGACAAATAAAATAACCCTGTTTAATGAATAGAATTACATTAAAAAACAACTCAAAACAAAACAAATTGTGTGTGGTCACGTGGCCGCTGTTGCCCACTTGCCACAACTGCCTTCACACGCGCCACTGCATTCCGTCATCACACCGCTACATCACCCCCCCCACCCCCCCCCCCCCCCCCACACACACACACAGTGACTGGCACCTGCGCAGAGCCATCGCTGGCCCCCTGATTACCCAGCATCCCCCGCGGTGCCAGGTAGGTGTTTAGCCGGGCACATGTCCTGGTTATTCCATAGCGCCAGTTTATGGTGCTTAGCCAGACTGCTGCAGGCGTGGCGCCCGGACGCCGGGGCGTCGAGGGTCAGGTGCCGAGGGCAAAGCATCGGCGCCCCACTGAGGGAGGGACCGGCAGAGGGGCGGGGAAGAAGAAGCTGGGGTAAGGGGTAGAAATAGATTGTTTGTTTGTTGATGTTATGTGCTATATAAATACATTATATTAATATTATTAATGGAGTGCCAGTAGTGTCTCGCCAACTGAATGTTATTATGGCCCGAACCGCTGATGCCAGCAGCCTGGGCGACTTGGGTTTGTGTGTAGTGCGGCAAACTCACAGCGAGCAGCCGCCAAGCTGGCACGAGCACTACTCTATCGCTGTCACTCCCGTTGGAAATTTTGACCATACAAAATAAATGGTAAGTTAGAAATATTGGCCAGCCAGAGATAATGTTCTCAACCAAATAATTGTGTCTGTGTTATGTGTCACGGAGTGTTAAATAATACGTCCTAGCAACATATAATGTCATGTCAGGACTGGTACCAAATAAGTCCCTTCCGCCCCTTTATTTTCGCATAATGTCGTCGTGAATATGGCTTATGCTGCTGACATGGCGTAAAGAAACCACCAATCAAGCAATCATCAATTCGCATAATAGGTTGTACATCACATATATAGTGTAGAAAATGAACAAAGGGGAGAAGAAGAAAATATACAAATGAAGAAGTAGCAGAAGATATGGAGGACGAGTAGGAAAGGTTGTGGAGTGAAGGAAGAGTAGGAAAGGTTATGGAGTGAAGGAAGAGTAGGAAAGGATGCAGAGTAAAGGAAGAGTAGGAAAGGCTGTAGAAAGAAGGAAGAGTAGGAAAGGTTGTGAAGCAAAGGAAGAGTTGGAAAGGTTGTGGAGTGAAGGAAGAGTAGGAAAGGTTGTGGAGTGAAGGAAGAATAGCAAAGGCTGTAGAATGGAGGAAGAGTAGGAAAGGTTGTGAAGGAAGAATAGCAAAGGCTGTAGAATGGAGGAAGAGTAGGAAAGGTTGTGGAGTAAAGGAAGAGTAGGAAAGGTTGTGGAGTGAAGGACGAGTAGGAAAAGATGCAGAGAAAGGAAGAGTAGGAAATACTGTAGAATGAAGGAAGAGTAGGAAAGGTTGTGATGCGAAGGAAGAGTTTGAAATGTTGTGGAGTGAAGGAAGAGTAGGAAAGGTTGTGGGGTGAAGGAAGAATAGCAATGGCTGTACAATGGAGGAAGAGTAGGCAAGGATGTGAGGTGAAGGAAGAGTAGGAACGGTTGTGGAGTGAAGGAAGAGTAGGAAAGGCTGTAGAATGGAGGAAGAGTAGGAAAGGCTGTAGAATGGAGGAAGAGTAGGAAAGGTTGTGGAATAAAGGAAGAGTTGGAAAGGTTGTGGAGTAAAGGAAGAATAGCAAAGGCTGTAGAATGGAGGAAGAGTAGGAAAGGTTGTGGAGTAAAGGAAGAGTAGGAAAGGATGCAGAGTAAAGGAAGAGTAGGAAAGGCTGCAGAGTAAAGTAAGAATAGGAAAGGCTGCAAAGTAAAGGAAGAGTAGGAAAGGCTGCAGAGTTAAGGAATAGTAGGAAAGGCTGTAGAATAGAGGACGAGTAGGAAAGGAAGCAGGTCTGGCAGAAGAAGATAAATGACGGGGATAAAGGCCCTATATCGGGGCAGAGTGACGACGCCTGGAGGGGGCAAGGGGGAGGCGGAAGGGGAAGGGGGGGCAGGGGGGCAAGGGGAGGGAGGGGCTGAAGTGGGAGGGAAGGGCTGGAGGGGGAGGAAGGGGGGAGGGGGAGGGAGGGGGAGGGAGGGGGAGGGAGGTAGAGGGAGGTAGAGGGGAGAGGTCAGCTCGGTATAAGGCTAAATATGGCTAATTAACAACGTGACTGGAGCATACTCACCATTAAGCGCATGTGGAGGAAGGAACAGACTCAGTTTTTCTGCCGACGCCGGAAACACCTTCTTAAACTGATACCTGTCCGGCGTAGGATGCTGGCCGGACCTGCAAGACACAAGATCGGCAGCCTATCAGGGCAGGGGTTCCCATTAACTGCCAGTCACGTGACACGCGTAAAAACAAACAACAACTTAAAAGAAAACTAAGCAAAGACACCCGGCTAATCGCAAACCGGAAGTAGTGATGGACATAAGGGTCGGCGTGTGATGTGTACGTGTATATATATATATGAGACTGTCTGAAAAGGTGCTAAGCAATATGGGACAAGAATTTGTCCATAGTAACGATCAACACGCATTTGCTCAGGATAAACTGATTTGTTTTTTTACATGGTGTTTCATAATCCCAATAGAATACATATTGATTTGAAGCAAATGTCCTTGTGTTTTCAGTGTAACCGTTTCTGTGCTGTTTTGTGTCAATTGTTACTATGGACAAAAAAATGAAGAGCTAGCACCTTTTGAGACAGGCTCATATATATATTTATATATAGATAGGACGTAAGGAATTAGACCAGACAGGATGACCAAATGAGTTGAGCATCCATCTCACATTTTAGTAGATTGTGTGATTCGAATCCACGGGTTAGAACACTGGTCGAGTCAATCCAATGACTTAAAAATATATACTTCTTGCTTCCTAGCCAGGTGCTCTACATTATTAGGATAAGGCAAGGACTGGTTGGCTCAGTGACATGATAATGTGACTGAGTCAAATCAGGTCATGGCACTGATGGCCTGGTCTCCAGTCCCAGTGAGGCAGCACTATCACAAATCAGTTCCGGTCCTGCTATGACCTTAGATGTTGCTAGGTCTTAAAACTCCAACAACCCACCGTAAGGAATTAAGAAAGGAGGCTGAATTGACTGACTGCGCATGCGCTATACGCCGACAAACACGTGCGCGGGGAAAGGAGGGCAGTGGGTGACGTCATCATCACCACCAACGGCAACTTAAAACTTTTGTAGTTAAAACTTTATGTCTCCCAAGTTAAGCCCCCGATAATCTCTGCCTCATAATAATAATATTAATAATATCACCAGCAGACTGCGGATCAGAACCCTGACGTCAATGACGCCTGTGACGTCACGTTGCCCTGCAGCGTAAGGCGCTGACGGGATTAATCCATTCTGTCGGACATCCATTCAAACAGACGTGTCAGCCGCTGTCACACTGTGTGACAGCGGTGTCACACTGTGTGACAGCGGTGTGGGCGAGCGCCTTAAAAATCGTCACAATCATTTTATTTTGCAAACCACGTCAAATTTCCCACCGCCCTTCCCCCCCTCCCTCACCCCACGCCCCTCCCTCTCCCCGCTCCCCCTCCCTCACCCTTCCCTCTCCCCGGCACCCCGCTCTCCCCCCCCCCCCCGCCTCTCCCCCTGCCTCCGCCGCCCAGCGACATGATTAGGCGGCCGTCTGTCGGCCACCCCGCTCTGTGACTTACTAACTATTTGTTGACCAATTCGACGCGAAATAATCAATTTTACCCACCCACCCCCAATCAGGCATGGAGCTTGTGCACACAAGAGCTCTCCACACATTCTCACAATGGATCAAATAGGCTGCGCATTTCTGCTACAATATATAGATATATGTATATTATATTATATATACACACAATACTACCTGTTGTTAAATATGCATAGTCCGATGAAAACATCAAATTTTCAAAACCAAACCAATTATCTAGATTTGATTCTAGATCGACATATCTAACTTAAATACTGGTGTACTTAATTATAAAAGAAAATTGTCATGACATTAACACTGAATCAATTTAATAGAACGTGTTACTACATAAGCCTATGGTGTCAATGTTCGGGCGTGCTTGCCTAAACTAATTTGACATGTTTGCACTTCAAATATCTCAAAATTTAGCTATTTAAAATAAAACCTACTTCAAATTAAATTAAGATAAATTATAACGATCAACCTAATATATTTATGTACGAACAATGACAGAAACTCAAAACTATCAGCCTATGCAACTATAATGTTAATATCAATGCTACTTAAAACTGAAGTAGGGTAAATTATAACAATCCGCCTAATTTTTCATCCAAGAAAATTATAAACTAAAAAACCTCGGACTATGCAACTTTTATGTTAATATCAAATACAAAATACAAAATAAAAAAAGTGCCGACAAAGTGGCCGTAAGCAAACCACTGCAATACTTAAAGGATTGATTCCTCTAACCGCTGACAGGGGGCGCGGCGACCGGGGCCCGCCAATGCGCAGCCGCATAGCCCTTGTTGCCAGGACAACGGCAACCAGCAATGCGATTGGTCATTGTAACCTCATTACGCCCTGCAGCAAATGACTTGCTGGCCTCGGGAACACGGCCAAGAAGTGATCGCATTTGCATAATGAAATAAGAAGCGACACCGCGCGTAATTACGTTGCACAGGGCTACATAATTGCGTTTGAGGGAAGGTCACACAGTGCTGCCGAGAAGATTTTGGACGGGAAATTTGCAAGAATATCCATTACGATTTACTTTACCCCGCTGGCCAGCGCCAAGCTGCTGCTGGCGGTGGTGGTGGTGGTGGTTGCGGTAGTGGTTGTTGTTGGTGGTGGTGGTGGTGGTGGGGGTGAGGGTGGTATGTGGGTGGGGTGGTATATGGGTGAGTGGGGGTGTGGGGTGTGGGTGAGTGGGGATAAAGGGTGAGCAACGAACATATTACCAGCCCGGCGGGAGCGACACATGAAAAGCATCAGCAACGTGCTTTGTTTGATTGATTCATACTCGGACCGGCGATATCTTCTGACGGCGGCTGCGTACAACGCCGAGGGTTGGGGTGGGGGTGGGGAGGGAGGGGATGGTGGGGGTGGGGAGGAGGAGAGGGTGGGAAGGAGGAGAGGGGGCAGTGAGGGGGAAGGTGCCGAGGAGGGGGAAAGGGGGGGGAGGAGGGAGCAGGGGGGAAGAGGAGGGGGAAAGAGGAGCGGGGAGGAGGGGGAGGGGGGGAAAGGGAGGAGGGAGGGGAAAGGGAGGAGGGAGGGGAGGGGAAAGGGAGGGGAGGGGGGGAGGCGGAAGGGAGAAGGGGGAGGGGAGGGGAGGGGGAAGGGGGAGGGGGAAGGGGAGAGAGGAGGGGGGAGAGTGGAGGGGGGCGGGGGAGGGGGAGGTGGAAAGGGGAGGAGGGAGGTGGAAAGGGGAGGAGGAAGGGGGAAGGGACCGGGGAGATGGGAGGGGGAGGAGGAGGGGGATGGGGATGGGGGAGGGGGGGGAGCGGGAAGGGGGAGCGGGAGGGGGAGCGGGAGCGGGGCGGGGAGGGGGGGAAGGGGGAGGGAGGGGGAGGAGGGGAGGGGAGGGGAGGGAGCGGAGGGGAGGGAGGGGGAGGGGAGGGAGGGGGATGGGGAGTGGGAAGGGGGACGGGAGGGGGACGGAAGGGGAAGGGGGAGGGGAGGGAGGGGGATGCGCGACGGGGACTGGGAGGGGGAAGGGGGTGGGGAGGGAGGGAGGATGGGGGGCGGGGAGTGGGAAGGGAGAGGCGAGGGAGGGGATGGGGGTCGGGGAGGGGGAAGGGGGACGGGCCCACCGTGTAATGTCTGCCATCTACCGCCTTCTGCCCAGTGCGACCTGTCATTCTCTAGTCGGCCCCGCCCTCCCGGACAGCCCCCGGTATGACCGCCCTCTCAGGCAGGCTAGGCCGCCCAAAGAAGTGAATTCTGATCAGGACCACACCTGCCATCACTCCCAACCAGCGCCTCGCCGCCAAACTCTCAGTCCTCCAGCACCAACCACCTGTAACACACACCACACAGCATATCCGCCATGTACCCACTGACCATACCCAGACCCTGGAGTAGTATAACCCAGTGAAGAATAACTGGTTTGACCGTCTCAGTTACTCATCTTTCTCACTGCTATCAGGCAGATCCTCAGTCCTCCAGCACCAACCACCTGGAACACACACCACACAAGATACCCGCCATGTAGCAACTGACCACACCCAGACCCTGGAGTAGTATAAAGGGCGCATTCCATATACGCGTAATGCGTAATGCGACTGGGAATGCAAATGCGACAAAGAATCGAAACACCTTGAAACCTATGAGCTACATTCCATACACGCGTAATACGAATGCGAATGCGAAAGAAATCCATTATCCCGATCGCTCCATGTAGCGATCGGTGCATAATGCGTAATGCGTAAAGGTGGTGCAAATAGAAAAGCATCAGTCGCATTTGTCCATTGATATAAGGCCGGAGGAGGCGACTGATAATTACGGACAGCCGGGACAAGGTGGTGCGAACAGAAAAGCATCAGTCGCATTTGTCCATTGATATAAGGCTGGAGGAGGCGACTGATAATTACGGACAGCCGGTCTTCATGAGAAATATGAAGAATGGGACGGTGCAAACATGTAGGTTTATGCGGCGGACCTGTTAGGAAGCAGTCTTCATGAGAAATATGAAGAATGGGACAGTGCAAACATGTAGGTTTATGCGGCGGACCTGTTAGGAAACAGTCTTCATGAGAAATATGAAGAATGGGACGGTGCAAACATGTAGGTTTATGCGGCGGACCTATTAGGAAGCAGTCTTCATATTTGGGACGGTCCTAACATCCCTCGAAGCAAGCTAAACTGAGCCATGTTTAGGTCTTTTGTCAGTGCCGAAGCACTGGTCTCCCAGACATTTTTCAATTCAGGGTTAGTTACACACAAAAAGGTATATAATATTGACAACTGCATTGCACACATCATAACTACAGCCTATTTCAGATTGCAGTTGTAGAGAAATGCCGATGGTTCTGGCAAGTGTTTTATTAGTAGGACGGTGAGTATATGGAACTGCTCATAGACACATCAGGCAGACATTCCGAGCACTCTCATCTAATTTGCCTGTGGTCGGCCATGTGTTTGTGACCAGGTTGTGAGAATACTCCAAGGAGTGTATGTGTGTATGAGGGGGAGGAGGAGCCCCCTCTAATCCCCCCCCCCCCCACCCTCCCCACCCTCACACACATACTCAGGGGCCTAAACATGCACTGACATAGCGTTTTTTTAAAGAAACTACTAAACTAATGTAACCTAGAAAGATTAACTCATGAGTACAACATGCTAATTTCAAAATCATGACCAGGATGATCCTAAAGGAGTGGGTGCATGGCATGACTCTAATGTTCAGGGGGGAAATGCTGATTGGCGATATATATTTCCTTAGTATAACACAAACAAGGAACTTACATAGACCTGTCAAAATCAATATGCATACCAACATGATTAGACCTTCAGGCCTTACTAGCAACTAATGAAATTAACACGTTACAATAGAAATGCATAACAACAAATAAATAATAAATACAAAAAAGAAGGGAAATGGACTAACACAACGAATCGTAAAAGCTCGATTTAGGATTGTTTGCAATCTACAAAAAGTTACAACCCATACAAAATAAATCCAAATGTATTACTACTATTACTAAGACAACATTCAAAAGACTTGAATCAAATTGGTCTAGTGGGAGTATTGCTGCCCCACAGTGAAAACAAGTGAAAACAAGTGTTAACACACTTATCCGTTATGGGAAAGGTAAATAAATTCATCACAAAAAACAACAAAAAAGCAGCTCCAGAACGCCCGGACTTTCCCCACTAGGTGGCGCAACTGTGTCACCTTGGTTTTATACCGGGACACCTGTCGCTGAGGACCATTTGCCCAGACCCTTCTGCGGGGTGGGGGCCTTTCCCCACCAGGTGGCGCGACTGTGCACCTTGGTTTTATAGCGGGACTCCCATCACTGAGGACCATTTGCCCAGACCCTTCTGCGGGGTGGGGGCCTTTCCCCACCAGGTGGCACGACTGTGTAACCTTGGTTTTATAGTGGGACGCCCGTCAATGAGGACCATTTGCCCAGACCCTTCTGCGGGGTGGGGGCCTTTCCCCACCAGGTGGCACGACTGTGTAACCTTGGTTTTATAGTGGGACGCCCGTCACTGAGGACCATTTGCCTAGACCCTTCTGCAGGGTGGGGGCCTTTCCCCACCAGGTGGCACGACTGTGTAACCTTGCTTTTATAGCGGGACACCCATCACTGAGGACCATTTGCCTGGACCCTTCTGCGGCATGGGGGCCTTTCCCCACCAGGTGGCGCAACTGTGTCACCTTGGTTTTATGGCGGGATGCCTGTCACTGAGGACCATTTGCCCAGACCCTTCTGCAGGGTGGAGGCCTTTCCCCACCAGGTGGCGTGACTGTGTCACCTTGGTTTTCTAGCGGGACGCCCGTCACTGAGGACCATTTCTATACTACTACCACCACGCCACTGGGCGGCGAGCAGTTCAACTAAGGCAGTGAGGAAAAGGGCTGGCTGCACTGACCTCACATGCATGGAAGGCTTGTTTATTTGTTTGTTGTCACTTTACATCCTGGCAACATATCAGGATGGGTACCGACTTGTGACAGTGTGCACTCGTGGATTTCACTATTAAAGAAAAAGTTTCCAACTGGGAGATCAGGATGTCAGTACCATGCCCTAATATCCCACTCAGTCACACTATCCTGATACTAAGCTAACCGGTTCTGACAAATGCCAGAAGCTCAAAACAGGCGCATTGTGCAAATTTATTTTGTTCATGGTTTCATTCCAAATATCTCCAGAGATAACCACTTAAAATAGAAGTGAGATCTAACTAAAACAAAGTAGATTATAACTATCAATAAGTTGTGCAGCTACTTCACGTATTAGTCGAGTCAAATTAATGACTTAAGAATTGATACATGTCGCTACCTCCTGGTGTCTGGCTTTACTAGAATAGGGGGTGGAGCGTTAGAATGAGGAAGACTAATTGTCCGCAATTGAAATTGTGTGCGCTTAATCAACTAATGTACCAAAATAATAAAAACTAAATTTTAATTTAAAAATCTAATATATGTACCTAAACTCAAAACCACTAAGCTGTGCATCTTTCATGCGAGGCCACTTTGGATAATAGACATACTAACTACACAAAGCAGGTAAGTTGTCTGCTCAGTCACGTGACCAGATGGTATGCCCTCGCTGCTCCCGTGTCCGGGGAATACAAATAGTTCAGGCGCAAAACTCGACAAGCGCCAATCCAAAAATGTTAATAAATAAGCGATTTTTACATGAAGGTAATTTTAATTCTCACAAATTTCACTTTACATGTGATGAAAAGGTTTTCAGAGAAATGAACAAAAAAATATTTTACTCCCAATGTTTATCTCAATTCTTGGATTGGCGCTTACAGGGTTTTACGCATGAACTCCCCATTGTACGTACACACTGGGATACCTGGGCCACAATACCGGAAGTCACTATGACACAATACCGGAAGTGCTCGTGCGTAGGCCATGCCGCTGGTACCCCAGGAGGAAGCAGAGCTGCCAGATCTACTTACTACATCGGTTATGTCTCCCACCTTACCCCCACTATCCCCCCACCCAACCACCCCCCACACAAACCACACACCAAACATTTCTGCTGCATATGGCGTGAATGGTTTACTAAATGTCTGCGTATCGTAAATGTACGCATTATCTGATGACGTCACACGGCACTGGTTAATGTCGCTGTTCACGTTACGTATTCATTTTCAATGGATTCACTGGAAAAGGGTTGCTTGCTTGTTTTTTTCTTGTTGATTAACGTCCTAGCAACATCTAAGGTCATATCAGGACGGAAATAGCAAAAGCGTGATTAGTCTATATGTATATATGTCATGGGGGTGATGAAAATGGGAAATATTGCGCATCGAGTGGGACTCGAACTCACATCTCTTTGCATTCCAGGCCAGTGTGCTAACCATTACACCACCTAGGCTCCCTGACATTACCACACTACCCACGCCTACCTGTCTATGTGGTTACTTGCCTGAGAGATCAGTGCAGACTACTACACTCGTCCCCCTGGAATTGTAAGTCTTTTAATGCTTACAATTACATACATACAGGCAGTGCACTTACAGATATACAGGGTAGGTTCAACAACAATACAGCGCATAGCTTGTACAGGATGCTGGTCACGGAAACCAGTGTCATGGGGGTGATGAAAATGGGAAATATTGCGCTTAGAGTGGGACTCGAACCCACATCTCTTTGCATTCCGGGCCAGTGTGCTAACCATTACACCACCTAGGCTCCCTGACATCACCACAGTACCCATGCCTACCTGTCTATATGGTTACTTGCCTGAGAGGTCAGTGCAGACTCCTATATATATATAGGGGCCTAGGTTCCAGAAACGCAGGCGCACTGCGAGGTACCACCTGAGATTAACAATTTATTTTTATTAAAATATATGATGCTTCATAGCATTTGATTCCATCACGTTTTATTCCAAAAGTGTTTTTTTCATTCAATTGGCCAAATGTACGCGTACCACCTACATATATATCTTAAGCTGGGCTCCTCATATATGTGATGCACAACGGTTAATACAAGCATACATATACATAATGTTATATTGTTATACTCCTTAACATGCAACACTGTACCGATTGCGCCATAATGACCCACCTCGCCTCCACCGGATGTTGAGCAGTGTCAGTCACACTGTAGGATTGTGTTCATCTATGCATGACAGCATGCAGAAAGCTACACGAGACTGCCTACTTGCAAGCATAATTGATCAACTTTAATAGATGTCACGCACCACAAATACCTACGTGAATAACCTAATTTAGAGTTGGTCACCAAACTTTGTCACTTTCTATGCTCAGATATTTCCACAACCAGGCATCCTCTACTACTACCCGCACTCCATCGCACCCAACCTTTCACACCCACCCAGCTATTCATGTCCAACTTGCTATATATATACATATATATATATACTTATATATAATATATATAGGGCGTATAAAACGTTACACGTCTAACGTCTTGATATATAAAAGTTGCCAACCCATTATTCTCTTGGTTCTCTTTGTTATTTGTAGCCAGAACATATATATATATATACAGTAAAACCTCTCTAAATTGACCGATCTTGGGACCGACTTTAAGTGGTCCACTTAGGGAGGGTGTCGGTTTAGGAAGTTAGAATATGGTTAGAATGGTATTGTTGGGACCCAAATAAAACGATCGATATAGGGGAGTAGTCAACCTGTGGAGGTGGTCGGTTAGAGAGGTTTTACTGTATGTATATATCCACACAAAAAAACGAAACGTTCGAAAAACAGACGACAGCCCCGCTGCCCTGACCTCGGTCTGACCCACCTCGACATGACGTCACATCCATCTCGTCCAATCAGTGGGTGAGGTAAGCTGCGGCGGGTCACGTGACAGGTATAGACAGCGCTCCCTGGAGACGGAGACGCGCGGCGTACTGACAGTTTTATTAATCCAATCGAAGCTCCGCTTTGCCCGCCACTGATTGGCTGTGATGCTCTACAGCGCCACCGCTAAACTAATCAGCATCGAGGGCGGTCGTAACTGCGACTTGGTGGCCGTTCTTGTTTGCTTTGCTGCATGCTTCTAGCATTACATAAGGCCTGACTGGAGTGACTGCTTGTCTGGGTTGTGTGTGTGTGTGTGAGAGAGAGTGAGACAGAGAGAGTTTGTTTGTGTGTTGTTTTACGTCCTAGCAACATGTAAGGTCATATCAGGACAGGTACTGACTTGTGACAGTGCGCACTCATGGCGACTTTATAGTGCTTTCCCACTGGGAAACCAGGCCGCTGGCACCATGACCTGGTATCCCACTTAGTCACATTATCCTGACACTGAGCACACCAATCCTTGCCCTGTCCTAATAATGCCATTCGCCTGGCTAGGAAGCGACAAGTACCAATTTTTAAGTCATTGGTTTGACTCGACCAGGGTTCGAACCCACGACCCCACAATCTACCAGCACGGGAGACGGGCGCTCTAACTCCCCTCTGGTCGAGAGAGAGAGACAGACAGAGAGAGACAGAGAAAGAGAGAGAGAGAGAGTGTGTGTGTGTGTGGGGGGGGGGGGTTTAGAGAAGAGGAAAAAAGAAAAGAAGCTGGGAGATGAGAACGGGCAGGGTTCTCCCTGACTTCAGTTCCCCCAGTTCTCCTTCCTCCGTCTAATAATACAGTGAGTGATTTAGCAAAGTCTCGCGCTAATGCTACTGGTCCTGTTGTACTAAAGGACCGTCACTCATCCGGTCTGGTGTCTACTGCGAACTGCTCAGCACAACATGCGCTACATGTTACATTCATGAGCTAGTGGCGATTAAAGTTGCACAGTCTGATGGTTTTGAGTTTCTGAAATGTTCTGAGATAAATGCAATAGGTTGATCGTTATTATGTACCTTACTTTAGCTTGAAGTAACTTTTATTTTAAGTGGTTAACTTTTGAGATATTTGAAGTGGAACCATGCAAAATTAATTTTGGCAACTTTGTCAAAGCTCTGACCCCATAGGCTTCTGCAGTAACAGGTTTTATTCAATTGCCTCAGTATTCCCTTCTATGTGGTGACAAATGTTTAATAAGTTAAATATGTAGAATCAAATTTAGATAATTGTTTTGGTCTTGAAAATTTCATATTTTCATCGGACTATGCATCTTTAAGAATAATACAAGAAATGCTTATCATACCTGCCATGGTATTTGTGTGGTGCATTGGCATATATTGCAAGAACACAACACAAACTCCAACTCAAATCCCGCCCTGATATTACATTAGATGTTGCCAGGACGTAAAAATCCAACAACCAACAAATTCACCTCAAACCGTGAATAGGCAGTGCAGTTGGTTGGTTGTTTGAGCTTTACGACCTAGCAACATCTAAGGTCATATCAGGACGGTAATAGGCGGTGCATCTCCACAACTTAATTGTATCAGAAATCACAGCAGTCCTAAAGATTTCACACATGGAGCTTTTCGAGGATGTATTTTCATTTATTCATTCATCCATTCATTTAAAGTCTTTATTTCTTTATTTTTTAGCTCTGTCAGCCAAAAGATGCGCAATTTGACACCCATTTTTGTATTAACGCCTGTGAACTCGTGAAAATTGCACCCCTTTATCAATCTTACATTGAAACAACACTTACTTGTGTAGGTGTCGGGGGTGGGGAGTGGGGAGTGGGTAGTGGGGAGGGGGGAGGGAGCTAACCGAAACACTGCGTCAGATTTGCTAAATGGGAAATACTGCACACCCACATTACATGAATACATGCACCGTCTGAAAATGGTTCAATTTCGGTCAGGTTCGGCGACATTGACTGGCGATATATTTGGCAGCACGCCACCAACCAGCGCCCACGGCCTTTAATCGAGTTTCTTCGAGCCGAGCTGCTCCGAGCTGCTCCGGCGTGCCCCGAGCTGCTTCGAGCTTCTCCGAACTGCTCAGCGCGTCCTGATTAGATCTGACCGTCTATTTATACACGAGCGAGACAAATACCCGGCCACGGCCCAGTGCCCATAATGACTGCCGCAACCCTGCTCCCCCCCCCCCCTGTCGGCATCGGGCTCCACCCCCCCGAGCCCGACCCTCCACCCGCTGCCTCCGCCTCCACCCCGGCCCCCCGCCCTTGTCGAGGCGGTGAAAATGCGATGGCGGAACAGTGCCGGGTCAGTCAGCGCTTCATGGTAGCGGCTGAGCGATACATAGGCGGGAGTACCACCAGGGGGCGCAAATGTGTTATCTAAACATGACCCTAAGCTGAGCATTGAAGTCGGGCCAACCTCGATGGCAAAGTATTATAGTTTCAAATATCACTGCAGGAGTAGGTTTAATATTGATTGAAGTCAGGTAACCATCAAAGGCAAAGTATCACATAACCCAATCCTATAAGCTTTAACGTTGAAATTGGGCCAAAATCAATGGCTAAGGATCAAATTCAAATATGGCTATACAATTAGCTTTAACATTGAAATTGGGCCACATCAAAATGATAGTTTTAAATATCACTGCGTGAATATCTTTAACACTGAAGTTGGACCAACATCAATGGTTAAATATTACAGTTTCAAATATCACTATACAATTAGCTTTAACATTGAAATTGGGCCACATCCAAGTGATATAGTTTCAAATATCACTGCATGAGTAGCTTTAATATTGATTGAAGTTGGGCCAACAACAATCGCTAAGTATCATTTATATCCGTATGCAATAAGCTTTAACATTGAAATTGGGCCAACATCAATGGCTAAGTATCAACGTTTCAAATATCACTATGCAATTAACTATAACATTTAAGTTGAGGCACATCAAATAACATAGTTTCAAATATCACTGCGTGAAAAGCTTCAAAATTAAGGCTGGGAAAAAACCGATGGCAAATATCATACTTTCGAATATCACTATGCACTTAGCTATAACATTGAAGTTGGGCGACATCAAATATCACAACATGAATAATTTAAACATTGAGGTTGGACTTATTTCAATGGTAGAGTATCAGATTTTAAAATATATCACATGTATGCATATAGCGTCAACATCGAGACCACCAATACCCAAAACCATAAGATTATCAAATATCCCAACATAAGCATTGCGACTGGGCCAACACCACCAAGATACCCAAGCACTCCATTCCAAATAACACCCACACCAGCACCACCCCTGAGCAAACCCAACCTTCACACATCATAACTTCGACATATCACATAACCCCACCCACTGCCAAACTAATCCCATCCTCACTTCACTTCTTCTTCTGGCGTTGGCCGGACCTATTGTGCATACCGGTGAATCTGGAGGGACTGAAGTTTGGATCCCAGTTGAGTCAAACCAATGACTTATAAAATAGGTACCTGTTGCTGCTCGGTGCTTGGCATTATGAGATCAGGACAGGGACTGGGTGCACAGTGTCAGGATAATGTGACTGTGTGGGACATCGGGTCATGGTGCCGGCGGCCTTATTTCCCAGTGGGGCAGCACTATAAAGTCGCAATGAGTGTGCACTGTCACAAGTCAGTGCACATCCTGGTATGACCTAGGGTCTTACTGGGGCATAAAACTACACCAACCACCCAGCCTCCTCCGGCCCTCTCAGAGGACTGTGGTTGGGCTCCTTAGGCTGCCTTTTTCCTTCCTGCCCCCCCACCACTACCCCCCCCCCCCCCAATTCCTCTGATCACTACCCATGGGATGCCAACTCCCGACGACATGGGACTGCTTTCAGCATTGCCCATTCAGTGCTGCAGATTTGCAACCTTCAGCACACCAATGCGACTGAAAACTCCCCAAAAACTAAAACAACATATCACCCGAAAGGTTTCAGCATTAAAACAGAACACAACACTGCCGATTAGCAAAATAATAGCATTCAACTCAACCCCCTCCCCTATGACTTCCCACACTGGAAACGAGCGCTGTACCCACTCGGCTATGCCGCCCGGTGCTGGGAGTGGCGTGCGAACTCGGTATCGATTCGCTCCTGGTGCAATGTGCGTCTAAGGACGACATCGACTGCGTTAGCCTCGTCAGCATTCCTCCTCCCCCTACCCCCCCCCCCCTCACCTCTCACCCTCACCCCTCACCCTCACCCCTCCCCCATCTGGTTGTGGCTGCTGGCGCGTATTGACGGCCGGCTTGGAGACGTCCTGGGCGCGGTGTACAAGAACTTCCCATTACTTCCGGCAGACGGCGATAGCTCAAAGCGCCCCCCCCCCCCCCCCGCCTAAGTGCTATATTATGAGCGACACATGGGGTGTGTGTATGTTGGTATGTATCAGGTTGGTTTGTTGATTGTTGGAGTTTTATGTCATGGCAACATCTAGGGTCATATCAGGATGGGCACCGACTTGTTGGGTGGTTGTTGGAGTTTTATGTCATGGCAACATCTAGGGTCATATCAGGATGGGTACTGACTTGTTGGTTGGTTGTTGGGGTTTTATGTCATGGCAACATCTAGGGTCATATCAGGATGGGTACCGACTTGTTGGGTGGTTGTTGGAGTTTTATGTCATGGCAACATCTAGGGTCATATCAGGATGGGTACCGACTTGTTGGTTGGTTGTTGGAGTTTTATGTTTTGGCAACATCTAGGGTCATATCAGGATGGGTACCGACTTGTTGGTTGATTGTTGGAGTTTTATGTTCTGGCAACATCTAAGATCATATCAGGATGGGTACCGACTTTATGGTTGGCTGTTGGAGTTTTATGTTTTGGCAACATCTAGGGTCATATCAGGATGGGTACCGACTTGTTGGTTGATTGTTGGAGTTTTATGTTCTGGCAACATGTAAGAGGTCATATCAGGATCAGTGCCGACTTGTTGGTTGGTTGTTGGAGTGTTATGTTCTGGCAACTTCTAAGGTCATATCAGGACAGGTGACAAACTTGTGACAGTGTGCAGTCATGGCAACTTTATAGTGCTACCTCACTGGGTAACGAGGCCGCGGACACCATGACCTGATATCCCACTCAATCACATTATCCTGACACTGAGCCAATCAGTCCTTGCCCTATCCTAACAATGCCAAGCACCTGGCTAGGAAGTGACAAGTATCAATTTTGTTAGTCATCGGTTTGACTCGACCGGAAATTGAACTCCCGGCCTTTTGCATGGGAGGCCTGCACTCTAAATATAATATAATACATAACATATATATATGCATGTCTGGCTTTAACTCCTTTTGGGAGCTACACCTAAACTTAAAGGCTCACAACATATCGAAGGAGTGGTCTTTACCAAATCCTGGAGAGTCACCCCAACCCCCAACTCCACCCCCACCCCCACCCCGACCACCCAGCTTGGCAGTTGGTGGTCGGGTTCCAGTTCCCATGTTTTCCGCTAGGTGCAGTCTTTGTGCCTCCACATGGGTCCTGCACAGAGGTCGCTGGCAGCGCATAGTGGCAAACTGCTGAACTAATACTTTTGTAAACAGAGTAGTGGTCAAAAGGTTTAAAAAACAATGTTTTTAGGACTATCTATCACTGCTGCACACACAGATTTTGAAATTAGGGGCTATGATAGATGATCATTTATAATTATCATATATTATATATTTATGATAGTAGATGGCAAAATGATGCGGATATATCAACCCAGCTTCCCAACACTTGTTCTAATTGATTGCTTAGGAACCTGTCCTGGAAACAGTGTTGTGGAAGTGACAATATAAGCCATTACAGTTGTGCCTATGAGAAATACTCCTAATATCACTCATTGATATGAATTTGCTAAAAGTAACATAACTTATTTCATACAATATGTCATCCAATGTCATTAAGAAAAAAAGGTCTCAATACGTTAGAGTGTCTGTTGATGACACTGTATGTGAAGTGGAGTGGATTCTTTCCAAGAAGAAATCAAATTATACAATTTGGACTCAGATCATCCCATTAAATATCACTTTCACAATATATTCTGAATGAAACCAGAATCCAGAATAATTCCTTGACATATTTGCAACATAAAGTCGCCATGAGTGCGTACTGTCACAAGTCGGTACCCATCCTTATATGACCTTAGATGTTGCTAGGATGTAAAACAACAACAAACAAACAAACTTCTCTATGCATGCAATGCTTAAAGAGGGCACTGAAATGGGCATTTTGCTAATGACATTGTATTGATTGGCGCTGAAAAAAGTGAGTGATAATAGCAGAAAACTCATGCACCTCTGTGCCTGGCCTTTGAAACGAGCAAAGTAGCGACCTCTGTTGAAACAAAGGCCAGGGGACCAGGCTAGGCAGTTGGCCTCTTCCTAAATGCTTCCACCAGAGGGAGCCACTTGGCCGTGCAGTGCAACTTGGTAGTGAATGAGTGAGGCTGGGCCTGGTGGCGCCACCTGGCGTTCACGGATTCAATCGTAATTAGTGAAGTATCCATTTACAAGTGAATGGGTCGCGCTGAAAGGAGGATCAGTCTCCGGTAGGACACAGAAAAGCCCCCCCCCCCCCACACACACACACATGGTGGTCTCAGAGCACAGAAGTCTCCTCATGTCTGTATAAGTCCTGTTGTGTGCAGAGCTTAGTGTCCCCCCCCCACCCACACACACAGGTTATAGCCCATCCTCACTCCCACACCCACATCCACCCCTACCCACACTCACCCATATCCACACTCACCTATACTCACACTCACCAAAGAAACCACCACTCAATTAATCACACTCACCCATATCCACACTCACCCATACCCACCCTCACCTATACCCACACCTACACCCTCACTCACCCATACCCACACTCCCACACCCATCCACACTCATCCACACATACCCGCACCCACCCACACCCACAATCACCCACACCTTCACCCGTACACACACTCACGCACACCCACACCAACCCCCTGACTCACACCCACACTCATACTCATCCACAGCCACACTCACCCATTAGGGCCAGCAAAGAGGCGATATAATACGAGGCTTCTGGCCTCGCCTTCTAGCTCTGAAGTCTGCGGTTTTATTCTTTAGATCAGAAATAATATATTCTAATACCAGACATTAAGCCACTGCAGTAGATGCACAACAACACACACAGTTAAACAGAGACGACTACTCACACAACTACATATATACACACAACTGCACACAGACAACTACACACACAACTACTCAGACAACTACACCCATAGATACACACAACTACACACAGTTGCACATAGCTAGTCACATAACTACACACACAATTACACATAGAGATACTCACACACCTAGACACACATATACACAAAACTACACACAGTTGCACAGAGCTAGTCACATAACTAGACACAGATACACATAGAGCTAGTCACACAACTAGACACACATGTACACAGATACACACAACTACTTACATAACTACATAGATACACCCACAACCACACATAGTTGCACAGAGAGTTAGTCACACAACTACACATACAGTTAGACATAGAGCTAATCACACACCTAGACACACCTATACACAGATACACACAACTACTTACATAACTACAAACATACACACACAACCACACATAGTTGCGCAGAGAGCTAGTCACATAACTACACATACAGTTACACACAGAGCTACTCACACAACTAGACACACATATATACATACAGCTACTTACATAACTACAGACAGAAACATACAACCAAACACAGTTGCACAGAGCTAGTCACATAACTACACACAGTTACACACACCACTACTCACACAACTAGACACACATATACACAGATACACACAACTACTTACATAACTACATAGATACACACACAACCACACATAGTTGCACAGAGAGTTAGTCACACAATTACACACATATATGTTTTGTTTTTGTTTGTTTGTTGTTGTTTTACGTCCTAGCAACATCTAAGGTCATATAGTTATACAGAGAACTCCTCACACAATTACACATACAGGTACACAAAGCTACCATTGAGGTTTGTAAACATTGTCGGAACAGAAAGGCTGCGGACCGATGTATCTCACAAGATGCAGTGCATATGAAACGAGATGTTTTTGGCCAGGAAACAATCGCTTTGTGACACAGACAGTCTCAAAATAAACACTAAGTGAGTGAGTGATCGGGGTTGTCACTTGTAGCCACTAGCAACATTATTATAGGGCTGATCATGACGGGTACTGACTTGTGACACTCAAATGCTGACTTTACAGTGCTGACAACCGGGAATACGGAAGTAACTTGACACGCACCACCCTAATAAACCACAATGTGAACAATTGTGACTCCTGCTTAGAATCTGCTATATGTGTGTTACCTGTTAAATATAATTCAAATTTCAGTATTGAACACCAATGAACCGACTTCAGCGACGGTCAGGTAAGGACTGGATTAGCCTTTGAATCTAAAACCGGAAGTTAACTTTTTACATAGCGACGCATGCTACGAACGGTATCTATAGTATTCATAATATGCGCCCGTCGTCAGTGGTTTTGAATTATGCATGTTTCCGGCAACATGGACAATGCATTCTGGGATAAAGAATGAATAAAGACGTTCTGACCGATGTGCTTTACTGAAATGCTATCTAATAAATTCGAAGTAATCATCTATATACTCCCCCCCCCCCCTAAATGCAGTCAAAATATACATTTATGCCATGTACACAGATCTTTCGACGGTTCAATGCCTTTTGCTGAAGGTTTCAAAATTAGGTTGATTGGTTGTTGGAGTATTTCGTCCTTTCAACATCTAAGGTCATATCAACACAGCGTCGGCTGCGAATTAACCATGCCTATGTACACTTTCAGAAAAATATGGTATGTGTACATAAAACCCATCTCAGTGTTGATAAGTTTGATGTCCCCAACCCAAAACTCAATATATTTTTTTTAAATTTTTTATTGACAAGGTATTTACTCTGCCCATAACGTATAAGCTCCTGCGAGGGTGCTTGTTTTCAACGCTGGACAGCTGTGGTGCTGTCTTGGTCTGGTCCCTTGCCCAGGAGTGTGTACCCGTTTCTGCTCAGGCCAACCTTTTGCGATTTTGGGTGTTAGTAGGCTATGTTAGTTTCTTTGTATTTTTCCAGAGTTTTGTCTCATCTGAGTATGATACCTTAGCCTACTATGTACATCAACGTGGGTGTCAAGCAGCCTTGCGGGAGAGGATCCCGTCCCATTTTGGTTTGTTACAGCATCCTTTCACCCAACCCCTGTCCTTAGATAGTGCACCAGTGTGCCCCCCAAGACAGTCACTCACTCTATTGCCCTGGTCACATACACCTTAGTGAACGTAGTTGAACGTAGGTGAACGTAGTGAAGGCTAACATGGTTCAAACGTGGTGTAAGTATGTTAAACTATGTTGAAATATGTTAAGGTATGGCAGGTTTGGGTAAGGATAAATACGTTATGGTACGGATTAATATTATGGTACGGATGCCGTTACGTTCAACTATGTTTAACTACGTTCAACTACGTTAGCCTCTACTACGTTCAGCTACGTCCACCAATGGCTATGTAACCAGGGCTTCATCCAAGTATGCTATAGTACGTTAGAGTATGCTAGAGCTCGCTAGAGTATGCTAGAGTAACCTACCATCACATATGCAAATTCAGCCATGTCCAAAGATTAAATCGGAACTCACGACCCACATTATTACCAAGGAGAAGTATGGATGCCGGTACGTTCAACTACGTTCAACTACGTTAGCCTCCACTATGTTCAACTACGTCCACTAACGTGTGTATAACCGGGCCTTATATGTTGTGCTGTGGGTTGGGAAAATAACACTGATCAACTCTGAGATATTTGAAGTATGTATTATAGTAAACATGTGGAGACTGGAGTGAGAAGTCATGATTCCCATATGATCCTACTACTAGCACAGCACTTACAGCACGCCCTGCTTATCTGTCAACCAACGGCGGTCTTCTATTATTCAATACAACAGAAGGGGCTGCTGTGGCAGGCTTTGGCGCATTTAGGTACACACTAAGAAGGCTTTGCTCAGTTGGCTTTTGCAGCGCCAGCTTGTACCGATATAACATCGGACCAGAGTGTACTCTACTGTGCAGTACAGCACAGGTATGTATAATAGCCATTCTGATAAATAGGAGGCTGGGTAGGCTGGAGCAGTAGATGACTAGGACAGAATCCATCAGTCCATGGAGCTGAGTGAGTGATGAGTGAAAGGAGGAATATTCTGGGTTATTATACTCGTATAATTATTATACAGCATGTATATATATTTACATAAGGTACGAATAGTTTGGGAACAACCGAGGATAACTGAGGGAACTGGTGAGGAGCAGGGGAGGGGGCAGGGAGGGAGCAGAGAGGGAGAAAGCAGTGAGGGAGCAGGGAGAGAGCAGTGAGGGAGCAAGGAGAGAGCAGTGAGGGAGCAAGGAGGGAGCAGTGAGGGAGCAATGAGGGAGAAGGGAGGGAGTAGGGAGGGAGCAGGGTAGGAGCAGGGGAGGAGCAGGGAGGGAGCAGGGAGGAAGCAGTGAGGGAGCAGTCAGGGATCAGTTGGGGAGCAGTAAGGGAGCAGTGGAGGAGCAGTGAGGGAGCAGTGAGGGAGAAGGGAGGGAGCAGTGAGGGAGCAGTGAGGGACAGTGAGAGAGGAACGGGGTAGTAATGGGGGGGAGGAAGTTGGGGAACAGGGGAGAAGTGGGGCGAAGGGTGAGTAGCAGGGAGAGAGCAGTTAGGAGCAGTGGTAGATGAACAACAAAGTAATGGGGGAGCAGTTGGAGGAACAGGGGAGAAGTGGAGGAAAAGAGTGGGGAACAGTAAGGGACAATGAGGGACAGTGAGGGACAGTGAGGGAAGAACAGAAGAGTAATGTTGGGACAAATGGGGAACAGAGGAGACTAAGTGGGGGAACAAGAGGGGAGCAGGGATGGAGCAGTGAGGGGGAGTGAGGGAGGAACGTGGTAGTGATGGTGAAACAGTGGAGCAACCACCGTCGGCAGGCATCAAGTTGAGTTAATGGGAGGCAATGACAGCACCCCCACCCCACCCCCACCCCATCCACACCCACACAACTATGTCTATGTCGGCCGGACTGTGGCCTGAGCCGCAATTTCGTCCCAATTCATGTTTCTAGCTGTGTTTCTTAGGCGCCCCCTGCCGGGTCAATGTGAAATTAAACCGGAATCTGACGATTTACAAACAGTGACATCAATCAATAGGATACAGCTATAATAGGCCTTGGACCTGTTAGCCGCTCTTAATTAATAGAAATGGAGACAGTTGTTCAGATGTGGTCGATCGTAGCAACTGTCACTGGCTCCAAGATATATGTAATGCTTGACCAGTATGCATCCAGTTGGGACTTGAAACAGTTCACCGACTCTGCTGCTATGACACTCTCCGGCAGGTCATTCCACAGGTCAACCACCCTAAAGCCTAAAGTCTGGAGTACCGCTTCCTCAGCTTCAGGGAGTGCCCTCTGGTCCAGGTGTTGGAGTCTCTGATAAGGGGGCCGCCTGTCTTGTAGATACCATGGAGATATTTGAATACTTCAATCATATCCCCCCGGGCCCGTCTGTAGTACATGCTTGGGATCTTCAAATGATGCATACGTTGTTCATAGGGTATTGCATCGAATCCATGTACAAGCTTCGTTGCCCTTCTTTGGATCCTCTCAATTGATTCAGCATCCTTCCTGTAGAGTGGTGACCACACAACATTTCCATATTCCAAAAGTGGACGTGCAAGGGATGTGTACAGTCTGCGTACAACATCCTCGTCTAGGCATGTGTACGATCTTCGAATGATAGCCAGTATTCCATTAGCTCTGTTGGTGGCTTCCTGGATGTGGTCGCTGAATGTCAGTGGCAGTCGACACAATGCTCTCATCTCTCCATGCCCCACGCCGGCACCCCACGCCCTCCCACACACCCTCTCCCCACACTCCCTCCCCACAACCCCTCCCAACAGCCTCTCCCCACACTCCCTCCCCACATCGCCTCCCCCATCACCGCCTCCCTCCCCACCCCACGCCCTCCCACACACCCTCTCCCCACACTCCCTCCCCACAACCCATCCCAACACCCTCTCCACGCACTCCCTCCCCACATCGCCTCCCCCATCACCGCCTCCCTCCCTCCCCACCCCACGCCCTCCCACACACCCTCTCCCCACACTCCCTCCGCACAACCCCTCCCAACAGCCTGTCCCCACACTCCCTCCCCACACCCCCTTCCCCATCACCGCCTCCCTCCCTCCCCACCCCACGCCCTCCCACACACCCTCTCCCCACACTCCCTACCCACAACCCCTCCCAACAGCCTCTCCCCACACTCCCTCCCCACCCCACGCCCTCCCACACATCCTCTCCCACACTCCCTCCCCACAACCCCTCCCACACACCCTCTCCCCACACTCCCTCCCCACACCCCCTTCCCCATCACCGCCTCCCTCCCTCCCCACCCCATCCTCCCACACCCTTCCCACAACGCTCTGCATAACTCCTCCTCCACCATTCCCCACAACCTTTTTCTTCCCCAAACCCCACACCCCCTTCCCACACCCCCTTCCCACGCCACTCCACACCCCAACCCCCAACCCTCCACCATCACCCCTTTTCCCACCCCTTCCCACAAGCCCTCCCCACACACTACCCCCCCTCCCCTCATACCCTTCCCACCCCTTCCTCCCCCCGTCCCCCACCCTCTTCCCCACCCTCCCCACACCCTAATCAGCGAACTAAATCATCTACAGCCGGGTTTTTGTGTGTCCTCTTTCTTAACCCCCGAGAATTATTTTACATACGGTCTTTCTTATTTAATTCCTGATTATTTAATAAATTCTTAATTCGATTCCAATGATGCCTGCTTAAGTCAATTCTTATTAAAATAACATTCAACTTCTTTGTCGCAGCAAGTAACAAGAAGCCGACGCGGGGGACAATTTCCGTAATGACATCCAGGGCAGTTTTTGTGTGACCCCTTTGTTTTTGTCTTCACAATTTACGGGGGGGGGGGGGGTGAATATTCCATCTGTGAGAATAAAGAAAGAACCCTACTGAAAATGTCTTTAACGACAACAACAAAAAATCAACAATTGCAGCAGTCATTTCTGCTTACAACCTGTTGATGTCATTTCAGATCAAATCAGTTTGGCATTGCCATTTAGTGTGTCAAGATACAGATCAGGTTATGTATGCTGTAACAAACCACGTGATTCATGAGACATGGATCTGATCAAAGACCCTATAACACTAAGACGGCTCATTCAGCCTGTACTGTGTAATCAAAATTATGAAACCCATCACCGGGTGCGCTAGTTGTTCTCTTGATTACACAGTTGCTATATTATATGTATAAATGTATATATGAATGTGAAAGATATGTGATGATGGTGATAATGATGATAATGCTGATAATGATACATATTTGTTCATAGCAATTTCATATTGATGTGTATTCATACTTACCTATATCATGTATACCATAATTGTATGTGTTTACATGTGAAACACCAACCAGCAGCCGGGGTGATCAAACCCACCACAAGGTGGCACTGCAAAATTTACATTACCATGGGAGAGATAGGGAGTGAGCTGTCTTAGTGAAATAGTGAGCTGACTTAGTGTTATAGGGTCTTTGATGCGATGCAGTAGCCAACTCAGTAATAGTACTGGTTAGCTTCCCATATGGGAGGTCAATGCCCGAGTGGATCAATCCAACAAGGTTATTTTATTTAACAACGCCTCTAGAGCATATTGATTTCATCATCGGCTATTGGACGTCAAACATAGTCATTCTGACATATTTCTTTGGAGTAAACCTGCTGCCGCCACATAGGCTACTGTCATGGGGGTGATGAAAATGGGAAATACTGTGCCTAGAGTGGGACTCGAACCCACATCTCTTTGCATTCCGGGCCAGTGTGCTAACCATTACACCACCTAGGCTCCCTGATATCAACACACTCCCCACGCCTACCTGTCTATGTGGTTACTTGCCTGAGAGGTCAGTGCAGACCACTACACTACTCTTTCCAATAAGCAGCAAGGGGTATTTTAACGTATCCACTTTCCCACAGACAGGAGAGCACATACCATACTTTGATGAACCATCACTGGTTGACTGGATCAAACCAATGACTCATTAAATCTACTTAGCTCTTTAAGCCCTTCCTAATGATATATTTTATTGGGGTCCTTATTCAATATTAAACAAGTGGTATAATGTGATAGGTCGCCACTATTTGATTCTGTATGAAACCTGATTTGATTTTTTAATACGCCTTGAGAAATTGAGACGGCTTGAAAATGAAGTGGTGTGTAAAGTCCACGGCTGGAATCTGTAGTTGTGTAGGTAGGCTATAGTGAAATCAATACAGGCAAAAAGAGAAAGGAAGAGTATAAAGTGTGAAAGAAGAGAGTCAAGCCCTCAGGTTTATTATTTATATAGTACATGGATCCAGTATAGTGTATCAACTCACCCCATTCTCCCAATGAGAAACAAGCATTTCTAGCTCCACCAATAAGAAAGAAGCATTTCCGGTCCCCATGATTACAGTGATCTGCCCACCACCACCAAGCGGAGTGGCTCCCCTGGCCACCTTGAGCTGAGTGTGTGGTGATCCATGACTAGCAGAGGGGGGAGGGGGTAGTTGGTAGGGCTCTGAGTGCCCATTACTCACTATCTTACTAGCATCACAATGTCTATTTACCAATCAAGCAAGCGCCACCAGCAACCACATAAACACCTCTATGCACCTGGCCCTATATACCTGTTGCACAAATAGAACATTTGCATTCCCCCACCAATGCATCACTATCGGAATATTTTACAGGTTGTGCCTACCTGCTTAGCCTGGAACTCAAAGTTAATAGCATAGGGCAAGAACTGGTTAGCTCAGTACCAGAATAATGTTATTCGGCCGTGGTGCATAATGGCATTGTCTCCCAATAGGACAGCACTATAAAGTCGCTATGATTGCAAAGTGGCACTCGTCTGGTGGACCCATCCTGATAATGAATAACCTTAGGTGGTGTTGAAATGTATTTGTTTGTTTGTTGTTTTACATCCTAGCAACAGGTCATATCAGGACGGGTACCGACTTGTGACAGTGTGCACTCATGGCGACTTTATAGTGCTGCCCCACTGGGAAACCAGGCCGCCATCAACCATGACCTGATATCGCACTCAGTCACATTATCATGACACTGAGCCAACCAGTCCTTGCCCTATCCTAATAATTCTGAACGCCAGGCTAGGAACTGACAAGTATCAATTGTTTAAGTCAGTGGTTTGACTCGACCAGGATGCGAACCCACAAACTCATGGGTTCGGATCTCCCGATCTCCCAAAACAGGAGACGGACGCTCTACTCATTGTTCAAATGTAAAACCTCAATACACACCTTGAGCTGGGATAGGGGACGGAGCAGTGGAATGAGGGAAGACCAATTGTCACCGTTGAAATATCCTCCCTTTAATCAAGTAATGTATAGACACAAAAAAACGAAGACAACAACAAATAATAGAATATTATATACCCGATATGGTACCGGTTATAAACATTCGCATAATATAATATTCAGCACATAACAACGAAGGAACTTATGTTAATTACTGGTTCCTGGTGTGTTAACGGCTTATACCGTTAGTCAGTGATGGCAAGTTGGCTTTCTCGCTCAAGTTTCGCTGGAACTGACTGTGAAAAGAGGCTCGTGTCGCCATGGTTTTACATAGATATTATTAGTACTGACACTGGTAGACTACTGTGAGGATGAGCATCCTCGCAACCAAGTTACGGAAGGAAAGAGGCATTTTCATACCAGTAGCAAGCAGAACCATACTCCGAAAAATTGTCTTTAGGGTATGTCACACTACGACGTACGGGGTCAACGCATGGTCCACGTACGAGAATTTGCCAGTACGTCGGCATTCGTCGAACTTTTCATGGGCGGGGGATAAAAATTGGCATACACACAACATACACACAACGAACACACAAGGTACGTAACCTATGCAGAACGTATCTCTGACCTATTGCTAGCGTATGAGAGCATTCATGTGCCTCACAAAACGTTCACAAAACGTTTGAAAAACGCTCACGGTACATGTTACACATGTTACTTCATTGCTAGAAGTATGGCATATACATTAAGTATGCTGGTGATACGGCAGGCATACATTCGGAGTACATTAGGAGTATGTTATGCATCCGTTGGCTGTACGTGGACTGCACGTTCCTAACAGGCTGAATGTACAGCTAACGTGTTCCAACATACCCCGACCTACCCCTAACATGCTCCTAACATACGCCAATGTACACTTAGCGTACACATAGCGTATGAGGAACATATCAGCCATATGTCGACATATGTTGACAATTTTGAATATGCACAAAAATTGTTTAGCGCCTCGATGCACCCCGACATAAGGCGACCTATGTCGGTCGAAAATCACATACGTAGGCATACGCTAAGGCCATATGTCGTAGTGTGACAGCCCCTTTAATGTGAAACAAATCCACATATTGAATGTAAGAGTATACATGTACCATAATAGGTGCATAATCCTTTGATGACAATCAATAGTTTATATACTCTAGGACCATTTGGCCCCATTACAAAATCCATGTTAAATAAACCACAAACTATTAGGAACATCCCACTGTTTATATTTCAAATCAAGCCCCAAACTACTTGGGTTTTATGACATGCTCCGTTACTAAGACATTGCTCCTGCTACAAATAAAGTTCGTTGTTGGAGTTTTACATCCGGGCAACATCTAATGTCATATCAGTTGGGTACCAACTTGCGACAGTGCACACTCATGGCGACTTTATAGTGCTGCCCTATTGGGAAATCAGGCCGCTGGTACCATGACACAATATCTCGGTATCCCAGTAACCGGACACTGAACCAACCAGTCCTTGCCCTATCCTATTAATGCCGAATACCAGGCTATGAAGCAACAAGTATCAATTTTATAAGTCATCGGTTTTACTCAACTGGGACCCCAAACTCCGGACCTTCCGCACGTGAGGCCCGCGCTCTACCGATTCGGCCACTGCGTCCGGTACTACAACGAAAGCCCTAGTGCTCCCTATGTAGGACGCTGACCAGGTCTGCGGATTGTGGACATGTGCATATAACATCAGCAGAGATCGATTGCCGACACACCACTCAGCCTTCCGCGAATTAGGCGAGCACGGCCGAGCATTACCGAGCAACACCTACGTCGTGCACCGAGCATACCTGAACAGCTTCAGCCACAGCCTCGCTTTCACGGTAACTATATACGCCAAGAAAAGATCCTCCGGGGCCACTGACATTGGTCAACATCCGGTTGAGGAGAGGTGCGCCGAGATGGCGCCACCAGTATGGGTTGAATTTTACGGAGTATAACAATCATATATATATGTCACTCTCTAAAAGTGGGCACTAGATCTTTGGTTTCCACATTACGATGGTGATAATTAATTCATAGTTTTTTTTGTAGCAAGTAGAACAATTATTGATGCATCTGTGTGTTAAGTAAATAAGTTTGTTTGTTGTTTTACGTCCTAGCAACATCTAAGGTCATATCAGGTATGTAAGTAATATTACACGCATGCAATCTATCCCACAAAATGTAAAACAAAAACAAAAAAAGCTAGTATGAATTTGTAACAGAGTGAATATGTGAACATTTACACATCGATACCATGCATTTACCCAAACTTTTAAAAGCTGTTTTTGAAGTTTTTCTTGTAAGATATAATCTTGTTTGCTTAATCGATAACATATTGTTTGAATTTCTTGTGCATGTTAAACTGATGCAGGAGAGAATGCGGGCGCACCAAGGGGATGGGGCGGCAGTTGAATTAAAGGGGGGATCAACTTCCGGAAAATTAACCAATCATCAGCTACCAGTTCCCGGCAGAATGGAGCATCAGGGAAAAAGGGAGTAAATTATTTAAAAGAAACAAAAATTGAAGACAAAACTCTCACCAGGAGTAATTCTAGAAGAGCGGTTCTAACATGAACCAGTTTCACGCCAACAACCAGTTCCAACCACATCCACAGCCTGCCAAGAATACTGCATAATCTGTTCGGTATTATTTACGCCAGGTGGCCAAGAAACAAGACTGCTTAGAGTGCTATCTGTAGGCTGGCTGTTGGAGCCAGCGGCCGCGCTATTTTACACTAAACCAATCTGCGTTTAATAATATATATATATGGCGTGGTGTTCTCTGTGGCACCCACAACGCCGGTTCCGGCTTCGATCACCGATGTTGTGGGTGCTGGGACTGGGGATACAGCCACACCCACCCACCTCACCCCGGTCCAAGAGCCATCGGCACTGGACCACCCACCCTGTGACGGGGGACCAACGCGCCGCCCATGGCCCTGCTGCCAATGACACCAGATCCCGCTTTGATCTCCGGTCGAGGTACAGGACCGTGGGCCCAAGAACGCATTGCCACCTGATGGGCCACCGCCGCACCACAGCACAAGTCACCGTGAGGAGCCCCAACCACCCCTCAAGCTGGACAAAGCAAGAAGGAAAGACCCCCCCCCCCCAAAAAAAAAAAGAACCAACACACACCAAAAATGGGCCGTTTTAATGGCACCGTTTATTAATGCTGCAGTCCTGCAGCCAGTGACCATTAGGTCACAAACCCCCCAATAAGTAAGTCTGTGGCTGAGTGGTTAGAGTGTCTGACTTTTTTCTAGGTACGACTCCTAATCTGAAGGTCGGTGATTCGATTCCCCATGCCCCCAACTCTGCCAATTTGGATTTCTACCGCTGTGTATAACTTACAGCGACATCAAAGGCCAGTTGCTCTCATACCATGTCTATGTGGTGTGGGAGGTTAAAAATCCCTTGGGTCGATAAAAGTGTAAACTCAGGTTTTATATCGATCACTTTATTTGGGTCTCAACAATACCATTGTGACCATATTCTAACTCCCTAAACCGACCACCTCCCTAAATGGACCACTTAAAGTATGTCCCAAGGTCGGTCGATTTACAGAGGTTTTACTGTACTTTATATATATAGTCCTCCTTGGCGCATTGGTGAAGTACCCCCCTCCCCCTCCCAGCTGTCGGGGTAATTGGTGGGTGCCCCCCCCCCTCTCGCGCCACACACACTGGAGAACACACACAAAACACATTAACTGACAACGTTTTATATAATTGCAGCTTATGTGCATTAAAATAAGTAAAGATAAACAACATTCAGTGAAACAAATAAGGAGGTTAAGTCGCAAGTGTAGTTCAGCAGACGACAATATTGCTCAGACCAGACGATAGTATAGTTAAAATGCACGTACACTGTCTTTCTAAGCAAAGGCAGACGACGTAAATGTGAAATGAAATATAGTTTTGACCAATATGTAGAACAGCAGACAGGAAGTTTGCTCAGACTCAGAGGAGACGACAGAGTTTACAAAATTCATGAGTGTCCTTTGACACAAAATTGATTGTATGCTTTTACATGTAAAGGCGATGGTTTGAACAAAAACAAACATTTCTCGCCGTGAATATGGCCTATGCTGCCGACACGGCGTAAAGCAACCACCAATCAATCATTAAGCAGACGACAATGTACTTTTATTGCGGGAGAAAGTCTATTCTTCTTCTTCTTCTTCTCTTTTTTCTCTGTCCCTTTTTAAAGCAAAATCAGACTGCTCTTGGTGGGAAAACTAAATGGCTTGGTCGAATTTGTGGGACGGCAGACGATATTTGTTTTCCAGCACTGACGGGAATATAATTATAAGGTACATCAAGTGCTATCTTAACCCAAAATAGACGAGTTTCTGTGAAATAATAATAGCTTAATCAACTTTGTAGAACAGCAGACTACAATTCTTGTTCAGAGCAGACGACATGGGCGATGGTGAATTGGTTAACAAACAGGGCGGCAAGCAGTGCCCGCCAGAGGAGGCAGGCGGTGCCAAGCTGGCACCGTCTGCTACCGCCTTTCACCGGGCTTCCGCCGTGTGTGTGGGGGGGGGGGGGGGGGGGGGGGGGGGGGCGCGGGCAGGGGGGGCAGGGGCCGACGGCGGACGGGGGATGGGGGGAGCGGGGGATGGGGGGGGGGGGGGGGGGATGGGGGGACGTGGGGGCCGGGTGGACGAGGGGGCCGGGGGCATGGGCGGGATGGGGGATGGGGGATGGGGGGACGGGGGGACGGGGGGACGGGGGGACGGGGGGACGGGGGGACGGGGGGATGGGGGGACGGGGGTCAGGGGACGGGGAGTCCGACGTGGGGCGTCTGGGCCGGACATCCCGCCGGCTTTGTTGCTAGGGGGCGCTTCTCTAATTGGTTGGTCGCACAACGCGCAGAGACCGGGCATGACTGGGCGTGTCCTGAGCAGATTAATACGGAGGGGGGGGGGGGCGTGTGTGTATGTGTGCTGGCAGTGGTGGTGGTGGGTGGTGGGTTGTTGGAGTTTTACACCCTGGCAACATCTAAGATCATATCAGGATGGGTACTGACCTATGGATGGTTGTTGGAATTGTACGTCCTGTAAACATCTAATGTCATAACATGACAAGCAGCGACTTGTGACAGTGCACACTCATGATGACTTTATAGTGCTGCCCCACTGGGAAATCAGGCCACGGCACCATGACCCAATATTCCACTCAGTCACATTATCCTGACACTGAACTACCCAATCCTTGCTCTATCCTAGTAATGCCAAGCACCAGGCTAGCAAGTGACAAATGTCAATTTTATAAGTCATTGGTTTGACTCGACTGGGAACCAAACTCGCGATATCCCAGAAGTGAGGCCGGCACTCTACTGAATCGCCCAGTGGACGATGATCATGTGTGGTGGTGTAGGTGGTGGTGGTGATGATTCAACACACAACCACTGCATATAGCATTCATTGGTCGGCAGGATGGCAACACGGTCTATTCTTGGAGAGAGTCAGCCGTTCAGCTGTTTGTTTCCAAGGCTATGTGTGTGTGTCTGGTGAGAGGAACTGGGTGGGAGGGTGGGAGGGAGGGAGGGAGGGAGGGTGGGGGGGACAGTTAGGAGTGAGGGGCAGTGAGCATGCGAACCACAGATATGAACAACGCACGGCTCTCATTTCCGTACATCCGCCTCGAGAGTAAACCTGTGTCATATTAAATATATTGCCTATGACCTTTACATTATATACACACATATATATAACATGTCTAATATATTAGACATTATATATGTAATACATAATACATTACAAATAATAAACATATATTATATATTATAAAGTTATATCTTATATATTATTTCAGTGCAAACCCCACCGCCACCGCCACCCCCGCCATTCCGCCACTAGTGCCAGTCATTCCCAGACAGTCTGTATACACCGACCCATCTACTCACATACCCTCATACTCACCACCGCAACTATTATCCCCACGACGTCATGTAAACCACTGGTGGCTAGGACGTAAAACCCCAACAACCAAACATGTAAACCATTAACCTCGCCAGCTTCCACTATTTGCAAGACCATTAGAACCACATCAGCAACCCGCCAATATAACAACCATAGACACCCACCCACGCCCCCACACACCCCACTCCATCGCGGCCACCAGGGCCGCCACGCCCTCTGGCGGACTGACCCGGAGGGACATTTCCAATTACCCTCCAACTCAGCTCCAGCCTGACGCGATGCCCATGAAACAGAACGGACCGGCGCCACCCTGTAAGCACCACCACAGCGAACCCGCCACACCCGCCTAATTCATCTAAGTAAACTAAACTAGGTTATTTATTGGTTGCTATATTTGTTTCATGTTTTATTTGTTAATGTTTTATTGTTTCATTTGTTTGATTTATTTATTCAAACAAATATTTATTTGATTTATTCATTTTATTTTATTTACTTAATTTATTTAATTTATGTATTCACTTCATTTACTTGACTCCCTTCACTCACTTCACTCACTTCACCTACATCACTTACATCACTTACATCACTTACACCATTTACATCACTCATTTCATTAACTTTTTTCTTTAAACAAAATCTATTGGATCTATTTAATCTATTGGATCTACTTGATCTATTTTTTAAATATTTTTTATATTTTATATCAATTTGATCCGCTTAGTCTATTTGATCTGTTTGATCTATTCGATGGATTTGATGGATTTGATCATTTTGATGTATTTGGTCTTTTTTAAATCTATTTCATCTATATGTACCAGTGTGTCAGATAGCGGAACTGAGCAGCGGAGCAGCTGACACGTCTTTACTGAGCAAAAATAGGAGGTGGAGTGGGCAGAAGGAGGGGGAGCAGGAGGCCACCTGGAGGGAAGGCGGGGAGTAGGGCTGCTTGGAGCAGCTAACCTGCCCTCCAGGCCGCACACCAACCACCAGCTCCACCTACCCAACACAGTAAACTTACAAGTTGTCCAGGAGTTGGGGGAGAAGACAAGTAGAGAAGGATAATAGGATAATTACATTGCATGAATAATATACGCATAAGAGTTTATACATAACATCATCTAGCTCATCTATTTCAGCTATTTCATATATTTAATCTATTTAATCTATTTCACCTATTTCACCTATTTAATATGTTATCTATGTCATCTGTCATATATGCCATCTATTTAACCTATTTCATCTATTTAATCTGTGTCCATCTATGTCATCTATGTCATCTATGTAATTTATGTAATCTATGTCATCTATTTCATCTACTAATTTTTTTTTATCTATTCATATTTATTTAACTATTTCATCTATTTCACTTATTTAATTTATTTCATTAACTTATTTATTCCATTTATTTACCTCCGCCCTTAGAGTTAGAGCTACCCGAGGCTTTGTCTGAGCCGGCGTCAAGCCGGTGTGCGGCCGGGGCTTCCTGCCTGCCTTATCTGCCTGCCTGACCGCCCTGTACACCCTGGAGGAGAGTGCAGGTACAGCTGACAATGCGCATGCCTGTGTTTGTATGTGGTGGGCTGTGTACGTGGGTGCGGGTAAGAATGAAATGATGCATTCTGGGTAGAGGCCCATGGGGGGGGGGGGGGGGGCATTATTACCTGGTAGTTTGAATGGTGGCATTCAATGAGGTTGTGCCGTGCAGTAGGTGATGGGGGGAGCCTG
The DNA here is from genome assembly GCA_030323885.1 of Branchipolynoe longqiensis. Classification (NCBI taxonomy): domain Eukaryota; kingdom Metazoa; phylum Annelida; class Polychaeta; order Phyllodocida; family Polynoidae; genus Branchipolynoe; species Branchipolynoe longqiensis. The sequence goes on along the minus strand of CM059196.1, from coordinate 35,535,383 downwards.
GGGAATGTAAGGGGGTGGTGTAGCTACACTGCGTCACCAAACATAGGACAATTTTAATATTTTATTAGGAAGATGAATGTTTGTGCTAAAACACCCGGCATGACAATCAGACATATATCATGACATAGTATATGCATACAATATAGAATACCGTATATATGTCCCAATAGATGCACACTGCGCGAGTACAGACACATGAATCCGCGTCTATTCAAAGGTAAATAATTTCATGGATTTGCTTTCGTCGTGCTTCTGAAATAAAGTTGGATTGTCTTATTTTATGTGCATTCAGTCTGAATATAATCGTAAAGTTGTGCGTGCTTTCAATCTTGAAATGGTGGGTGTGCTTCTATTGGGTGTCATGCTTCTATTGGGACATATATACAGTATGTACTATATCATTTATTATGTGGATATAAATAACGGCAGCCCCTTAATGTTTCTCTCCAACCACCTTAACCTGCATGCTATTCACTGCGGAGTGGGCATTCTCTCCTCCCCGCCTACTCTACAGCATGAGCCAATTGTCACTCTGTTCACTTTCATATAATTATATTATATACTTTTCATACAAATCCCACCATTTATCGCACCATGTGTCTATGTGTCATTTTCTAGGCTCTGCTTGCCACCTTGAGTTGTTGATGATGTCCTTAAGCTGCTGTAAGTAGCTAATGTTACCTTCAGTATGAGCCAATTTTCGTTTTAGGCGGGTGAAAGTGAAAATCGGAAGATTTGCACATGGAATCGTAATATCGGAAGAGATTAGCCAAAATCGAAAGGCTTGATACAAAACCGGAGCAGTTGGCATCTCTGTAGCTATACGGTGAGGTTGGGGGTTGGGGGTTGGGGGTTGGGGGTTGGCGGTTGGAGTTTGGGAGAGGAAGTTACGTGTGGAGTAGGGTCGAAGGTGTGGGTGATGGAATGGGAGAGGAGGAATACAAAGTGGAGGAGAGAGAAGAGCGATGCATCGGGTTCAGATAGGAGTGTGGCGATTACATGTGGGGTGTGACTTACGTATATTGAGGAAGTGGAATAATGTTTGGGAGGTGGTCCAAGGTGACCCTGTGGTAGTTTTTATCTCGGCTCCTGCTGCCTACTTGCAATCCAACAACACAAGGCGGTGGGTTTTTGTGTTGTTTGTATTGCTAAAAAAACCTTTGCTTGCACTTTTTTTAAGTAGTAACCATTGTGGTGATTCAAATTGTGTAGTCCGACAACACATCCAATTTTGGAAAGGAAAACACTTATATCTAGCTTTGAACCTAGATATCCAATTTAGATACTTGTGTATTTATTAAGAGGAAGAGAGGAAGAGAGGAGGAGAGAGGAAGAGAGGGGAATAGAGGAAGAGAGGAAGATAGGAAGAGAGGGAGAGAGAGAGAGGGAGAGGGAGAGAGGGAGAGATGGAGAGAGGAAGAGAGAAAGAGAGAAAGAGAGAAAGATAGAAAGAGAGAAAGAGAGAAAGAGGAAGAGAGAGGAAGAGAGGAAGATATAGGAAGAGAGGAAGAGAGAAAGAGAGGAAGAGAGGGACAGGGCGGGACAGGGAGGGAGAGGGAGGGACAGATATGGTCAGAGAGGGACAGGGGGGGGGAGGGAGAGGGAGGGAGAGGGAGGGACAGGGAAGGGGAGGGGCAGGCGGAGAGTGGATGAAACATGACAATGAACTGTACAATACCCGCTGGCAGTCACCCACCACGTTTGTCTGCACACACCACCCCACACACGCCCACCGCCCGGTCCCGAGTACGTGCCTGGCTGGCCGGGCAGGCAATATATGAGTTTGGGCGGGGAGAACGTAACGAGTTTGGCTTTGGATCTATGCATAGGCTTGCACGGCCGTGTAAATTGTGAAGAGGGGATATATTAGATGGGGTTGTGCCCTCGATGTATATTCACATAATATAATAGAGCATCTAACTCTCATACATGTTCTTTCTCTCTCTCGCTCTCTCTCGCTCTGTCCCTCTCTCACCATATATCTACAGGGGGGCCTAGCTTCGATACACCACCGAGAAGAATAGCCTCGAGATTCCACCGGGGAGGGGATATACAGGAACCGGGTTGGGGGATATACATGAGCCATGGCTGGGATATGCATGAGGTGGGGCTGGGATATACATGAGGCGGGGCTGGGATATACATGAGCCGGGGCTGGGATATACATGAGCCGGGGCTGGGATATACATGAGCCGGGGCTGGGATATACATGAGCCGGGTCTGGGATATACATGAGCCGGGTCTGGGACATACATGACCGGGTCGGGGACATGCATGAGCCGGGAGTGTGAGATACAGGAGACGGGACTAGGACATAGAGCCGGGACTGGGACATACATGAGCCGGGGCGGGGACATACAGGAGCCGGGGCGGGGACATACAGGAGCCGGGGCGGGGACATACATGAGCCGGGGCGGGGATATACAGGAGCCGGGGCGGGGACATAGAGGAGCCGCGACGGTGACATACATGAGCCGGGTCGGGGACACATGAGCCAGGGGCGGGGACATACAGGAGCCGGGCGGGGACATACAGGAGCCGGGGCCGTTATGGAGGGCGGGCCGCCGCCTCCCACCACGCTGATTGGTGCCGACGTTCAATTAGAAGACGAGCGTGGCGCTGGTTCGCGGACGGCAAGGCCAGCCTCAGTCTTAGACATTTAGAGCCACCGCAGCCCGCCCTGGCCTTCCCGCCCGTGCCCCCCCCCCTCCCTCCCCCCTCTCCCCCCTACCCCTCCTTCCTCTATTCACTCCCAATCTCCCACCCTTCCCTTCCATCCTCTGCATCCTACACTTCCCTTCCTCCCCTCCTCCCTTCCTCCCCCCCCCCCCTTCCTTCCCTCCCTACCCTCTTCCACCACTGGTAGTGTTACACCCTTCCCCCAGCCTCCGTTCTACCCCACGCCTTCCCCTTCTTCCGCCCCTCCTTACCCATCTCAATTCATTGCTTCCTACCCGTCTCTCCCTACATCTCCATCCCCCCCCCCCCCTGTACTCCTCATCTCCCCTCCGTCCCATCCTCGCTACCCTTTCCTCGCTATCACAACCCTTACCCGCTCCCTCCCTCATTTATTCTTCCTCCTCCTCCCTCCCCCACTCCTCCCTCCCCCCACTACTCCCTCCCCCACTCCTCCCTCCCCCTCCTCCTCCTGCCTCCTCCTCCTGCCCCCCCCACTCCTCCCTCCTCCTCCCTCCTTCTCCTCCCTTCATTCCTCACCTTTGCCTCCCTCCACCCTCCTCCCTTTCCCCCCTCCCTACCCCTCGCTACTACATCCCTCCGATCTACCACGACCACCAAATGTCACCCAGCTCACCAGCCACCCAGCTGGCCGACAATCTATCCCCGTGCCCCACAAAGCCCCGCGCGCCCACCGACCACCCATCTGTCTGTCTGCCTGCCTGTCTGCCTGCCTGCCTGCCACCCGCCCTCAGTGCCCGGTCAAACCAAAAACTTACCAACTATATTGTGGTCCCAGTTACTGCCCACATCCTGCTGAGAAAGGAAGGACTTGCCATTTTTTCTTGTTTTTTTCTCTTTAAGATTTATACTGCCTATCATGGATAAGTCTGAATAGACTTGTTTTCACCATTAGACAGTTTGTCGATAGAAAGCCAGAGCCTACACTTTTACCGACCCACGGGATTTTTATCCTCTCATACCGACATATCAATGTTATTGCCGCGCGCCAGGCTAGGTAGCGACAAATATCAATGTCATTGCCGAGTGCCAGGCTAGGTAGCGACAAATATCAATGTTATTGCCGAGTGCCAGGCTAGGTATCAATTTCAATGTTGATACAAGTGTCAATTTGATAAATCCTCACTTTGACTCGGCTGGAATTCAAACTCCCGACCTTCCACACACACAGGGGGAAAAGCCTGCGCTCTATCGATTCAGCCACCACATCCAGTCGTGGCGTTTCATGAACTGCTACTGCTTATTAGATAACAACAACAATAACAACAATAACAACAACAATAACAATAACAATAACAACAACGCCTCAGCCTCGGAGTGGACCCAGAATGTCGTCGTCCATAACGGTAAAATACCCATTCATCACACATGACAGTTAATAGAGAGAAATGCCATCTGAGCAATTGTCCTCGACCATCCATTCCGGGCTGCTCAATATTGGGTGCAGCTCATGTCGGTCGGGGCGTCTGGTATGAACCCGCCGGCGTTCAGGCCTGGCAAGCAGGCAGGGTAGCCTGGGGCCAGCAGATTAAAGCTCTTGATTAATTGAGCATTAGCCGGGATAATCTGATTAGGTGGGACCTATATATAGCGCCCCCCCCCCCCGCCCGAGGGCACTCCACCCACCTCACGCGTCTCCTCCTGTGTAGACACATGTCTATATTAGATACAATATATAGTATTGTAATGGTCTGCACTGACCTCTGGGGCAAGTAACCGCATAGACAGGTAGGCGTGGGCAGCATGGTGATATCAGGGAGCCTAGGTGGTGTAATGGTTAACACACTGACCCAGAATGCAAAGAGATGTGGGTTCGAGTCCCACTCTAGGCACAATATTTCCCAATTTCATCACCCCCATGACACTGGTGCCATGACCAGGATCCTGTACAAGCTATGTGTTGTATAGTTGTTGAACCTACCCTGTGTATGTATATGTATATATAAGAGCATTACCTGTGTGTATGTAATTGTAAGCATTAAAAGACTTCCAATTCCAGGGGCACGAGTGTAGTGGTCTGCACTGACCTGTCGGGAAACGAGCCGCATAGACAGGTAGCCGTGGGCAGTATGGTGAGATCAGGGAGCATAGGTGGTGTAATGGTTAACACACTGGCCCAGAATGCAAAGAGATGTGGGTTCGAGTCCCGTTCTAGGCACAATACTTCCCATTTTCATCACCCCCACGACATTATATACATATATAGTACATATTAGATACATTATAAATATCATACATATTATATATATTATACATATCACATAATATACACATTATACGTATCATATACTACATTATACATCCTCATGCACATTATATATATTATATACTTTATATATTACATATATAGTATACATGGTATATATAATAAATCTAATATATATATATATATTAACTATATTATGGATTATGCATATTATATCAAGAGAGCCTTTGCTCTCAAGCGAGTGACTAATGATTGTAGTGGTCTGCACTGACCTCTCAGGCAAGTAACCACATAGACAGGTAGGCGTGGGGAGTGTATTGATATCAGGGAGCCTAGGTGGTGTAATGGTTAGCACACTGGCCCGGAATGCAAAGAGATGTGGGTTCGAGTCCCGCTCTAGGCGCAGTATTTCCCATTTTCATCACCCCCACGACACTGGTTGCCGTGATCAGGATCCTGTACAAGCTTTGCGCTGTATGGTTGTTGAACCTACCCTGTGTATGTATGTGTTAGTGCATTGCCTGTATGTATGTAATTTTAAGCATTACAAGACTTACAATTCCAGGGGGACGAGTGTAGTGGTCTGCACTGACCTCTCAGGCAAGTAACCACATAGACAGGTAGGCGTGGGGAGTGTGGTGATATCAGGGAGCCTAGGTGGTGTAATGGTTAGCACACTGGCCCGGAATGCAAAGAGATGTGGGTTCGAGTCCCGCTCTAGGCGCAGTATTTCCCATTTTCATCACCCCCATGACAATATCATACATATTATATATATTACATTATACGTATTATATATCATATACTACATTATACATCCTCATGCATATTATCTACTTTATATATTATATGATATATTACATATATAGTATACATGGTATATATAATAAATCTAATAAATCTAATATATATATATATTAACTATATTATGGATTATGCATATTATATCAAGAGAGCATTTGCTCTCAAGCGAGTGACTAATGATTATTTCAAACCATCTCGAGAACAAACGTAATATAAACTTTTTGGAGGAAAACCTATATCTATCCAGTAAATAACCTCTTTTATAAACGCCGAGGCACTCGTTGTCCAACCAGATCCCTTTAGATATTTTGTTAATATAAATGGGTTTGCAGTTTGAAATCGCAACTATTTATGGCACTGAGGTACGATTAAACGATAATTATACATCTAAATGCAGAGTGACGAATGAGAAATATTCGTAGACACTATCATGCCTAATCTAATCTATGTATTAAAATGTATTTTCACACAAGTACTATTGCCATCAGCATTGGAGATAGCACACACGCGGGTAAACACAAGCTAATTTTTAAAATGGCTGTGATCAATTGGCAAAGAAACTAGCCTTGGCCTACTAGAAATGTGGGTTCGAATTAACCATCTTTTTTGTGATACTTGATGCGACATAAATAAGGGTGCATGTTATTACTGCTCCTTACATCTAAATAGATTCCTATTTATAGCTTTAATTACCCCACTCAATTAAGATCAGCCCCAGATCCAATATCACGTGACCTTTGCTTCTTCAGCATATAATACCCAGTTGACGCTGGGATAAAGTAATTTAATTTAATTAAAAAATGAATAAAATAATCACGGGATGTTGACAGTTGAAATATCAATCCAGGCGTCTTTAGCCGAGCACTTGGTTGGTTAGTTGGTTGTTGGAGTTTTACGTCCTGGCAAAATCTAAGGTCATATCAAGACGAGTACCGACTTGTGACAGTGCGCACTCATGGCGACTTAATAGTGCTGCCTCAGCCACTGGCACGACGACCTGATATCACACTCAGTCAGATTACCGTGACACTGAGCTCACCAGTCCTTGCTCTATCCTATCATGCCGATCGCCAGGCTAGGAAGCAACAATAATCAATTTTATAAGTCATTGGTTTGACTGGACCGGGAACCGAACTCCCGACATTCCGCATGCGAGGCCTGCGCTCTACCAATTAGGCGAACGCGCCCGGTGCGAGGGATTGGTGATCTAAACAGCAATATCAAGCAGGATTACAGGCCTTCAACGGCATAGGACCACTAACTGGGACAATTCCTGGTTAATGTACCCTTATATAATAGCCATTTGTCTTAGCTAATTGGTACCGGCCAAAAACCAGCACAAAATGAGTTGCAGACGCCAAGGGTTTGGTTAAGGCTTTGCATTAACCATATATATAAAGTGAGGACAGTAAAAAAAAAAAGACTCTTAGATTTGGCCCTACTTATCCAACTCAGATAGTGATGTCCTCCATTGAACATTCGCTGCCATATGAAAGCGAATATTAAATCAATTTAATAACACCTGTTACTGCTGACGCCTATTGTATCCCACATTTCAATATGCATGCCAGTTATCTCCCAAGTTAACCATTTTAAATCAAAATCACTCCAGCCTAAAATAAACTACATCAAAACGATCAGTATATAATACAGTGATCTAAAAATAAGGCCATCGGATTGTTGGGTTCTTTGAGTTCAAATTGCTCCGAAGTTCTTTATAAAAATTACTCCAGACCAATAAACCTTGCGCAGTGGTCTAATCGGTAGAGCACAGGCCTCGCATGCAGAAGATCGGGAGTTTGGTTCTCGGTCGAGTAAAACCAATGACTTTAAAATGTGTACTTGTCGCTTCCTAGCCTGGCGCTCGGCAATAATAGGATAGGGCAAGGACTGGTTAGCTCAGTGTCACAATAGTGTGACGGAGTGGGATATTGGGTCATGGTGCCGGCGGCCTGATTTCCCAGATGGCGGCACTATGACATCACTATGAGTGTGCACTGTCACAAGTCAGTACCCATCGTGATATGACCTTAGATGTTACTAGGACGCGAAATAACAACAAACAATGAATAGTAGGTTATAATGGTCCACTTATATATTTATGTAAAAAGAAAAAAAATGCAGATGCTCAAAAACCATTAGGCTGTGCAACTTTAATCAAGAGACTTCGCCATTTCACAGAACCGTCTGAATTACAGCCCCAACTTACAGGACACACTGTAAAGCCCTTCTGCTGCAATGCGCTCCTGGATCCAGTTGCCTGAGGGCATCCGTGACCTACAAGCACCCAGCTACAAAGCCAATCTGCACGAAAGCCGCACACCCAGGCCTTCCCCACTCTGCCATAAACCATTTCCACCCAGCTTTATCTTTGGCATACTTCCATTATATATACACACATATATCACGCTACCCCTGCACATGTTTTCCTTCTATGGCAAAAGATGGATGTTTAATATTGTTTATATAACTATTCAGAATATCCAGAAACATCGGTGAGATTTTTAACGTTTTGTTTGTTTGTTGTGGTTTTAAATCCTAGCAACATTTAAGATCATATCAGGACGGGTACCGACTTGTGACAGTGCACACTAAATGGAAACTTTATAGTACTGTCCAACTGCGAGACCAGGCCGCCAGCACCTTAAACTGATATCCCTCACAGTCACATTATCCTGCTAGTGATATTGTGCTAACCAGTCATTGTCCTATTATATTAATGCCGAGCACCAGGCTAGGTAGCGACAAGTATCAATTTGATAAGTCATTGGTTTGATTCGGCTGGATTCATGGATTTGTTTTTGTCATGCCTCTGAAATAAAGTGGGATTGTCTTATTTTCTTTTCATTCAGTCTGAATATGATCGTACATTTGTATTTGTTTTTGTTGTGCCTCTGAAGTAAAGTGGGATTGTTTTATTTTATATGCATTCAGTCTGAATATGATCGTAAATTTGTGTGTGCTTTCAATCTTGAAATGGGGGGGGAGGGGTGCTTCTATTGGGTAGCGTGCTTCTATTGGGACATATAGAGTATATTGATTTCTAATAGCTGATGATACAGATAGGTGTACGGTGATAATACTTTGCATTAAGTTCTTATAGATGGTCCATTCTTATACGTGATAATACATATAGCTATACTGTGATCCTCCTTTGTATCGGTTTCCTAGAAATTAGGACACATATAATTGTACTGTGATAATACTTTGCATCGGTTTCCAAGAGATTATGCCACATATAACTGTAGTGTAATGATATTTTGTATTGATTTCGTATAGATGATGAGTTCTTATAGATGATGATAAACATAATTGCCCTATGATAAAATGTTGTACTGTGATAATATTTTCTATTGAATTCTAATAGGTATCGATACAAATAATAGTACCGTAATAATACTTCTGATTGATTTCTAATATAAATGTGTTTCATACCCTGATCTTATCAGGACGGGTACCGACTTGTGAAAGTGCACACTGATGGAAACTTTATAGTACTGTCCCACTGTGAGACAGTACTATAAACTAGCCTTTTTTAGACTACAGCTCTCCGTTCTAATAGGACCTTACATGCTGCTGGGACCTAAAAATACAACAAACAAGTCTACAAGCTCTCTCTAGATTTATAGTGGATACAATACACATCATAGAACATAACCTTTTATTTCTCCAAGTAAATAATAGTTATAAATACACCATTTACCATTATCAAAGAGGAAATAGTTCACAAGAAAATCCATAAATATACATCATTATCAAAGAGGATTAACAAAAAAATCCATAAATAATACATCATTATCAAAGAGGATTCACCAGAAAATCCATAAATAATACAGCATTATCAAAGAGGATTCACTAGAAAATCCATAAATAATACATCATTATCAAAGAGGATTCACCAGAAAATCCATGAATAATACATCATTATCAAAGAGGATTCACCAGAAAATCCATGAATATTAATACATCATTATCAAAGAGGATTCACCAGAAAATCCATGAATATTAATACATCATTATCAAAGAGGATTCACCAGAAAATCCATGAATAATACATCATTATCAAAGAGGATTCACCAGAAAATCCATGAATAATACATCATTATCAAAGAGGATTCACCAGAAAATCCATAAATAATACATCATTATCAAAGAGGATTCACCAGAAAATCCATGAATAATACATCATTATCAAAGAGGATTCACCAGAAAATCCATGAATAATAATACATCATTATCAAAGAGGATTCACCAGAAAATCCATAAATAATACATCATTATCAAAGAGGATTCACCAGAAAATCCATGAATAATACATCATTATCAAAGAGGATTCACCAGAAAATCCATAAATAATACATCATTATCAAAGAGGATTCACCAGAAAATCCATGAATAATACATCATTATCAAAGAGGATTCACCAGAAAATCCATAAATAATACATCATTATCAAAGAGGATTCACCAGAAAATCCATAAATAATACATCATTATCAAAGAGGATTCACCAGAAAATCCATGAATAATACATCATTATCAAAGAGGATTCACCAGAAAATCCATGAATAATACATCATTATCAAAGAGGATTCACCAGAAAATCCATGAATAATACATCATTATCAAAGAGGATTCACCAGAAAATCCATGAATAATACATCATTATCAAAGAGGATTCACCAGAAAATCCATGAATAATACATCATTATCAAAGAGGATTCACCAGAAAATCCATGAATATTACATCATTATCAAAGAGGATTCACCAGAAAATCCATGAATAATACATCATTATCAAAGAGGATTCACCAGAAAATCCATGAATAATACATCATTATCAAAGCACCAGAAAATCAATAAATAATATATCATTATCAAAGAGGATTCACCAGAAAATCCATGAATAATAATACATCATTATCAAAGAGGATTCACCAGAAAATCCATAAATAATACATCATTATCAAAGAGGATTCACCAGAAAATCCATGAATAATACATCATTATCAAAGAGGATTCACCAGAAAATCCATGAATAATACATCATTATCAAAGAGGAACTAGCTAACCAGAAAACACACAAATAATGCACCATTAACAGGGAGGAAATAGGGACCATTCACCCATACGCCATTCATCGAAGAGAAACTGGCTAAACGGAAAACACACATCTTCACCCTCCAAAGTAAAGCACAGAGCAGCACACACAAATTGCCTTCATTTCTTTGGTTTAAAAGAGAAAGTGGTTTGGATGCAGCTTGCCAGAACCAGCGAATCTGTGAGACCGTTCAAAACAGTTCCCACCTGTGCTCGTGGGTAACCAGCTTCGGGCCTTCTCGCTGAGTGAATATCATCCAATCAGAGGCCAGTTCCTCATAATGACCGCGCTTGTGATATGCCAGGAGACTCCCCATTGTAGCAAGGCTGGCAGAGAAAACAACAGCCTTCCCCAACAGAGAGTTCAACTCCTGGTCTCTAGAGAGCCCTGTCCCCCGCCACCCACTACCGTGCGTCCGAGAAGGATTGTATTAAATGTTTTGTTTTTTTAATGTGTCATTCTGTTAAGTGCGCAATTCTTTTTAATATGTGATTCTATTAAATGTGCTCTTTTTTGAATGTGTCAATCTGTTAAAGGTGCATTTCTTTTTAATATGTCATTCTGTTAAATGTGCATTTCTTTTTAATATGTCATTCTGTTAAATGTGCATTTCTTTTTAATACGTGATTCTATTAAATGTGCTTTTTGTTAAATGTGTCATTCTGTTAAATGCGCATTTCTTTTGAATGTGTCATTCTGTTAAATGTGCATTTCTTTTTAATACGTGATTCGATTAAATGTGCTCTTTTTTTAATGTGTCATTCTGTTAAAGATGCATTTCTTTTTAATATGTGATTCTATTAAATGTGCTCTTTTTTTAATGTGCCATTCTGTTAAAGGTGCATTTCTTTTTAATATGTCGTTCTGTTAAATGTGCATTTCTTTTTAATACGTGATTCTATTAAATGTGCTTTTTTTAATGTGGCATTCTGTTAAATGTGCATTTCTTTTTAATACGTCATCCTATTAAATGTGCATTTCTTTTCAATGCACCATTCTGTTAAATATGTTTCTCTTTTCCGTGCTTCATTCTGTTCACTTCTTCATCTTTTTCAATGCTGAGTTCACATCACTATGGCTCCGAATCAGAAAATAAACATGGTCAGAAGTGGGATATGATCATTCAGATAGGAAAATAAGCCACTTAGCAAGAGAAGCCATTTATTGAGAGAAGCTACTCAGGAAAAAAAACCACTTATGAATGTGTGTCAGTTAGGAGGAAGACAACATACATAGAAAGACAACCTACATAGGAAGACTTGCCATGAATATGGCATATGCTGCCAAAACAGCGTAAAGAAACCACTAATCAATCGATCAAAAAACATAGGAAGACAATTAAGGTACCAAGAAGCCACTTATGAAAAGAAGCCAACTGGGACGAGCAGCCACTTATGAATCGAAACCAAATAGGGAGAGAAGCCAGTTTAACTGATAGAAGCCACTTAGGCAGAGAAGCGACGTAATGAATGGAAGTCACTTAAGGAAAGAAGCCTTTAAATAAATACAAGCCACTTAGGGAGAGAAGCCACTTAATGAATTTAAGTCACTTCGGGAGTGAAGCCACTTAATGAACGGAATCCACTTAATGAGACAGGCCACCTTTGGAATGTAAGCCCCTTAAGGAATGGCGGTCACTTCGGGAGAGAAGCCACTTACTGAACGGAAGCCACTCAAGGAGAGAGGCCATTTTTGGAATGTAAGTCAACTATGGAGAGAAGCCACTTAAGGAATGGAAATCAACTAGAGAGAGAAACCACATGAGGAATACAAGCGACGTATGGGAAACAAGCCGCTTACTAAGAGAGACTTCTTACAAAAAGAAACCACTGAAAACATAGAAGCCACTTCGGATGAGAAACCACTTTATGAATGTCTGAAGTTGAAGCTGCTATACAAACCCACATATAGAATTCCGCTAACTGGTGAGGTGTTGGTCCAATGCTGTCGTTAGCTCGTGTTGCCATACCGCCCTTACACACACCTGAAACTTTGCTCACCTTCCAAACAGGTCAGGCTCGAGCGAAAGTTTCAGGCACATGTACAGACAGCTATATCCTTGCGTTGGCAGCTCCTCCTCCAGGTCCCGGAAGTGCCGAGTCCTTCCGGTAGCATGCTGACATCCGGTCCAGGGAGTTTGTTTGTATGGTGTGTTATATCCTAGCAACAGCTAAGGTCATATCAGGATGGGTGCCGACTTGTTACAGTGCACACTCATGGCAACCTTATAGTGCTGCCCGAATGGGGTCCAGGCCATCAGCACCACAACCATAAGTCCCACACAGTCACATTATCCGGATACTGTGCAAACCAGTCCTTGTCCTATCCTATTAATGCTAGAGCGCCAGGCTAGGAAGCAACAATCATCAACTTCATAAGTCATTGGTTTGACTTAGCTGGGATTCAAACTCTCAACCATCCGCACGGAAAGCCCGTGCTCTACCAACTGAGCCACCGCGTCCGGTCCAGGCGGAAGTGCATAGTGAACAAGGCAAAAATGTATTTGGCAAACCACAAATCATATTTATATAAAAGGGTTTATGTACCATTCAACTACTATCTTGTTGCGCTGTCTATGTTGTTGCCCTGATCACCAACCTACACTCACGTGACTCAATCTAAGCCGCATTTCCGGTCCCTTTCCAATGTTAAGTCCCCGTCCTGGTCGCCTACCTTCCTGGTCACCGAAACCTTCAGTTCCTCAACACCGTCACGTCCAGAGTTTCCTTTTCCCCAGGCGTCATAGTCATCTCAGGTCTCCGACAAGCCCCCCCCCCCCCTGAACCCCCTAGCCCTTTGCCAACCCCCCCCCCCTCATCCACCCTCCCCCTTTTGACTATATGAAGTATTGCATACCAACCGCCGCCATACAGTCGTTTTAGTCTACTTGATGCACTACCACTGTGCCAACCATCGTCTACTAGTACTAACCCCCCCCCCCCCCTCCCCCCACACACACTCATACCCACATATTTCTTCCAATGTGTTCTGTTTAGCAGGAACACAGCAGTCAGCCACCCTCCACCCACGATTCCGCCCGCCCCCCACCCACTTCAGTACTGTCAGCCACCTCACCCACCCCGTCATCCTCTGCCACACATACCCCACCCCGCTAGCCTCTGCTATGCCGGCCACACACACACACTACGCACAATACACACACTACAAATACTACACACACACCACACACTACACACACTAGACACACAACACGCACTACACACACACTACACACACACCACACACACTGGCTCTCTATAGCCCATCGTCTACAGACACCCCAGCAGTAGCTTCTATATACCTGCCACCCACCAGCCCTATTTACACTCAGCCCAGTTGTTTATGCTTCGGCCACCACCATGCAGCCACACCCCCATCCACACATCACCGCCATCCTCCACCCCCAAATACCCTCGTCACCCAACCGCTAGCCCCAACCGCCTCTTCCCCATCCTCTCCCCACCCTCAACCCCCTCTCCATCCCACCCCTACCACCCCTCCATCCACCAGTGCCCAACCCCACTACCACCTCCTTACCCCACCGCCACTTCGTCTCCCGACACTCAACCCCCTCACCATCAGCATAATCACCACCCCTTCCCCTCCTCTTCCCAACACCATCCCCACCTCACATCCCCGCTCCACCCCCCCCCCCCCCGCCCCCACGGCCACTTCTCCTCGCAACTCCCTCCGAACCGCCCGTTCCCGCTCCGCCCGAACCATCCCCATACAGGGGTATGTGTGTATTGGAATATGTGTGCATCGGGAGGGAGGTGTGGGGGGGGGGGGGTCCCATGTCCCCACACCTGCCTGACCTCCCCCACCCCCCCACTTCCCCACCACCCGCCTTCCCACTGCCACCATCTTCCCAGTCCCCGCCCCGCCAGAATCATCCCCACAACGGCTTATGTGTGTGTATTGGAGTGTGTGTGAGTAGGGAGAGGTTTGTTTGTTGGTTGTTGTTTTACGTCCTAGCAACATCTAAGGTCATATCAGAACGGGTACCGACTTGTGACAGTACGCACTCATGGCGATTTTATAGTGCTGCCCCACTGGGAAATCAGGCCGCCGGCACCATGACCTGATATCCCACTCAGTCACATTATCCTGACACCGAGCTAAGCAGCCGAGTAAGGAGAGGGGGCCCACGTCCCCACAAACAGCCTGACCTCCACACACACCCTCCCCGCTCGCCCCGCACCCCCCACCCCCGGCACCATGTTCCCTGTTCCCACCCACCTCAGAAGCATCCCCCAGCTCATCTTGTCTGGGATTCAAACCTCACCCTTTGGTATGTGTGTATTGGAGTGTCTGTATGTGTGTATTGGAGTGTCTGTGTGTGGGGGGACGGGGTGTGTGTGTGTGTGTGTCCCGTGTCCCCCACACCGCCTGACCTTTACACCCACCCGCCCCCCAACACAAACCGACCCACCAGGAGCGTGCCTGCCCGGCGCGCCGTTTGGTGATCAGCGCCGCGTGGTGGCGACTGCGGACAGGCGGCCTGTAAATAGTCCAATCAGCGCGCTCCCTGGGCGGGGCCGCGGGGCGACCACAGTGCGGACCTGCTCCGGATCACGGCCCACGTGACATACGGGACGTTGATCCCATTATCGCCCAATCTGCCCTCCCGCTGCCCTAACCCTTCGTCTCTCATTCCCTACACGCGCCCTTCGCTGCCTCCCCCCCCCCCCCCCAACTTCCACGCCCCCCCTGCCCCTCCACTCACCCACCCCATCACCCATCCCCCACACGGCTCGCAGGGGCCCAAGTTCCAACTAAGGAGCAGCAAGTAAAGGAATGCATGTGCAAGCCGATCAGTCTCACCAAAAGCAATCCAATCCCTTCATCCTGCTAGATATAAACCAACACATCAATTTGCGACCACATCGGGCGATAATAGATTGTTATCACATTAACAAGCCATGGTGTGTGGGTACATGGTGGGGGTTGGTAGCTTAAATAGTCACTTTATGCAACAATCACCTTACCTCCAGCTCCTCATCCTCCCCCTCTCCCCATCCTCCCCTCTACCCCCTCCCCCTCCTCCCCACCCTCTCCTCCCTTCCCTCCTCCTCCCTCCCCCTCCCTTCCCCCTACCCATCCTCTCCCACTCCTCCACCATCCTACCCCTCCCATCCTCCCCCCCCCCCTCTACCCCTCCTCCCTTCCCCTCATCCACCTCCTCCCCCTCTCCCCATCCCCCCTCCTCCCTCCCCCGTCCTCCTCCTCTTCCTCCTCCTCTTCCCCTCTCCCCACAAATCATACGATAACGATATTACTGATGTTCTCAGTAACCAGTTTAACGACACTACGAGAAACTCGCCGGCTTCCCTTCCTCCTCCAACACACACACTCACATTGCGATTAGTATCTCCTCCAATAAAGATCCGGGCACCATTAATTAGGTTTATCCTCGGGCACAGTGGAACCCCATTAGATGGCGTGTGTGGGCACAACCAGATAGGGGGAAGTCTGTGAGCTTTACATGAGCTGTTCCATTAGCTATTAATAAACCCTTCGGAGAGTTGGTTGAGTGCCCCAACTGATGCGATGTGATGGTATCAGGTCCGGGCGGTTCTTCTGACCTACATACAGTAAGCTGCTCGACGTGTATGTATGTGTGTGTATGTATATGTGTATATATGTTTATGTGGAAATAAGTATATATGTATGGATCCATATATGCACATATACATATGTACATTTCTGCATATTGGATATGCATATATATCTATGTATATATTTATATGTATATGTACATATATATTTATTACTAGACCAATGCCAACCTTGGGTAATCCCTCGCCGTGTGAGGTAGGTAATCATTCTGTTCTAACGGCACTGACATTGTTTGAATTATACGGCTTTCAATGTAGGCCTATGTTAACTGAACTCGCCTTATACTCCACAATATTTGTATATAGAGGTGGTACAAGAAACAATAACGATAACTATGACAATACGTGGATTCAAAATTATCCGTTCATCTTAATTTCAAGTAAAAAGATCTTCTTGTGTAAACTATCCACAATTTGGCATCAGGACGGGTACCGACTTGTGACAGTGCACACACACTGTGACTTTATAGTGCTGCCCCCTGGGAGATCAGGCCGCCAGCACCATAATCTGATATCCCACTTAGTCACATTACCCGGACACTGACCCAACCAGGCCTTGCCCTATCCTAATAATGCCAATCGCCTGGCTAGGAAGCAACACATATCAATTTTTAAATCAGTGGTTTGATGCGATCAGGGTTTGAACCCATGGGTTCGAATTCCACGATCTACCAAAACAGGAGACGGACGCTGAACTCATTCAGCAATCCCGTCTGGTCCCATGTCCCATAATTCATTATATATCACATATGTGTACACAGCCAATTAATACCTTACCCTACCGCTCATTATTACCCGACTCATTATTACTCGTCCATAAGCCCCGCCACCCCCACCCCACCCTTGCCACCGCCCGCATCTGCTCACTAGCTCTATCACACGGACCCTCTCCCATCTATGTGGCCAGGACCAAAGGAATCCTGTTCACTGGGAATCAAACCGGGTCCGCCTCAGGCCATATCGCGTTAGGCTGAACAGCTCGCATGCTGGAGAGCAACCCTGTGTATATACAACCCCCCCCCCCCCCACCGCCGCCCCACCCACGCCCCTCGCCCACACCAGCCCCTCCCCAAGCGGATTGGTTCACACTGACCCTCACACAGATGGCGCTGCTTCATCTCTATGTGCTACAGAAACAAGTTCCGCGCGGCAGGGAATACAGAACCACTCCCCACACTCTCTCTCTCTCTCTCTCTCTCTCCGGGAAAAAAATAGAGGAGGGAGGTACTGACCCAGCATGCAGATACTGAGATAGCAGCAGGGCCTCCATATTTCCCAGCATGCATCAGCGCTTCGCTCATTACTCTAGGCACACTCACCCTACCTACCCCCTCTCCCTACATCCTCTCCCTACCCCTTGCCCCCCTCTACCACCTCTTGCCCCGAACCACTGCCACATACACCGCTGCCCTCCACGTTGGGTCCTGTTTCTCTGACCTGCTCAGAGCAGCTCAAGTCTGCTCTACTCAGATTACTCTGGTACCCAAGTAAACCCACCACCCTCACCACCACCACCACCACTCAGCCGTCTGAAGTCCTCGATAAAGGAGACCCACCCTCCCTCCCTACTCCCTCCCTACCCCCTCCCGCCCACCATCCCTCCATCCCTACCCCCTCCCTCACCACCCACCAACTTCCCACACCCTCATCCCCCACTCAGAACCCTCTCCGCCATCTCCCACGCCATGAACAATTTCAGTGACTGCTTTCCCGCCGTGAAAGCCCGCCTCGAGCCTAATCGCTTTGCAAATTTCTCAAAATTGGACCCAACACCCAGCAGCCCAGAGTCAACGAAAAAAACAAAACTCCGCGAATCCTGCCTCTTTTTTTTCTTTCCGAAATCAAATATATTTTAATGAAATAATAAATGCAACACTTCCGTGATTGAAGATGGTGGGTGTTGTATTTTTGTTGTTCTGATGGTTACAATATTCTCGTTACAGTTACTTGATACATTGATTGATCTGATAGCGTGTTGCTGAAATAAATCACTACCACTAAACGCCCATACCCCCCACCCCGCCCCACATCAGTTCAGCTTTTTTTTCGCGGACATTATTTCCAATCTGTCCCAAGTGCAGTTAACCATATAATCTCCTGAGAATTGCTTCAGTCAGTTAGTTATCTGCGCGCGATTTATATTAAAAGTTATATTATGAGATCTAGAAGTAAGTAGTCTTGCTATTAAAGTATTATTAATATTATAACGTTACCATGTTATTATCGTAACAATACTTCAGTTATTATTGTTATTAGTATTGCTATTAACATATTATTAATATTATGTTACCATGTTATTATCATAACAATACGTAAGTTATTATTGTTATTAATATTGCTATTAAAGTATTATTAATATTATAACATTACCATGTTATTATCGTAACAATACTTCACTTAGTATTGCTAGTAGGATTGTTATTATTAGTATTAGAGTAGTATTAATATAATAACATTACCATCTTATTATCGTAACAATACTTCAGTTATTATTGTTATTTGTATTGCTATTAACATATAATTAATATTATAACCTGACCATGTTATTATCGTAACAATACTTCAATTAGTATTGCTAGTAGGATTGCTATTATTAGTATTAAAGTATTATTAATACTATAACGTTACCATGTTATTATCGTAACAATAATTCAGTTATTATTGTTATTAGTATTGCTATTAAAGTATTATTAATATTATACAGTTACCATGTTATTTTCGTAACAATACTTTAGTTATTATTATTGTTATTTTATATTTTAATAGACTATTTAATAAAGGATGTAAATTATTATTGTTAAACGGATGCAAAATTTATGTTTACTGAATAAACATTTTAATTTAGCATACAATGATTGGTGATTTCATGGTAAGCCTGGTGCCTGGCGTGCAGCACACATAGTGGTGAGCTGCTCGCTGGGCTGCTCCCTGAGCTGCTCGAGGGGCATGCAGTCTGTCTGCCCGCTTATGTAGCCCTAATACCCGACGGCCCCAGCGTTGGCGGGGAGCATTAACGAGCGGTCGAGCCCTGTATTCTTAACGTCGCCAATGCTCAAGCCCTCCCTCATCAACCCGCAGTGGAGGGGGTAAGGGGAAGGGGGGGTGTGGGAGGGGGAGGGAGGGGGGGAGGGGCGGGGCGGGGCGCCATCTACTGACTACATCCGGTACCGCCACTGCCAATACCACCACCACCAAAACCCCACTACCAGTGAACCAACGCCACCACCACCACTACCACCACCACCCCCTATACCCTATTACAAATACTTCCACCACCACCACCTCCACAGCGACCGCAACCACCACCACCACACAACCACCATCATTCCGCTGCCACCGCCACCACTATCTACCGTCACCACCACTGCGCCACTACCACCACACTACCAGTGAACCACCGCCGTCACAACCCCACTGCTACCACCGCCGCCGTTGAACCACCACTACCATCACCAGGCAGCCACAGCCCTCACTACCACCATCGTTCCACTAAAACCCCACTACCAGTGAACCACCGCCACCACAACGGCACCACCAATACCACCACCACCCCACCATCAACACCACCACTGTCCAACACCCTGCCACAACACCCTGCTACGCCACTACCACGTCCCTGCCTCCAGCATCACTAATCACCAATCACCAATCACCACCACCAACACCACAACCGCCAGTACCACCTTTACCACTGACACCCCCACAACCCCAGACCACCAGCGCTACCACAACCACCCTCACCACCACCACCACCACCACCCTCACCACCACCACGCTCACCACAACCACCACCCTCACCACCACCACCACCAGGCTCACCACCACCACCATCACCACCACCAACACCATGCTCACCACCACCACCACCATCAACACCACCACAGCCGCCAGTGCACCTTTTAACTCTGCCACCCCCACAACCCCAGACCACCACCGCTACCACACTCACCACCACCACCACCACGCTCACCACAACCACCACCCGCACCACCACCACCACCACGCTCACCACCACCACCAACACCACCACCACCATGAACACCACCACAGCCGCCAGTGCCCCTGCCATCCCCACAACCCCAGACCACCACCGCTACCACCCTCACCACCAACTTCACCACCACCACCACCACCACCACCACCTTCCTTCCTTCTCTCCCCGCCTCTTAGAGCTGATTACAGAAGGGAACGACTAACCCTCCCTACCTTGTGCTCCATCCATTTACCGCGACAAATGACCTTAAATACCGCCTAGCAATTAACAAATTAGAAACGGCTATCATCTAGCGGTATTCACCCCCCCCCCAACCCCTCCCGCACCCCCGCACCCATACCACACCCCTGGCAACCCCACCCACTCACCCATCCACCCCACACACCGAATCAGTAAAGCGCGGGCCTCGCATGCGGGAGATCGGGAGTTCGGTTCCCGGTCGAATCAACCCAATGACTTATATTTAGTTATAAAATTGATAACTGTCAATTCCTAGCATCACACTGTGCATTAATAAGGCAGGGCAAGGACTGGTTAACTCAGTGTCAGGATAATGTGACTGGGTGGGATAACGGGTCATGGTGCCGACGCCTGATTTCCAAGTGTGGCAGCACTATAAAGTCACCATGAGTGCACACCGTCACAAGTCAGTACCCATCCTGATATGACTTCAGATGTTGCCAGGATGTAAAACTCCAACAACCAACCAACCAATCATCGCCCTTATCCTCCATCACTCCCCCACCCCTTCCAGCACCCCCAGACCCATCCCCCCACCCTGGCCCAATCCACACACCCACGCCCCCACCCACTCCCCCACCACACAGGCCTTGTTCACCGCACTTATCCACCCTCCCTCCGTCACACACCCCCACCTACTCCCCGATAGGCTTACCACAACCCCCCGCTACTGCTAACTGCAAACCCGGCCACCAAATGAACCGCTCAAAACCCGAGATCTAATAACAATCATAATCCATCCTCGGTAGGAAACACTACAGCAGGTTGAACACATCCTTATTCGTTAAGACAGACACACATATTTACACATACCACTTTCTCACATTTACACATAACACTTTCTCACATTTACACCTACCACTTTCTCACATTTACACATATCACTTTCTCACATTTACACATACCACTTTCTCACATTTACACCTACCACTTTCTCACATTTACACCTACCACTTTCTCACATTTACACCTACCACTTTCTCACATTTACACCTACCACTTTCTCACATTTACACCTACCACTTTCTCACATTTACACCTACCACTTTCTCACATTTACACCTACCACTTTCTCACATTTACACCTACCACTTCTACTTACACTCACTTCTCACATTTACACATACCACTTTCTCACATTTACACCTGCCACTTTCTCACATTTACACCTACCACTTTATCACATTTACACCTACCACTGTCTCACATTTACACCTACCACTTATTCACATTTACACCTCCCACTTTCTCACATTTACACCTACCACTTTCTCACATTTACACCTCCCACTTTCTCACATTTAGACATACCACTTTCTCACATTTACACCTACCACTTTCTCACATTTACACCTACCACTTATTCACATTTACACCTACCACTTTATCACATTTACACCTACCACTGTCTCACATTTACACCTACCACTTATTCACATTTACACCTACCACTTTATCACATTTACACATACCACTGTCTCACATTTACACTTACCACTTTCTCAGATTTACACATACCACTTTCTCTCTAAGTCTAAGTTGTTATCTCATTGCCTCTCCATATATCATGTCTATTTTCTTATGATATATATTTATTTATTTTTTTGGTAAAGTATTTATTCATCTGAACATGACATTTGTCAGCGCCGGGGCACTGGTCTTCCGGCCATCTTACTGTTAGAATAAGTTTGATCAGTGCTGTATTAGTTACAGCACCGATCCTGTAGAATTAAGGGAGTGGCTCCTGCTGTATAATGTACAGCAACAGTCACTGTAGTTCATGCAAAAATGAGGAGCAGCACCGAGTAGAAGGTGTACACTCGGGACAACTCAAATAATCGTTGTGGGTTACATTTTTTCTCTTATGAAACAAGTTAAGTTCAGAGTTGACAAGATATTTTGTCTGTCTTATATAATTTTCGATGTGTTTAAACAGATTGATAGTTGTGTAGGATGTTCGGTGTGTTGATGGTTTGTTCATGATGGTTAAGGGTGGTGGCAGGGGAGGGGGGCCCATTGGGGTGGGTGGTACGGGGGAAAAACCCACCGGAGAGCAAGCGAGGATCCGGGGTGGCAGCAGCTCAGGGCTTTGCTAGTAATTACTGCAGTAGTCATTTAAGGGCCTGAATAACCAGGTGGGCTCTATATGCATTTTTGAAGGCAAGTATTGTTTGTGTTTCTCTGACTCTGATAGGGAGGTCATTCCACATGACACTACCTTTGTAGATTGGTGCTCTGATATATTTATTTGTTGAAGGGTGTGGTACATTGAGCAGAGTGGAGGCTCCTCTTCTTGTTATTCTATTTGTGCGGTCAATGAATTTTTTGTCTTTTGCGCGTTTGTGCATTAGTGCCATCAGGTGTAGGTCCCTTCGTTCTGAGAGAGTATCCAATTTTGCTTTCTTGTGCAGTTCAGCCACACTGAGTGTCTTGCCTTGGTAAACTGTTCTCAGTGCTAAGTTCTGAATTCTTTGCAGTTTGATCTTTTGTTGTTTTGTTAAGAGCTCATATATGATGTCATTGTAATCTATAACAGGCAATATTGTAGTCTTGTACAGGAGTAGTGCAGTGTTTTCACTTATGAATTTCCTTAATTTCCTATTACATGTAGCTGTCATATTATACGCGTGTTGTAGGGGTGATGGAAATGGGAAATATTGCACCTTGAGCAGGATTCCAACCCACACTTCTTGCCATTCCAGGGCTAGTGTGCTAACCATTACACCACCTAGGCTCCCTGATGAAATCACCATACTGAGATGCAGACACATTCTAATCAAATATGTTGTTTGATTGATTGATTGATTGATTGGTGGTTGCTTTACGCCGTGTCGGCAGCATAGGCCATATTCACGGCGAGAAATGTTTGTTTTTTGTTCAAACCATCGCTTTTACATGTAAAAGCAGACAATCAATTATGTGCCAATAGACACTGATTAAATTAGAAAGATCACAATCATATATTTGTGGTCAAGGGAAACAAATTCCCATAGAAAAAGAAAAGTTTTATTAATAATTGATAGAATCCATACTCGAATATGTAGATAGATGCCAAAGTCTTCCACCGACCATTTAAAAAAAGAAATAATATTTCAGACAGCTTTACTAATGTAAAACACAAACAGACTACAAAGTTCCTAAGAATAACTGGACTGTATCCTATATTTTGGCTACTTTTTTTTTATCGTTAAATTTGACACCAATTTTAGAACCTCAAAATTGCTGTCATGTAACACAAGTCTGAACATTTCAGATTTCCCTATAAATTCCACGTAAACATATGAACGTGATTAACACATTATATTTCGTGAAACAAAAGTATCAGAATAAATGACACTACCTTTTTGTCATGAGTATGGCCATTGCTACTGTCGTGGGGGTGATGAATGAAAATGGGAAATATTGTGCCTAGAACGGGATTCGAACCCACATCTCTTTGCATTCCGGCCAGTGTGCTAACCATTACACCACCTAGGCTCCCTGATATCAACACACTACCCACGTCTACCTGTCTATGCGGCTCCTTGCCTGAGAGGTCAGTGCAGACCACTACACTCGTCCCCCTGGAATTGTAAGTCTTTTAATGCTTACAATTACATACATTCAGGCAATGCAACGCACTTACAGACACAGGGTAGGTTCAACGACTGTACAGCGCGTAGCTTGTACAGGATCATGGTCACGGCAACCAGTGTCACGGGGCGTGATGAAAATGGGAAATATTGTGCCTAGAGTGGGACTCGAACCCACATCTATTTGCACTCCGGGCCAGTGTGCTAACCAATACACCACCTAGGCTCCCTGATATCAACACACTACCCATGCCTACCTGTCTATGCGGCTCCTTGCCTGAGAGGTCAGTGCAGACCACTACACTCGTCCCCCTGGAATTGTAAGTATTTTAATGCTTACAATTACATACATTCAGGCAATGCAACACACTTACATACACAGGGTAGGTTCAACAACTATACAGCGCGTAGCTTGTACAGGATCATGGTCATGGCAACCAGTGTCACAGGGTGATGAAAATGGGAAATATTATGCCTAGAGTGGGACTCGAACCCACATCTCTTTGAATTCCGGGCCGGTGTGCTAACCATTACACCACGTACCACCTAGGCTCCCTGATATCAACACACTACCCACACCTACCTGTCTATGCGACTCCTTGCCTGAGAGGTCAGTGCAGACCACTACACTACCAACGTGGCATTAACCCCATCACCAATCAATCAACCAATCAATCACTCAACTTGAACACAAACCTACTAGAGGAGTAGGATCAGAATTGCAATATACATGTGATGGACACATTGAGCTCAGGGGCCATATGCATGGAGCAGTGTTAGAGGCGTGTGGTGTTATCCCTCTAACACTGGGTAGCTATCACCGTTTATCGCCGGCGTCGAGAACTATGTCAAGCCATATGGATGGGCGCCTAAACGGTGAGTGTTAGCTAAACATGAATGTATTTATAGATTTGGGAAATCCCTGTGCATTTGTAGCCATATATTAGGCTCAAATATATTAAATGTGATCATATTTAACAGAATTAGCTACCCAATAAGTGAAATTTGATCAATTTAACCCTAAATTCGAAGCGTTATTAAGGCTACTGCCGCATTGGCGGCGATATTAAGAGTTATATTTTCGAATCGATGAAGGTACAGTAAACAAAACCGCCGCCGCCACCAGTATGGAAGGCGACGTCGATGCGGCGCCGGCGGCGATTTGTTTACTTTACGTTCGTCGATTCGAAAAGATAAGTATTAATATCGCCGCCAATGTGGCGGTAGCCTTAATAACGCTTCGAAATTAGGGTTAAATTGATCAAATTTTACTTATTGGGTAGCTAATTCTGTTAAATATGATAGCATTGAGTAGATTTGCGTTCCATCCTGACACTAACACGCTGTAAACCAGATATGATAGGAGTTAGAATTTCCGAGTTTAAACACTCGGTGTTAGGCCTAACACTGCTCCATGCATACCAACTTGTCCGCGCTAAACCAGAAATCCCGCGCTAAACGCGTTTTGCCTCCTAACACTGCTCCATGCATATGGCCCCTGTACTGTAACTACCTTTATTAAAGTTACCTAGTCCGATGGTTTTGAGTTTATGTCACTTTCTGAGATCAATATTTTAGGTTCATCATTAGAATCTCTCTTACTTTAGGTTGAAGTAACTTGTATTTTAAATGGCTAACTTTTGAGATATTTGAAGTGCAAGCATGCCAAATAGACTACATTATGGTTCTGAGTGCGCATGCACTAAAGACGGCGCTGGGAGCAAAGCAAAGGTGTACGGCCATTGAGTTTGACGATACGCGTAGGGCAAAACTGCCATTTTATTCAAATTTAATAGAAATACATAAATATGTGGCACAAACATGAACGGAAGGATGCAATATAATAATAATATAATGAATATGTTTAAGACACAACTCTCGATAATTAAGCATTTTGATCTAAGAAACATACAATTTCAGTCACTTTACAGGCTGATGTTTACATCACCATTGATTAGCCAGAAGTAATTCTTGTTCTAAATATTAAAATGTCAAATGTGTAAAATAAAAACTTGTTTCAAAGAAATATATAACCAATATCTGATTAACCCTACTCATTTTCTATTTCTACATATGTCATTAACCATAGGATATAAATAAAAACATGAATAACATAAGTAAAACTGACTCTGGCTATGGCTCTAAGACTAGTCTGAGTGCCTAGATTTGTCTAAATCTAAAGGCACATGGCATAAGATGTGCTGATGATATTGATGTAAATGCAATGCTGGATAAAAGATTAATATCTTAATTTATTATATATATATTTTTAGTTGGTATTCTATGTTTCAAACAAGAGCTGAGATGAGCTGAAACGAGCACATTTCATAACTGCACCCAGTGTATTAGCATGTGCCATGTGCTTCTAGTGGGTTTGTTTTTCTCCAACGCACCCCACAATGCACAGCGCCGCTGGAACTGTGATGTAGTCTATTTAATTTGTGCAAACACGCCCAAACTTTGACACCATAGGCATACGTAATAACAGGTTCTATTAAATTGCCTTATTACAACCTTCTATGCAGCAACAAATGCTTAATAAGTGCACCAGTATCTAAATTAGATTTGTAGAATCAAATCTCGGTCAGGGCTTTGGTTTTCTAAATTTGATCCTTTCATCGGACCATGCATTTTTAATATTACTCATTAGTCAGTCCTCATCTCAGCTACTGATCACATGATCACCTTAGCAATTACCATACATTACATCTCCCCTTTTCAGACAGATACATATATAGTACATTGTCAACAATCACAGTTGGAACCACAAGAACAAACTGCGCCGCCTCCCACCACCTCTCAGGTATCTGGGTACAGGCAAACTGCTCCAGTCGGTGGGGGGGGGGGGGGGGGGGGGGGGGGCGGGGGTGCGGGAGGAGAGGGTCTCCATTACAAGCACGCCGTATTTACCAAGCGCAATATCTCTCATATCTACCAGAGGACTATTTGTTAGGCCGGGAAAAACCCCAAAGCTTACGTGCAAGACGCATCAATCCACTCACCAACACATCGGACCCCCAAGAGACCCTCCCCCCTCAAATACCCTCATACACACACTCACACACACCCTCACACACACACTCACACACACACTGACAGACACACACTCAGGCACTGCCAGCTGGGCTGGAGAAGGGAGGCAAGGAGTAGGGTCTATCTAGGCGGCCCCACCCTCATATTCGCCTCGTTTTGAAGCTGCACCGCACCGTGGGTGGTGGTGGTGGGGGGGGGGGGGTGGATTTTTACGTCCTGCAAAATCTAAGGTCATATCAGGACTCATGGCAAGAGGGTGGTCGGGGTGGTGGTCGGGGTGGATGTTCAAATGGAGGTTGTGGTGGTGGTGGAGGATATGGTGGTGGTGGTGGTGGTGGTGGTTGAGGTGGTGGTGGTGGTGGAGGTTGAAGTGGAGGTGGTGGTGGTGGTGGAGGAGGAGGTAGTGGAGGTGGTGGAGGAGGTGGTGGTGGAGGTGGTGGTGGAGGAGGTGGTGGTGGAGGTTGAAGTGGAGGTGGTGTTGGCGGAGGTTTAAGTGGAGGTGGTTGTGGTGTTGGTGGATAAGGTGGAGGTGGTGGTGGTGGAGGTGATGGTGGTGGAGGTGGTGGAGGTTGAAGTGGAGATGGTGGTGGTGGAGGTGGTGGTGGAGTGGTGGAGGTTGAAGTGGAGGTGGTGGTGGTGGTGGAGGAGGTGGTGGAGGTGGTGGTGGAGGAGGTGGTGGAGGTGGTGGTGGAGGTGGTTGTGGAGGAGGTGGTGGTGGAGGTTGAAGTGGAGGTGGTGGTGGTGGAGGTTTAAGTGGAGGTGGTTGTGGTGTTGGTGGATGAGGTGGAGGTGGTGGTGGTGGAGGTGGTGGAGGTGGTGGTGGTGGAGGTGGTGGAGGTTGAAGTGGAGGTGGTGGTGGTGGAGATGGAGGTGGTGGTGGTGGAGATGGGGGTGGAGGAGCAGATGGAGGTGGTGGTGGAGGAGGTGGAGAGCGTGGTCCGGGTGGAGGTGCTAGTTTAGGTGGTGGTGGTGGTGGTGGTGGAGGAGGTGGAGGAGGTGGAGGAGATGGAGGTGGTGGTGGAGGTGGTGGTGGTGGAGGAGGTGGTGGAGGTGGTGGTGGAGGTGGTGGTGGAGGTGGTGGTGGAGGAGGTGGTGGAGGTTGAAGAGGAGGTAGTGGTGGAGGAGGTGGAGGTGGTGCAGGTGGAGGTGGTGGAGGTTGAAATGGAGGTGGTGGTGGTGGTGTTGGAGGTTGAAGTGGAGGTGGTGGTGGTGGTGGAGTTGGAGGTGGAGGAGGTGGAGGAGGTGGAGGAGGTGGAGATGGTGGTCGGGTGGAGGTGGTGGAGGTTGAAGTGGAGGTGGTAGTTTAGGAGGTGGACGTGGATGGGAGAGTGGCCTCTTGAAGCCACATCGGAGACGTTGGCTTCTGAGCGCCCGGGTGACAGGCGTCAGAAGTGAGGAGTGTTTTCTGTGTGATTGATAGGGCTGCAGGTGGAAGGGTCGGGGGTGAAGGTGGGGCGGGGAGGAAGGTGGGGCGGGGGTGAAGGTGGGGCGGGGGAGGGGAAGAGGGCGGGGGAGGGGAAGAGCGGGGGTGAGGAGTAGGGGGGATAGGGCTCGTTGACAGGTGCCATCATCAACATTACTCAATCCGAGTGTGACTAAACGCATCTCACACAAACCAGGCCGCCTGTAGGACTCCTCTGCGCGTGTGTGAGGGGGCGGGGGGGGGGGGGGGGGGGGGGGAGAGAGGACGGCCTAGCAGCAGACCTCTGTCAGCCGCCGGAAGCGTCCGCTTTGAAATCGAGTACACTCTAAATCTCAAATACTACACTACCTGCTTGGGGTGCACTGTTAAAGTAGTGCACTTGGTTTTGTAGCTGTGTTTGCTCGCGGAGAAAATGGGGAAGAAGTAGGTTGGTTATTTCCTTTGTTGGTTGTTGGGGTTTTACGTCCTGGGAACATCTAAGGTCATATCAGTACTCGAGCTTATATGCTATAGACAGTATAAACACAGCCTCAATAAAAAACGTTAAAACAAATATCAGGATGGGTACCGACTTGTGACAGTGCACACTCATAGTGACTTTATAGTGCTGCCCCACTGGGAGACCAAGCCACCGGCACCATGACCATATATCCCACGCAGTTACATTATCCTGACACTGAGCCAACCAGTCTTCGCCCTATCCTAATAATGCCAAGCACCTGGCTAGGAATTGACACGTATCAATTTTCAAGTCATTGGTTTGACTCGACCAGGGTTCAAACCCATGGGTGCGAATCGAATGATCTGCCAAAATGGGAGAGAGACTCTCAATTCATTCGGCCATCCCGTCAGGAAAGGAAGGTGGAGGGTTCGAGGTGGAAGAGTTGCTGTAAGATCTGTTAGGGCTGGAAGGCTGGAAGTAGGTGAAGTGCAAAGGGGGAGAGTTCGGAGTGGGTGGTCTGGCTGAAGAGATAAGAGAAAGAGAAGGAAAAGAAGCAGGAAGCCATGACTAATAGATGATTTCCATTACCAACCCGCCCTATGACGGTAGTGGTAGGAATAATCCATCATCTGGTAGGAGTGGAAGAACTGAAGATGTGGTTCTGGAGCTCAATGTAGCATGCTCTTTGGGAAGGTTCTTATTAAGCAACCCACCATCTAAGAGTAGAGGCATGACGTAATATTGTACCCAGCAGTACTTAAGTTCCACACCAACTAGTGTGACTGTCACTGCAGCTGTCAGCACCCAGCCCTACAATAAACTCCACAGCCACTAGTGTCACTGTCACTACAGCTGTCAGTACCCATCAATACAATAATCTCCACAGCCACTAGTGTCACTGTCACTACAGCTGTCAGTACCAACCCCTATGGTAAATTCTACTAATGTAACTGTCACTGCAGCTGTCAGCTGTCAGCACCCACCCCTCCAACAATCTCCACATATACGCATGTGACTGTCACTAGAGCTGTCAGTACCTACCCCTACAACAAGTAGTACTAGTGTGACTGTCACTACAGCTGTCAGTACTCACCCCTACAACAATCTCCACACCTACTAGTGTGACTGTCACTACAGCCGTCAGTAACGACCCCTACAACAATCTTCACACCTACTAGTATAATTGGCACTGCGGGTGTCACTGAGACCTTTACACATGAACAGCTCCTCACGGCCACAAGTCGCGCTGACTGTTGCTCAGATTGATTGCTGACTCACCAATCTGCTCCCGGCTCCCCGTCCCTCCTCCCTCCCGTCCCCGGCGCCCTTCCTCCCGGGTTCCCCATGGGTCTCCGACCGCGCCCCCCGGAGATCGTGGCAGGGTGCGCCGCCTGATCCTATCATTTCCTCCCGTGTCCCCCAGAGTAACCGACGTGACTTCCCCCTAGATCTAATCCCATAATTTCCAACCCACCCACCCGTGCACGCCATGCCGTAAAGGCGAGAGCGCGGTAGTGGGGTGAAGGGGGCATGGGGAAGTGGGGAAGTGGGGAAGTGGGGAGGAGGGGGGAGGGGGAGGGGAGGGGGAGGGGAGAGGGGGGAGGGGGAGGGAGGGGGGAGGGGAGAGGGGGGAGGGGGGAGGAGAGGGAGAAAGGGGAGGAGGGAGAAAGGGGAGGAGGGGGAGAAGGGGGGAGGAGGGGGGAGGAGGGTGGGGGAGGGGGGAGCAGGGGGGAGGAGGGTGGGGGAGGGGGAGGAGGGGGAGGGAGAGGGGGAGGAGGGGGAGGGGGAGGGGGAGGGGCAGGAGGAGGGGGAGGGGGAGGAGGAGGGCGGGGGGGAGGGGGAGGGGGAGGGGGAGGGGGGGGGAGGGAGGGGGAGGGGGAGGGGGAGGAGGAGGAGGAGGGGGAGGGGGGGAGGAGGGGGAGGGGGTGGAGGAGGGGGAGGGGAGGGGGAGGGGGAGGAGAGGGGAAGAGGGGGGAGGAGCGGGGAGGAGGGGGGAGAAGGGAGAAGGGAGGGGGGAGGAGGAGGGGGAGGAGCAGGAGGGGTGGAGGGGGTGTAGGGGAGGGGGCGGAGGGGGTGGAGGGGAGCGCTCTGACAGGTCGACAACATGGCGGACTTGCGCTATTATTGGCCACAATGGTGCGGGGCGGAAACCATTGCTCAGAAGGCGGGCGTGGTGTCAATTAATCTGAAATGGCTTCCTGCAATTAGTGCACGCCTTCCCCACCAGTCTTCCCACCCCACACCCACCCCCACCCCTCTGTCTCCAGCCCACACACGACCCACAACACTCCCCTCCTGCCACTAACCATCATCACCGCCTCCCCTCCCCACCACCACCACCCCCTTGTCTCCAGCCCTCACACAACTAGCAACACTCCCCTCCCGCCACTAACCACCATCACCGCCTCCCATCCCCACCACCACCACCCCCTTGTCTACAGCCCTCCCACAACTAGCAACACTCCCCTCCTGCCACTAACCACCATCACCGCCTCCCCTCCCCACCACCACCCCCTTGTCTCCAGCCCTCACACAACTAACAACACTCCCCTCCCGCCACTAACCACCATCACCGCCTCCCGTCCCCACCACCACCACCCCCTTGTCTACAGCCCTCACACAACTAGCAACTCTCCCCTCCCGCCACTAATCACCATCACCGCCTCCCGTCCCCACCACCACCACCCCTCTGTCTACAGCCCTCACACAACTAGCAACACTCCTCTCCCGCCACTAACCACCATCACCGCCTCCCGTCCCCACCACCACCACCCCCTTGTCTACAGCCCTCACACAACTAGCAACACTCCCCTCCCGCCACTAACCACCATCACCGCCTCCCGTCCCCACCACCACCACCCCTCTGTCTACAGCCCTCACACAACTAGCAACACTCCCCTGCCCCCACTAACCACCATCAACGCCTCCCCTCCCCACCACCACCACCCCTCTGTCTACAGCCCTCACACAACTAGCAACACTCCCTTCCCGCCACTAACCACCATCACTGCCTCCCGTCCTCACCACCACCACCCCCTTGTCTCCAGCCCTCACACAACTAGCAACACTCCCCTCCCGCCACTAACCACCATCACCGCCTCCCGTCCCCACCACCCCATCATCTGCATCTATCCCACACACAACCCGCAACTCTCCCCTCCCCAACTAACCACCATCAGCCCCTCCCCTCACCCACCACACACAAACCCGGCCCTCCTGAATGTCACTCATTACACCAGGCAGTAAGCCTCGTCAAGACAGTGTTCTGCTACAATTTCACTTTTAACGACTCCCTCGGCGAATTTAGTGCATATATACATATATAACGATCACACTAGAAGAGGATTTCACTGTATATAGAGTGAACCCCCGTTATAACGCGATCGTTATATAGAGACAATAAAACCCCGTTATAACGCGATCGTTATATATACACAGTGAAACCCTGTTATAACATGATCGTTATATATATATACAGTGAAACCCCGTCATAACCTGATCTTTATATATATGTATAGTGACACCATGGTATAACGCGATCATTATATATATACAAAGAAACCCCATTATAACACGATCATTATATATATATACAGTGAAGCCCCATTATAACGCGATTGTTATATACATATACAGTGAAACCCCATTATAACATGATTGTTATATATATACAGTGAAACCCTATTATAACGCGATCGTTATATATATACAGTGAAACCCCGTTATAAGGCGATCATTATATATATACAGTGACACCCCATTATACTGCAATCATTATATATACAGTGAAACCCCATTATTATGCAATTGTTATATATACAGTGAACCGCCATTATAACGTGATCATTATATATACACAGTAAAACCATATTATATTTATAATGCGATTGCTATATATATATATATATATACAGTGAAACCCCATTATAACGCGATCATTATATATATACAGTGAAACCCCGTTATTACGCGATCATTATATATATACAGTGAAACCCCGTTATAATGCGATCATTATATATACACAGTGAAACCCCGTTATAACGGGATCGTTATATATACAGTGAAACACTGTTGATCCATTCAATGTCATCGCGAAAATAGATGTGAATCGTTAAATCGGGGTTCAGCTTATATTAAATCAGTGTTCAGCTTACAAAATTACCTTTGACATAAACAATTCCTGGTCTAATGAATCATCGCGGTGTATCGGAATTTGCATTAAATCGGGGCCATTGGTTTGCCGACACCAACATGCAAACATCGCTATGATTAAAAATCTCCACACACTGCGAATCTTTGCTAATAAGGCAAAAGCACTCCTACTGTCGCCATGCCACACACGCCATCCCAACCAACCAAGGCTAGCATTCCCTCACTTCGGACGCCCATATTGTGAGAGCAATTAGCTCAAACAGACAGCAGAGAGAAGGGCGCTGATGGAGGTGGGATGGTGGGGAGGATGGCGGGGGGGGGGGGTGTTGATTTGGGAGGGTGTCTGTGTGTGTGTGGGGGGGGGGGAGTCTGGTTTCTAATGGGCACCAATCTGTGCATATCCAGCCATACGAGTTGATGTCAGCAGCAAAGCCTTGTTCACAACCCTAAATAGGTCATCGACATGTTAACAGAGCATTTCAAATTGGACATGCCTTTTAGTGATTTATTTGTGTAAATTGGTTTATTTGTTGGTGGTTGGGGGCAGGGTGTTGCTGCCGTCGTAAATATCCAACACCACCAACATCAACGCTATCGTCATCATCATCATCATCACAACCCAATGTGCGTGGTTGTCGAATTGGTAGAGCATGGGCTTCGCATGTGGTAGGTAGGTCAGGAGTTCGGTTCCCAGTCGAGTCGAACCAATGACTTACTTGTCGATTCCTAGCCTGACACTTGGCATTAATAGGATAGGGCGAGGACTGGTTGGCCCAGTGTCAGGATAATG
Organism: Branchipolynoe longqiensis; assembly: GCA_030323885.1. NCBI lineage: Eukaryota > Metazoa > Annelida > Polychaeta > Phyllodocida > Polynoidae > Branchipolynoe > Branchipolynoe longqiensis. The sequence continues at coordinate 35,501,309 of CM059196.1, read as the reverse complement.
TGACTGAGTGGGATATCGGGTCATGGTGCTGCCGGCCCAATTTCCCAGTGGGGCAGCATTATAATTATATAGTCGCCATGACTGTGCACTGTCAGAAGTCGATACCCATCCTGATATGACCTTAAATGTTGCCCGGATGTAAAACTCCAACAACCAATCAATCATCATCACCAAGCTCGCGCCCACCCAGCTACCACCGACAACCTGCCGCCGCCAGCACCTTGTTATTTTCGGGCCGGTCCGATGATGGGGGAGCTTTCAGAGCGATCGAGACAGATCTGTTAGCTGAAAGCCCAATTAGAGATCAGAAATGCCTTTTTCAAGCAGCCGTCATCGGACAAAAAGGACTCCTAATGTGACAGTGATGAGGAGCTACTGAGGAGCTGCTGTGGAGCTGCTTTTCGGGGTTGTGTTGGGGTGTGGGTTGTAGGTGGGGGGTGTAGGGGGTGTGTAGGGGGTGTGTAGGGGGTGTGTAGGGTGTGTAGGGGTGTGTAGGGGTGTGTAGGGGGTGTGTAGGGGGTTTGTAGGGGATTTAGGGGATGTAGGCGAGTGTAGGGGTGCTAGGGTGTAGGGGTGTTAGGGTGTAGCTGTGTAAGGGTGTAAGGGTGTAGGGGTGTAGGGGTGTTAGGTGTTATGGTGTAGGGGTGTTGGGGGTGTAATGGGTGTAATGGGCGTAAGGGGTGATGGGGTGAAGGGGTGTAGGGGTGAAGGAGGTTTAGGGGGCAGGTCGTGTAGAGGTGTTAGGGTGTAGGGGTGTAGGGGTGTTAGGGTGTAGGGTGTTAGGGCGTTAGGTTGTAGGGGTATAGGGGGGTAATGAGTGTAATGGGTGTAATGGGTGTAGGGGTGAGGGAGGTGTAGGGGGCAGGTGTAGGGGATGCCTACATTGACATTTACACACAACTCTGAAATGGTTAGATCCATGTCGAACGATGGCAACCACTATATGTGATGGAATTTTGAAGTGGTTAGACTTGTCTCAACTGACATTGAAATCTAACTCACGACAAAATCAACAACAATTATAGGTGATTAATTATAGCCTGGTTGTTTATGAACGCTACATTTTTTTAAAGGTTTTACATCGGTAAGGAGGTTTCACATGCTATTTACATTAAAATAGTGTTGATGCAAGACCATGAAATCTACACATTTTTTTATGAATTTATTACTAAATATTTAAACAAGTACCTGAAGATTGTTGCTGTCCCCCAGTTAATAGAACGACACAATGTAGTGTAATTGGAATATTGGAGTTGAAGAGAAATAGCCTAAGAGTGGTCAATTTGAAAAAAATTATATTGTTGGAAAATGTCACATTTCAAATGTAGTCAAGTTCAAATTTATCAAATTGGAATTGGAATTGTAAGTTTAAAAAAAATGGTTTACCTCCATATGTCGTTTAGTGCTAGCAATTACAGACATACATAGAATGAATTTACATACATACACAGGGTACGTTCAACAACCATAGAGCATGTACATGTGGGTCAAGGTCACAGAAAGCAGTGAGTTTCTTTGTTTCTTTAACAACCCCCCAGCACAAAAAGTAAACATCGGCTACAGGGGGTCACGAAACCAGTGCCATAGGGTAATGCAAATGGGAAATATTGCGCATACAGCAGGATTCAACCTAGATAAAGGAGTCACCCTGTACTCGCAGTACACGGGTGAATATCAGCCCTATATAACAGCTGCCGAAAAAGCGGGGAAATGAAATGAGAGCCTAAATCCACAATCTAAAAAACAATACTTATTCTTTATATATGTCTTAATATTTCCCCACTACTTTTGAGTTGACAAATATAATAAAACATCTAGTTTAATAGAATTTAAAAGTGAAATCGACAGCGTTTTATCGCCGCCATATTGCCTTTTTGCATAATCTCCATTTCACTAAATCTGTGCCGATATAAGTAGCCATTTGATATTGGAACCAGGCATTCTACTTCCTGTTCCATACTAAAGCTATTTTCGCCAGTATTTAGACTACATTGTTGTTCACCCGTGTACTACAAGTACAGGGTGAATCTTTTATCTAGATTCAACCCCACACTTATTGCCATTCCATGGCTAGTGTAGTGGTCTGCACTTATCTCTCAGGCAAGTAACCACATAGACAGGTAGGCGTGGGGAGTGTGTTGATATCAGGGAGCCTAGGTGGTGTAATGGTTAGCACACTGGCCCGGAATGCAAAGAGATGTGGGTTCGAGTCCCACTCTAGGCACAGTATTTCCCATTTTCATCACCCCCACGACACTGGTTGCCGTGATCAGGATCCTGTACAAGCTTTGCGCTGTATAGTTGTTGAACCTACCCTGTGTATGTATGTGTTAGTGCATTGTCTGTATGTAATTGTAAGCATTACAAGACTTACAATTCCAGGGGGACGAGTGTAGTGGTCTGCACTTACCTCTCAGGCAAGTAACCACATAGACAGGTAGGCGTGGGGAGTTTGTTGATATCAGGGAGCCTAGGTGGTGTAATGGTTAGCACACTGGCCCGGAATGCAAAGAGATGTGGGTTCGAGTCCCGCTCCAGGCGCAGTATTTCCCATTTTCATCACCCCCACGACACTAGCATATTAACCATTACACTACCTAGGCCCCCTGATGCAATCACCATATCCATGCCTACCTGGCTGCATACATGTAGTTCCTACCAGGTTAATTCCCCCTACTACACTACTGTACCTGCTGTCCAGCATTACTAGAGCAGTCCAATAAAAAATGCAATTGAAATATCTCCAGCCTAATCAACAAACGGATAAAAAACTAGACGGTAACCTGCAAGGATCGATAGATACACCTTCCCGAGGATATGGCCGCCGAGGCAGGAACATGAGCTAGCAAGTTCTTTTTTCTGTATAACTCGATTACCTGGCTTCCATTTGATGTCGTACAAGAAGGTTCAGTATTTAACATTCATGGACTGGAACCGCGAATTCCCGCGAGTGAAATACCAGATACCCAGATGTATATATGTATGCATGTATGTATATAGTATGTAGAAAAACTGCCGGAGCTACTCAACAAACGTCCTCCCGTTGTGAGTAGATTATGCTAATTGCTGGACCCGGATGTGCTTCCTTCTCCTTGGACTACGAGTACCCAGAGGCATAGACCAAGGTAAAACATATATATAGATAGATATATATATATATACATATAGTTGGTTGGTTGGTTGTTGGAGTTTTACATCCTGGCAACATCTAAGGTGACAGCTGTCTCCATCCAGGATGGTACATGTAATGAATTATGCAATTAATAAAAACTCACTTACCGTAGCAGTAAGGCTATGGGGAAGAGTCGCCCCTGGGGCACCGGGTCGAGTTCTATGAGGATGTGGATGGAGCTGAGGTCAGTGGGGTCAAGGCTGACGTTCAACTGGTGAACTTGCATCGTGTGTTTGTGGAACTTGAACGTGGCTACCTTCGGTCGGGCCTGCAGAAAGAAATAGCGGTACAGTGAGTGGCGGATACAGTGTGGAGGGGTGGTGGGGTTGGGGAGTGTGCTGGGGTTGGGGAGGCTGGAGCGGTAGATGAGTAGGACAGACTCCAGTCCATGGAGCTGAGTGAGTGATGAGGGAAAGGAGGGATATTCTGTGTTATTATACTCGCATAATTCTTATACAGCATATAGAGGGCATGCTCCAGTATAGTAAAGAGACAAGACAAATGGTGGGTTAAGATGATATAAAAATTCGATTGCGCGAGTGACAATATGCGCATCACTGGTGAAGTCGGAAGGAGTGGTGTCGCCACCAGTCATAGTGGTGGGGCACCCATAGAGTAGTACACAGCGTGGCAGTGGTTATTTAATAGTAAATTAATAATATATTAATAGTAAATAAAGTTTGTTTGTTTGTTTGGTGTTGTTTTACGTCCTAGCAACATCTAAGGTCATATCAGGACGGTAGTAAATAAAGGAACATCCCTTGAGCGCCTTTATACTTGCATAATCCTTATGCATCACATGTATATAATTATAATAATAATACAAATGATAATAACTTTCTGCCTAAAATTCTAGATCGAGTTTTGCCTCTAAAATTATTTAAATTGTATTGTTAAAAAAGCCTTTTACAATGTCCGATAATTTGTCCTCCTATAATCACGTTATCGTTAAATTCTTAGAAAATCCGAAGGTTTTAATTCACGAATAATCTGGCTTTTCAAGCCCACATTCATTGAACATGGGAATAATGGCTGACATTATGTTTGATTAAAAATAATCTTGATACATATTTGTAGTATTCACATCGAAGTAATTATTAACCTAACTATATTGATCTTATTTAATTGTTCTAATCTCCTACAGTAATCAACCCCCCCCCCCCCCCCCCCACACACACCCACCCCCGACAAATTGGTCCCAGGATTGACATACTACTATGGATATGAAAATAATCTGACAAATGATACCCGGCTGATTCAGAGCTGGCAGACGTTGATGGAATGGAATAAGGCGAGTCAATATGCGTGAAGTTCTTAATCAACTTACAGTCTGTGCATTAATTGACGTAAAGAATCATAGGTTTTTATGATGAGATCGCCTAAAATATTCAATGAGAACGAGATGCTTCCTGGCGTACAAAAGACAGACGGGTGCCATATGTTTTGCATCATTATTATTATTTTATGATTATTATTGAAAATGTATTCTAATAATATTGGCTTCACTATCCAGATTTCAATAGCGCTTCTCTTTCTCTAACATGTGATGTAAAAGTATTATGTGAGTATAAAGGCACGGAAGGGAATTTATTATTATTAATTTATTATCCATTGTTACTTATTACTATTCGCATTGTATTTGCTCGGTTCCTTACATCCTGGGACCGGTGGCACCACCACCGGCCCATACCCGAACTGCCGGGGTGCACATTGTCACTCGCACCTGAGAATGTATATATATATATATATATATATACATACATATATATGCTGTATAAGAATTATACGAGTATAATAACACGGAATACTATACTATCCTAGCACCCACACACCAGTGATCGGGTGCTGGAACCTCACCTACTCATCTAATGCTTATGCCTCAGCTCCGACGGTGGCGCCACCACTCGCCTGCTCACTGTCCTACTCACTTGATGCAGAGAATTTGTTGTTGCTGTTTATTTGTCTGTTCGTTTAACAACCCCCTCCCCCCTCCCAGCACAAAAGTAAACATTGGCTATTGGGGGTCATATTATATACAGATACATGCTAATGTTATCTTTATGTAGAATTAATCTATATGTAGGTATTATTTTATGTAGATTTCATAAGTTGATGGTTTTTTTTAAATGTATGTAGATCCTATCTATACGTGGTTTTCATATTTAAGTAGATTTCATATATATGTCGATTTTATCTGTATGTAGATTTTCTTTCTTTATTTAGATTTTATCCATATGTCGTTTTCATCTATATCTAGATGTTATTTAAATGTGGATTTGTGTAGGCTAAGTTAGATGAAGCTTCAATTCTGCGAAGATTGAAAACCCATGAGAGTGTCACACTTACTGTTTGATAAATATAATTTCTCTGTCAGGAAAACATATACCTCATCGAATAACAAGTTAAAATTCGATATCGCAGTTCCGGTAGTTTGGCTTAATCCCCACTCACAGGTGGCGCCACGGTGTCGAAATAGGGAACTGTATCCCATAGTGTATAATACACCGATAGTGAATGTCGATTAGCTAACTATGGAGGACACTGAGAAGGGAATGGTACATTATTTATATTTCCATAATGGATTATGGAGCATCATAGAGATAACATGTACATGCACTATTATATTACCTTTGGATTGACATGCGGAATGGCCATGGCGATCTGATCGTTGCTAGGGAGATTGTTGACCATCAGTTCCTTCCCTCCACAGGAGTAGAGCGACAGTGACGCCACCTGGGAATTAACCTGTTAACAAAAGAAAATATTATTTAATTTAATCTAGAGCGCATTGATTTTCACATCATCGGCTATTGGACTTCAAACATATAGTCATTCTGATATATTTCTTTTGAGGAAACCTGCTGCTGCCACATAGGCTACTCTTTTCGATAAGCAGCAATGGGTCTTTAATATGCACTTTCCCACAGACAGGACAGCACATACCCCAACCCATGATGAACCAGTTGTGGACCACTGGTTGGAATGGAAAACAGCCGAAACTGCAAATGGGTCCACTGAGCAGGATCGATAGGATGACCGACACCTTCACACGTTGACACTTTACCGCCTGAGTTACATCCCACTCCTAACCTGTTAACAACTACCAGCATATATGCATTGCAAAACCATCACCATGCCAATCCCAGACATCGTTTTAATGGAGAATATTTTCATGATTGAATCTGCATTAAAGTACCGACCGACATAATCGCCAACTCGATACCATTAAAGCTGCATAGTCCGTTGAAAGCGTAACATTTTCAAAACAAAAACACTGACCTAGATTTGATTCTACATATCCAACTTAAATACGAGTGCCCTTATTAAACATTTGTTGCCACACAGAAGGGAATACTGAAGCAATTTAATAGAACCTGTTACTGCTGAAGCCGATGGTGTCAGCGTTTTGGCATGCTCGCCAACATTAATTTGGCATGTTTACACTTCAAATATCTCAGAAATTAACGACTTAAAATAGAAGTTACTTCAAACTAAAGTAAGATGATTTTGACGATCAACCTAATATATTTACCTCAGAAAATAGAAAAGAAATCAAAACCATCGGATTATGAAACTTTAAGATAAGATGCTGCAGATGTGGTGCTCGTGGTAAGCAGTTATTGACCGATATGGGGTTTGAAGCCCAGGAGACGCTAGGGAAATAAAAGCTGATGTGAAACTGATGATGATGTAGTGGTCTGCACTGACCTCTCAGGCAAGTAACCACATAGACAGGTAGGCGTGGGGAGTGTATTGATATCAGGGAGCCTAGGTGGTGTAAGGGTTAGCACACTGGCCCGGAATGCAAAGAGATGTGGGTTCGAGTCCCGCTCTAGGCGCAGTATTTCCCATTTTCATCACCCCCACGACACTGGTTGCCGTGATCAGGATCCTGTACAAGCTTTGCGCTGTATGGTTGTTGAACCTACCCTGTGTATGTATGTGTTAGTGCATTGCCTGTGTGTATGTAATTGTAAGCATTACAAGACTTACAATTCCAGGGGGGACGAGTGTAGTGGTCTGCACTGACCTCTCAGGCAAGTAACCACATAGACAGGTAGGCGTGGGGAGTGTATTGATATCAGGGAGCCTAGGTGGTGTAAGGGTTAGCACACTGGCCCGGAATGCAAAGAGATGTGGGTTCGAGTCCCGCTCTAGGCGCAGTATTTCCCATTTTCATCACCCCCACGACACTGGTTGCCGTGATCAGGATCCTGTACAAGCTTTGCGCTGTATGGTTGTTGAACCTACCCTGTGTATGTATGTGTTAGTGCATTGCCTGTGTGTATGTAATTGTAAGCATTACAAGACTTACAATTCCAGGGGGACGAGTGTAGTGGTCTGCACTGACCTCTCAGGCAAGTAACCACATAGACAGGTAGGCGTGGGGAGTGTATTGATATCAGGGAGCCTAGGTGGTGTAAGGGTTAGCACACTGGCCCGGAATGCAAAGAGATGTGGGTTCGAGTCCTGCTCTAGGCGCAGTATTTCCCATTTTCATCACCCCCACGACAATGATATAAACCTGAGAGGCATGGGAATCTCAAACTCCATATTTCCGAAAACACCATATTTTAGCGACACAGCGTTCACTAAATGGTTTCTGTTATTAACACAAAAAATTTTGATCATGTACAGTGACTCTTTCTTGTTTTGATTAATAATGCTATTTGTTGTTAAAGGTCGTTATTTAATCAGCAATCAGGGCTATTGGATCAGTTCCAGTCTTACGTCGATATAATTGTTATTCTGACTATACAGGTTTCAAGGCATTGCCAACGATATCAGCACAACTACATAGCATAGCAATTAATAATATGCCATAGTGTAAGATAATCTATCAATAATATTGGCAGGAGTGAACTGAGAAAAACAAACCGCATGCGCATAAAACACATCATCTGTTTATCTGTTTATCTCTATCTATAGAATTAGAGCATTGTCAATCCTTCAATAAAAACTATTTTAATATAGACCCCTTTCAATGTATATAAACATTGTGTATGCCCGCGCAGCTTGGCTGCAGAACGAATGCACACTGTCATTGAGTTTGCCGATACGCGCAGTTCGAAATTAATAGAAATGCAGAAGCCTAACCAGATCAATTTAATATAATCTGTTCGTCAAATATGTTTTCTAGATGTGTTCCAAGCGGTTTGTTTCTAGGTGGTGTAGTTTTAGAGCTATTTCAGTTTTTCTTTATGAAGATTGCTCACGGCCATTGACACTGCATTGAGTGTGCCGATACGCGCAGATCAATATGTAAATTTGATTCAAAATTAATAGAAATGCAGAACCCTAACCTTATAAATTTGAGATAATCTGTTCGTTCAATATGTTTTCTATATGTGTTCCAAGCAGTTTGTTTCTACGTGGTGTGGTTTTAGAGATATTTCACCTTTTCTCTATGAAGATTGCTCATAGCCATTGAGTTTGCATTGAGTTTGCCGATACGCGCAGATCAATATGTAAATTTTATTCAAAATTAAAAGAAATGCAGAACCCTGACCATATCAATTTAATATAATCCCTTTGGTGAATATGTTGTCTATATGTGTTCCAGGCAGTTTGTTTCTAAGTGCTGTGGTTTTAGAGATATTTCACCTTTTCTCTATGAAGATTACTTATAGCCATTGAGTTTGCAGTGTGACAATGTGTCATCCTGGAGCCAAGCAGCGCACACACTGACCTACATACCTTTGCTGACGTCATATGAAATAGGTCCATTTATTTTTAATTCAATACCTGTCAAACCATTTTCTTGAGAAAGCCTATAACTCATTGAATCTGAGCATAGTGTAGTTTTGTTTATGAACATATATATCTATATACACATTTCAAGCAATTTCAAATATTCCACAATAACTAGCCCATAAAGGTAGTCCATAACTCTTTGCTGAAAAATTGTAACCTATCTCATAATCACTAGCGTATGCCAACTAAATATAACTTCCCCCCTTCCTCATATGACCTTAGGTGTTGTCAGGACGTGAAACTCCAATAACCAACCAACATAACTTTCCAACTACCTGCTACAGTGTATGCCTACAGAGACACTTATAAATAGCTACAAGCTTTGTCCATCTAAAGCGCATATAAAATAGATGTATGTTAAAATATTCACCGGCTAGCGCATTCAATTTAGACGGATCGCCTAAGGGCAATGTGCAATGCCAAACTTCCCCAAATCAAAAGTGCACCAACGAATCGTGCATTCAAGCTGTCGGCTGAGTTGCACCTACCTGAGCAGGCCATCACCAGGAATATGTCACATCAACTCACTTTGTTGTCGGGTCCCCCCCCCCCCCCCTAACAATAACATGCACCTAACTATGCACCTAACCACTCCGTAATGCAACGGTCTAATCATTACACATGTATGTATCTAAGTATATATGTACACAACATATAACTACTATCTTATTATATGTGAATTGTCAAACTATACCATATCTAAGTCTTGGAATGATTAATATTGTTAATTCAGCTGAACTGAGCTAGCTGCTGTTGACAATATCAGATGACATATGCATATATTGTTAATAACTTTAATGTCACATGGCTGGAAGACCAGTGCCACGGCGCTGACAAAAGACTGTATTCAATGAATAAACTATATTTACAAAAAAAGCATCAGGACTACTCTGCCCCTCCCCATCCCATGAGTGCTACCTGACCCATCTGAAGTAGGACTGCACTCTTGTAAGTTTAATTAATAATTGTTTAATTTCCATTCTCAGAACTTTTGTATATTTCAATTACTAATTGTACACTTGTGATTCCAATATCTCGTGTACATTTCAGTTAATAATGGGTTAATTGTCATTACAATAACTTGTCTGTATTTCACTAAATAAGTGTTCAATGGTTATTTCAATAACTCATATATTTCATTTAATAATTGTATAATTGCCATTCCAATGTACATTTTACTTACTAATTGTCCAGTTGTTCTTGCAATACATCTCGTATATATATGTTCCACGTTATAATTGTGCAATTATTATTTCAATGACTCCTATATATTTGTATGTACTTCACTTAATATTTGTCCAATTATCACTCTAAGAGCTGTAGTAGATTCCACTTAATAATTGTTTAATTGTCATTCCAATGAATTCCCTTAGTAAATGTCTAATTATCATTCCAAAACTGCAATTAGATTTCACTGAATAATTGTTTAATTACCATTCTAGTGGACCTTCTTATGTACAAAGATTGTAAGTAACTGTGTTTGCTATATATACGGCTTTGAGACAACTACCTTACACTCCCATCACACCAAAGTAGTTCTCAAAACGTCCGACCATGTTCTAAAACGCATTGTGGACGGGGTAGAACGTGGCTGCAAGAAAATTGTGAGCATGCTCACAGTTCTGGAGCACCATTCGGTTCTAGCCTGTCCATTCCATTTATAAAAAGACCGTACAAAGTTGCCACTACGTCCATTCCGTTCGCACACAGTTTGAGTCCGTTCAGCAACATTTTCAAGAACGTAGTCTGAACTAGTTTGGTGTGATGGGGGTATAAGCCTTGAAACAATATTTCTCAGAAGAATAAATATTTACAACAAAACACAATACCAAAGACCCACACAGACAAAAGTGAGAAACAACAAGTAGTAGTAAATCAGCTACACCTACCCTGTCACGGAAGCCTTTGCCGTAGAGGAAAGGATTGCGCTTGTAGGTCACCACGTGCATCTCATAGCAATCGTCGGTCTGGTTACCAGGGCGCCCAGTCACCTGGTGTCTGGACAGGATGGCGCTGAGGCTGCTGGGAAGCCGGAAGTTGGGCGCGTCGGGAGGAGTGTGCGCGGTGGCGATGTCTGACGTCCGGAAACGTCCGGCGTACGTCGTCAGAGACGCCGTCTCGCGCTTTCTCGGCGCCTCCCCGAGAACGGTGTGGTTCAGCTCCGTCTGCAACAAGGTATAGAAATCGAGGTTTTGTTGCTAATAAAATCGGCGCTTTGTTGCTCACAAAACTAGTGGTTTTTAGGAACAAAATCGGTCCTTTGTTGCTAATAAAATCGGTCTGTGTTGCTACTAAAAATCGAAGCTTTAATGCAAATAGAAATCGTGGCTTTAATGCAAATAAAATCGGAACTTTGTTGCTAACAACACATCGGTACTTTGTTGCTAACAAAATCGGGGCTTTTTGCTACCCAAATCGGTGCTTTATTGGTAACAAAAATCGGTGCTTTGTTGTTACCAAAATTGGTGCTTTGTTGTTACCAAAATCGGTGCTTTGTTGCCGACAAAATAGCCCGATTTAGTGACGTCTTGTTTTACTGTGAAATTGCTTCCCAGCTTTGCTTGATTCATCCAGGCATGTGCACCAAGAAAGCGGTCTATAAAACAAGAGCAGGTCCATACTTCAAAGACAGGAAGGCTTACTAACGCTTCCTTAATTTAACAGCCCCCTCCTTCTTTTGCCAGGCATGTTCAGTTGTAGTCGGAGGGAGGATAAGGAGGCTTATCTTTTAGAAATGCTGGTCCATCAAATAAATTCATAGCGCAAATTTATTTTGATCATGAGCCGTTTGTAATAATTCCCCCCAGCCCCCATCCCCTAGGGGTTGGGGGTTGGGGGAGGGGATTTGGGGATGGGGGTTTGGGGGTTGGGGGAGGGGGCTTTGTGGGGAGGGGGAGCAGGGGGACCCCGGATTTAGTCTGAACTGGTTAGGGGGTGACAGCCAACACCTCCGAACTAAGGGCTTACACTTGCAAGTTGCAGCTTACGCGCAAACTGTCGTTGGCTGTAAGCAGTACGCATTGAAGCCGATTGCTCTTATTGCGATAACCGTCGACTTAGTGTGAACGGATTACCAATCACGAAACAACCAGTTAGTGTGGCCCGAGCAGGACGACTTTAAGTCTTCTTACTCGGCAGCCAACTTAACCCAACCACCACTAGGGGGCGGGCTACAGCCAGAACAAGTGGCTCCCTCTCGTGTTTCCTGCCTCACTTTCAAACATGATCCAAAAATGTCGTCTGTTTGCTGTTGGCACTAAATCGCACCCGCCACTAATGAGTTGTCGGTTGTTGGAGTTTTAAGTCCTGGCAACATCTAAGGTCATATGAGGACAGGGACTAATGAGCTAATCTAATACTAGCACACGGCATTTGACGTCGGCTAATTAGTGCATACAATGGACATGGGGCGAAATTTGCTAGGTAAATTAAAGTTATGGATATAAGACGACATGACCGCACCGGTTTAAGTTAATTTGATTTGATTTGAGAGCAGACGACCAATTCATTGGAAGGAGCGACAAATGAGGTTACATGTGAATCAACTAATACAACAGCGCCGCCACCTAGCGGCAGCTCAGAGCAGCTCCAAGTACTGCTCAATTAGCGTCTTAGTAGCAGACACACGCACATGTCCCAGCGTCTTGCAAGTGTCGGCCAGCCAAGGACATGCAACCAGCTCTCACAATTCAGTGCTTGTTTGGTATTTTTTGTAGCAGATTAAATCTGTTCGCCACACAGGCAGTTGCCGAGGGGGTGGCAGCGTAGGGAGCATGGGAACGAGGGAAAGTGGAGAGGGAGAGAGGAGGAGAGCGAGGGGAGAGAGGGAGAGAGGGGGGAGAGAGGGGAGGGAGAGGGAGAGAGGGGGAGAGGGAGAGAGGGGGAGAGGGAGAGAGGGGGAGGAGGGAGGGGGAGGGGGAGAGGGAGAGGGAGAGGGGAGAGGGGAGAGGGAGAGGGGAGAAGGGAGAGGGGAGAGGGGGAGAGGGAGAAGGGGGAGATAGAGGGGGATAGAGGGGGAGAGGGAGAGGGGGGGAAAGGGAGAGGGGGGAGGGGAGAGAGGGTGTGGGGGAGAGAGGGTCGGAGAGAGAGGGGGAGAGGGGTCGGGGAGAGGGGGGAGGGAAGGGGAGTAGCGAGAGGGTGAGGCGGGGAGAGGGGGGTGGGGGAGGGGGAAGGAAGAGGGGCAGAGGTGAGAGGGGGGAGAGGGGGAAAGGGGGAGAAGGAGAGAACGAAAGAGAGAGCGGGGGGCGGAAGAGGGGAAGAGGTTGGTTGGTTTGTTGGTGGAATTATGGCTATGGTCATATCAGGGCACAGATTTGTGACAGTGCAGACTCATGTCGACTTTATAGTGCTGTCCCACTTGGAAATCAGGCTGCCGGCATCATGAAGCGATATCCCACTTAGTCACATTATCCTGACACTGGGCTAACCTGTCCTTGCCTTTTCCTACTAATGCCGAGCGCCAGGCTAGGAAGCGAGAAGTACCAATTTTTAAGTCATTGGTTTGACTCGACCAATGTTCGAACCCATGGGTTCGAATCCCACAACCTACCAACACGGGAGACGGACGCTCAACTGATTCGGCCATCCCGTCGGGTGCTTATTTTTGTTGAAGCAGATTAAATCTGTTCGCCACGCAGGTGGGTGGGAAGGGAGCATGGGGATGAGGAAAGCGGAGAGGGAGAGGGAAAGGGAGAGGGAGAGGGAGAGGGAGAGGGAGAGGGAGTGGGAGAGGGAGAGGGAGTGGGAGAGGGAGAGGGAGAAGAGGAGAGGGAGAAGGGGAGAGGGAGAAGGGGAGAGGGAGAAGGGGAGAGGGAGAAGGGGAGAGGGAGAAGGGGAGAGGGAGAAGGGGAGAGGGAGAAGGGGAGAGGGAGAAGGGAGAGGGAGAAGGGAGATGTAGAAGGGAGAGAGAGAAGGGAGAGGGAGAAGGGGAGAGGAGGAGAAGGGAGAGGGAGAAGGGGAGAGGGAGAAGGGGAGAGGGAGAAGTGGAGAGGGAGAAGGGAAGGGAGGGGGGAGGGGAAGGGAGAGGGAGAGGGGAGAGGGAGAGGGGGAGAGGGGCCTGGGGAGGGGAGAGGAGTTAAAACCGTACAAGGTTCTGGTGGAGAAGTCAAAAACCCCTTGAAAGACGCCAGAGAGTGATAAGCCTGCCTCGTTTTAAAAGTCGGAGGGAGAAGTTGGAGAAGAAGAAGAAATCAAATAAAACACCACACACACACGACAAGGACCGTGACCAAAGGGAATCCCAAATGTGTCCTTGACTGAGAGCCAATCAGCGAGGTTCTATCAAAACACGCCGCCTCGCCCACCAATCAAAAAGCGCCTACTAACTCCTGCTGATACCAAATGGGAGCGGCGTCCACCGCCATGGTGGCGGTCACGTGTCACTAATATGGGAACAGCGCCCCTGGCGGATGGATGGATCACCACCAATGTGAGTGTGTGTGTCAGCGTGAGAGTGTGTGTCAGTGTCAGTATATGTGAGAGTGTGAATGTGTGTGAATGTGTGTGAGTGTGTGTGAGTGAGTGAGAGTGAGTGTGAGTGAGTGTGAGTGAGTGTGAGTGAGTGTGAGTGAGTGAGTGAGCGGGTGATTGTGAGTGAGTGTGAGTGACTAGTGTGATTGTGAGTGATTGTGAATGAGTGTGATTGTGAGTGAGTGTGAGTGAGTATGAGTGACTAGTGATTGTGAGTGAGTGTGAGTGAGTGTGAGTAGTGTGATTGTGAGTGAGTGTGAGTGAGTGTGTGTGATTGTGAGTGTGAGTGAGTGAGTGTGAGTCATTGTGAGTGAGGGTGAGTGTGAGTGACTAGTGTGATTGTGAGTGAATGTGAGTGATTGAGTGAGTGTGAGTGAGTGTGTGTGTGAGGGTGAGTGTGAGTGACTAGTGTGATTGTGAGTGAGTGTGAGTGTGAGTGTGAGTGGGTGTGTGTATTGGAGTTGGTTAGTTGGTTTTTGGAGCTTAACGTCCTGGCCACATCTAAGGTCATATCAGGACGGGTACTAACTTGGCACGGTGCGCACTCGTGGAGACTGTATAGTGCTGCCCCACCGGATTTGGTTGGGTTGTTGAGTTTTACGTCCAAGCAACAGCTAAGGTTATATCAGGACTGGTATGGACTTGTGACAGTACGCACTCATGGGGACTTTATAGTGCTGCCTCAATGTGAGATCAAGCCACCAGCACCATGACCCGATAACCCCCACCAGTCACATTATCCTGATACTGTGTAAACCAGTCCTTGTCATATCCTATTAATGCTGTGTGCCAGGCTAGGAAGTGCCAAGTATCAATTGTATGTCATTGTTTAACTCAACCAGGGTTCGAACCGCTGGGTTCAAATCCCACGATCTACCAAAAGGTTGTGTGCTGGAGAATGGTCTTGTACCGGTATCACGGGGAGTGTCAAGTTACTCTGAATGCACTCTTGTCTATTTTCTATTAAATATATCAAAAGTACTGCAAATACATTGTTAAAATTGTATCAGTTGTGTTCAGTAGTTTGAAATTTGTCACGTTTTCTTTATAATTTGTGTTGACGATTGCTTGGTAATCCAGCCCCCGCGCTACTTACTCTGATGGGATCGGTCAGTTGAATTGTGTGGTGGTGGTGGTGGTGGTGGTGGTGGAGGAGGATGTGGTGGTGGCCGGTGGGGGTGGGGGTGGGGGAGGGGTGGTTGCCGGCGCTAGAAGGGTGCCCATGTGGTGGCGGTAGGCAGTTCTTGGGCTGGCGGGGGAATGAGGGTGCGGAGGGACAAGTCTTATCGGGAAATCAGCAGAGCTTTCAATTTGAATTCAATCTATTTAATTTGATCAATTACGCGGTGGTCTGCAGATAGCGGCAGTCGTTACACATGAAACAATTACGCCACAGATTAATGGACCAGGATGACGTCACAACTCACAAATTCCGGAGTACTGGACGGCGGCTCATTTGCAGTCATGTGCGGAGACTTAAACTTAATACTTGTCTTCTCATAATTACAAAAAAAAATCTAGAAAAAAAGCAAGAACAAAACATAGCAAAAAAATGTTCTTATCTTAGGATGCTGCAACTTGAAATTTGAATTGCAAATACAACTTTGTCGTGAACTCTAAACACAAAACCACCCGGAAGTTAGCCATTGTCCCGTCCTGATATGCCCTTAGGTGTTGCCAGGACATAAACTCCAACAACCAACCATCTTAGCCATCGCACTTTTGTGTTCCTTTGATGTACAAGAACGCGCGGCCTTTTCAATAAATAACTACATGCCCCAAATAAAAGTTTTGTTTGATAAAAGTGTTGTTTCTTTGTTTGTTATTTTATGTCCTCGCAACATCTAAGGTCATATCAGGTCAGGCACCGACGTGTGAGAGTGCGCACTCGTGGCCACTTTATAGTGCTGTCCCACTTTGAGACCAGACCGCCGGCATCATGACCTGATATCCCACATAGTCACATTATCCTGGCATTGTGCTAAGCAGTCCTTGTTTGTTTTGTTTTGTTGGAGTTTCACCTCATGGCACCATATAGGGGCATATCAGGACGGGAACCAATCCTTATCGTATCCCATTGATGCAGACTACCCAGCTAGGTAGCGACAAATACCAATTTGATAAGTCATTGGTTTGACTCGGCTGGGATTCGAACTCCCGACCTTCCGGACGGGTGGCCTGCGCTCTACCAATTCGGCCACCGCATCCGGTTTCAAATACAGGTGATTGCAGTGGTCCGTACCTGGGGCCATATGCAGGAGTCAGTGTTAGCGGGGTTTGGTGTTAGAGCCTGTTACCATTTACCTATCACCTAAGTCGGGACCTGTGTCAAGTCGTATGCAGGAGCGCATAACACTTTAATTATAGCTAAACGTGAATTTATTTATAGATTTGGGAAATCCCTCTGCATTTGTAGCCATATATTAGGCTCAAATCTATTGAATGCGATCATATTTAACAGAATTACATACGCAATAAGTGACATTTTATCAATTTAACCCTAAATTCGAAGCGTTATTAAGGCTACTGCCGCATTGGCGGTGATATTAATACTTATATTTTCGAATTGACGAACGTAAAGTAAACAAATCGCCGCCACCGCCGCATCGATGTCGCTTTCCATACTGGCAGCGGTGGCGGTTGCTTTACATTCATCGATTCGAAAACATTAATATCTCCGCCGATGCGGCAGAGGCATTAATTTTGCTTTGAATTTAGGGTTAATTTGTTGAAATTTCACTTATTGCGTATTTAATTCTGTCAAATATGATAGCATTGAATAGCTTTGGGCTTAACCGACTGCTGTAAACCTGCTATGTTCCAGGGATAGGGTAACACCGGTTAAGCTGTTGGTGTTAGGCCTATCATCACCTCATGCATACCATTTTTCGCTGCTAACCGGGAAATTCCCGCCAAACACCGTTTTGCCACGCTAACACTGACTCCTGCACACGGCCCCTGAGCTCTATCACCACGCGATCAACCACCACTCAATCAATCAATCAATTAACCACTCGGTAACTGCAGAGACCACACTGTCTCCTTACAGAGTTCTTCAACGTTAGGTGGCAGCACCCTAGCCGGTGGGCAGGTCTGAATGGGATATTGGGTCATAGTGCCAGCGGCCTAATCTCGCAGTGGGGCAGCACTATAAAATCACCATGACTGCGCACTGTCACAAGTCTGTACCCATCCTGATATGAGCTTAGATGGTTGGTTGGTGGAGCTTTACGTCCTTGAAACATCTACGGTCATATCAGGAAACTATAGTATTACCTTAGATGTTGCAAGGATGTAAATCTCCAACAAACAATCAACCAATCAAACAAACAAAACACAAACAAATAACAATACACAAATAACACAAGCCAGCCACTCACCTGTGTGAGGTTGTGAATCGACCACCTTGTGCGCTCCATCACCGGCTTAGTTACGGCAGCCTCGTTCTGGTCGCCGGCCTTGACCTTGACCCGCGACGCCGCCGCGACGATGTTGGACGTGCCCTGGATGGCGACGGTGATGATGTCGCTGTCGACGCGGTTGCTGATGTCAGAGATGATGGCCACACGCTCTGTAGCCTTCTCGAGAATCTTCGAGGCATAGTCGAGACTCTTACTGTCGAGCTGCAAGACAGAAAGTATTTTTCTTGTTGTTGGTGACGGTACAGAAAGAGGCGGTTCAAGACTTGCTCTGGTACTTGGTAGCTATAAGACAGGAAGCACTTTTTGTTGTTGTTGGTGATGGTACAGAAAAACGTGGATCAAGACTTGCTCCAGTAGTTATAAGACAGGAAGTATTTTGGTTGTTGTTGGTGACGGTACAGAAAAACGCAGATCAAGACTTCCTCCAGTAGCTGTAAGAGAGGAAGCATTTTGGTTGTTGTTGGTGATGGTACAGAAAAAGGCGGTTCAATACTTGCTCCAGTAGAAGAATGAGACAGGAGGACGGATTGAACTTAGCGCTCACTGCACATTGCTTACTGCTCATTGCACACACTGCACACCATGAGTCATGGGTTCAATCCCAAGCTGAGTCAAACCAAAGACTTATAAATATGATACTTTGAAAAAAAGCTTGTTTATTTAACAATGCCTCTAGAACACATTGATTTTCATATCATCGACTATTGGACATCAAAGATATGGTCATTCTGACATATTTCTTTGGAGGAAACCTGCTGCTAGCACAAAGGGTACTCTTTCCGATAAGCAGTAAGGTGTCTTTCATATGCACTTTCTCACAGACAGGACAGATACCACAGCCTTTGATGAACCAGTTATGGACCACAGGTTGGAACGGAAAATAACCTAAACTGCAAATGTGTTGTTAACTGAGCAGGATCGATCGGATGACCCGCACCTTCACAGGTGGACCCTCTACCACCTGAGATACATCCCGCTCCCCTGATACTTCTCAGTACCTTGCCTGGGTATTGATTATACTAAGAACGGGCAAGTAGTCATTGAAGGCCGAAGACTAATACCCCACCATTGAGATTTTCCACCACTTAAAAGGGCTGTAACATGACCAAGACAACTTTACTTATTCACAATTATAATAATCAATTATAACTAGTCATAATGTGCATAACTTGAAACAACTTATTCCACAGGAGTTATTTAGGTACTAACCATGAGAGGCAGTATAAATCTTCAGGAAAATAAATAAATATACAAGAAACCTACCACACAATAATATTAATATTGGTTCCATTTAGATGCAGTCAGCACTATTGCCTCAAAATCCTTCCTCCCCTTTTCTCCACCACAGATAGGCGAATTCAGTCTCCTCCAACCTCCCTTATCAAAAAACCTGAAATACTTCGCCAGGAAACAGCCTAATTAGCAAAGACTTTCCGCATTTTTAATACACAAATAAGAATCATGATTGCTAATCCATATTTGGACGCGCCAGAGCGTGTGGGTATGAATCTGTGTCCTAAATCGTGATCTCGGAAATCAGACGACCATTTGACGATTAATGAACACTCCGAATCAAGTGCGTTTTATTATCTTTGTGTATGTACCAGGAATCGGGATTTTAATTAAATGTCACCTGGTTAGTGAACTGGTGTTATTTTTATTTACAACGCAATACTTTCCCCCTTTAACGCCCACCCCCCACCCCCACCCTAACCTCAACCCCCACCTCCACCCCCACCCCCACCCCACCTCAACCCCCACCCCAACCCTAACCCCCACCTCCACAGACATGGTATAAAGTAATGACTGACCCGATTGAGGTAATTTTATTTTAAAGTTGAAGAACAACCTATTTCGTTGTTTTGTTGTTTTATGCCCTAGCAATATCTAAGGTAATATCAGGATGTGAACCAACTTGTGACAGTGCACACTCATGGCAACACTTTATAGTGCTGCCCAACTGGGAAATCAGGCCGCTGACACCATGACCGATATCCCAGTAAGCCACATTATCTTGACCCTGAACTAACCAGCATTGCCATATCCTATTAATGCCGAGCGCCAGGCTAGGAAGCGACAAGTATCCACTTTAAAGTCATTGTGTAATATAACTGGAATTACCGGCCGTCTGAGCCCCAGATATACCAAAAACTCTTCCCAGATACGTTCTGACAACTGTCTGTCAGCTCACACCTGATGCCCCTCTCCAACAAACTCATCTGTAATATATCTACTGTATCTCTCATAAGGCAGAAAGGGAAGACCAGTCACACAAGATTGACAGTGAAGAAGTTGTGCTTTACTGGCATCAACTCCTGTTCACCTAGTAGTGACCTATCACCCTGACCCCTTACCTTCTGTCCAGACAGAGCCTCATTACTTTCTTTAGTATGTATATGAATCAGTACCTACAGCCCATTGAACCTGAGTCCCATGGTTGTTGCACACAGCTCAGTTTGTATATGAAAGGTGAAGCATCAGACAGAGTGTCTGTGTTCCTGGCCAAGAGAAGAGTGTGTTCACTTCAAGAGTCCATCCAGAAGGCTCGCTGCTCAGAGTGTCTGGAGCAGTGTGTATAGGATAATCAATATCAGAATGAGGCCAATGTGGTCAGGTGGGGCAAAGGGGTGCAGGTGACTGGGCCTCCCACAGCCAGCCAATCAGGCACCCTCTACAGCCTGGGGGGGGGGGGGGACGCCCCAATATGGGCAGCTGTCACTTAACTCCAGCTGTAGGTGGTGTCCATAATTTATGCAGAATGGCTGGTGGGCTTGCCCATCAGCCCTGTGGTAACAGGTAGTTGCAGACAGTTACAATAAATATATATATTAAAAATGTCCTTCTCCTCCACTTGCACCCTTACTGGTGCATAGAGGGAACATTTCACCAAACATTAACTGTCTCTTATATAGGAACATCTCATCATAATCTTGGGCACTATGTATTAACATATATTTCACATTGCCTAATATGTCACACAGCGAGTGGGGCACCCATTGCTTTTCTAACATAACCTTCGTCCCCACTCCATCGCCCGAGGATAATAATGCTCTCTGCCAATGGTGTTCTCTGTGGCGGAGTGGTTAAAGTGTCTGACTTTTTTCTAGGTCAGACTCCTAATCTGAGGGTCGGAGGTTTGATTCCCCGTGCCCCCAGCTCTGCCAATTTGGATTTCCACCACTGTGTATAACTTACAGCGTCATCAAAGGCCGGTTGATCTCATAACATGTCTATGTGGTGTGGGAGGTTAAAAATCCCTTGGGTCGGTAAAAGTGTAGGCTCGGGCTTTCTATCGACCAGCAGTGGAGTGGGGAAGACCAGTCGTCTGTGACTGGGATTTCCCCTGCTTGGGACAACTAATGTACCAAAAAAAAAAGAGACAAATAAGTGTTCACACTTCCTGTCTACCATTCGCTATATCGCTATATAATTCCGAACCGAAAATGCGTATATTTTTACAATTGGTTTGACTCGAACAGGGAACTGAACCACACGCGAGACCCGCGCTCTACCGATTAGACCACCGCGCCCGGTAGAAGGGATCAGCAGCTGGAGTGCTTTCACCCTGAGAAGAACCTGGTAGCTATGGCAACCTCCGCCTCCTCCCACCCCAGCCTCAACTCTCCCCCTCCCCCTCCAGCTCCATTTTTAGTTGTGACAACACATGCGATTGACGCCCCTTACGGTTGGATCGCGTGGATAAGGGGAATCACTGTGGAAAGTGCCTCGCTACTTCTTTTCTTATGTCTTCGTTCACGTTTCTCCGGTATTTAAGAAACAATTTAATAAATTGTTAAATGCCCTTCACATTCTATTAGACCCGAGGGATTATCACCCAGAACTTGGCTAATATTGACCATAAAACACTGACGACAAACACGACACAGTTACAACGCAACTTCGCCATTTCAACACACACACACAGTCACCCACACCGATACACTTCACTTGTGACACCTTTACAATGCACCTTCACCATTTTGGCACCACCTACCTTCTTCCATACACCCCTCCCCACACACACACACACTTCACTCACGACACCGTTACAATGCACCTTTACCATTTTGACGCCACCCACCTTCTTCCACACATCCACACCCACACGCACACCCACACCCACACCCACACTTCACTCGCGACACTGTTACAACACACCTTCACCATTTTGGTGCCACCTACATTCATCCACACACACACACACCCACACACTTCACTTGTGACACCGTTACAATGTACCTTCATCATTTAGGCGTCATATACCTTCTTCCATACATCCCCCATACCCACACTTCACTCCCGACACCGTTACAACCCACCTTCACCATTTAGGCGCCACATACCTTCTTCCACACATCCAGACCCACACCCACACCCACACTCTTCACTCGCGACACTGTTACAATGAACCTTCACCATTTTGGTGCCACCTACCTTCTTCCATACACCCACACACACACTTCACTTGCGACACCGTTTCAACGCACCGCCACCATTTAGGCGCCACATACCTTCTTCCACACATCCACACCCACACCCACATCCACACTTCACTCCCCACACCGTTACAACGCACCTTCACCATTTAGGCACCGCCTACGTTCTTCCACACATCCAGACCCACACCCACACACTTCACCCACAACACCGTTACAAAGAACCTTCACGATTTTGGCGCCACCTACCCTCTTCCACACACACCCATACACACACTTCACTCATAACACCGTTACAACGCTCCTTCACCATTTTGCCGCCACCCACCTTCTTCCACATATCCACACCCAAACCCACATACTTCACTTGCGACACCGCTACAGCACACCTTCACCATTTTGGCGCCACGTACCTTCTTACCCACACACCCATACACAGACTTCACTCATAACACCGTTACAACGCACCTTCACCATTTTGCCGCCACCCACATTCTTCCAAGCTACAAGAAAAGTGCATTGAGCAGGACCGACCACTGTACATGGTATTTGTCGGTTTCACTAAGGCATTTGATACAGTCGGGAGGACCGGGCTATGGCAGCTACTGAGGAAGTACGGATGCCCAGAGAAGTTCACAACTATGATCGAGGCTCTACATACAGGAATGATGGCGAACGTTAGTGCTGGAGGGGAAGTCTCGGAATCGTTCGGGGTTACCAATGGGGTCAAGCAAGGTTGTGTACTGGCCCCCACGCTCTTCTCCATCTTCCTATCAGCAATGCTAGACGAGGCTTTCCGAGACATGGGGGATGGCATCTATATACAGTCCAGACAGAGCGCTGACCTATTCAATGTCGCACACTTCAGAGCGAAGACCAAGACTACTCAGATACTGGTGAGGGAGCTACTATTCGCAGATGACAGTGCACTGGTTGCCCACTCTGCTGAAGAGACCCAGAAAATAGTGGACGCTTTCTCCGATGCATCAAAGAAGTTTGGCCTGAAAATTAACATCAAGAAGACGGAGGTGCTGTACCAACCCAACTCTACAAGAACCCGAGAGGAGGAGATCATGGTTGACGGAAACAAGCTGAACTCTGTTCCGGAATTCACCTATCTCGGAAGCACTATATCAAGTGATGGACGCATTGATGCTGAGATACAGAGGAGGATGGCCAAGGCTAGTGCATCTTTCGGCCGACTACGCCAGAGACTCTGGAACAACCACCATGTGTCCATTCAGGTCAAAGGTGAGATCTACCGCGCAATCGTGCTATCCACCCTACTATGCGGAGCCGAGGCCTGGACAGTGTACAGACAGCAGGTGAAAAAGCTGCATGCCTTCATGATGCGACATCTGCGTTCAATCATGAGGCTAACCTGGAAGGACAAAGTGACGAATAAGGAAATACTCAAACGGATGGGGCTGCCCTCTATGGAAGATCTTCTGATCAAAAAGAATCTCTGGTGGACTGGACACCTCATGAGGATGTCATCAGACAGGCTACCAAAGCAGATCCTCTATTCTCAACTGTCTTCTGGCTACAGAAAGAGAGGGCACCCCCGTCTCCGGTTCAAAGATACCATCAAGAGAAACCTGAAGCTGAGAGACATTAAGGCCGACTCATGGACGCAACTCTCACAGCAGAGAGCTAAATGGAGAGCGGCAGTCAAGTAATGAAAGCAGTCTTTGTCGCATCGCGACCGACAGCATGATGATGATGATGATGACATTCTTCCACATATCCACACCCAAACTCACATACTTCACTTGCGACACCGCTACAGCACACCTTCACCATTTTGGCGCCACCTACCTTCTTCCCCACAGCCCCACCCCCACACACTCTTTTCTTTTACCCTGGAATGGTCTGAAATAATATGTTGCCTACCTGCTGATCTACCTATTTACAAAGGAATGTAAACGACTGGAAGACTCAGCGCTGAAAAAAATGCAGTAAAGCGTATTGATTTATGATTAACTCCGCGTCCAAACTGGTGATGCACTCACTAAGAATCTGCACCTGGGAAAACACATTGTACTTTTCTTTGGACACCATGCGTTTAGCTTCATGCTTCCACTTTAATAATGACAAGTAAAACAAGCTAACGCATTGGTATCGATCAAACTTACGCTCAATAAATGTTCTTTGGCTTTTCCCGCTAATATCATAGGACTATTAAAAGAAACGATGACATAAATTAATCACGGAAGTTGTTGTCTGAAATTGATGCCAACGCCGTATAAACTAATCGCCAACCAAACTATATATTTATATAATGTTTTGACTGTTTAAATAAGCAGAAAAAGCTCTCTAAATCGACCTACAATGGAACCGACTTTAACTGGCCCTTTTAGGGAGGTGGTCTGTTTAGAGAGGTTTTATTTTATCGTTACACTGCTATTGTTGTGGGTGATCGTTACCCAAATAAAGTGGTCAATATAGGTGAGTGGTGGATCTGTCCAGGTGTTCAGTTAGAGAGGCTTTACTGTGTATATATATATATATATATATATATATATATATATATATATGCACACCAGCACACTGTTTGTAATCTAATGATTCAGTACAACATATACAGCATAATCTGTGAATTTATAACCCCATTCCTTTGGACAGCCATTAAACAGGGAGACCACTAACCAATTAGGTCAATCTTGTGACCTAGTTAGTCCTGCCCTCATTCGCAGTACTGTATTGCATTAGTCAGGTTCCAGACTACACATTAATAGGTCAGGTCATTCCTCATCACATGACCATCATATATGAATCTGTGCCACAACAACAAGACTTTTGACAAGCTTGCCGACATGCTTTTGGGTTCTTTCAGCTCAAATTGCTCCAAAATTAGCCAGCTTTCATCAAAATGACTGAGAAATAATGAATAGTAGGCTATAATAGTCAACCTGATATATTTATCTAAAAAATTATGCAAGAATTCGAAAGCCATCGGACTATGGTACTTCAATACTTAACTATATATAGAATTTGTATATATAATATTTAGTTATGTAGTAGTCCGTGCATGAGCTCCTCCCACGACAGGGGACTCGAACCCACATCGCTTTCCATTCCGGGCCAGTGTGCTAACCATTACACCACCTAGGCTCCCTAATATTACCACACTACCCATGCCTACCTGTCTATGTGGTTACTTTCCTAAGAGGTCAGTGCAGACTACTACAGTTATATATAAGTAATTAAATAGCATTTTGTTGTGGTGGTGGTGTATTTATACTGCCCATAACTTATTTGTTTTCGCAGTAAGCTAGACAAGAATATTCTCGTCGTTCCACTTGTTTTATTACTTTCAGTTGCTGTGTATACATTTAAATGTATGCATACACACAAAAACAGCAAAGCTGCCATAGTGTGCATTCGGCAATCTGCCCAACCTCTCAACTAGAATCCATACATAGCCTTACACTTGCGGCGCCATTCCTAGGAACCAAATAACACCTCTACTCCCTCAGCCCGCACTTTTCTCCAGCCTGGTGCCGCCATTGTTATTATATCTACTTCTGTAAATGGCAGTGTTAGTCGGCCTGACAGCAGGCCTGCCACTCTGTGTGTGTGTAAAGTGGGGCTAATGAGCAATGAGCAATGAGCAATGAGCAATGAGCAATGAGCAGTGTGCAGTGTGAAGTGTACAATGAGCGGTATGCAGGGAGCGGTGTACAGGGAGTGGTGTGCAGGGAGTGGTGTGCAGGGAGCGGTGTTCAGGGAGCGGTGTGCAGGGAGCAGTGTTCAGGGAGCGGTGTGCAGAGAGCGGTGTTCAGTGTGCAGGGAGCAGTGTACAGGGAGCGGTGCACAGGGAGCGGTGTACGGGGAGCGGTGTGCAGGGAGCAGTGTGCAGGGAGCCGTGTGCAGGGAGCAGTGTACAGGGAGCGATGTACAGGGAGCAGTGTGGAGTTTGCGCAATGAGCGGTGTGGAGGGAGCGGTGTGGGGTGTGTACAATGAGCGGTAAGCAGTGTGTGCAATGAGCAAGAAACAGTCAGCAGCATGCAGTGTGCACACTGAACAGTAAGCAGTATGCAGTGTGTGCAATGAGCAGTCAGCAGTGTGCAGTGTGCCCAATGAGCAGTAAGCAGTGTGCAGTGAGAGTGTGCAGTGAGCAGTAAGCAGAGTGCGCAATGACTAGTAAGCAGTGTGCACTGGCCAGCTCCTGGTGAGTTGGAGCAGTTGAGAGCAGTTGGGAGCAGTTCAGGCCGGTTCCAAAGAACCCCCCTAACCCCCACCGCCTCACCCCCGGTGCCCCCCCCCCCCGGCCCCACCGCCTCATCGGCCGGCGCCGCCCCCCTACCCCGGCCCCCACAGCCTCCCCGCACCCACGGCCTCGGCATCGGCCTGGCGCCTACGTTTTAAGCCTATTCCAGCATTGTTTGCCTTGATGGGCAGTCGGAAATGAACATTTTAATGGAGTGAATTCAATCCACTTATTTCCCCTAGTCCCCCGAATTTAAACCGGTAAGCGCCGCCGTTGCCAGGGCACGAAGCGGCCGGCCGGGCCCGCTGTTATTTACAATTTAAACATGCACTCTGGCGCAGATTTGTGGGGTGTGGAGGTGTGTGTGTGTGTGTGTGGGGGGGGGGGGTTGTCGAGGGGGGGGGGGGGTGTTGTCCGGGGGAGGAGGGGGGTGGGGGTGGGGGGTGACGGAGGAATCGGCGGGCGGTCTCCCCTCTCCCACCACCACCACACACACACATTCTCTTTCAAATTCTATTAGGCAATATGATTTATTTCTACTTTATTTCAGACACGCACATCATTTTGTACGACTACGAAGAACCGGGATGGAGGAAGGGAGGGAGGGAGGAGGTGGTAGGGGTGGATGGGGGGGGGAGGGGGAGGGGGAGGGGGAGGAGGGAGGGGGGGAAGGGCAATGGGGGGGGGAGGGAGGGAGGGAGAAAGAGGAGAAAGGGGTGGGTGGGGATAGGGATGGGGAGGGAGGAGGACAGAGGAGATTGGGAGAGGGGGAGGGGGAAGGAGGGGGGAAGGGAGCGGGGGGGGGGAGGGGAGGGGGAGGGAGATGTATTAAGGGAGGTGTATTAGGGAGAAGGGAGAAAAAACCAATGATGGCGTAACGACTGTTCAGAGGAAAGTTGATGTTAATGCGCGACCGTCACGCATTATGTGCTTGGGGGAGGAGGGTACAGTGGTGCGGCCGGCGGGAGGAGGGGGTTTGTGGGGGGGGGGGGGGGAGGTATGCCGGATTCCGTGCCGCTGCCGACTCCATAATCAACCCTCAACCCGAACCAATCCAATCCCAGTGAGGATAATCTATCGCAGGTCCCCTAACAACAAGGGCAATACGTCTCTTACTAAAATTAAAATAAATGTGTTTCAAACGCCCTTATTAAAAAAATGAACATTAAAAGGACATTTATAAAAATTGTAAAAACCTGTCCAGAAAATAAGCATGTATATAAAAAAAAACATGCATTGAAAAAAAATCATGTATGGAAAAAAAAGCATTTATTGATACACAATAAAACCATTCCCGATGCGGTGGTGCTGCGCACATTGTTCCTACAACGTTTACAGGGGTATTAGGAAGCAGTCACATCCATGGCGACGTCGATAAGTGAAGTCGCAACCCACGATTAATGAATGACACACTATCCATACACCCCCCCCCCCACAAGCCGCCAGCTTTCATTTCATACCATTCACACAAAAAAGTAATTAAAGAATTAAGCACCCACAAAGCCCGGATAGGATATATATCCAATTGGAGCTGGCTTTAATAATCAGCAAGGCAATAAATAGAACTACCGCTCGACTAATGTTGCTGGGAGCGGGTGGGGGGGGGGGAGGGGGCGGGTGGGGGGTAAGGCTAGGTGGGGCCAGACGGGGCGCGTGGCGTGGTCTGGCGGGGCGGGGCGGGGCGGGCCGGGGCGGGGCGGGGCGGGGCAGGGCGGGGCGGGGCGGGGCGGGGGGGGCGGGGCGGGGCGGGGCGGGGCGGGGCGGTCCGAGGGATGGAGCAAGAGGCGAGGAGCCGCGAGGTGATGAGGTGGCGACGGGACGACGAAGCGTGGGGTGTTGGGGACATTGGGGCGTTGGGGAAACGGGTCGTTGGGGCAGCGAGGAGTGGGGTGAGGAAGCGAGGAGCAGGAGGGGTAGGAGGTTGCGGGGCGGCGGGCGGCGGCTGGGCGGCGGCTGGGCGGCGGGCGGCGGCGGGGCAGTGGTGGGGCAGCGGCGGGGCGGCGGCGGGGCGGCGGCGGGGCGGCGGCCGGGCGGCGGCGGGGCGGCAGGGAGGCTGGGAGGCTGGGCTGTGGGGCTGCGGGGCTGCAAGGACTTGGGGCAGTCGAGCAATGGGGAGTGGAACGGTGGGGCCCGGGGGTGCGGGGACGATGCAGCGAGGGGGTAGAGGGGGGCGCGGGGCGGGGGCGAGACAGAGGGGCGGGGAGACTGCGCGGCGGGAAGGCGGCGGGGAGGCGGCCGGGAGGCACGGGGAGGTGGCCGGATGCGGGGCCGCGTATTGCCTGGAACCCCACGTAAGCGATATTTATCGGGCCGCATCGCTCTATAGAATTGGCGCCATTCATGAACCTAATAACGGAATTGACATCGCCCTCGCCCACCGAGTCTTTAGTGCTGATCCGCTCCTCGGGCCGCCCCATTAGCGCTCCATAACTCCGCACCGGCCGGCGGCGGCGGCGGCGGCGGCGGCGGCGGCCGGTGACCGCGCTCCACCGCCGGAGGGGAGGAGGGGGGGGGGGGGGTGCGGGGGAGCCTGAGCCGGTGACCGCGCTCCACCGCCGGAGGGGAGGGGGGGGGGGCGGGGGAGACTGAGCCAGAGATGTAGCCTTTTGCACCCTGTATACCACTGCTCCGCCTCACCAATACTTCACAGATTAAAATCACCGAAATTGTCCTTCGCGGTAAGAGGATAGCCAGGGATGTAGCATTTTGCACCCTGTATACAACTACTCAAGCTAACCAACAATTCACGGAATAAAATTACCGAAATTCTCCGCAAAAAAAACCTATATCCATACATACAGCCAATCCAATAATCAGGCAGGCACTTCCGGTTGGCGGTTACGGACTGTTTTATTTTAAAGAGGCGATATGACGCCTCGATATAACGGTTACAATTAACGAACAACAATTAACGGAAATGAGTGGTGAAATGTTAGCAAACCAGGCCGCATCCCACATAATTTCCATATCGCCACATCGATCTGAGCGGCGCTTATATAAATGATAAATAGCTTCTATGACACGAGTGCGTTCATCGGGGCTTCAGTAGTGACAGCTGGAGTCATCAACAGCACGCCGTTTTACAAAGACAACAACTGATGCTGGACATGCGGGAACTTAACACACTCCCACTCATCAGCCTTACAAAGACAACAACTAATGCTAAACATGCGGGAACTTACGAAACTCCCACTCATCAGTGCTTACAAAGACAACAACAGACATAAACATGCGGGAACTTAACAAATTCCCCACTCATCAGCGCATAGCGCTTACTTGAACTCCCATCCTGATATGACCATAGATGTTATTACGATGTAAACTCCAACAACCAACCACTTAAATTCATCTTTCTTCTACTCCATAACTTCCCAATATGCATCCTCTTATAACAGCTAAAATTACATTAATTAATTCTTGCCACATCACATAAATTACATTAATGTGCGCGATGCTTAATTGCTCTGTCACACATGACCGGATTGGGGAAACAGAAAGAAACTGAACAAAGTCTGTTGATATCCGGCAAAGTCTGGTTTGTGTCTGTTGCATATCCGTTGTTATCCGGCCTGATCCATTACAAGTTTTGAACATACACAAAACTTGGAATGAATGCCGTCGGATTGAAGTCTACGGTTCTTGTCCGGTCTGAGTTTGTTTCATTCATTGCTATCCGTTCATGTACATTTCATGTCCGTTTCATGTCCGTTTAATGTCCGTTTGTTTGGCGGCCTTTGACCCGATATCGCAACATTTTGACACATTTTAATACATTTTGATACTTATCACGCCCGAACACCACGGACTAGACAATTCTGTCCGTTGCTCAATCCGGCATAGTGTGACAGGCACTTTAGGATGTGATTAACTCAGTTGGTACTACCCCTCACCCCCACACTGCAGTGCTTAGTGCAATAATAGCGAGGCCACAATGCGAGTTGGCTGCGCCCACAATGCATTGTAGCCAAACGAAGAGGTTCCCACACAGAATAGAAAACCCAGAAAGCGCTTTCACTTCCGGTGCCATATCTGCGCATGCGCGTTGATTCTTAAATCATTCCAAACATCTAGTTCGCGCATAGACTAGTATCATTCAGGAGCGCGCTGCCATTTTGTTGTTTTTGTTGAAGATTTATACTGCCTATCATGGATAAGCCTGAATAGGCTTGTTTTCACCATTAGACAGTTTGTCGATAGAAAGCCCGAACCTACACTTTTACCGACCCAAGGGATTTTTAACTTCCCACACCACATAGACATGGTATGAGAGCAACTGGCCTTTGATGACGCTGTAAGTTATACACAGTGGTGGAAATCCAAATTGGCAGAGATGGGGGCATATATATATGCCCGACCATGGGGGCCGACATTAAGTGGTCCATTTAGGGAGGTGGTCAGTTTGGAGACTTAGAATATCCTTACAATGTTATCGTTGGAACCCAAATAAAGTGATCGATATAGGGGAGCGGTCGATCTGTGGAGGGGTCGGTATAGAGAGGTTTTACTCTATATATTGTATATATTATATATATATATATTATATATATATATACACACAAACAGTAAAAGTTAAAACCTCCCTAACCGACACCTCCACAGATCGACTACTCCCCTATACCAATCGCTTTATTTGGGTCCCAAACGATCGCCCATACAATACCGACCACCAGCCTAAATGGACCATTTAAAGTCGGTCCCATGGTCGGTGGGTTTAGAGAGGTTTCTACTGTATGTCTATATGCATATATGAGATACTGAGAACTCCAGAGGCGCCGGGGGCTCGTGAAACTAGACCCGGAGAGAGTGGTACCATTTATGTTGTCTGCTTGTCAATGACAAAGTGTCGTCTGCTGCACGTGGAATTCAGTGGTTTAGCGGAGTTTCTGAATGAAAGTCGTCTGTCTTCGGGAAATGGGAGTGTGCTTGAAAGTAGCCAATAGCGAAAGCATTATAAGCAAACGTCTATATGACAGGAAATTGCTGGTGGCCTTAAGCAGCGCATTCCCGTCGTCCATCTCCCCACAGAGTGAAGAGAACATGTTCTCTGTCATCATCCTGTTGGCAATAGAAGTGATGGCTGACAGAGCCGACACACCTTTGTGCGCTGTGTGGAGGGCACCCTCAAACTTCTTGCAGTCATCATTGGATATCGGCATCCATCTCTTTGATTGTGTATTTTCCCCCCAGTTTCATTATAACCTCAGCCGGCTTGAAGGTGTGGAAGTGGCCCTGTATGGTCTTCCTCATCATTGTGGTGGTCTGGATGTTCTTTCACCTTAGCACTTTGATCTTCTTGACCACCTTTCCGCTTAATCTGGTGTATTTTCCCACCCTTTGGCCTCTGAATCGGTGTTCGTGGAAGACGAATCGGAAGAGGAGTCCAAGCAAAAAGACTTGCTCTTCTTGCTCTTTTTGGACCTCCTCTTCTTACTTTTCTTAACAAGCGGCTTCTTCTTCCGCACCCTGGTGAAGTCGTCCCCTACAGACGACTCTATTGTCTTTTTGTGCTTGTGCTGGCGCTTATGCGCAGGCACCACAACTTCTTCCTGTGACTCTTCCTCTGATGAGTCTTTGCTTTGAGAAGTCCTCCCAATCGGAGTCCTCTGACTCGACGATTTGCCTCCTCCCGGCAGCATGTGGCCTGGAGGGCATCAACTCCTCCATCTTAAGCTGAACCAAGCACGCCACTCGGTCATCAGCCGAGCCCACCTCCAAGCGCCCTGCCTCCACAGAATCTCTGTGTTCTGGCGACCTTTGTCCCCTCACCGGCGGTGACGGGTCTTCGTCTTCACTCACCTCACGAGGTGCATCAGCCTTACTCCGCTTCATAGGCATAGCTTGGAGAAACCAAAAACCCCAAAGGTTAGGAATCTTTCATGATGAACATGACACTGGCAAACAATAAATGATTAAACCAAAAGTGTCTAATGGTGTTAAATCCGTATTTAAACCGTTTTTAACACAGGCATGTGATTAAATTTGTCAGTTGTAGGTAAGTGGTGTGGATAACCAACCAAAACCAAATGAGGGGTAGGGACCAGTGTAGTGATAGCCTCCCACACTCTCTGTCCAATAAAGTTCTCCCACCTGTGGCCTTTTGCGACCACCAAGTTGGAGAAAATACTACGGAACTTAGAGTTACGCCTAAAATATTTTGGGGAATCTCAAGGAAACCCAGGAATAAATCCTAACGATGTGTAGCTCCTGCCAAACATTTCTCTGTTCGGCAATGGGCGGCATTACAAAAAATAATGGCGACATTGTTCTAACTATGTTACGACACATCACAATTAACCTGTAAATTCGTTAATATTCAATCAAAAGTTTTAAAAACTTGAAGTATGTGAATGCTAACATGACTTATACCAACGTATCCATTCAAAATATGATACTAACCTGGTTCCTTTAGTAGTTAATGTAGAAAACTGCCGAAGCTACTCAACAAACATCCTCCCGTTGTGAGTAGATTATGCTAATTACTGGACCCGGATGTGCTTCCTTCTCCCTGGACTACCCGTAGCCAGAGGCGTTTGTTTGTTTGTTGTTGTTTTATGTCCTAGCAACATCTAAGGTCATATCAGGACGTGTACCGACTTGTGACAGTGTGCACTCATGGTGACTTTATAGTGCTGCCCCATTGGAAGACCAGGCCACCAGCACCATGACTTGATATCCCACTCAGTCACATTATCCTGACACTGAGCCAACCAGTCCCTGCCCTATCCTAATAATGCCGAGCGCCAGACTAGGAAGCAACAAGTATACATTTTTAAGTCATTGGTTTGACTCGACCAGGGTTCGAACCCACGACCCCACGATCTACCAACACGGGAGACGGACGCTCTAACTCATTCGGCCATCCCGCCAGAGGCGTAGTACCGAGGTAATATATATATACATATATATATATAAAAGATTCCATGGATCTTTAGACTATATATACAGTCATATATAAATTATATATAAATATATATATGAATGTGTAATATAATATATAGACTAAAATTACATCAAATATCTTACACTTTTCAAAATTCTTTTCCACTGAATTTCGACTAAAAACAATGATTTATAAAATTGATACTTTTCGCTTCGTAGCCTGGCACTCGACATTAACAGGATAGGGCAAGTACTGTTTAGCTCAGTGTCAGGATAATGTGAGTGAGTCGGATATCGGGTCACAGCCTGATTTCCCTGTGGGGAAGCACTATAAAGTCGTCATGAGCACGCACTCTCACAAGTCGGTACCCGTCCTGATAAGACATTAAATGTTGCCTAAATGTAAAACAAACAATCTTCAAGGCCTACTGGCTGACTGGCTGACTGACTGACTAATTGGCTGGCTGTCTGGCTGGCTGGCTGACCGGCTGGCTGGCTGACTGGCTGGCTGGTTGACTGACTGGCTGGCTGGCTGACTGGCTGGCTGACTGACTGGCTGGCTGGCTCTCTGACTGGCTGGGTGGCTGACTGACTGGCTGGCTGGCTGGCTGACTGACTGACTGACTGACTGGCTGGCTGGCTGGCTGGCTGGCTGGCTGGCTGACTGAATGGCTACCTGGCTGACCCGCTGGTTGACTGACTGGCTGGCTGGCTGGCTCTCTGACTGGCTGGCTGGCTGACTGACTGGCTGGCTGGCTGACTGGCTAGCTGGTTGGCTGGTTGGCTGGTTGGCTGACTGGCTGGCTGACTGACTGGCTGGCTGACTGACTGATTGACTGACTGACTGACTGGCTGACTGGCTAGCTGGCTAGCTGGCTGGCTGGCTGGCTGACTGGCTGACTGACTGGCTGGCTGGCTGACTGGCTGACTGACTGGCTGACTGACTGGCTGACTGACTGGCTTACTGACTGACTCGATGGTTGATTGGCTGGGTCGCTGGCTGGCTGGCCTACTGACTGGCTGGCTGGTTGACTGACTGGCTGACTGACTGACTGGATGGTTGACTGGCTGGCTGGCTGACTGGCTGGTTGACTGACTGACTGACTGGCTGGCTGACTGGCTGGTTGACTGGCTGGCTGGATGCCTGGCTGACTGACTGGCTGGTTGACTGGCTGGCTGGCTGGCTGACTGGCTTACTGACTGACTGACTGGCTGGTTGACTGACTGACTGACTGGCTGGCTGACTGGCTGACTGGCCTACTAGCTAACTGGGTGACTGGGTGACTGGATGACTAGCTGACTGGCTTCTGCTGTGAAATGCCACTCTCCGACAGAGCCCGGCTTCATGTTCTGCCTCTATTTCATCAGCTCGGCACAAGATGAAAGGTAAATATTGTGTTGAGAGAGAATAAACAGGCGAACGGCTATTCAAACAGGCGGGCATCGAGCGAAAAGGCCAGGCGCACACACTCTCCCCACTGTCCCCCGACAACCAGCCCCTCTCTCCCACACAACCTCCCTACTCTCCCCACACAACCTCCCCCTCTCTCCCACACAACCTCCCCACTCTTCGCACACAACTGATGCACATTGATACTCCCCCCGCCACTCCACCCCCTCCACCGCAACACATTCACACTCTCCCCCCACTGATGCATATTCATACTCCAGCCCCCAACCCACCGCACATTCACTCTCCCCCACCGTTGCACACTGTCCTCCCACATATTGCCCATTCGTACTCTCCTCGCACTTATTGCAATTCACTCTCCCCCCACTGCTTCACATTCACACTCTCAGCCCAACGTTCCATATCCATTCTCACCCCACCGCTGCATATGCACATTGACAACACAGCTGAACATTCACACTATCCCCTGCACCCCGCACCCGTTCACACTCCCAACACAGCTGCACATTCACACTCCAGCCTCCACACACCACACATTCACACTCTACCCCCCCGGCTGCATGGTCACACTCTCCCACATATTCACACTCAATCACTCTTTCCCTACTCCCCCCACTCACGCTACACTCCCTCCGCCACACTCACAGCACACCCACCCCCACCTAGGTACTCCAGCCACTACAAACTCACTCACACTACAACCCCTCACCACCATCACACACACACCCACTACACTCACTCACACTACAACCCCTCACACCCACACCCACCACACACTCACTCACACTACAACCCCTCACGCCCCATCACACGTACACCCACCACACACTCACTCACACTACAACCCCTCACACCCCATCACACCCACACCCAACACGCACTCACTCACACTACAACCCCTCACACCCCATCACACCCACACCCACTACACTCACTCACACTACAACCCCTCACACCCACACCCACCACACACTCACTCACACTACAACCCCTCAAACCCCATCACACCCACACCCACTACTCTCACTCACACTACAACCCCTCACACCCACACCCACCACACACTCACTCACACTACAACCACTCACACCCCATCACACGCACACCCACCACACACTCACTCACACTACAACCCCTCAAACCCCATCACACCCACACCCACTACACTCACTCACACTACAACCCCTCACACCCACACCCACCACACACCACTCACCACTACAACCCATCACACACCCCATCACACGCACACCCACCACACACCTCACCACACTACAACCCCTCACACCCCATCACACCCACACCCAACACGCACTCACTCACACT
This sequence comes from Branchipolynoe longqiensis, assembly GCA_030323885.1. Taxonomy (NCBI): domain Eukaryota; kingdom Metazoa; phylum Annelida; class Polychaeta; order Phyllodocida; family Polynoidae; genus Branchipolynoe; species Branchipolynoe longqiensis. Next base: position 35,465,226 of record CM059196.1, on the reverse strand, counting down.
ACAACCCCTCACACCCCATCACACCCACACCCACCACACACTCACACTACAACCCCTCACACCCCATCACACCCACACCCATCACAGACTCACTCACACTACAACCCCTCACACCCCATCACACCCACACCCACCACCCACCACACACTCACTCACACTACAACCCCTCACACCCCATCACACCCACACCCACCACACACTCACTCAGACTACAACATATCACCCCCCATCACACCCACACCCTCCACACACTCACTCACACTACAACCCCATCACACCCACACCCTCCACACACTCACTCACACTACAACCCCTCACCCCGTCCTGATATGACCTTAGATATTGCTAGGACGTAAAACAACAACAAACAAACAAACAAACAAACAACCCCTCACATCCCATCACACCCACACCTACACCCACCACACACTCACTCACACTACAACCCTCACACCCCATCCCACCCACACCCACCACACTCACTCACACTACAACCCCTCACACCCCATCACACCCACACCCACACCCACCACAGACTCACTCACACTACAACCCTTCACACCCCATAACACCCACACCCACCACCCACCACACACTCACTCACACTACAACCCCTCACATCCCATCACACCCACACCCAACACGCACTCACTCACACTACAACCCCTCACACCCCATCACACCCACACCCACACCCACCACACACTCACACTACAACCCCTCACACCCCATCACACCCACATCCACACCCAGCACAGACTCACTCACACTACAACCCCTCACACCCCATCACACCCACACCCACCACCCACCACACACTCACTCACACTACAACCCCTCACATCCCATCACACCCACACCCAACACGCACTCACTCATACTACAACCCCTCACACCCCATCACACCCACACCCCATCACACCCACACCCACCCGGATACTCCACGAGCCCCACACCACACTCACACTCACTCTCCCCCCCCCCCCATTCTCAGCAGGGCACAAGTTCTTTCAGTACGGCGTAACAAAATAATGTTTGTGTTCTGTCTTCTGCGGCGAGTAGAACCGGGGATGGCGGGAAAAAGCAAGGCCAGATAAAACATTGTTTTAATCTTCTCTCCTCATGATATTTGAAATTTCCAATGAACAAAATAAGCAGAATCCTTGCCAATATGTGGATCCTCTGCAACACCCCCCTTCCTCCACACACACACACCTTTCGACTATTCCCAACAACACATAGTTTTACTACTTATATTATTACTAATACAAAGCGTTGTGAAGAAAAATCTATTGGAACTGGGGAGGAAGGGGGGTGCGGTGGGGAGTATCTACGGAAAGCCTTGTTTTTAGGAATAACATTTATAAATATTGCAGTATAATTAACCACATTTGAATAGGCTTCATACGGGCATTTTTGAGAAGGTCATATAGAGAATTTCCACAATTGGCAGTGACAACGATTAATATTCTTGGTAACATTTAAAGTTGCATAATCCGATGGTTTTGAGTTTCTGTCATTTTTCTGCGATAAATATATTAAATTGATTGTTATAATCTACCTTACTTTAGTTTCAAGTACTGTTTATTTTACATGGCTAAGTTTTGAGATATTTGAAGTACATGTCAAATTAGTTTTGGCAAGCACGCCAAAACTCTGACACCATAGACTTTAGCAGTAACAGGTTCGACTAAATTGCCTCAGTGTTCCCTTATATGCGGCAAGACATGCTTAATAAATGCATTAGTATCTAAGTTAGATATGTAGAAGCAATTGTCAATAATTGTTTTGGTTTTGAATATTTGATGAGTCATCAGACTATGCAGCTTTAACTGTGGGCAGCATTTCAACTTTTTTCTGGTAGGACATAATCTTGTTGGTTTAACTGTAATCAATCAAATATTGTTTGACTTTGTTGTGTATGCTAAACTGATGTTCTGGATGTGTCTTCAACTTCCATGTTACAAAAGTGACATTAATGTATTGCTCAATTTGTATAAGATCAAAACGCAAAAGTGAAATTGGAACATGGCTTCTGATACTATTTGGAATATTTTCTGCAATTATTTGAAGGTTTTCACTTTGGGTTTCCATGTCACACTTTAGTGCCCAATTTCAGAGAATGACCCATCTACTCTAAATTTAAATAAAAGTACTCACGAGAACAACAAATATATATTAAAAAAGGCTGCAATAAACCTCCCTTCACCCTTACCGTCCCCGCTAAGAGAAAGCTAGCTAAACCTCCCCTCACCCATACCCTCCCCATTAAATGAAAGCTAGCTAAACCTCCCGTCACCCATACCCTCCTCGCTAAGTGAAAGCTAGCTAAACCTCCCTCACCCATACCCTCCCCACTAAGTGAAAGCTAGTGAAACCTCCTTCACCCATACACTCCCCACTAAGTGAAATCTAGCTAAACCTCCCGTCACCCATACCCTCCCTGTTAAGTGAAAGCTACCTAAACCTCCCTCACCCATACCCTCCCCGATAAGTGAAAGCTACCTAAACCTCCCTCACCCATACCCTCCCCGCTAAGTGAAAGCTACCTAAACCTCCCTCACCCATACCCTCCCCACTAAGTGAAAGCTACCTAAACCTCCCTCACCCATACTCTCCCCACTAAGTGAAAGCTACCTAAACCTCCCTCACCCATACCCTCCCCGCTAAGTGAAAGCTACCTAAACCTCCCTCACCCATACCCTCCCCACTAAGTGAAAGCTACCTAAACCTCCCTCACCCATACTCTCCCCACTAAGTGAAAGCTACCTAAACCTCCCTCACCCATACCCTCCCCACTAAGTGAAAGCTACCTAAACCTCCCTCACCCATACCCTCCCCGATAAGTGAAAGCTACCTAAACCTCCCTCAACCATTCTCTCCCCGCTAAGTGAAAGACAGGTAAACCTCCCTCACCCAATACCCTCCCCACTAAGTGAAAGCTACCTACCTAAGCCTGCCTTCCCACCCTAAATCCACCCCTGGGCATTATAAGTCCGAGTTCAGTGGACAGAACCGACCACATGCAATTGTCATAAATCGTCATAAATCACTTGACTCTGCATACACTATACCCACAGTGCATGCCACAAGACACACTGCCATCTGGTTCACGAATCTCTACGGTGCATTAGCTAACATGTAACGCTGGGTTTGCATGTTGAATAAGTCAGAGTCTTAGCGTCTGGGCGCAGAACATATCATACTATATCCGACATTAAGACTCCTTTCATTACTTGACTGCCACTCTCCATTTAGCTCTCTGCTGTGAGAGTGATGTCCATGAGTCGGCCTTAATGTCTCTCAGCTTCAGGATTTCATTTCATGAAAGCTGCCTGCAAAAGTGTTGAAGTGCTGCTGGCTTTTGCAAGTTACCAGTGGCACTCTCTCGGGGAGCAAATAGAGGTTTCACACCGGCAAGAACATGTCTAGACAGGCGCAAAACTATTTGTCCCTGCAGTGGCTGGTCGGGAGATGTTGGGAGTTCCATACATCAACCGCCCTTAATGCTGCCACAGTCACATGGTTTTCTGTTTAGGGTTTGCTCCCTTAGCCTTCGGTTCTGTCAAGAACCTGTACCACAAGGCAGTGGTTTACAAGTCTGCAGGGCAGGGGCATCAAACTCCCTGAGGTATTGCTATACCTGCAATACCTGCATACCCTGCTCATAGGTAGCTCTGAGATAAATACACTTGCAAATTTTACTAACAAATCATTCAAGACAATAAACCAGAAACTCATGACTAAAGCTGTTCAGCATTGAAAACTAGTTATATCATGAACTTGTATGTTATGGACAGGGTAAATATACCATCATTTTTTTTAAAAACGCTAAAAAATCCACAATGGCACATGGAGGTGTGATCGTGTTGTGCACAATGCCAACCAGCAAGTAAATACATGTTTGGATGAAAGAGTGTGCATGGGACTGGACAAGTTTAAGAAGCAACACCTCCGCAAGCTGTTACCTTGGCAGCCATTCAAAGAGTCCATGCCTTGATGACAAAATGCTGGATTGATATTCACATATTTGATTAAAGTTGCATAGTCCGATGTTTTGCGTTTCTGTCATAACTATAGTAGATTGATCGTTATAATCTACCTTACTTCATTTTGAAATAACTTTTATTTCAAATGGCTAACTTTTGAGATATTTATCAAATGGCTAACTTTTGAGATATTTGAAGTGCAAACATTCCAAATTAATTTTGGCAGGCATGCCATTTGGAATGATAGTGACACCATAGGCTTACAGAACTTACACAGTAACAAGTTATATTCAATTACCCCAGTATTCCCGTCTGTGTGGCGAGAAATGTTTACTAAGTGCACCAGTATCTAAGGTAGATACATATACTAAAATCGAGATAATTGATTTGGTTTTGAAAAGTTGATGCTTTCATCGGACTATGCAGATTTAAAAATGAAATAAGCAGATATAAGAAGTGCCACTGAACTCACCTCAGCGCTGACTGCTGTGCTGGCCGCTACGGCAGAGGTCATCTGTTGGACTTCATACTGCAAGACAACAAAGAAATACCCTCAGTCAGTAAGAAGAGTAACCAGCCCTGTACAGGTGTGAAGAAATATTTCCATTTAGAAGGGATAAACAGTGATAGCTGACAAGCAGCAACAACAGGCTGCACTGAAACAGAACTCAATCTGCTGATACCGTTACAGATAAAACAACACACAGTGTGTATATACAGTATAACCCCGTTAAACCAAGTTCGATTAAACCAAACGATCGGTTAATCCAAACCATTTATCATATGAAAAAGTTGGTTAAACCAAAGCCAGTTAATCCAAATTATCAGTTAATCCATGCAAAATTGTCGGAACCCAGGCCACTTCCGGTATGGTTAAACCAAACTTTCATGTGGTTATAAGGTCATCTGAGACCACACCAACTTTTTAAAATGATAAATGGTAGTATTTTGTCGGTCCACCAAAAAAAGTTTGGATTAACCGATACCGATTTGTGACAGTGCACACTCATGGTGACTTTATAATGCTGCACCACTGGGAGAGCAAACTGCCAGCACCATGCCCTGATATACCACTCAGACACATTGTCCTAACACTGAGCCAACCATTCCTCGTCTTATCATATTTCACAGTGCTGTCCCACAGGGATACCAGGCTGTCGGCACCATGGCGTGATTTCCCACTCATTCACATTATCCTGATTCTGATCAAACCAGTGATTTTTTTTCTAACATATTAATGCTGAGCACCAGGTTGGGTAGCAAGCAACAAGTATCACTTTGGTAAATCATTGGTTTGACTCAGCTGGAACTCGGAACTCACAACCTTCCTCAAAGGAAGCCTGTGCTCTAACCCATTCGGTCACCGCATCTGGTACAATGTATATACGGCCGTAATCGATTAACACGACCCAGGCGACTCGGGTGACACGAGTCATCAGAATTTCAAATCGAACACCGCAAGTGGAGTCGAGAAATACACGTGCCGTGTGCAAAACGACCCGACCCCAGTAACCCACCTCTTGGCTGGGGTTTGCTAGGAGCGATGACGTCACATCTGTGCTGGTACCTGTAGGGTAACAGCTACCAGTACAACTGTGATGTGTTATTTTAATGCTCTTTTTTTTAATAACCCAGATTGTCAGCTTCTACAATCATAAAATACTTTAAATCCTATTTTGCTGTATATATATCGGTTATTGAAAAAAAAAGAAAAAAAAAAGAAGGTTTTAGATTAAGCCACCATTTTGTCCACCCCGAGCGTATTCGTTTATTCAACCCGAGTCTGTAGGATGTGCGCATGCGCCAAAAAGTGGCTCGGGTGACCCGAGTTGATTAATCGATTATGCCCTATATGTCATACTTGATCCCTGCACTAGTAGTTGTCCTGTTTTCCAGACCGAAACTAGTAATGTAAGTCAAGTTCTACCTCGGGCCCGATCAGAAAGAGCTATATGTGTTGCGCGTTCATGGAATGCATAGATGGACTTAGTTTGTGAGACGAACTAGAGCTAATGAAACACCACCCACCCCCACACACACCACCACCCACCACCCACCCCCAGGCACAGTGGACATGCCCTTACTCATGGGTCTCCCAGTCATTAGGGACCCTTCAGCACCAGACTGGCACCGTGCAACCAACATTTCACCGACCATTTTAAACAGACACCCACCCACTCACCGCCAGAGGTCGGACTGGAAAATAAACACAAAATCTCCACCAATCTACCAAATTACCAGGATAATTCTAGAATTAATGGCGACTTGTTTTGTGTGTGACCGGGTGGGTGGAGAGAAGAGGGATGGGGAGAATATGTCATTCAGCAGTCCTAAAGCAATGTGTGTGTGAGGGGGGGGGGGGCCGCCATATGTGTGGTGAGAGTTTACACAGTTCCACTTGAGGTTAATAAATTAGACAATAATGCCATGATGGTGCATGGGAACTGGGGGGGGGGGGGGGAGGGAGTGTTGAAGAAATTGCAGTGCATGCTTTTTGAGTACACGAATAAGGATTTTTGATATCCATAATATAATAAGTAACGCAAACCAAATGAAACAAAAAGTGAGAATTGGATTATGTCTATTTCAAGAATTGGATTACGTCTATTTCAAGAATTGGATTACGTCTATTTCAAGAATTGGATGACGTTGATCTCAAGAATTGGATTACTTTGATTTCAAGAATTGGATTGTGTCGATTTCAAGAATTGATTATGTCTATTTCAAGAATTTGATCACGTCGATTTCAAGAATTGGATTATGTCGATTTCAAGAATTGGATTATGTCGATTTCAAGAAGTGAATAATGTCGATTTCACGAACTCGATCTTGTCGATTTCAAGAATTCGATCACGTCGATTTCAAGAATGTGCACATGTGAGTTGCTTAGTAAATATACCCCCCCCCCCCCCCCGCCCGCCACACACCCAACGCGTGGTCGATCGGCCGACTTCATATTTCGCTGGTGTTCGGCCGTAATTACTATAACACGGCTCCGCTTACACACCGGGCACCGCTGGCCGCTCAGGCGGGCACAGCATTAACCAGCGCTTTAGCTGGTGCTCCGGACGTAATTGGGAAATTTGGATGCGGGCGCACGTTGTGCGGTGTAAGCGTAACCAGAGAGGTGTCGGGGTGAAGGCGGGTGTGTGGGTGGGTGGGGAGGGAGGGCGAGTCGGTGGGTTATGGTGAGTGACGTTGATGGAAGGTGGAGGAGGGAGGGGGTGGGATGGGATGATGGAAGTGAGGGTGGAGGGAGGGGAAGGGAGGGTGGGAGTAGAGGGTGAGAGTATGTTTTTTTTCAGTAGTCGTGGTGAGATGATGGGGAGTGTGGGGGAGGGTGGTTTTAGTAGCAATAGGTGGTGTGGTGGTGTGGTGGTGTGGTGGTGTAGTGGTGTGGTGGTGTGGTGGTGGAGTCATGTGGTGGTGTGTTGTGGTGTGGTGGTGTAGTCGTGTGGTGTGTTGTGGTGGTGTGTTGTGGTGTGATGTTGTGGTGTAATGTGCTGGTGTGGTGTGCTGGTGTGGTGCTGCAGTGTGGTGTGGTGGTGTAATGGTGTAGTGGTGTAATGGTGTTGATTTCAAGAAGTAGATTATGTCGATTTCAAGAAGTGAATAATGTCGATTTCAGGAACTGGATTATGTCGATTACAAGAATTCGATCACCCCGATTTCAAGAATGTGCACATGTGAGTTGCTTAGTAACTCACATGTGGTGTGGTGTGGTATGGTGTGGTGGTGGTGTGGTGGTGTGGTGGTGGTGTGGTGGTCTGGTGGAGTGGTGGTGTGATGGAGTGGTGGTGTGATGGAGTGGTGGTGTGATGGAGTGGTGGTGTGGTGGTTTGGCGGTGTGGTGGTGTAGTCATGTGGTGGTGTAGTCGTGTGGTGGTGTAGTCGTGTGGTTGTGTGTTGTGGTGTTGTGGTGTGATGTGGTGGTGTGATGTGGTGGTATGATGTGGTGGTGTGACGTGGTGGTGTGTTGTGGTGGGGTGATGTGGTGTGCTGTGTGACAGGTGTATGTTGGTCTCTCGAGTATGATAAGCGTGTGTGCAAAATGAGAAGTTGTAGGGATTGGTTATTGGGGATGGAGGCTGGAGTGAAGGAGAAAGTGGAAAAGGGGAATGCCATAGACACAACCTGGGAATCTGCCCCAGCCATGGTTAAATTTAAAAGGTTGGAGCGATGGAAGTGATGCGAGATCTGACACCATAACGTGTGGACGTTAACATGGGGGGGGGGGGGGGGGCAAATGGGGGAGGGCAGGGGTAAGGGCAGGGGGAGGGGCGGCAGGGAGAGGAGCGACATGGGGAGGGGGAGAGGGGCGACGCGGCGGAGAGGGGCGGCGCGGCGGAGAGGTTGTTGACTCCTGATGGGGTACAGTGTGGGACCATTCACTAGGTGACCTGCCGGCCGATATGTAATGAGGACGTGCTTCAGGCGGGGGTTGTAGCAGGGACAGGGAAAGGGAAGGAGGTGGAGAGGGGTGAGGGGAAGGGGGAGTTGGGAGGAGAGAGAAGGGGCTAAGGGGAGGGGGGGGATAGGGGATGGGGCAGGAAGTGGGTGTAGCAGGGACCGGGGATGGGGAGGAAGTGGAGAGGGGTGAGGGGAGTGGGGAGGTGTTGTGGTGTGGCCCACTGATCACGGGGTGGGAGGGGGAGGAGGGGGCTTAAATCCACTACCATCAGCCTCAACAACTCTTCTCAACCAGCACCAGTAGTATCACTACCAGCAACAACAGAACCACCGCCACTATCAGCATCACGACCAGCCTTATCATTACCATCACCAAACCCACCACCACGTCTCACCACAACGACTAGAATCAGCTAGACCAGTGGCGTCACCCAAATACCACAACACAAAGAAGGTTGTTTTATTTAACGACGCCTCTCGAGCGCGTTGATTTTTATCATCGGCTATTGGATGTCAAACATAATATTTTGGTCATTCTGACATATTTATAACCCACTGCCACCACATAGGCTATTCTTTCCGATAAGCAGTGAGGGGTCTTTTATATGCATTTTCCCACAGACAGGACAGCACATACCACACACAACCTTTGCTGAACAAGTTGTGGACCACTGGTTGGAACGGTAAATAGCCCAAAAGCCCAAACTGCAAATAGGTCCACTGAGCAGGATCGATCGGATGACCCTCACTTTCACAGGTGGACACTCTACCACCTGAGCTTCCAACACCACCACCCTCACCAATACCACCCTACAAATTTAACTCCTACATAATTACCATTCAAAGATACACACGCAACCCTCCACCCTACCCCCACTCCACCCTCCAATGTCCAACCCTCACCCTACTGCCTCCCCCTCCCACACACACATAACATAACCCCTCCCCCCCACACACACACACATTAAAGAAGAAACATTCAGCTCAAGCTCAGATTTCAGCTGGCCTTTCTCCAAACTTCCATATCAATTCCTGATTAGGCATTACCTAGTCTGTTTGTGAAAAGAAAATACCCGTATTAAAAAAGGAAATAGAGAAACTGTGAGAGACAGAGAGACATAACGAGAGAGAGAGTGTGTTTGCGTGTGTGTGTGGGTGACGGCAAGGGAGTAGAGAAACGATATAGACTGAAGTTGTGATCAATAGGCGTATTCATCATGCATTATCCATGACCCAAGCCCCCACCACCACACACACACTCCCTGCAGCAGCCCACCCTCATAGCATCACCCCCCTCCCCCATCGCACCCCCCTGCTGTATGACAGATAACACAGACCAAGGAATCTCACCTTGGATTGTTCCAGCATTTTATTTATGTGTGTGGCATCATTTTCCTACAGGCACATTAGGCTTTTATTAGGGATTTCATGACAGTAATTTTAGATTTGATCAATTTCAAATTATGATTACATTCCAATATTAATAATATATGCACAACTACATGGATTATGCACAACTTTATGGATGTATTGCTTGGTATTAGTATCTGTCAGGGTATATGCATTGGATGGTGATACCGCCTGGAGGATAGTTTGTTTGTTTGTTGTTGTTTTACGTCCTAGCAACATCTAAGGTCATATCAGGACGGGCACTGCCTGGAGGATAAAAAGTAATACTAGGCAATAGTTAAAAGCCAGTATTCTGGTGCTGCAAACTTATTTTGATTCATGGGTTCGATTCAGCTAACACTATTCAGTAATTCAATGACACTATTACTATTATTAGTATGAAGGTGCAGCCAGCTCGTGGTACAAAGCTCTAAACATTAGATGACGCCACCTAGTGGATACAACTAAGACTACTCGATAGCGCAAAGCAACTCTTATGGTATTGCCAGCTGGTGCTACAAGGATCTAAACATTAGATGACGCCACCTAGTGGATACAACTAACACTACTGAATAGTTCATGCTAAACATTAGATGATGCCACCTAGTGGATAAAGGTAACACTATTCAATAGTTAATGGACGCAATTATGTCAACGCCAGCTGATAGTACAAGGTTTGAAACATTAGAGGACTCCACCTAGTGGATGAAACCAACACTAGTCAATGGCTAAGGGCCACTGTACAGTTTACTCTAGCAAGTCACTAGTTCTTAATCTTAGGGAGACGGTCAATACCATCCGATCATTGCTACTAATGCTAGATATGTGCATATATCATCACCGACTACACCAGCTAAGTTAGAGTGTCAGTGTCAGCGGTGGCAGTTCGGTACAAGGAGGACACCAAGGCCGATTTATAATGTCTCAATGCCACAAAATCGATGGAACTAAAACTATCTCCGATAGCGCAAATTGCACATGTCGCTATCGATCTGAATTAGAGTTTCATGCCCGGAATTGGCCGCGGGTCGGGTGGGCTGGGTTGGGGCTGAGCTGGCCTCGGGTGGCCTCGGGTGGGCTTGGGTGGGCTCGGGTGGGCTCGGGTGGTCTTGGGTTGACTCGGCTTCCCTTGGCTGGCCTCGGTTGGGCTGGGCTGGGCCGGGCAGGGCCGGGCCGGCCAGGGCCGGGCCGGGCCGGGCAGGGCTGGGCCGGGCTGGGCTGGGCTGGGCTGGGCTGGGCCTGGGCTGGGCTGGGCTGGGCTGGGCTGGGCTAGGCTGGGCTAGGCTGGGCTAGGGTGGGCTATGCTGGGCTGGGCTGGGCTGGGCTGGGCTGGGCTGGGCTGGGCTGGGCTGGGCTGGGCTGGGCTGGGCTGGGCTGGGCTGGGCTAGGCTGGGCTGGGCTGGGCTGGGCTGGGCTGGGCTGAGCTGGGCTGGGCTGGGCTGGGCTGGGCTGGGCTGGGCTGGGCTGGGCTGGGCTGGGCTGGGCTGGGCTGGGCTGGGCTGCGCTGGGCTAGGCTGGGCTGGGCTAGGCTGGGCTAGGCTGGGCTGGGCTGGGCTGGGCTGGGCTGGGCTGGACTGAGCTGGGCTGGGCTGGGCTGGGCTGGGCTGGGCTGGGCTGGGCTGGGCTGGGCTAGGCTGCGCTGGGCTGGGCTGGGCTGGACTCGGCTGGCATCGTCTGGGCTCGCCTGGCCTCGTCTGGCCTCGCCTTATTTATTACCACGCTGGGTGAGATTTCTGGCTGACTTCACGCACTCTGCCAAGCTATTCGCGGGAACGTGGCACATGCCTAGTACACGCCCCGTCCGGCTTAATGGCGCTTAGACGTTACCTGCAATTTTTTTGCGGAAATGTGCTCTTTTGTTCCGAATAATAATCCGCCAGTAAAGACTTTATATACAAAATATGAAGAAACGGACATGAAAGACATTTATATCCAGCTTCTGTAGTAGGCCTAACCATACTGCAATGGGCACGGTGTATAATATCCGCAGGATATCCTTTCTGCCCCCAGCACTACCCCAGTTATTGACTGCTCGAGTCTGGACTAGTCATCTGCTGCTCCAGCCTGCTCAACCTCAGCTCCGATCGTGGCGCCACCACCTGATTCACACTGTAACCGACATTCACGGAACCGCAGACAATTTTATATATGTGATGTATAAGCATTATGCGAGTTTTAAGCTGCGTAAGGGAATTTCTATCTTTTATTACACTGTATTATGTTATTCCGATACTATATTATTGGCCAATGGGCTCTCTGCATGTATTTGCCTCCTACTCATACGGGCGCCGGTGGCTCCACCACCGCTCAACCCACCTTCATTGTCTTTCTCCCTTTTTGTACTGTAGCTTGTGTTTATATATATATATATATATATATAATATATATATATATATATATATATATAAATATAACATTATAGATCAGGGCCCGTATGCAGGAGTCAGTGTTAGCGGGGTTTGGTGTTAGAGCCTGTTACCATTTAGCTATCACCGACGTCGGGAACTGTGTCAAGTCGTATGCAGGAGCGCGTAACACTTTCATTATAGCTAAACGTGAATTTATTTATAGATTTGGGAAATCCCTCTGCGTCTGTACCCATATATTAGGCTTAAATATATTAAATGCTATCATATCTAACAGAATTAGATACACAATAAGTGAAATTTGATCAATTTAACCCTAAATTCAAAGCGTTATTAAGGCTACTGCTGCATTGGCGGCGATATTAATAGTTATATTTTCGAATCGACGAACGTACAGTAAACAAACCGCCGCCACCGCCAGTATGGAAAGCGACGTCGATGCGGCGGCGGCGGCGGCGATTTGTTTACTTTACTTTCGTCGATTCGAAAATATAACTATTAATATCGCTGCCAATGCGGCGGTAGCCTTAATAACGCTTTGAATTTAGGGTTAAATTGATAAAATTTCACTTATTGCGTATGTAATTCTGTTAAATATGACAGCATTGAATAGATTTGGGCCTAATAAACTCGCTAAACCTAATATTTTTTAGGGGTAACGTAACACCGGTTAAGCATTTGGTGTTAGGCCTAACACTGACTTGTGCATACCATTTTTCGCCGCTAAACCGTGCATACCGTTTTTCCTCGCTAACACTGACTCCTGCATACGGCCCGAGGTGGGTTGGGGGAGGGGGTTAAGTGGGGTGGGGGGAGTGTGGTGGGGTGGGGTGGGGGAATGTGGTGGGGTGGGGTGGAGTTGGGTGGAGTTGGGTAGGGTAGTGTAGGGTGGGGTGCGGGGAGTGTGGTGGGGCGGGGTGGGGAGGGGGTTAGGTTGGGTGGGGGGAGTGTGGTGGGGGGGGGGGGGAGTGTGTAAGGGGTGAGGGCGGGGAATTAATGACAGGTGAGACAACCCTCAGGCAGATAATATACTTCTATCGCCACTATTATCATCAATGGATCAAACCCGATCCCCTGAGTGCAGTGCTGGTGTAGAAGGTCGTGTTTAATGTGTGTGTGTGTGTGGAAGGGGTGCAATGAGGGTGTTAACACTGGTAATCTGTATCAGCGCTTGTGGAACTTACCTGCTATATTATCTGGTGCTTTTGACTTTCTGTCATATCATTACAGCAGGATATATCAGGTTCATTGTTATAATCCACCTTTTTTTCTTGAAGATTTATACTGCCTATCATGGTTAAGTCTGAATAGACTTGTTTTCACCATTAGACAGTTTGTTGATAGAAAGCCCGAGCCTACACTTTTACCGACCCAATGGATTTTTAACCTCCCACACCCCATAGACATGGTATGAGAGCAACCGGCTTTTGATGACATTGTAAGTTATACACAGCGGTGGAAATTCAAATTGGCAGGTGGGGTGGGGCCATGGGAAATCGAATCACCAACCTTCAGAATAGGAGTCCGAACTAGAAAAAAGTCAGACACTCTAAACACTCTGCCACAAACACCACACAGAACTTATTTTGAAGGGGGAGATTCTGGTGATATTTGAATTGAAATATGTGACAAATATTTGGTCGCGCATGCCGAAATGCTTTGACACAGGATCTACTCCATAACTGCCGTATGTTTATATAATAGGCAGAGCAAAGCTTTTCAATCAAAGCCTAATTAAGTTTTCAATTGGGGCAATGTATTATCTTGGCAATTATTGTTTTCATTGGAAACACTTGTATGTATTGCGGGGTGGTTTTCTCCTATCGCTTGAAGATCCGCCATTAAACTTAACTAGGACACTACTGGGAAGAAGCATTGGAAGCAGGTACACCCCATTTGAGATCATTTGAGAATCATATATAGCTCAAGATATGAATACAAAGACACCAACAAGGCTTCATAGGATACCATCAAACTGTTTTGAAATTCAATCCATCAGCTCTCGTGGATTCCCTCGTGCCTCAGGCACCGACATAACTTGGCCCATCCCTCCGTCCAAACAAGGCATCACCAAAATCTCACAGGAAACCATGCATGAAAACCAGATAGACCCCCCCCCCCCAATATTTTTACAATACTTACAACATTCCAGTCCTAAGCCATCTCTCAAGTAACCATATCACATTGGCTCCACTATACTCGCTTCATCTAGCTGTCGTAAATTCCCGAAAATATCGGAACTTTTAACAATTTAATAATTTTTGTTTAAAGCTGCTAGTCCGATGAAACCATCAAATTATCAAAACCAACATAATTATCTAGATTTGATTTAACATATTTAACCTAGATACTGGGTTGGCCATTCATGGCTTACACATGCTTTTCTGCTCAAGGGGGAACCTCCCCCTGAATGTATTGGGTGTCAGTCCCAGCTGACACTCAAACACATTTTACTAAGTTGCGTTGATTTTTTGGCCCTGCGCCAACAGTTCTACACTGCAGACAGTATGCATGATCTTTTTACGAAGGTAAAACAGGAAAACATTTTAGCCTTTTTGCGGGCAGCTGGACTGTACCACCTCATATAGTTTACTAAATAGATTCTATCAATTATTAATCAAACTTTTCTTTTTCTATGGGAATTTGTTTCCCTTGACCAAAAATCTATGATTGTGAGCTTTCTAATTTAATGAGTGTCTATTGGCACATAATTGATTGTCTGCTTTTACATGTAAAAGCGATGGTTTGAACAAAAAACAAACATTTCCCGCCGTGAATATGGCCTATGCTGCCGACATGGCGTAAAGCAACCACCAATCAATCAATCAATCAGATACTGGTGCACTTATTAAATATTTGTCGGCATATAGAAGGGAATACTGAGGCAATTTAATAGGGCATGTTACGGCAATGTCAGAGTTACTTAACATGTTAACACTCCAACTATTTCAAAACATACCGATTTTAATTAATTTACTTTAACGTAAAGTAAGGTAGATTATAACGATCACCCGAATATATTTATCTCAGAAAATGACAGAAACTCAAAATAATCGGACTATGCAATTTGAAATATAGCAACAATTCCCATCGGTTACAAAAAACCCCAAATAAAAACAGTTCTAGATTAAAAATATAATTGTAATAATAATGCTCATCATTACGACAGTGATTATAGAGGCTAACTTTCTCCGTTTGCTACCGTGGGAGATTGTATTCTTAATACACATAAGTAGAGAGGGTAAGTGCTGGTTGTGTTGGGGGGGGGGGGAGTTAGGGGGGCAGCACCTTTCTTTTTACCGCCATCTAGCGGAAGATCAGATAAATACAAATCCCTTCCATATGTCGGTCTCTACTGAGGCTAAGGCTGGTAATTACACCGTCATGCAGCGGGGATTATTGAAGTAAAACTATCCATAAGCCTACGCTAATTCCACACTGCTAGTTATTAGGAGAATTATCATGCATCACTAATATGTAATGCATAATGCATTATATGATTATAAATAACGGGATGCGTTCTACTCCTATTCTATACTCACTTACCAAATGTAGCTGACTCTACATGGGGGCGCCACTAGGATAAGACATGCAACCTCGGGTGAAGTTGATAGTTGAGTAGGAAATAGAAGTCGACAACCTTCCGTTTTTTATACTCCCATAATGTATTGTACATCACATATACTAGCACAGCACAATGCATTATGGAAGTATAAAAACCGGAAGGTTGTCAACTCTTAATCCCTACTCAACTATCAACTACACCTGAGGTTGCATATGTTATCCTGGTGGCGCCCCCGTCGGCCCCCTCCGTAACTATCTTTATTACCTTCACTCCGCCCCGATAATTCCATTTTTATAGAGGTTTGGAAGCAATTAAATACAAATAAATTCATGCAACAAATATTTCCTACTCTCACTCGGTGCCAACAATTCCATTTTTATATAGATTTGGAATCAATTTCAGAACCCCAAAAAAACCCAATTAATTTGATAAAAAGAAAGATCACCATTCATGTGATGTCAGGAGAAAAGACGATTATTGGCGTCCAGTCTGAGCTCAAATTCCGGACTTGCATTATGTAATCAAATGAAAAGTCACTCGAGAAAAGCCGATACTTCAACTTGGATTCCACTCACCGGATATCCGGAATGATTCAACATTTTAGACCCACTGGACAGGATTTTGAGGGTAAAAAAAAAAAGATTTCATTCTTCAATTGATGTGGGGTGGTAATCTCGCCCCTCGCCCCCCCCCCCCACCCCCCGACACACACTCACTCTCCACCCACATAATCCACATCGATAATTGATTACGTTCCCTGGGATTTCCGGTCTAATCGACATGTAGTTTACCTAGTCTAAACAAATTACCCAGAAATCATCCCAACGAGAAACTACACGAGTACCGATGCGATGTTTAATTTAGGAAGCAGTCAAAATGCTTTAGTCATAAAATATATTATATTTAATTAGATATTGTCATGGGGGTGATGAAAATGGGAAATACTGCGCCTAGAGCGGGACTCGAACCCACATCTCTTTGCATTCCGGGCCAGTGTGCTAACCATTACACCACCTAGGCTCCCTGATATCAACACACTCCCCATGCCTACCTGTCTATGTGGTTACTTGCCTGAGAGGTCAGTGCAGACCACTACACTCGTCCCCCTGGAATTGTAGAGTCTTGTAATGCTTACAATTACATACATACAGGCAATGCACCCACACATACACAGGGTAGGTTCTACAACATACAAGCGCGTAGCTTGTATAGGATCATGGTCACGGCAACCAGTGTCGTGGGGGTGATGAAAATGGGAAATATTGTGCCTAGAGTGGGACTCGAACCCACTTCTCTTTGCATTCCGGGCCAGTGTGCTAACCATTACACCACCTAGGCTCCCTGATATCAACACACTCCCCATGCCTACCTGTCTATGTGGTTACTTGCCTGAGAGGTCAGTGCAGACCACTACAATATCTCTCTTTTTCTATGAGGTGAACATGTCCGCCTTGACCGGAAGTCAGTTTAAATAAATCTCGCTCACCGATGTGGTTGTGGAGGTGGGCGTGTGTGTGTGGGTGTGGATGTGTGTGGGTGTGGATGTGTGTGTGTCGGTTGGTTGGTTGTTGGAATTTTGCATCATGGCAACATCTGAGGTCATATCAGGATGGGTACTGACTTGGAAAGTGCGCACTCATGGCAACTTTATAGTGCTGCCCCACTGGGAAATCAGGTCGCTGCCACCATAACCCGGTATTCCACTCAGTCACAGTATCCTGACACTGAGCTAACCAATCCTTGCTCTATCCTATTAATGCCGAGCACAAAGCTAGGAAGCGACAAGTATCAATTTTGTAAGTCATTGGTTTGACTCTGACCAGGAATCGAACTCCCGACCTCCCACACGGGAGGCCTGCACCCTACAGATTCGGCCGCAGGCCACCGGTGTGGGTGTGTGTGGGTGTGTGTGCGGGTGCGGGTGTGGATGTGGATGTGGATGTGGGGGCGGGGGTGGATGTCGGGGGAGGGGTAGCAAACAAATCAGTATTGACCAGTCTGGATGAAGCATCCCTAGAAGTTTTCGTTTTATTAGAGTCGACCTACTTGGAGATTTCCGCTATCGCCTTCACAGGTCTCTAGGCGATTGGCGAGTGAGAAGAAGCGTTCAGTAAGAATTTATATCTGGTTCCCAAGAGAAAGAGGGAGGAGGTGTGTCGGGTTGGGGGAGGGTGTGTAGGAAGGGGGAGGGTGTGTAGGGAGGGGGGGGGGGTGTAGGGAGGGGTGTGTGAGGAAGTACGAGGTGCCGACGAGAGGGTGAAGGGGTGGGAGAGGTAAGGTATGTGATGGGGAGGGAGGTGAATGGAAGGGGGGAGGGGGAGAAGGAAGGGGGTAGAGGAGGGGTAGGAAGGGGGAATGGGAGATGGGAGGGAGGAGGGAGCCGGGAGGAGGGGAGGGAGCGGAGGGAAAGGGGGAGGGGGAAAGGGGAGGGAGAGAAGGGGAGGGGGGGAAAGGGGAGGCGGGAAAGGGGAGGGGGGAACGGGGAGGGGGGAACTGAGAGGGGGGAAATGGAAGGGGAAAGGGAAGAGGGGAAAGGGGAGGGGAAAGGGGAGGGGAGGGGGAAAGGGAAGGGGGAAGGGGGAAGGGGAAAGGGGAGGGGGAAAGGGGAGGGGGAGGGGGAGGGGAGGGGGAAGAGGGGGGAGAAGAGGAGGGGGAAGGGGAGTGGCGAAGGGGAGGGGGGAAGGGAGGTGGAAGGGAGGGGTGGAAGGGAGGGGTGGAAGGGAGGGGGGAGGGGGAAGGGGAGGGGGCAAAGGGGAGGGGGCAAAGGGGAGGGGCGATGGGGAGGGGCGATGGGGAGGGGAGGGGGAAGTGGAAGGGGGAAGGGGTGGGAGGGAGAAGGGGGAAAGAGGAGGGGAAAAGGGGAGCGAACACGTGGACAACGGATAGGGAGAAGGGGGAGGTACGATAGAGAAAGAGAGAAGGGGAGGGGAGGGGAGGGGATGGAGGTAAACCGGAAGTTGGCAGCTGATGGGCATGCGCAGTTCGGCTAGTCCTGGCGCGGACTATGCCTCTCAGGCCCAGCGTCTATTTATGTACCCCAGACGCGGCCTGACGTATGGCGCCACCCGGCGGCGGCCGTCAGTAACAACCCAGCCCGGCGTGCCACGTGACCTCCCGTGACGTCATCACTGCAAGTCCAGCCACGTCATGGCATCACGTGATTATGCAACGCTCACACTGCGGTGCAATACTTGGGAATATTCTGGCCATTGACAGGAACATTTAATATTGAAGTCGCAGGCGTTGGCTGGTTGGTTGTTGGAGCTTAATGTCCTGGCAACATCTAAGGTCATATCAGGATGGGTATCGACTTGTGACAGTGCACACTCATGCTGAATTTATAGTGCTGCCCCACTGGGAAATCAGGCCACCGGCACCATGACCCAATATCCCACTCAGTCACATTATCTAGATGTGCTAGTCAGTCCTTGCCCTATCCTATTAATGCCGATCGCCAACCTAGGAAGTGATAAGTATCAATTTTGTAAGTCATTGGTTTGACTCGACATGGAATCGAACTCCCTCTCTCCCGCACCGGAAGCCTGCGCTTTACTGACTCTGCCACCATGCCAGGTAGTCGCAGCGGTAGAGAGATTTCAATATCACAGCTGAAATAGTGTACCCCCGCCCCCCCCCCCCACCGCCACGCCCCCCAATAGCAGGCCAAATAGAATCTCCGCCCCTATACACACAATCCCCCCACCCACGCACCCACCACGTAACACACAGTCTGCATGGATTTCAGGATGATTTGATATTGCACAAAAAAAGGCCGCCACCGAACTGTGATGAATGACTAGATATACTCGTAAAGTCGGCCATTAATGAAGGCCAGAGAATCACGGCAAATCGAGTTACTCTTTTAATTTCCTCATTAAAATATACTTATTCTTCTGCATGTCTATAGGCTTCTCTGTATGTGTCTGTGTTTATAGCTTTCTACTTCTGCAACTTACTCAATTGTGTCTTTGTTTCTCTCATTCTACTTGCTCTGGCTACAAACAAAATCTTTTTTCGGCGGCGAATCACAGTGTTGAGCGTCCGTGGTTAGGAAAGATGGCGGTGGTGGCGCCAGTGGTCACGTGGGAGGGGGGTACCCCGCACCAAATATTACAACGAATAATGGTAAATAGAATATTAATAATAATAGCTCCTTTCCGCGCCTTTGTACTCGAATAATGCCGATACATAACATACATCAAATATATGCGTGATATAGTATAGTTATAGGATGTATAATGAATTATGCAGATCTAAAAACAGGCGGAGTTTCATTATTATTTATTACTTTGTTAGTTATATTATTGTCCAATCGGTGACCTGCCCGGGATTCTATAAAACCTCTCAATCGACCGACCATGGGGTCGACTTTAAATGGTCCATTTAGGGAGGTGGTCTGTTTAGGGAGTTTTTCATTTTGCTACAATGGTATTGTAGGGTGAACATTTTGGGTCCCAAACAAAGCGATCGATATAGGTCAATGTATGGAGGTGGTCAGACTTTACTTCATATATATATATATATTTATATATTAATATATACATATATGTACTACATAATTTATTATGTGAATATAAATAATGGCAGCCCCTTAAATGGGTCGGCGGTTCGATTCCCCGTGCCCCCAGCTCTGCCAATTTGGATTTCCACCACTGTGTATAACTTACAGCGTCATCAAAGGCCGGTTGCTCTCATAACATGTCTATGTGGTGTGGGAGGTTAAAAATCCCTTGGGTCGGTAAAAGTGTAGGCTCGGGCTTTCTATCGACCAGCAGTGGAATGAGGAACACCAGTTGTCTATGACTGAAATTTCCCCTACTTAAACAACTAATGGACACAAACAAATTTTTAAAAAATGTTTCACTCTAAACACCTAAGCTTCCATGTTATTCACTGCGGAGCAGGCATTCTCTCCTGCCCCGCCTCCTATACCCATTAACCAACTGTCACTCTGCTAACTTTCAAAAGTACTTATGCATATATATAATATGTATATACAACTCCATTATACATCCTTCAATTACCAACCCCGCTATAAATCATTCTCATTAGTTTCAATTGATAACTCTGCGATATCATCTGGAACCTCAACCCCCCGCGTTCTGCTTAATAATGCATACCTATAAGCCTCCATTATTGATGCTAAGAGCGCTGCTAATTGAATCACCTGATTGAATCAGTCCCTGTCATTAAATACTGCATTACAACGCTATTTACGATGCTTCAGTCCGAGGGAAATGTCTGCTAACCACTCGTACATATGATTTAAGGAGTCATACAGAATGGAGCATAAATAGAATTGTGTCTAGAATCAAATAAGTATACCTTGATTGATGAGAATGCTTTGATTTAGGTACTTAAATTATCCAGACAGAGTAAGCTACTCATTAGAACCGTCGCACTAGCATTTTACTCCTGGACTCATTCGCCCCCCCCCCCCCACTCACAGTAATGAGTGGCTGTGTGTTGGAGTTTTACGTCCTGGCAAGATCTAAGGTCATATCAGGATGGGTATTGACGCATGGAAACTTTATAATGCTGCCCCACTGGGAGACCAGGCCACCAGCACCATGACCGGATATCCCACTCAGTCACATTATCCTGACACTGAGCGAACTGGTCCTTGCCCTATCCTAATAATGCCACGTGCCTGGCTAAGAAGTGATAAGTATCAATTTTTAAATAATTGGTTGGACTCGACCAGGGTTCGAACCCCACAAACTCCCGACACGGGAGGGGATGCTCAATTCATTCGTCCATCCCGTCTGGTCTCACCCAGTAATGAATCCGGAAACGCCAAACCCAAAGCTCGCTTCATACTCTCCACCCCCGTCAACTGGTCTTCCAGAGGGCAGCACTATAAAGTCGCCATGAGTGTGCACTGTCACAAGTCGGTACTCGTCCTGATATGATCTTAGCTGTTACCAGGATGTAAAACCAAAACAACCAACCAACCCATCCCCATCCCCACCCCCATCCCCACCCCACCCCCATCCCCATCCCCATCCCCGACCTCCACAGTGGAGTCTGGTCCGAGGTTCAAATCCAGAGTCTGCTTTTGGTATTTGCATTTTTAATCGACGTTTTTACAACTTCAGCATTGAAAGGTCAGGATTTGGTGTTGGTCTTTTTTTGTGGGTGTGATTTCTTCTTTCTCCCCCCCCCCCCCCCCCCACCGTCACGAGGCGGGATGCCAGCTATGCAACGCCTCCGTGACAACAAGCAGATAAACAGTTATTTAACTAGGATGGGATGGGAACCATAGCAACCACGTCATCAGCGAGGTCTGACGCGAAAATTATGTTGTTTGTTTGTTGTTTTACGTCCTAGCAACATGTAAAGTCATATCAGGACGGGTACCGACTTGTGGCAGTGCACATTCATGGCGACTTTATAGTGCTGTCCCACTGGGAAACCAGGCTGTCGGCACCATGACCTGGTATCCCACTCAGTCACATTATCCTGACACTGAGACAACCAGTCCTTTCCCTGTCCTAATAATGCCGAGCGCCTGGCTAGGAAGCGACAAGTATAACTTTTTAAGTCATTGGTTTGACTCGACCAGGGTTCGAACCCACGACCCCACGATCTACCAGCAAGGGAGACGGACACTGTAACTCATTCGGCCATCCCGTCTGGTCGCGAAAATGAAGCAGATGCGAATAGAATTACATGATTCTAGTTGGTTGAATGCCGACAGAATCAAGGCAGAGATTGTGTAATTTATCCTTCATATATGTATACATATCGGGGGTTCTCTCTGGCAGAGTGGTTAGAAAGTCTGGCTTTTTTTTCTAGGTCGGACTCCTAATCTGAAGGTCAGTGGTTCGATTCCCCATACCATCACCTCTGACAAGTTGGATTTCCACCGCTATCTATAATGTACAGCATCACCAAAGGCCAGTTGCTCCCATACAATGTCTATGTGGTGTGGGATGTTAAAAATCTCGTGGCTTGTTAAAACTGTAGGCTCGGGCTGTCTATTGACCGAGTGTCTAATGGTGAAAACAAGTCTATTCTGACTTATCTATGATAGACAGTACAAATCTTAAAGGAAAAATAATATATATATGATGACCTATAAATGGTGGTCCATATTCATGTGTACATGCCATTGTACAACCTCAACAAATCTCATAACACAAAATAAATCATATATGAACAGAAAGGTGGAAATTGATTTCACTTATTATGTGTTGCTCTCTAGTAAAACAGTAATATCCCCAATCGGTCGAACAGCACACGTTCAACATCTACAATTACCCATGCCTTAACTTAACCTGGCGCTATATAAGTTAGGACCTCGGCTTGTACTCGTTTGTTTTGTTGTTGTTTTACGTCCTATAAACATGTAAGGTCAGATCAGGACGGCTCGGAGGAAGAACACACACAAATACCACGCAAAAACGCGTTTGACCTGTGTCCTCTGGACAGAAAACAGTCCATTGCTTTAAGTGGAAATGTACTTATCATTTTCTCTCCCTCTCTTTAATATTATATACTGACTGACAGCTGAAGCTGAGATACATTAAGACCTACTCATGAACATCAGTCAAGTAATAAAAGCAGTCTTTGTCACATCGCGACTGACAGCATGATGATGATGATGACTGACAGTACACTGAGATACGGCGAGAAGACCTAGTTAGAACACGGGTGAGTTCAAATTCTGAATACTATAATTCTGAATACTATAATTTCCATCGTTTAACTTATTCATTATAACTGTGTTAAAAACTCAAATATTTGTGAAAATAACTGAATTAAACTACGTCCGGAAAAGGAGTGATACGGCGCTGAGAACAGATTACTTCATATTAATACAAACCCTTTTTCTAAATCTATTAATACGAATAAAATGGTTTAATTTAATTTATTTATGTGATGTATAACGCATTATACAAGTATAAATGCTAGCAGAAAATATATACTTTGCTACTTCCTCCATTGGCGCACTGGGGGAGTGCCCCCCCCCCCCCAACCCGCTGTAGGGGAGTTGTATATCGGTGCATCCCCTCCCGCCACTCACACTGGAGGAATAATTCCCTTTTTTAAATACAAACAATTTTGCTGTCACTGCCATAAAGTAAGTGTTCAAATATCGCTCCAGAAGGTGGTAGGGACTATTCACATACAAACATACACACACACACAAATGCCGCCCGCCCCCCACCTCTCACACAAAAACAATGCAGCACAATGGTTGTCCACATTCCTCCTATGGAAATGCGGAACTATGTGTTCCAGATCTCAGTGACGCGCTGTGTAGATTCTTGCTGTGGTGTGACAGAAAATGGGGATTTGTTCCTGTACTTGTCCCAATCCAGCAGTGACTTAACAACTACAAATTACAATGGGATCACCACCACCAACAACACCACCAACAACGCCATCAGAAGCACATCCACCAACATCACCAACACAACACCAACACCACAATCATCACCACCGTCACCATCAACACCACCAACCTCAACACCACCAACACCACCAACAATATCAACAACACCACCAATATCAACAACACCATCACAAGCACAGCCACCAACAACACCAACACCACAACCATCACCATTAACACCACCAACACCATCAACCTCGACACCACCAACACCACCATCACCAACAAAAACACCACCAACACCACCAACAACAACACCAACAACACCAACAACCAACAACACAAACATCAACAACAATGTAATCACAAGCACATCCACCAACAAGACCAACACCACAATCATCACAACCATCAACACCACCAACCTCAACACTACCAACAACTACCAACACAAACAACATCAACACCACAATCATCAGCACCATCAACAACACCAACACCACCACCAACAACACCACCCCAACAACATCAACAACGCCATCACAAGCGCAGCCACCGACAACACCAACACCACAATCATCACCACCATCAACACCACCAACCTCAACACCACCAACACCACCAACAACAACACCAACAACCACCAACACAAACATCAACAACAATGTCATCACAAGCACATCCACCAACAGCACCAACACCACAATCATGACAACCACTATCAACACCACCAACAACACCAAAAACCACCAACAGAAACAACACCACAATCATCACCACCATCAACAACACCAACACCACCAACAACACCACCAACAACCACCAACACAAACAACATCAACAACAATGCCATCACAAGCACAGGTACCAACAACACCAACACCATCATCACCACCAACACCATCACAACCACCAATATCACCACCACCACCACCACCATCAACAAGAACAACACAAACACCATCACAACCACCAACAACATCACCAACAACAACACCACACACTACCAATATCACCAGCAACATCATCACCACCAACACCACCACCCACCAACATCAGCACCCACCACAACACCCACAACCAACAACAAGTGACTTGCTTTGACCACATGGTGAAACCTCCGTATGTACTGTGCAGAGTAATTCCCCCCCCCCTCCCCCTCCCTCCCTCCCTCCCCCCCTACCCCCCACCCCCCCCCCCCCCACACGCGCACACAGGATGTGCCCCATTAGCATGACATTAATCACGCAGGCTTAACACACTGGATCATGTAACTAGCTGGAACAGTGCCAGTTTGGACCTGCAGCCATGGCAACAGGCAAGCACTGGAGGATGTGGTTACGACAGGGACGCCGGCCCCAAGCCTTTTCAGTGAGGTGGTTGGTAGTTTTAGGTCCTGGCAACATCTAAGGTCTTATCAGGATATATCAGTGTGAATTCACTACAGTCCACGCAGTGTTGGTTCACTCCACAAGGACACACAGGTCACGGGGACATAAGTAATAATAACATTAGTAGTACTAGTACAGTAAAGCCTCCCTAAGCGACCACCTCCACAGATCGACCACTCCCCTATATCGATCACTTTATTGGTCGCTTTATATTTCCGAAACGATCACCCAAACAATAAATACCATTGTATTGTAACGATAACAAAACTCCCTAAACCAACCACCTCTGTCTAATTCACGCCGCGCCGTCAGAACGCGGTCTAATTAGGGGAAGGTGGTCGGTTGGTTGTTGGGAGTTTAACGTCCTGGAAACATCTAAGGTCACATCAGGACGGGTGCCGACTTGTCCGGCCATGTCCTGGCCGTCCGTGATTATGCTACGCTCGTGCTGCGGTGCCAGCCTTAGGAATAGTCTCGACTGGCCACTTACAGGAACATTTAATATTGAAGTCGCAGTCGTTGGTTGGTTGGTTGATGGAGTTTTATGTCCTGGCAATGTCTAAGGTCATATCAGTATGGGTATCAACTTGTAACAGTGTCCACTCATGGTGACTATATAGTGCTGCCCCACTGGGAAATCAGGCCACCGACACCATGACCCGATATCCCCCTCAGTCACATTATCCTGACACTGAGTTAACCAGTCCTTGTCCTATCCTATTAATGCAACTGCCAGGCTAGGAAGCGACAAGTACCAATTTTAGAAGTCATTGGTTTTACTCGACCAGGAACCAAACTCCTGACCTTCCGCAGGCGAGGCCCGCGCTCTACCACTTCGGCCACCGCGCGGGGTGTAATTAGGGGAAGACGCTCATCCCTCACGGAGACTAATTGCTCGCTGCAAGAGGAATGCTCAGTTGTCAGTTGGCTGTGATAGCTAATGATGAAGACCGATATTCAGGATTATCACTCTAGCCCTTCACCAAGACCAGAACCACCCATACACCCCCCCCCCCCTCTAAACCACCCACCACCCAAAACACATTGGTTGAGGAGCAAACTGATTCTCTGCATATCTGGTATGAGCATCAGTTGGGGGGGAGGGGGATATGGATGGGGCCGGTGTCGCAGTTTCCGCCGTCCCTTGTTTCCGCGGTACGCATCGCTTCTGCGCACGCATCAAAATCGAACAGCATTGTGAGCAGCCTTATAAATTTAATATAATGTTTTTGGTAAAGATGTTTTCTATATGTGTACCAAGCAATTTGTTTCTAGGTGGTGTGGTTTTAGAGATATTTCACTTTTTCTGTATTTTCCGTATGAAGATTGCTCACGACCATTGACAATGCCTTGAGTTTGACGGTACGCGGAGTGCAAAACATTAGTTTTATTCAAAATCAATAGAAATCAAGAACCCTAACCGTATAAATTTAATATAATCTTTTTGGCAAAGATGTTTTCTATATGTGTACCAAGCGATTTGTTTCTAGGTGGTGTGATTTTAGAGATATTTCACTTTTTCTGTATGAAGATTGCTCACGCCCATTGACAATGCATTTGAGTGTATGCGTACCGCGGAAACTGTCGGACGGTGGAAACTGCCACACCGCGACTAACTGAATAAATTATAGAATTAAAAAAATAGATATGTATATTGATTGGATAAAATAATTATTTTAAAAAAAATACTGATCTGATGGTGCTGTACAATCGGCTTTTAGCTGATCAAAGATATACATCAGGTCAGACTGCTAAATAAAATAGAAGAACGCAACAGGACCTAACAAAACAGGACCTAACAAAACAGGACCTAACCAAACAGGACCTAATCACCCTGCGGTAAAACAGGAGTGACACCAACCATACATTACTGTAGCCTTCAGACGGGCAGGTTGAGTGGCCCGGTGCTGAGAAGAGATGGGAAGGCTGGAGTGGGTGGGTGGGTGGTGATCGCTACATGGGGGAGGGATGGGTGGTAGGTGGAGTGGGAGGGGGCGGGGTGGCGTCCCTGTGGGCTACTTGAAGGGCACTTCCGGTCGTTTCGTAAATAACACCGGCGTCCGGATCCCCGCCTCCTTTCACCACCTGTGATATTTTATTCACGCGCTTTAAACGGTCATGTGTGTGTGTGTGTGTGTGTGGAGACGGGAGGGGTGGAGTCGGGGTGGTGGCTTGAGCGGTGCCGGCGGCGCATCGGAGAGAGAACATTGGGAAGTGTGTGTGGGGGGGGGGGGGAGGTGGGGGGTTACATATGAGAGTGGGAGTGGGATAGAGGCGGGGGGTGGAGGCGGTGGTGGTGGTGGGTGGTTGAGGTGGGGTAGGGTAGGGTGGAGCTGCTGATGGTGGTGGGGGGTGGGGTGGTGGGGATGGTGGGTGGTGGAGGGGTGAAGGAGTGGTGGGTGTGGATGTTTGGGTGGGGTGGAGGTGGGAGTGGGGTGGAGGTAGGGTGTATGTAGAGGTGGGCCTAGGGGTGGAGTGGAGGTGGAGTTGAGTGGAGGTATGGTAGGGGTGGTGTAGAGGTGGGGGTGTACAGGTGGGGTCCGGGATGGAGGTGGGGTCCGGGATGGTGGTGGGGTAGGGGTGGGGTAGAGGTGGAGTAGGGTGGGGTAGGGGTGGGTTAGCGGTGGGGTAGGGGTGGGGGTGGAGAGGTGGAGTCGGGGATGGAGGTGGGGTACAGGTGGTGTAGAGGTGGGGTCCGGGATGGAAGTGGGGTAGGGTAGAGGTGGTGTAGAGGTGCGGGTGTAGAGGTGGGGTCTGGGATGGAGGTGGGGTAGGTGTGGGGTACAGGTGGTGTAGAGGTGCGGGTGTAGAGGTGGGGTCCAGGACAGAGGTGGGGTAGGTGTGGGGTAGAGGTAGTGTAGAGGTGGGGGTGTAGAGGTGGGGTCCGGGATAGAGGTGGGGTACGGGTGGGGTAGAGGTGGTGTAGACGTGGGGTCGGGGATGGAGGTGGGTTAGGAGTGGGGTAGAGGTGGTGTAGAGGTGGGGGTGTAGAGGTGGGATCCAGGATGGAGGTGGGGTACGGGTGGGGTAGAGGTGGTTTAGAGGTGGGTTCGGGGATGGAGGTGGGTTAGGAGTGGGGTAGAGATGCGGTAGGGGTGGTGTAGAGGTGGAGGTGTAGAAGTGGAATTGGAGGTGGGGTATGGGGTCGGGTAGAGGTGGGGTAGGGGTGTATTTAGAGGTGGGATAGGGGTGGAGTGGAGGTGTAGTTGAGTGGAGGTGGAGTAGGGGTGCTGTGGAGGTGGGGTAGGGGTGGGGTAGGGGTGCTGTAGAGGTTGGGGATGTAGAGCTGGAGTTGAGTGGAGGTGGGGTAGGGGTGCGGCAGAGGTGGGGTAGGGATGGTGTAGAGGTGGCGTTTGGGATGAAGGTGGGGTAGGGGTGGGGTACAGGTAGGGTAGAGGGCGTGGTGTAGAGGTGGGGGTATGGGTGGAGGTTGGGGTGGGGGTAAGGGGGAGGTGGCCTGGGGTGGAGGTGAGGGTGCGGGGTGGATGTAGGGTGTGTTTGAGGTGGAGGTGGAGGTGGAGGAGATTACTGCAGCAGGACTAACCCAACACGAGGACCCGGTGATTCACACCCTTCCCTAGCAGGTGGCTCTGGTTTACTAACGGGCAATCACGGTATATTCAATAAAATACATGTCGAACTAAAGACACACACGTTCTGACGTATATATATATATACACACATATATACACATACATACCCTTCCTAGTATGACCCTGGATGTTGCTAGGACTTAACACCCAAACAAACAAATATATATATATCCATATATATAAACTTAATTTCATATTGCCTTATCGCCAAACGCAAACCTACATTTCATATTTTCATTTCATCTATATTTTCATATTATCATATAACCTACATTCTCATTTTATTCTATATTGTATATACTTAATATATTGGGGTTTTAAATTTTTATTTTGTTTACACATTATCATATTAAAATCTACATTGTTAATAATAATATAATTATAATATGTTTTCAAAAGGTCTACCGTTTCCTATTATATTATATAGATTTGCCTATCATATAGTGCATATTATTACACGTGGATGTATTTATATATTTTATATAACATATGTATACAAGTAACCCCTTATATAATTATAATTATATGGCTGCCATTTACCCCTATGAAATAATTGACCTAAAACAGAACATTAATCTATTCAATTTCACATATATATGCGCAGGCGCACATCGTCTTTTAATCACACGGCACCCTTATCTAACACTACTCGATCATTATTTAGTACACGGGGCCCAATAGACGGGGAATGGCGGCAGGGAGGGGCGTGGGCGGGCAACATAGTTGGTTGCCGGAAACACCACTTACCGACAGTGTTAGTGATAACCCACGGTGGCCTATAGATGGCGCTTCGGCATAGTCGCCCGTACTGGCCTGGGATTGCACGGCCATCACCCCCAGCAAAGATATTTCTGCTGTATCAGCGTTTTTGGCAATGTCTGAGTTAAATCTGTGTCGATATGTGTGTCGATATGGTCTGTGGGATACAGGGCCCCCCCCCCCTTACATATATATATATATATATAATATATATTATCTAATCTATGGATCATATATAACTTATAAGACATATCTATATGTGCTGTATAAGCAATTATACGAGTATAACTATCTGTAAACTGATTACTGATAAACTGTGTCTCTAGTTGTTTTCTGAGTGACACTACACAAGTAATGACACTCAACTACTCAAGCGACTGGTCAGGCCTTCTGCCTCGCCTGGTGCTGCCACCTGGTCTATTCAGCTGTCCTGGCTCTGCCTCACGCATATGTGATGCATCGCGTATTATGTGAGTATAAAGAAACAGAAGAGAATTATTATAACATTATTATTCTCCATAAGACCCAACACTGTACCAGTGGCGCCACCTTTGGCCTGCCTCGCCTCCACCGAATGTTGACCAGTGTCAGTCGCACTGCAGGATTTGTCTTATATATATATATATATATATATATATACACATCAACAGAAATCCTGCAGGTGGTGCTTGTACTAGTAGTAGTCAAACCAATCAGAACAGAACAAGCACATGAATTGAATAATATTTGATAGAATAAAACACAACAGGGACCAGTAGTCTAAAAAGCCTTATAATAAACTATGTGGGTACCTTACTTACTTATATTCATATAATAGATTACATAGGATATATTCCTATATATTCCTATCTAATTATGTATATAATGTTGGTTGGTTGTTGGAGATTTACGTCCTTGCAACATCTGAAGGTCATATCAGGAGGGGCACTGACTTGTGACAGTGCACAGCCATGATGACTTAATAGTGTTGCCCCACTAGGAGAACAGGCCGCCAGTACTATGACCTGCTATTCCACTCAGTAACATTATCCCGACACTGACTGGACCAGTCCTTGCCTCATC
This sequence comes from Branchipolynoe longqiensis, assembly GCA_030323885.1. NCBI lineage: Eukaryota > Metazoa > Annelida > Polychaeta > Phyllodocida > Polynoidae > Branchipolynoe > Branchipolynoe longqiensis. The sequence continues at coordinate 35,434,361 of CM059196.1, read as the reverse complement.
CCATTAATGCCGTGCGTCCGGCTCGCAAGCAACAAGTATCAATTCTTAAGTCATTGGTTTGACTCGACCAGGATTCGAACCCGTGGGTTCGAATCCCACGATCGACCAAAAACGGAAGACGGACGCTCAACTCATTCGGCCGATTTGTCGATAGAAAGCCTGAGCCTACACTTTTACCGAACAAGGGGATTTTTAACCTCCGACTCCACATAGACATGACATGAGAGCAAATGGTCGTTGATGACGCTGTAATTTATACACAGCAGTGGAAATCAAAATTGGCAGAGCTGGGGGCATGGGGAATCGAACCACCAACCTTCAGATTAAGAGTCTGACCTAGAAAAAAAGTCAGTCATTCTAACCACTCCGAGACAGAGAACACCACTTGTTGCTAACTCAAATAGTGGACCGTATTCTGTGACTAGAATGCGGGGCCCTTTTCAGGAGAGGCCACCGTGCCTGCATTGCCTGGTCCGATTAGTGTGAGCCATGTGTTCTCAAGCTGAGGCCTCTTTCGGTGGCAGGAAGATGGAGTAGACAACATTTTTAATCCGCACCTTGCTAATTAATTTGCTAATGGACCGGAGGCCGTCCGCAGCTGTGGTGATTTATGTGAGTATATATGTATATATTTATATGATTTATATGTACAGAGATATATCACAGCATAGCGCCTGCGATGACATACATGTAAGATAATGTTGTGTCTGAAAGAAACATTAATTCCTCCCTAACCTAACCTCCCTAACCGACCACCTCCACAGATCGACAACTCCCCTATATCGATCGCTTTATTTGGCTCCCAACAATACCATTGCAACCATATTCTAACTCCCTAAACCGACCACCTCCCAAAATGGACCACTTAAGGTAGGTCCCAAGGACGGTCGATTTAGAGAGGTTTTACTGTATATATAGTATAGTTATCTTAAGGAAACCCAGGAATAAATCCTAAAGCTAAGATTCCTTATACGCGGTATGCGGCATGTGGCATGCGAATGCGAATGTGGTATATGCGGAATAGATATATGCCAACCCCCAATAGCCAATGTTTACTTTTTGTGCTGGGATATGGTTAAACAAAAAAAAACACCAAAAAAGTTACCCATGAATGTTTTTGGGGGGTTTTCCTCCAAATTTGTGAAGGAAGATCAAAGGTACTATTGTTTTCTATGCCAAACGCAGCAGTATTTGCATTTGCACCGATCGGTCCAGGGGTCGATCCACTTGCCGCATTCGCATTCCCGTTCGTATTCGCATATGGACGTATGGAAGCACCACTATTCATTTACATGCTTTTCGATTTGTTGCCGCATTCGCATTCGCATGCCGCATACCGCATATAAGGAATCTTAGCTTAACGATGTAAGTGGCCCCTGCCAAACATCTCTCTGTTCGGCAATGGACAGCAAAAACAAAGAACACCAACTTTATATTGGTAAATATGTATGGCATAACTTCACTTTCTTCTCTGACATTGTTATCGGTAACTACCAGCTGCATTAATTAGGGCTTGGCAAATAAGTGAGCCGAGGCCCCTGCCTGGCATGGGAATAAAGTTACATGATTCCCACTCCTTAAATGTTGCTAGGGCGTAAACCCCAATCACTCACTCACTCACTGTTCCCCGACCAGCAATCACTAAAGCACCAGTCACACTATAATGCTTGCAACCACTTTGCGACCACAAAAGAACGGGTGGTCGCAATGTGGTCTTGAGTGGTCGGCAACCTCCTTGGGACCAAAATGGTCGCAAGGAGATTGCAGTTATTGCATTAAAAACCTACTTGCGACCAAAATGGTCGCCCAGAAGTTGGCCACTATTGCTTTGGTCGCAGGGAGTCGCATTGAGGGTGTGTTCTTTGGTATAAAATGGTGGCAAGCTACTACTACTATTTTAGTAGTTGCAGCAGTAGTAGCTACTACTGCTAGCACTACTACTACTAATGCTGCTACTACTGCTACTACTACTGCTGCTACTACTGCTGCTGCTACGACTAATGCTGCTACTGCTGCTGTTACTGCTGCTGCTAGTACTGCTGCAACTACTACTTCTAATGCTGCTACTCCTGCTACTGCTGCTGCTACTACTGCTGCAACTACTACTTCTAATGCTGCTACTGCTGCTGCTTCTACGACTAATGCTGCTACTGCTGTTGCTGCTGCTACTGCTGCTATTACTACTACTACCACCCCTCATGCTGCTTGAAGGACTTCCGCCACACAGGGTGAGCTGATTGAGTTGCCATAATTGCCATTGTTATTTAAGAGGTTGCTGACAACGAATAGCTGGCGATGATTAATTGGTGAAATTATGGGTAATAGGCGCTACTACACTTTGACAGCGCTTCCTGGCAGTCTGTTAAAGGCACTGCTTTACTCCAGATGACAAGAACTCATATTTTCTCTCAAGCTGCACCACCAACACCTCGCAAAGCTCTCTCCTTCCAACCAGCCCCCACCCCGCTCCCGCCTCGCCCCCACTCCGCCCCCACCCCCGCCCGCCCCCGCTCCACGCCCTCTCCCGCCCCGCCTCCACTTCCACCCTTACGCATCCGCTACAGCATATACAGTAAAACGACCGACCGACCATGGGACCGTCTTTAAGTGGTCCATTTAGGGATGTGGTTGGATTAGGGAGCTAGAATATGGTTACAATGGTATCGTTGGGACCCAAATAAAGCGATCGATATAGGGGAGTGGTTAGGGAGTAAGAATATGGTTACAATGGTATCGCTGGGAACCAAATAAAGCGATTGATATAGGGGAGTGGTCGATCTGTGGAAGTGGTCAGTTTTTAGAGGTTTTCCTGTACAGGAAAACATCACTAAAGCTCGCTATCGGATCGACTTAAATTAAATGGTCTATTTAGGGAGCTGGTCGGCATAGAGAATTTCTTTGATAAGTACAATGGTATTTATTATATGGGCGATTGTTTGGGACCTAACTAAATGAATCTATATAGGGGAGTGGTTGATCTGTGGAGGTGATCAGTTCAGCATTCATCATAACAATCGCAAACCCTAAACAGGCTCCACTTTGGATACACGTGACATTTCGCTGGTTATTAGCCGAGCAGTCTCTGACGTTTCGGCTGCCATTATGGCCATTCAGCCATGGTGTAGGGATATATAGGTCAGGGAAGGTGAGTGCTTGGTTGCTGGAGTTTTACGTTCTGGCAACATATATGGTCATATAAGGACGGGTACAGACTTGTGGCAGTGTACACTCATGGTGACTTGACAGTGCTGCTCCACTGGGAAATCAAGCCACTGGCAACAGGACCTGATATCCCACTCAGTCACATTATCCTGACACTGAACCAAAAAGTCCTTGCCCTATCCTAATAATGCGGAGTACCTGGCTAGGATGTGGCAAGTATCAATTATAAAGTCATTGATTTGACTTGAGATCAAGGTTCGAATGCCCACGATCTAACAAAATCAGAGATGGATGCTCAACTCATTCGACCATCCCGTCTGGTCAACTGCAGTGAAACCATAAACAGCCTCCACTCTGGATACCCGCTGCATTTCGCTGGTTATTAGCCGAGAAGTCTCTGACGTTCGGCTGCCATTATGGTGTCTTTCAGCCACGGTATAGGGATATATGCTGTATAAGCCATTATATGAGTATAATAAGGCCGGAAGCTTCCATCTGCTCCCCAGCCCTATCTAACCCGACCCCCCCCCCCCCCAGTCATCGACTGGAGGAGACTGCTTAACCTACACACTTCCATCCTACTCACACTCAGATCCGTTGGGGGGCGCCACACATCTGTGCAAGCACCACTGCCCCCCCCCCCCTCCTTACACTCACTGTACCTATATATAGGTCAGTGAAAGGGAGTGTGGTGATTACAGGTATAGGGATGGAGTGGGGTTTGAAATGTTATGTCCAACAAGGGCACAGGTGGAAGGATAAAGGAGGAGGGGGAGGGGGGGAGGGAGGGGATGGGAGGGGAGGGGAGGGGAGGGGAGGAGGGGAGGGGAAGGGAGGGGAGGAGAGGAGAGGAGAGGAGAGGAGAGGAGAGGAGAGGAGAGGAGAGGAGAGGAGAGGAGAGGAGAGGAGAGGAGAGGAAGAGGAGAGGAGAGGAGAGGAGAGGAGAGGAGAGGAGAGGAGAGGAGAGGAGAGAGAGGAGAGGAGAGGAGAGGAGAGGAGAGGAGAGGAGAGGAGAGGAGAGGAGAGGGGAGGGGCGGGAGGGGAGGAGGGAGGGGAGGGGGGAGAGGAGAGGGAGGGGAGGGGGGAGGGGGGGGAGGGGAGGGGAGGGGGGGAGAGGGGAGGGGACGGGGGGAGGGGAGGGGAAGGGACTGGAGGGGAGGGGACTGGAGGGGGGGGGGGGACTGGAGGGGAGGGGACGGGGCGGGACAGAGTGAAGCTAATTTGACATCACATGCACAACAACCTTCTCTTATTGTCGTTATTATTAGATATGCAATTACCATCACATCTGTTACCACCATCTTCCAGCCATAGCAACTTCTATTATGGATCCACACCTGGTCAGTACATTCTTCCCACGTGCACAACCATATATGCAGTACCCTGAGGGTATGATACATGATCGGTTTAGAGCCATAATACCCTTACAATGGTATTGTTCGGACCCAAATAAAGCGATCGATATAGGGGAGTGGTCGATCTGTGGAGGGGTCTGTATAGAGAGGTTATGCTGTATATATATATATATATACACATAATAACCGCTCCTTCTCTACAACCAAATATATAAGACATGTATATATACCCATACAGGAAAACCTCTCTAAATCGACCGACCATGGAACCGACTTTAATTGGTCCAATTAGGGAGGTAGTCGGCTTAGGGAGTTAGAATATCCTTACAACGGTATATAGGGTATGCACTGATGTCACGCTAAACGGAAGTGGGGCCATTGTGGTGATAGTAACCACAATAATAAACACACTGTCACACTGCAAACTCAATGGCTATGTGCAATCTTCATACAGAAAAAGTTAAATATCTCTAAAACCACACCGCCTAGAAACAAATCGCTTGGTACACATATAGAAAACATGTTTTCTATATGTGTACCATACAGACACATACAGACAGATATTCACATACAGACATACATAGCACATGTCACACACATACACACATAAACACACCTACATACACGTCTACACACTTCCGTATATAAATGATGCACACATCTATATATACACATATAAACACGCATACATTACACACATACATACATGCATATACCGTCTGCACACATAACACACACAACACACATAACACGAATAACACACATGACACACATGACACACATAACACACACCCTGCCCACTCCCTTCCCTACCCTGCCCGCTCCCCACCTCCACCTTATTAAAACCACCAGACGGCGCCCCACGCCCCACGCTCCTCGCCCCACGCCCCACGCCCCGCGCCCCACGCCCCGCACCACGCCCCGCGCCCCGCGCCCCGCGCCCCGCGCCCCGCGCCCCGCGCCCCGCGCCCCGCGCCCCGCGCCCCGCGCCCCGCGCCCCGAGCCCGCGTCCCGCGCCCTCCGCCCCCGCGACCCGCGCCCCGCGCCCCGCGACCCGCGCCCCGCGCCCCGCGCCCCGCGACCCGCGCCCCACGCCCCGCGCCCCACGCCCCGCACCACGCCCCGCGCCCCGCGCCCCGCGCCCCGCGCCCCGCGCCACGCGCCCCGCGCCCCGCGCCCCGCTCTTACTCCCCGGCCCCGTTTGGCCGCTACAACGAGTGGTTCCACAACAAATACGGCCAGCCGTTCACGTGTCGCAGGCCATGGCACCCGGGGCCGGCTTATCAGCCGAGTAAGTAAACCCAGATAAAGAGGCATCCATGCGGCGCACGCCTCTTATCAACCACGCTTCCTGTGGACTGCCGGACCCGGCAGTGCGCCTACTTCACAGCGGGGCATTAATTCCCACCCACCCCCCACCCACACCCACACCCACACTCCCCCACACACACCGCGCCCCTCTCCCACACACACCACACACACACCCATAACCCCACAACGACACCAACACACCACACCCACCCACACACCACATCCACCCACACACATCCACACTCCCCAACACCTCCCTCTTGCTCCTCAGTGAGGACTATTCCGGCCATCCCCACCCCCACCCCCACCACCCCCACCCACCCCACTCCCCCTCACACATCCTCACTCCCCAACACCTCCCTCCTGCTCCTAAGCGAGGACTATTCCGGCCACCCACCACCCCCCACCCCCCACTCCTCCCTACACATCCTCACTCCGGAGCACCTCCCTGCTGCTCCTCAGCAAGGACTATTCCGCCCCCCTACCACCCCCCAATCCCCCCTACACATCCTCACTCCCCAACACCTCCCTCCTGCTCCTCAGCAAGGACTTTTCCTATAAACTTTTTGTTATTCATTAAAAAAATATTTATATTACCCTTCTACTTTAAGTTTCAGCATCGCCCTTCCCAAATATCGCCATTGGATCCTGTTTTATGACGTCATCAAAATACTGGTCGGGTAGTTTAAATAGTGGTTGCAGGATATTTATATTTGTTTTTCTTGATAGCAGTATGGTAGCGTGCAAGTACCCTTTTCCCCCACCAGGCGGGATGGCCAAATGAGTTGAGCATCCATCTCTCGTGTTGGTAGATGGTGGGATTAAAACCCATGGGTCGAAACCCTGGTCGACTCAATCCAATTACTTAAATATCGATACTTGTTGCTTCCTAGCCAGGTGCTTGGCATTATTAGGATAGGGCAAGGACTGCTTGGCTCAGTGTCAGGATAATGTGACCGAGTGGGATATTGGCTCATGGTGCCAGCCACCTGATTTCCCAGTGGGGCATTACTATAAAATCACCATGACTGTGCACTGTCAGAAATCAGTATCCATCCTGGTATGACCTTAGATGTTGCCAGGACGTATAAGTCCAACAACTAACCAGCCAACCCTTTTCCCCATGGTAGGTCACACATACATCTATGAACTTTGTACTGATGGTTTCTGGGTAATAACTGGCTGGAACTGACACCAGGTTTGGGGTATTAATCTGACGTTTAGTGCATCTTATGGTACAGAAGAGGGAATTTATCTTTCGCATAATAATTTATACTGCACATATATGTGCTATATAATATATTGTGTTAGTACTTGGAGAACCAAGACATTGTTCTCGCTAATGTTTTTGTTGTTCTTCTTTGTTGTTGTTCTTCTTCTTTTTCTTCTTTTCTTCTTAGTTTTCTTCTTCGTTTTCTTCTTTTTCTTTTCTTCTTCGTTTTCTTGTTCTTGTTCTTTTTCTTCTTCGTGTTCTTAGTTTTTTTCATTTTCTTGTTCTTCGTCGTTTTCTTCTTTTTCTTCTTTTTCTTCGTCATTTTCTTTGCCTTCTTCATTTTCTTGTTCTTGTTCTTCTTTTTTTTCTTCGTTTTCTTTTTCATCTTCTTTTTCTTCTGTTTTTGTGTGTTTTTTCTTCCGTTTCTTTTTCTTCTTCTTCTCCTTATTGTATTCGTATTGTGCCCTGTTTCCATACATGCCTTTATAACTAAGGCCTGGGCTGGTAGATCGTGGGGTCGTGGGTTCGAGTCCCGGTCGAGTCAAACCAATGACTTTAAAATTGATACTTGTTGCTTCCTAGCCAGGCGCTCGGCATTATTAGGATAGGGCAAGGACTGGTGTGCTCAGTGTCAGGATAATGTGACTGAGTGGGATACCAGGTCATGGTGCCGGCGGCATGGTTTCCCAGTGGGACAGCACTATAAAGTCGCCATGAGTGCGCACTGTCACAAGTCGGTACCCGTCCTGATATGACCTTAGATGTTGCTAGGACGTAAAACAACAACAAACAAACTAAGGCCTGGTTTCATTCACGCCTGTAAAACTCTATACTGCTGCCACCTGGTAATGCTTACGCTCGCTATATTCGACTTTCGACCCACTCAGGCTAGCAATTTCAGTTTTTATTTTTAAAGGTGGGCTTTTATGGTACTGCAAGATATCAGAAACTACTTCAACTCAACCTTTTACTGTTTGTTATCACCGACAACTGCCGACCAGAGTGTGCCTATATAAATAAAGAGTTCAGGTGCAAAACCCTGTAAACGCCAATCCAATTTATAAAAAAAAATTGAAATACAAGATCTTTACCGGAAGGTTATTGTATTTCGTACTAATTCCACTTTTTGTGTGTTGAAATGGCTATGGAACAATTATAGTATAATGGTCAAGACCTATATACATAAGTTATACATGTATATATACAAAAATATATATATATACATATATAATGGTCAGAGGCATAGTTGCAACCCTCCTGCACTCTGCCCCCACCCCAACCCGCCCAAATTGCTTTCCCCCGGATCAGGGAGGCCATGGCCCCCCAACCCCGACGCGCCCCCGTTCCCCGTTCCCCGTTCCCAGAAGCCTTCGCGACCCCTGCTCTCGCGGCCCCGGGCTCTCGCGTGATGAGAATTCGGCCTTGCCTTTCCAGAGTGGTGAATAATTTTCGCCGCCATTTTGAATTTGACGCGATCTTTGGCAGTGGGAGTATGAGGTGTCGGTGAGGGGCGTGAAGGTGAAGGTGGGAGGGTGGAGAGTGTGTGTGTGTGTGTGGGGGGGGGGGGGGTGAGGGGCGTGCACGTGACTAGACGTGATTTGGATGGATGCTAATTTTATGCAGTGACAACGGAAAGTGGGAAGGAATCACTGACAACATAAATAGGTTTCAATGTATAAACACTGACAGTGACAGCAAGCTTTGATTATAAACAACGCGCTTCAGATTCACTAGTTTGGTAATGTTCCTTTATAAGAGTTTAGTGGTTTTTCTTTATCTGTAGGGAGCTTATTGAAAATTTAATAATAAATTATGTATTTATTTTTAGCAACATTTTAATATTATTATTATTTTTGTTTTGTTTTGTTTTATAACTGCCAATCATAGTTAATGTATACAATTTGGAATACTTACTACGCATCCTGATTATTAACTAAACAACTTTGTGTGAGTAAAGGTTGGTTGCTTGCTGGAGTTTTAATCCCTGGACAAATCTAAGGTCATATACGGACGGTTAATGACTTGTGATAGTACACTCATCGCAACTCTATACTGCTGCCCCAATGAGAGACCAGGCCACCAGTGCATGCCCTGATATCCTACTCAGTCACATTCTCCTGAAAGCGAGCCAACCAGTCCTTGCCCTATCAGAATAATGCCAAGTACCTGGCTAGGAAGGCAAGAAATATCAATTTAGTAACTCATTGGTTTGACTCGACTGGGAATTGAACTCCGAAATGTCCGCACGGGAGGCCTGCGCTCTACCATTTTGACCACCGCGTCCAGTGTGTGGGTACAGGGGAGACACAGTAGTGACTTAAGACCATATAAAACACTGGGAGTGTCTCTCTATAAAGTCTAAGACTCCAGCAGTGGGAATAAAGGACACTACCGGCTGAGTGCTTAATGTCAACCCGATTGCAACGTAGACACTGGTTACCTTAAATAATGATTGCAACGTAGACACTGGTTACCTTAAATAATGAAAGAAAATGCGCCTCTCACTCTCACTAACCTGGGTTAGCGCATCTAGACACGTAAGTCCGCACTGGGTGTGGGTATCGATTTGGGTGTGGGTGTGGGTGTGGATGTGGGTGTGGGTGTGGATGTGGGTGAGGGTGTGGATGTGGGTGAGGTGTGGGTGAGGGTATGGGTGAGGGTGTGGGTGAGGGTGTGGGTGTGGAGGTGGGTTTGGGTGTGGAGGTGGGTGTGGATGTGGGTGAGGGCGTGGGTGAGGGTGTGGGTGTCGAGGTGGGTGTGGGTGTGGATGTGGATGTGGGTGTGGATGTGGGTGAGGGTGAGTGTGTGGGTGTGGGTGAGCGTGTGGGTGAGGGTGTCGATGAGGGTGTGGGTGGGGTGTGGGTATGGGTGTGGGCGGGGTGTGGGTCTGGGTGGGGTGTGGGTCTGGGTGGGGTGGTCGGTCTGGGTGGGGTGTGGGTGCGGGTGGGGTGTGGGTGAAGGTGTGGGTGTGAGTGTGGGTGAAGGTGTGGGTGTGTAGATAGGAGTTATGTGTGCATTGGGGAGCTGGAGGTTACGTTAAGTCCGCACTGATTGCTTGGGAGAGGGTGTGGGAGAGGGTGTGGGTGAGGGCGTGGGTGTGGGTGTGGGTGTTGGTGAGGGTGTGGGTGAGGGCGTGGGTGTGGGTGCTGGTGATGATGTGGGTGTGGGTGAGGGTGTGGGTGAGGGTATGGCTGTGGGTGAGGGTGTGGGTGTGGGTGTTGGTGAGGGTGTGGGTGAGGGCGTGGGTGAGGGTGAGGGTGTGGGTGTGAGTATGGGTGTAGGTGTGAGTGCGGGTGAGCGTGCGGGTGAGGCGGGTGAGCGTGAGGGTGAGCATGTGTGTGTGTGAGCGTGTGGGTGTGGGTGTGGGTGTGCAGGTAGGAGTGTATGTTTACGTCGAGGAGGCGGAGGTAATGCATAGCTATCACCAACGTCGGCGTTAAACGATAGCTATTTAAAGTAATACTCTCGGACGCCAAGGGCCATTTAAGTTGGGCACCGCCCGCCCGCCCATCCACTCTCCACCAGTCCGCCCATCCCCGCCCCGCCACCCGATACATGGCTTCCGAGAGGCTTCGGCAGCAACGCCGGCTGTCGCGGGGGCGGGGGCGGGGGCGGGGGCGGGTCGGGCGGTCGGGTGGCGGGCGGGGCGGGGCGGGGCGGGGCGGGGCGGGGCGGGGCGGGGCGGGGCGGGGCGGGGCGGGGCGGGGCGGGGCGGGGCGGGGCCTAGTCGAGCCGGGCTGAGCCAAGCCTAGGTCGGGCAGGGGCTGGTCGTGCAGGGGCTGGGTGGACCCTGGAGGAAGAGAAATGGGGAAGGAGGAGGTGGAGGTAAATGGGATAGCTAGAGGGGGTAAGGAGGGGGGGAACTCACACAGTCACATTATCCTGACACTGTGCAAACCAGTCCTTGTTCTATCCTATTGATGCTGAGCACCAAGCTAGGTAGCGACAAGTATCAATTTTATAAGTCATTGGTTTGACTCGGCTGGCATTCAAACTCCTGACCTTCCACACGGTGAGCCAGTGCTCTACCGATTCGGCCACCGCGTCCGGTCGTATAATTCATTATATATCATATATATATATGTACAGTAAAACATCTGTAAATCGACCAACCATGGAATCGACTTTAAATTGGTCCCTTTGGGGAGGTGGTCGGTTTAGGGAGTTTTTCCATTTATTACAATGGTACTGTATGAGCGATCGTTTGGGAACCAAATAAAGCGATCGATATAGGGGAGTGGTCGATCGGTGCAGGTAGTCGGTTAGAGAGGTTTTGCTGTATATATATATATATATGAGGATCGACATCGGACCGCTCTCGGTTTGCTTGCTGGGTAAGAGGGCAGCAGATAGTCTCATCAGGGAGGGAAGGGAGCAGGAGGGCTAGCCCCTGTAGCAGTACATGTGGCACTGATGTTGGGATGCGAGGGCTACAGCGGGCAGGGGCTGCAACAACAGTTATCTGTCTCTGGGGGTGATCTATGCCATAAACAAGGAGACGGGTTTACAACTTGGAAGAAGAGTAGACCACCTCCTTATCGCCCATCCATCCTAGCCCCGACTGCAGCGCCACCAACGCCAACGGGCACCCGTCTGACCTCACCAGGCTTACCATTAGATGGGATGGCCGAATGAGTTAGAAGTTAGAGCGTCCGTCTCCCGTGTTGGTAGATCGTGGGGTCGAACCCTGGTCGAGTCAAATCAATGACTTAAAAATTGATACTTGTCGCTTCCTAGACTGGCGCTCAGCATTATTAGGATAGGGCAAGGACTTGTTGGCTCAGTGTCAGGATAATTTGACTGAGTGGGATATAAGGTCATGGTGCTTGCGGCCTGGTCTTCCAATGGGGCAGCACCTTAGATGTTGCTAGGGCATAAAACAACAACAAACAAACAAACCATTAGATAAAACAGGACGTAGTGCCTGAATCCGTAGAGGGCTGTCCTCCGAGTGCGGGAGAGCGGGAATTTGGTTCCTGGTCGAGTTAAAGTTTGTTTGTTTCTTTGTTTGTTGTTGTTTTACGTCCTAGCAACATCTAAGGTCATATCAGGACGGAGTAATGACTTATAACATTTATACTTGTCAGTAGGTCGGCTCCCGGGCCTACCTCCTCGGGCTCCCAGGTCCTCCCTCTCCCATCACCTGACATGGACCAAATGGACTGAACTATCCCCAATTAAGAAATAGAACTCATCATAACCTGTTGTAATTCCCCCCCCCCCCCTCTTTCTCCCACACCAGTCGCAGGCTTCCTCTGTCCGAATCGGCCAATAATTCCGAATTGTGGTTGATCCGGCGGAGGAAGCCTGAGGCGCTCACATCACCAAGCGGTGCATGCGCTTCCTAGCCTGACGCTCGCCATTATTAGGATAGGGCAAGGACTGGTTAGTTCAGTGTCAGGATAATGTGACTGAGTGGGATATCGGGGTCATGGTGCCGGCGGAATGATTTCCCAGTAGTGCAATACTAATAAGTTGCTATGATTGCGCGCTGTCACAAGATTGAACCCCTCCTGATATGACCTTAGATGTTGCAATGATGTCAAACTCCAACGACCAATCAAACAGACGTATGCAAATAATTTTACACAGATGACAATTTTGATTAAAAAATGGCCAACAACAACCACAAAGGGCGGGAACGGGGGGCGGGGCGTAGGGTATGTCACTACGCATACAGGTCTTAGGGATGTGGAGCCGGGTTTTAGATGAGCGATATAAGGTCTATTCATGCTGCAGCGCGCGCAGAACGGCGAGTAATAATGGCTCACACGCACTTCCGGTGAACATTACCAGAAGGGCGTGTCATTAAAGAAAAGAATGGGGAGGGAGAGAAAGAAAAAGTGAGAAAAAAAGACGATACAAAAAAGATAAAATAACGATAACAGAAAAAAAAAAAGAGAGAGAGAGAGAAGAAAAAAAGAGACAAAAGACGGACGCGAGTTGTACTCGTGGTGGCGTTTTTCTTTTGTTCTTTTTTCTTCTCTTTTTTTCTTTGTTCGTTTTAATGCACGCGCAACGACACAACTCGATATTGAATCTGGCATGCACAGTAAAATGGGACCCGGCGACAAGCACAAATATATCGCCCACACCCCGGTCATTGCGTGTACGGGCGAATAACCATCAACGGGCATCAGGCGGTAAGCTGCGCAGGGTGGTGGTGGTGGTGGTGGTGGTGGGGCGTCGGTGGGGGTGTGTGGAGGGGTGGGGGGTGGTAGAGGGGGTGTGGGTGTGTAGATATTACAGGGGGTGTGGATGTTAGAGGGGGGCGTGGTTGTTAGAGGGGGTGTGCGTGGGTGGGGATGGGTGGGTGTGCATGGGTATGGTGGGTGTAGGTGTGGTGTGGGGTGTGGTGGGTTGTGTGTGGTTGTGTGGGGGATGTGGTTGTGTGTGGGGGGTGTGGGGGGTGTGGGGTGTGGGTGCTGTGGTGGGTGTGGCTGTGTGGGTGTGTGTGAGTGGGGGTGTGAGTGGGGTGTGGTTGGTGTGGGTGTGCGTGAGTGTGTGTGAGTGGATGGGGTGTGGGGGTGTGTGAGTGGGGATGTGGCTGTGTGTGTGGCTGTGTGGATGTGGGTGAGTGTGTGTGAGTGTGTGTATGGTTGTGGATGTGGCTGTGGGTGTGGGGGGTGTAAGTGTGTGTGGGTGTGTGGCTGTGTGTGTGTGGTTGTGTGTGTGTCTGGGTGGGTGTGGGTGGGGATGCGTGGGTGTGCGTGAGTGTGTGTGTGTGAGTGTGTGTGGCTCTGTGGTGGTTGTGTGTTGTTGTGGTGTGTGTCTGGGTGGGTGTGGGTGGGGATGCGTGGTGTGCGTGAGTGTGTGTGTGTAGTGTGTGGCTGTGTGTGTGGTTGTGTGTGTGGTTGTGTGCGCGTCTGGTGGTGTGGGTGGGGATGCGTGGGTGTGCGTGAGTGTGTGTCAGTGTGAGTGTGTGTGTGTGGGTGGGGATGCGTGGGGGTGGGAAGGAGGCCCGTGTAATAGCCAGGCATATAGTGGCTGAGATGAGGGAACTAGCGGCAAATAGGCAATGCCTGCATGCAATGTATCACTGCTCCGTTATGGGGGAGTGAGGGGGGGGGGGGCGCTGAGAGGTAATTTAGAGAGGTTTTAGTACCTGTCTGCAATGGACAACTACATGTAACTTTGCATCCAGACCAATGTTGTTGCAAGATAGCAGGTGTCCTGACACCGGAGGGCAATCAATTGTTGAATTAGATAACTCTCCACACTTGGTAGGGGTTCGCCCATCACAGCGGTCGCTGAAGACGGCTACTACTGTATAATGTACTGGCTATTGTGTCTGCTAATATTATATTGTATTATATTATATTATGTTGCATCACATTATCATATATTATATTGCATTACATTATATTATATTGCCTCACATTATATAATATTGCATTACATCATAAAATATTATATTGCATTACATTATATTGCATTATATTATATTGCATTACATTATAATATATTATTTTGCATTACATTATATTACATTGCATTATATTATATTGCCTTACATTATATTATATTGCATTACATTATAATATATTATATTGCCTTACATTATATTATATTGCCTTACATTATATCATATTGGATTACATTATATTATATTGCATTACATTATATTATATTGCATTACATTATATTATATTTCAGTAATAATATTATATTGCATTACATTATATTATACTGTAGTACATTATATTACATTGCATTACATTATAACATATGATATTGCATTACATTATATTAGCAAGTGTAAGAATACCTGTGCACCAACTTCTTATTCTTATGCCCCTTACTTGCTACCACCTGCGACCACTTTGCGACCACATAAAAAGGATGGTTGGAAAGAGCTAACAATGGTTTTGGGGGAATCCCACCACAACTTTGTCGTTGTTTTTATTGCATCAAAATAATTAATTTTAGTGACATTTCACTCATTTTATTTCTGGTTTATTTTGTGTTAGAGTGGCGGAGAGCGGTTTCCGGGACCCCCCCCCCCCCCCCCCCCCCCCCCCCCCCCAGACACACACACGCCACTCATGTAAAGGAGTGACTGGGGTGTGTACTTAGTTCTGCTGTATTTATTCGGGGAGGGGTTTCTCGACAATCAGGAAACCCACCACCAGCACCACACCCACCCTCGCCCTCCTAAATATGCCACATGTCTAAAGGTCTGACTACATTTCTGCGCAATAAGAGTCTGTAGTGAATATGAGGTGTGGGCAACCTGGGCATGCAGATCGGGAGCTGGACGGAGGGGGCCTGGAGGTGTGAATGAGTGAGTGAGTGAGTGAGTGAGTAAGTGAGTGAGTGAATGAGTGAGAGTGAGTGAGTGGGCAACCTGCGTCTGCAGATGGGGACCTGGATGGAGGGAGCCTGGGGGTGTGAATGAGTGAGTGAGTGACTGACTGACTGAGTAAGAGTGAGTGAGTGTGTGAATGAGGGTGAGTGTGTGAGTGAGTATGTGAGTGAGTGCGTAAGTATGTGAGTGAGTGGGTGAGTGAGTGAATGAGTGAGTGAATGAGTGTGTGAGTGAATGAGTGTGACTGAGTGTGAGTGAGTGTGTGAGTGAGTGTGTGAGTGAGTGTGAGTAAGTGAGCGTGTGAGTGAATGTGTGAGTGAGTGCGTCAGTGTGTGAGTGAGTGTGTGAGTGAGTTTGTGAGTGAGTGTGTGAGTGAGTGCGTCAGTGTGTGAGTGAGTGTGTGAGTGAATGAGTGTGTGAGTGAGAGTTTTTGAGTGAGTGTGTGAGTGTGTGAGTGAGTGTGTGAGTAAGTGAGTGAATGAGTGAGTTTGTGAATGAGTTTGTCAGTGAGTGTGTGAGTGAGTGCGTCAGTGTGTGAGTGAGTGAGTGTGTGAGTATGTCAGTGAGTGTGTGAGTGAGTGTGTGAGTGTGAATGTGAATGAGTGTGTGAGTGAGTGTGTGAGTGAATGAGTGTGTGAGTGAGAGTTTTTGAGTGAGTGTGTGAGTGTGTGAGTGAGTGTGTGAGTAAGTGAGTGAATGAGTGAGTTTGTGAGTGAGTGTGTGAGTGAGTGCGTCAGTGTGTGAGTGAGTGTGAGTGAGTGTGTGAGTGTGTGAGTGAGTGTGTGAGTGAGTGTGTGAGTGAGTGTGTGAGTGAGTGCGTCAGTGTGTGAGTGAGTGTGTGAGTGAGTGTGTGAGTGAGTGTGTGAGTGCGTCAGTGTGTGAGTGAGTGTGTGAGTGAGTGTGTGAGTGTGTCAGTGTGTGAGTGAGTGTGTGAGTGAGTGTGAGTGAGTGTGTGAGTGAGTGCGTCAGTGTGTGAGTGAGTGTGTGAGTGAGTGTGTGAGTGAGTGCGTCAGTGTGTGAGTGAGTGAGTGTGTGAGTGAGTGTGTGAGTGAGTGCGTCAGTGTGTGAGTGAGTGTGTGAGTGAGTGAGTGAGTGTGTGAGTGAGTGCGTCAGTGTGTGAGTGAGTGTGTGAGTGAGTGTGTGAGTGAGTGTGTGAGTGAGTGTGTCAGTGTGTGAGTGAGTGTGTCAGTGAGTGAGTGTGTGAGTGAGTGCGTCAGTGTGTGAGTGAGTGTGTGAGTGAGTGAGTGTGTGAGTGAGTGTGTGAGTGAGTGTGTGAGTGAGTGCGTCAGTGTGTGAGTGAGTGTGTGAGTGAGTGTGGTACAAGTCAGCGTTGCACGCGACAGTGTGGCGCGGTGCAATGAGGTGCAGTGAGGTTCCAGGAACAACGCTGACATGTCTGCACATGCAACGCCACCATTTTCTCACCTGTCATCCCCAGCCCCCGGCCGGCACCCTGCCGCTGACACCGCCTCATCCCACTTCGCCAATTACTTTATTGGGTCACCTGCTCTCACTAATTATCGCCCGTTGTCAGGAATTCTCAGTAGCCTCATAGTCATAATATGCTCTCAAAGAGGGTCGTTAGTCGGCTTCATAGAGAATACTTGGCGCTTTTCATAGCTTCACAGTATAGTCTCATAGAGAGTGGTCGGCGCTTTCCATAGCCTCATAGTATACTCTCATAGTAGTAGTTGCCGCATTTCATAGCCTCATAGTATACTCTCATAGTAGTAGTTGCCGCATTTCATAGCCTCATAGTATACTCTCATACTCATAGTATTTGACGCTTTTCATAGCCCCATAGTGTTCTCTGATAGTAGAAGTTGCTGCTTTTCATAGCCTCATAGTATACTCTCATAGTATTAGTTGCTGCTTTTCGTAGCCTCATAGTATACTCTCATACTCATAGTAGTTGATGCTTTTCATAGCCTCATAGTATACTCTCATAGTAGTAGTTGCCGCATTTCATAGCCTCATAGTATACTCTGATAGTAGAAGTTGCCGCTTTTCATAGCCTCATAGTATACTCTCATAGTAGTAGTTGCCGATTTTCATAGCCTCACAGTATACTCTCACAGTAGTAGTTGCCACATTTCATAGCCTCATAGTATACTCTCATACTCATAGTAGTTGACACTTTTCATAGCATCATAGTGCACTCTCTCATAGTAGTAGTTGCCGATTTTCATAGCCTCATAGTATACTCTCATAGTAGAAGTCGGCACTTTTCATAGCCTCATGGAATACTCTCAGAGGCTTGTCAGTATTTGGTTAGCCTCATCTTATAATACTTGCAAAGAGAGTCGTTCGTGTCATTCATGGCCTCAGAGCATATTCTCCAAGGGAGTAGTAGCGAGTCGTAGGTATTTTAATAGCTGTATATTGCCACAGAGAACCTTCCTTATTTTCCAAGGCCCCATATAGAAAACATACTATTAAAAGAGTTTCTTTGTTGTTATACGTCCTAGCAACATCTAAGGTAATATCAGGATACTCTCAAGGACTCACCGCTATGTCTCATAGCCTAATAATAGTCTATCAAAGAAAGTCCTGATATGACCTTAGATGTTGCTAGGACGTAAAATACCAACAACCAAACAAAGAGAGTCATTGTCCCTGCCTCATCGTATACTCTCAAAGCGAGTACTCGACATTGTTCATAGCTTGATAGACTAATCTCAAAGAGCGGTCTCTGAACGTTCATTAGAATAGTAAATATGTGGTCTCCGATTGCCTTCCAGAGTCAGACAGGTGAGGAAGAAATGACACCGGAGACAAGAAAATTACTCAGTTAACAATATCTGTGAGAATACACAAACACTGATTGGTGAAAGAATAACGGTGCTATCTGAATGAATATTGCTTTCATTGCGATTTCAATATTCTGTGAGAATGTCACTAACAGACTGACTGACTGCCTTTTTAATTAACGCTATCGGTACACGGGTGTGGTTGGTTGGTGGTGTTTTACCTTCTGACAACGTCTAAGGTTATGTCAGGACAGGTAGTGATTGTGACAGTGCACACTCATGGCGACTTTATAGTGCTACCCCACTGGGAAATCATGCCGCTAGCACCATGACTTGATATCCAACTCAGTCACATTATCCCGACACTGAGCCAACTAGTCTTTCCCTATCCTATTAATGCCAAGCGCCAGGCTAGGAAGCGATAAGTATAGATTTTTAAGTCATCGGTTTGATTCGATCAGGGTTTAAACCCCTGGGTTCGAATCCCACGATATACCAAAACTAGAGATTGGATGCTCAACTCATTCTGCCTTCCAGTCTGGCCCCACATTGTGGAATTTTGAGCCAAAGAATACACACGGCTGTGACACACAGACTACAACATTTAGTGAAGACGAAAAGCATAGCAGGGAACGACATCTGACTTATAAACATCGAGATTATGAACTAGTTCTGGGGGGAAATACTCACAAATTCAACAGCGACCCGAGGTAAAATGTATATATATACATATATGACTTGCAGTAGAAATAACAAATCATCCAAATTACCTATAATGTATTATGCGAATTGGTCTGAACACACCGGTATGCCAAATCTATGTAGAACTATTCCCCGAGGCTGTAATTGAATACTCCTTCTCCCCCCCCCCCCCCACAATAACACACACACACACCACGCAGACAGTGCCATAAAGCCGTCCCACGTGCAGTGAAGCTGGCTTATCTTGGGCGTATTGCATTCCCAAGGTGACACGGACAACCCGGTACAGGTGAGCTGCTTGCATTCTTCCATGGAGACGCAGGTACGTGGTGGGGGCGCACACTGCGCGCACTGCGTCACACTGCGCGCACTGCGTCACACTGCGTCATACTGCGTCACACTGCGCACACTGCGTCACACTGCGTCACACTGCATCACACTGCGCGCACTGCGTCACACTGCGCACTCTGCATCACACTGCGCACATTGCGTCACAATGCGTCACACTGCGCACACTGCATCACACTGCGTCACACTACGGACACTGCGCACAACGTGCACAACGCGCACACTGCGCGCACTACGTCACACTGTGCGCACTGCATCACACTGCGCATATTGCGCACACTGCATCACACTGCGGACACTGCGCACACTGCACGCACTGCATCACACTGCGCGCACTGCGTCACACTGCGTCACACATATTTTTCACCTCTCCCTCGTCCCCCTCCTCCTCCTAGTCAAAGCAATGACTGAAGCATTAATACTTGCCACTTCCTAGTTAGGCGCTCAGCATTATTAATATTAGGATAGGGCTAGGATGGTTGGCTAAGTGTCATGAACATGTGACTGAGTGGGATATCAGGTCACTGGGCTCTTGGCCTGGTCTTCAAGTGGGGCAGCACTATAAAGTCACCATGAGTGTGCACTGTCACAAGTCGGTTCACGTCCTTATATGACCTTAGATGCTGCCAGGATGCAAAACTCCAACAACCAAGCGAGCAACCAACCAACGCTCCTCCCCTTCCCTTCTCCCCCTCTTCCCCCCTCCCCCCCTCCTCTCCTCCTCCTTCCCTCCCACCACCCTCTTCCTTCCCTCCCTCCCCTACCCTTTCGCTCCGTACCCCCTTTTCCTTCCTTCCCTCCCTCCCCCACCTTCCCTCCTCCCCTTCCTTCCCTCCGCATCCTCCTCATCCTTCCCTCCCCCTCCTCATCCTTCCCTCCCCCTCCTTGTGGGAGTGCCAACTGGTCGTGTTCCCAGTACCGGCCAGCTGCTAATCCACAACCTACCCACATCCCCACTCCAGTTCCCCCCCCCCAAACACACACTCACACACACGCACACACTCACACACGCGCACACACACACAGACAAACCCGCTCTGTCCTGCACCCAGTAAAACTCAGGCCTGAAGGTAAGTGGTTGGCAAGTCAGTGTAGAATGCTTAATTTCCGGTCACAGAGCGCCCTTACCGTATCAATTTCCAATACACTGCATGGCAAATAGATGTTCATGATTGGTGCACACAAGGCAGTAACTATGTTTACATAAGGCACCACTAGGTCACTATATATACACTGTATATACACTGTATATACACATATATATGTATATGTGCGCTTAAGTGTAGAAAAATTAATACATATATCAAAAAAAACTAACATAGGCTACTAACCATACCAACCAATTATCTATCTGCTACTGAAATGCAGGCAATCAAATACCTTATCAGCAGCCACTGTGTGGTAAGATAACACCAACACTACAACTGGCCAGCATTGAAAACAAGCCTGGGTACCCGGTCTTATATGCTATGGAGAGTATAAATACAGCCTCAATAAAAATATTAAAAAAAGTGTGTGTATATGTGAATATATATAATATTATATATATACAGTGAATAGCGCAGTTCATTATATATCAGTATATGGTTGAACAATCACACATGCAGGTGGCGCCGCACTGGCAAAGGTTGGAACTAATTCCGAGTATATATATACATATATATGTATATATATATGGTTTTTTTCAGTGGTACAGTGAATGGTGCAGGGGTGGTGGTGCCACCATCGGAGCTGGTGTTGGGGAGGCTGGAGCAGTAGATGACTAAGACAGGATATATACATACATTTATATATTTACATATATATATTTATATATACATATGCATAGATATATATATATATAGAGAGAGAGAGAGATAGAGATAAAGGAAAAGAAAGAGAGATATGTATATATCTGGTTAGATTGTAGGTTTATTTTATATTCTATGAAAGGAGCTGGAATGACATCGTTCTTTATAATCCCATAAGGAATTAGAGAGCACATACATATAGCGAGCTAAACCTAGGTTATTCAGTGCTTTGAATGTAGTAGGTGGCAGTACAATGCTTCATGAGTGAGATCGGTGAGTGACTAGAATAACACAGGTGCACACCATTTATTAAGCATCAATAACCACTGCACGCCAAAACAGTACAGTTGTATATATATATACATATGCTGTTCATATCTCCATATATATATATATATATATATATATATATATATATATATATATATATATACATACATCTGCGCCATCAGATGACGCAGGGTTCCGACTGTGAAGGCACAATCGATTTAGTAAATATATATGATCATTGTAGGTCGCAGCTTTACATACTATTAACATCTACATATATATATACATAATATGGATATGTAATTATATGTCATTATGGCATATATATCTATATATAAATATAGATAATATAAAATAAGTAAAGATAATATTTCATAAATATGCATGTAATATAAGTATTACATATATATCTTATATGTATCATATATATAAATATTATTTTTATGAGGAAATGTATTTATATGATTCAGGGGTCTCCAATTCTAAATTAACCTCACCGGAGAAGGCAAAGTGGTGATGGTTTAGAAGTGACTCAGATGATGCGGTTGCCTATTGATTTGTTTGGGGTTCGCCCACCTGCGTACATAATTTCACTCGTGCACCTGGCGATGCTGTTTTTGTTTGGAACCATTACTAAATCCGTCTCCACCCTCAATCTGCGTGACACACAGTGGCATCATGTCGTATCGGTTTGTTTTACATCGTGTCAGAATAATGTGTCGATATGATATATCTGTATATATATATATATATATATATATATATATCTGTATATATATATGTATGTATATGTGTGTATATGCACATATATATGTATATATGAACATATGTATATAAGTACATATATAGATATATAATATGCTTCTATGTCTTTGTATATACATATGTATATATGTATATTTATGTATATATATGTATATATGTGTATATTTATATATGTATATATGAAGAGGTCACAAAAATAGAAATGTACGAATCACCCTTTTGAAGGTTTGACTCCAATGTTAATCTCAAGATTTGTATTGGCGTTTATGGGGTTTTGCGCCTGAAATCGTCATGTGTATATATATAATTATATATTATATTATATACATTTTATACATATTATATAGTATTATATACATTATATATATATATATTATATTTATATTATATATATATATGTAATTATATATACTTATACATAATTAGATAAACATATAGGTTGGTTGTTGGAGTTTTACGTCCTGGCATCAATTAATACCCTATCAGGACGGGATAATCATATAATATTAAATACAATTATATAAAATTATATAAAATTACGTAACATTATATAACATGATATAAAAATATATAAAATTATATAAAGTTATATAAAATTATACAATAATGCTATATTAATTATATATACTTATACACCGGTTGGGCGAGTGGCTCTCCGTCAAACTGAAGGTGAGAGTGAGTGATCCCCATTTGGTCGCTGTCTTGAAGTACAGTGCCGGCGCTGTGTGCTTAAACATGGCGCTGACGTGACGGATGAGACCCGTGGCGCCCCCTGGTGCCTGTCGCCGGTCCCCGGCGTGTATAAATAGGGCTGCGCGGAGAGGTCGACTACAAGCGGCAGCCGCGACCTCACCGGCGCAGCAAGGTACTAACGATACGCCACCTGGCGTCGTTAAACTAGAGGAAAGGAGACTGGAAGTAGACAGCACAGAAAATCACCGCACCCTCGTCCCCTATTCAGACCGGAAGTAGAAAACACAGATAATCACCGTCCCCTCCTCCCGTAGCTCCACCTACCCGTCAATCTGTGTAAGTTGGACGCAAAGTAGCTGTGATTTAACAAAGACACCCCAAGAGTTTAAAAAAAAGACAAACAAAAAACAAACAAAAACTGTTTCTTGCATGGACGCTCAAATTTCAATCATTTTGGTAATTAAAAAAGCCACAAAAAAGCCGGTAGACAGTGCACCAGATTTATTTCCGTGAACAAAACCTGACATAAAAAGGAGGAGGAACCGCTGACCTCGTCTGGGTCCCCGAAACAAAGAAACACAAGCAATCCTCCTCGGCTAGCAACACAGAACGGAACCGCGTTTATTAGTAAAGCAGATACACTCTGCTGGTAGAATTGGTTCGCGGTTTGCTGTTGTTATTCGTCGGAGATTTACTTCCTGGCAACATATACGGTAATATCAGGACGGCAACCCATGTGTGATGACATTGCGCAGTCACGGCGACTTTATAGTGCTGCCCCACTGGGAGACCAGGTACCGATTTCCCACTCAATCACATTATCCTGATACTGCGATACTGCGCTGAGCATTTCTTTCCCTATCCTAGTAATGCTGAGCGCCAAGCTTGGTAACAACAAGTATCAATTTTGTAAGTCATCGGTTTAAGTCGAGCGGGATTCAAACTCCCGACCTTCCACATGGGAGGCCTGCCTTCTACCGATTCAGCCAATGCGTCCAGTTCAATTTGCTGTTGATCTCTGTTGGAGATATACTTCCTAGCAATATGTAAGGTCATATCAGGACGGCGACCGAACTCTGATGACAGTACGCACTAATGCCGACTTTATAGTGCTGCCCCAATTGGGAGACCAAGCCCCGGCACCATGACCCGATTTCCCACTTAGCCATATTATCCTGATATCCTAAGTTTGCTGCTGATTTGAAAAAAATAACTTATGAAGGGTGGATTTGTTAGTGTCGCGGGGCCAACGACATGGGCGGGCTGTGCCGACAGGCACTCGCCTGGTGGTGGGGGGGGGGGAGGTTCAGTGCGGGTGTGGGTGTGTGTGTGGGGGCGGGGGGTAGCGGAGGGTGGGGGGAGAGGGGTTTGTGGGCGCAGATCGATCAGCGCAGGGGCGCACAGGGAACCAGCGTCCCTCATGTCAAGGATCTACTAAAGGCTGCCCCGCCCTGTAGCCTCGCTGTTTCCCGGCATGACCTAACCGGCGCGTCGCCCTGTAGCATCGCTGTTTCCCGGCATGACCTAACCGGCGCGTCGCCCTGTAGCATCGCTGTTTCCCGGCATGATCTAACCGGTGCGTGGCGGGTACTGAGCGATATGGTGTTATTTGAAATGTTACACCACCAGGCAGTGCAAGTGAGTGCAGGGCTGGACAGTTAGACTAAATATTTTTAGGTTTGTCGATGTTTGCTGGTTGTTGATTTACATCATAGCCAACTTCTAAGGTCATATAAGGACGGGTAGACATGTATAATGTTTAAGCATGTAGATGTGGGTGGTATTGACGGAACCTTGATCCAAGATTCATTCACAAACCTTTTTATTTTTTATTATCTTATGTCCAAGCAACATCTAAGGTCATATCACGATGGGAACGGACTTGTGACAGTGCAGACTGATGGCTATTGTATAGTGCCGCCCCACTGGGAGACCAGCCTGCCAGCACCATGACTCGCTATCCCACACAATCATAGTATCCTAATACTGTGCAAACCAGCCCTTGTCCTATCCTATTAATGCCGAGTGCCAGGCTAGCAGCGAAAACTATCAATTTTGTAAGTCATTGGTTTGACTCGGCTGGGATTCGACACTCCACACTCAGATGGGATTCGAACTCTCGACCTTTTTCACGAGAAGCCTGCACTCTACCGATTGGACCATCACGTCTGGTCATTCGCAAAACTTTAATGTAGTTTGAGCACAGATGGCAATGAATAGCATACACCACACAAATATATGGCTTATTTTAAAACCTCTCTCTATATTACTACATTTGTCTAATACTTGGTGGTTCTATTTCCAGTACCGGGCTTCCAGCATTAACGGCAAAGCCCTGCAACAAGATTGCTTCTGTGAGGAGAATGTGGGTGTGGCTGGATGCGGAGGGTGAGGATCTGGTGTGGTGGGGATTAGGGGGGGGGGGGATAGCAATAGAAGAGTATTCAGTGCAGTGTTTCTGGAACTGAGATTTCGGCCATGTACATTTGCAAGGTATACAATCCAGTAACCTACATCCACACAAGCTTTAGTGTAGCGTGAACTGAGATTAGTTTACTTCACTGGTATTACTCCCAATTCCAGCGCACTCGCCTTAACCTTATAATGCTACACATATAGATGCACAATGAGGACTATAATATACAAGAGTTCAACTACTTCCCGCCACTCCACACTACACCGCCTTCCCAACGGTCACATCCCCCCCCCCCCCCCCCCCCCACCCCAACCCCCGGCTCACAACCGACACTCCGACCATCCCCACATCTCCAAGACCACCAGTCCCTCCGGCCACCCACCCCTCCCCCGCCCCCCCCCCCCCCCCCCGCCACGGCCACAGCTCGCCGCCCCCACCGACCACCGCCCCCATCCCCCCACGCCCGCTTCTCCCTCCCCCGGTACGTCCCCCCCTCCCGCCCCCCCCCCCCCCCCAACACTCCACACGCCGCCCTGAACCGGCTCTGGGCGGCCGGATCCGGAGGTGAGAGGCTTAATCACGTCGGGCGGGAGAAGGTCGCCGGGCCCGCCGGGAGGGGCAGTCCGCTTTGTTGTTAGATCAATGCCCAGTTTCCCCGACCTCCATCCTGCAGTCTATAGGTCTACTGTCAGTTTCCCGGCCCAGTCTTCCCTATGTCCGCCCACAATCCTCCCTCCCCCACCCCGCTTTCTTGGATCTCCGCCCTCCTCCCCCGCCCCGCCCCGCCCCGCCTCACCGCACCACGCCCCGCCCACCACAGCGCCTCTCCCTGCCTCCGCCCCGCCCATCCATCTCCATCTCCATCCCTCTTACCGGGCATGGTGGCCGAATAGGTAGAGCGCAGGCCTCGCATGCGGGAGATCAGCAGTTTGGTTCCCGGTCGAGTCAAACCAATGACTTATAAAATTGATACTTGTCACTTCCTAATCTGGCGCTCGGCATTAATAGGATAGAGCAAGGTCTGGTTAACTCAGTGTCGGGATAATGTGAATGAGTGGGATGTTGGCTCATGGTGCCGGCAGCCTGATTTCCCACTAGGGCAGCACTATAAAGTCACCATGAGTTTGCACTGTCACAATTCGGCCCCCATGCTGACATGACCTTAGATGTTGCCAGGACGTAAAACTTCAACAACCAACCAACCCCAGCCCCACCGACCACAACACCTTTCCCAGCCCCGCTCCCTCTCCATCTCCAGCTCCACCTGCGTCCATCCCCGCCCGTCGACCCCGGCTTCCCGGCAAGGCTTGGTCGCCTGAGCCATTAGACTAATCAGGTTAGGCCGGCCTCCTAATGCCATTGTCGCCTGACGACGGAGTTGCTAACCTTCAATTCTAGACTACCTGAGAGCCACACGTTTCGCATGGAGCCCAAATGCATAGCCATGTTGAGCAGTTGGTTGGTTGTTGGGGATTTACGTCCTGGTCACATGTAAGGTAATATCAGGACGGGCACCGACTTGTCACAGTGCGCACTCATGGCGACTTTACAGTGCTGCCCCACTGAGAGAATAGTTAATACCGCCAAACCACATCCTACACAAATAATCCAATCCCCTTCTACGAAGGCACAATTACTAAATCAGACTAAGTTTCCTGTGACTAAATGGTATCCCCCAATTTCCTGTCAAGTAGATGTACATAGTAGGCTAAGGTATCATTACTCAGACTAGACAAAAAAAACTGGAAAATTACAAAAAACTAACATAGGCTATTACTAACAACCAAAATTGCAGAAGGCTGACCCGAGCAGACACAGGTAAACACTCCTGGGCAAAGGAACAGATCAAGACAGCACCACAGCTGTCCAGCGTTGAAAACAAGCACCCTGACAGGAGCTTATACGTTATGCGCAGAGTAAATACCTCGTCAATAAAAAAAAACAATAAAAAAACCTATGGGACCAAACAAGCACCTGTTGTCACAAGTCTGAGTGACGTCAGTCGGAACAGCAGCAGCCGACTGTCACTTACCGAGTGACAACAGACGATGCACGGGGCTAATCGTACACTGCCGAACTTCTTGATAGCGGTATCTATAGCTTATCCTATATATATGCATGACGGATTCTATATCGGTCACCAATGCCATGTAGGTGCCTGCGACAGTGCATGGCGCATGACCTATCGGCACTCACACCCCGGTGAATCGATGCGTCATTCATGGGCATGCGCATGCGCAGGCGTGTGCCGGTGCGCATGTGCCTGCGCCTGCGCCTGCCCACCCCTTCCAACAGCTCGGGAAAGTTAGAGTTGTTATTTGATTTACATTCTATAATGTTATATTGTTGCTCCCATGTCCTAGGGTCAGGGGTCGACAGAGTAAATACAATTATTGTAAAAAAAAAAAAAAAGTAATTGAAAAGAATTATATTATTATATTATTGTCCACAATGGAAGTGGTTGATATCCGCTACCGCTCTTAAAGTTGCACAATACCGTGGTTTTGATTGCTTGCCGTCATTTTATTTCGAATAGCCAACGTACATAATGTGTCATTGGAGTTTTACGTCCTTGCAACATCTAAGGATATATCAGGACGGAGCGCGTACATAGTGTTGATCAGCATAATATACTATGTTAGTCCTCAATCAATTATATCCTAAAGGGTTAACAATGTGGAAATATTTTAATTAAGAACCTGCGAAATTAATTTTGGTGTGCACACAGAAAGTCTGGACATACTCTGTTTACCCATTGTTCAGCATATAAGGACAACACAGGAGCACCAAATTATTATAATTATACATGTTCAAGGTTGTTGTTATTGTTTATTGTTGTTTTACGTCCTATCAACATCTAAGGTCATATCAGGACGGGTACCGATTTGTGACAGTGCGCACTCATGGCAACTTTACAGTGCTGCCCCACTGGGAAACCAGACCGCCAGCACCATGACCTGATATCCCACTCAGTCACATTATCTTGATGCTGAGCCGACCAGTCCGTGCCCTATCCTACTAATGCCGAACGCCAGGCTAGGAAGCGACAAGTATCAATTTTTAAGTCATTGGTTTGACTCGACCAGGGTTCGAACCCCATGTTCAAGGAGTGAACCAGTATCTAACTTGGATATGTAGGAACAAATACAGGGAGGTGTCTTGATCTAGAGAATTTGATGTTTTTATTGGATTCTACAGCTTTAACGCCATCTCAGCCTCCCGTCCTAGATGATTGGAGTCTTCCTGAATTCATTAAAGAAAGTCAAACTCATCGGCGAATGGTACCTTCTTTAGCGGACCGGAAAACAAGCTCCACATGTATTGCCTTACTTTAAAGCTGCATAGTCCGATGAAATATCAAATTTTCAAAACCAAACCAATTATCTAGATTTGATTTGACATATCTAACGTAGATACTGATGCACTTATTAAGCATTTGTTTCTGCGTACAAGGGAATACTGAGTCAATTTAACAGAACCTGTTACTGCAGAAGTCTATGGTGTCAGAGTTTTGGCAAGCTTGCCAAAACTAATTTTCCATGTTTGCACTCAAAATATCTCAAAAGTTTTACCACATAAAATAAAAGTAACTTTGAGCTAATGTAAAGTAGATACTAGTGATTGATCTAATATATTTATCTCAGAAAAAATACAGAAATTCAAAACCATCAGACTATGCAACTTTAAGCAATCCATTCTAATTTTGGCACGCAATCGACCATGTTTGGCGGTTTGTACAATAATACAGTTATTTACAGCATGCATTAAATAAAAGTGACATTAAAATAACGCAATAAGAAAAACATCTATGGCATCCTGTAGTATACTTTAATTTTGAAAGGAACTATGATGTTTTCTGTTAGAATACATTACTCTGGCGCAATATTATAAATGCTGTGTCCTATAAATTTAATAGCGTGCCCATATTGTTGAATTACGGCATCAATAGCCGACCATAAATAGAACGCGCAAAACATTTAAAAATCTGTCGGACATAACATAATCTAGCCGGCCACCCTTAATTACACGACATAGGCGTTAGACCCATCTCTGCTGGTATTATTTTGCAAATAACATAAATGTAGTGTATAGCTGTTATCTTCAAACTACAAACACATTAAAGATAAGGACTGTTCTGAACAGCCGAGACTGGTCATGTTCAGCGTCAATGGGCAAGTATTGGCGTTGTATATATGGGCCATTCTTTAAAACTGGGCACAAAAGTGTGACATGGAAACCAAAAGAGAAAACCTTCCAAATAATAGAAAAAAAAACTTCCAAATAATAGCCTAATCCAATGTCCTATGAAGGTGTGTATGTTGTGCAGATGGTATGTAGAATGTAAGTAGAAGCTATCTTCTGTATTCATTTGATCATTTTAATGTAGTGTCTGGTCAGTTGGAGTTAGTTAGACAAGCGATTACATAATGCCAAATCACTAAGTACATTCTGCTGTATATAGAGGGATATCATAACTTGAATAACCCAATTATTTTGAGTTTATGCCATATTAAATCTCTCTATACACATAATAGGTTTATAGCTATAATCTATTTTACTTTCCTTTGAAATAACTTATAATTTAAAAAGCGTAACCTTGGAGATATTTGAAGTGACACCATGCAAGCTTTAATGTTGATGTGTGCTGTGAAATGTTCGACATAAACTTTATGTCCCTATTTCCACGCATAACAACGTAGAACAGGTGCGACCAAACTGCAATATAACCATTTAATGAGTGTACCTGTATCAACAATGGATATAAATATAGCCAAGCCATTTGGCTTTATGCTAGGTACACACCTACCGTTTATGATTCGCGCACTAAAATTCGCGACCCGACCCGACCCGCTTAAAACTGAAAACGGGCCGATTCATTTTTCGAATCGCGAATCGCAATCGTAAGGAAGCGCTTTTAGCCCTACAAAGTCGCGAATCGCAATCGGTAGGTGTGCTAGGGGAGTGCACACCTCACGACTTTTGGGCAGTTTTAGATCATATACAGTAGGTGGGTGCGGAAAAACGGTAGGTGTGTACCTAGCATTAGAAAAATGCTTTTAAGTTT
Organism: Branchipolynoe longqiensis; assembly: GCA_030323885.1. Taxonomy (NCBI): domain Eukaryota; kingdom Metazoa; phylum Annelida; class Polychaeta; order Phyllodocida; family Polynoidae; genus Branchipolynoe; species Branchipolynoe longqiensis. Next base: position 35,404,213 of record CM059196.1, on the reverse strand, counting down.
GCTCGGATTATGAAATTTGGGGAATAATGGCTGTGGCTTCTAATAATACCATGTGTGAAGACCATTGTTTTAAATGAAAATTAAATGCGGGGGCTCGCCTTACCAGGTGGTGTTCTCTGTGCCGGAATGGTTAGCGTGTCTGACTTTTTTCTAGGTCAGACTCCTAATCTGAAGGTTGGTGGTTCAATTCCCCGTGCCCCCACCTCTGCCAATTTGGATTTCCACCGCTGTGTATAACTTACAGCGCCATCAAAGGCCAGTTGCTCTCATATCATGTTTATGTGGTGTGGGAGGTTAAAAATCCCTTGGGTCGGTAAAAGTGTAGGCTCGGGCTTTCTATCGACAAACTGTCTAATGGTGAAAACATGTCTATTCAAACTTATCCATGATAGGCAGTATAAATCTTCAAGAAAAAAAAAAAGGTATCAGGGGTCCCAGTGATACAAATTTGTTAAATCCCTGAAAAAATACGGGAGTCTGGGGCATGCCCCTGGAAATTGTTTGAAACCTACAATTAAAATGGTGCAATCTGGCACCTACTTGGACATGTTTTGACCTTGAAATTCGAACTGTTTTAAGACTTCAAGACTAACAGTAACAAATAATACAAAATATACATAAATTCACGGACAGGATTTCTTTCCCGCTGATTTGGAAACTCAGCTTTCAGTGAAATAAGCGATTTCGCTGAGAAATGGGGTGCCTGCATTATTGTGGGTGAAGAGCTGATGGCAGGCGTGATTGTGTGTAAAGGGGGCTGTGATTATTATTACTGTGTGCGAGGGACCAGCGGTTGGCAATGTTGTGTCTGAAGGGTCGGGGCTTAACATTGGTGAACATAAAGGGTTGGTGGTGCCCTCATTCCAAAGGCTTCCCGCCGACACGCCCCCCCCCCCCCCCCACCGGCCATTACGCGTGGTTGTAATTGGTTCAGTTAAAGGTGCAGTGGCAGCCGTGTTTTACTATGAGAGACTGGGAGATAGACGTGTGCGTAGAGGAGGAGGGAGGGGGGAGGGGGGAGCGGTGGCGGGGGGACGCAGGGGCGAGGGGGGTGAGGGGGGAAGGGGAAGGGAGGGGAGGGTAGGGAAAGAGACAGGGAGAGGGGCGAGGGGGGGGGGGGCGGGGGCAGGGAGGGCGGGTGAGAGAAGAGGACCGAGAAAATGAGGGAAGAGGGAAGGAAGAGGAGTAGGGAGTAGAGAGGACCGAGAAAATGAGGGAAGAGGGAAGGAAGAGGAGTAGGGAGTAGAGAGGATGGAGAGATGAGGGAAGAGGGAATGAAGAGGAGTAGGGAGTAGAGAGGGTGGAGAAATGAAAGAAGAGGGAATGAAGAGGAGTAGGGAGTAGAGAGGATGGAGAAATGAGGGAAGAGGGAATGAAGAGGAGTAGGGAGTAGAGAGCATGGAGAGATGAGGGAAGAGGGGATGAAGAGGAGTAGGGAGTAGAGAGGATGGAGAAATGAGGGAAGAGGGAATGAAGAGGAGTAGGGAGTAGAGAGGATGGAGAAATGAAAGAAGAGGGAATGAAGAGGAGTAGGGAGTAGAGAGGATGGAGAAATTAGGGAAGAGGGGATGAAGAGGAGAAGGGAGTAGAGAAGGGAGTAGAGAGGATGGAGAGATGAAAGAAGAGGGAATGAAGAGGAGTAGAGGGTAGAGAGGATGGAGAAATGAAAGAAGAGGGAATGAAGAGGAGTAGGGAATAGAGAGGATGGAGGAGAGGAGGGAGGGGAGAGGAAGGGTAGGGGTAGAGGGAGGGGAGAGATGAGAAGAGGGGAGGAAGGGAGGGGGAGTAGAGAGGATGGAGAGGATGAGGGAGGAGGGGATGAAGGGAGGAGGGAGTAGAGAAGATGGAGGGTGAAGAGGGGAGGATGAAGAGGCAGTAGGGAGGTAGAGAGGTGGGGAATGAGGGAGGAGAGGATGAGGTAGGAGGAGGAGGGGGAGGGGGAGGTGGGGGAGGAGGAAGGAAGGGTGGGATGAGTGGATGAGGGAAGGGGAGGGAGGGAGGAGGGTGAGAGGAGGGTGAGGGAGGAGGAGAGAGGGGTGGAGAGTGAGAGGAGGAGGGAGATGGGGGAGAGGGGATGAGGGAGGGGAGGAAGGGAGGGGGGACGGAGAGAGGAGGGGGGGGGAAGGGAGGAGGGAAGTAGGAGGGGTATAGCGGAGGGGATGGGAGGGGGGAAGAGGAGGGAGGGACGAACGGACGAGAGGAGAAGGAGAGGATGGAAGGTGGTAGGAGCGGAGGAGGGGAGGAGGGGGGAGGAAGGGAGGAGGGGAAGGAGGGGGGAGGAGGGGGAGGAGGTGAGGGGGGAAGGGGGGGGGGAGGCGGGGGGAGGGAGGAGGGGAGGTGGGGGTGGAGGGGAGGTAGTGGAGGAAGGGAGGAAGGGGAGGAAGGGGTGGAGGGGAGGGAGGGGTGGGAGGGGGGAGGGGGGTGGAGGGGATGGGGGGAGATGGGGAGGAAGGGGGGGTGGGGGAGATGGGGAGGACGGGATGGAGGAATGAAGGGAGAGGGAGGGAAGGAGGGAAGGAGGGAAGGAGGGAAGGAGGGATGGCGTGACTAGCAGAACAGTGAGGGAATGTGGGATGGAAGGCACCGGGTTCTGTCGCTTGTTGACCCCCGCTGGTGGTGACCAACACAATCAATACCCCGATATGCCAGTAGAGAAAGATGGGTGCTGACAGGGCGGGGGGGGGGGGGGGGGGGACCCGCCGCGCCCCCTCCCGGCAGCCACCCGAAACTGCCTCGACGTCACCCTGCAGGATGACTTCCTTCCAGTCAGCCTGCCTCCCCTACCCCCCCCCCCCCCCCATGCCCGCCCACTTCGACACGCGGCGATACAGCCACTCATTTCCGTCGTTTTAAAACGACGAGGAAATGGGCCAACACAGTGTCATCAGTTAGAGCGCGCTGGTACGTGGAAGCACTGGGAGAACACGCCAGCCTTGGGAGAGGGTGACACGGCTAGGGTAGTGGTGGTGGAGGGTGGAGGTTGGTGATAGTGGTGCTGGTGGTGCTGGTGCTGGTGGTGCTGGTGGTGGTGGAGGGTGGGGGAGGTGGAGAAGGATGAGGAAGGGTGGGGAAGGGTGGGGAAGGATGGGGAAGGGAGGGGAAGGGTCGGGGGAGGGTGGGGAGGGTGGAGGATGTGGAGGGGGATGGGGCGGGTGGGATGAGGGTGGGGGCGGAGGGTGGGGCGACAGAGGGGTGGGGTGGAGGGTGGGGTGTTAGTGTTGTGAGGGTGGGGCGAGGAGGACTGGGTGGCGGTGGGAGAGGGCACATGCGTGTGAACCGCTCTTCACCCCACGCCAACACACCACTGGGTGTCCTAAGGGGTGGGGCGTCGGGGGTGGTGGGGGTTGGGGATGCCCACGCGCTCCAGCTCCTTCCCCACATAGGCCATCTGGGGGCCCGGCGGACAGAGGGACGGGACTCACCCCCAGGCGTACAGTAGACCCTAGCCGCGCGACTGCCTCAGACCTAGCGTAATCTCCCCCTCCAACCCACACGACACTAGTCGGGAAGGGCTTACCCGACGCGTAAGTACCCCCCCCCCCCGGGGCGGCCCCCCCCCCCACACACACACAAACAGCATGCTGCCTATTGGTGTGATGAGGTGACATTATGTGATCAATGTGCGGAGGGATGTTGGGGGGGGGGGGTTGCCGAATGCCAGTGGGTGTTGCGTGGGGGGGGGGGGGCAGGGTCACGTGACGGTGCACCGAGTGCCCTCTCATCAGGGCGCCACGTGGCGGACTGTCGGGACACGAAGGTGCGTCACGAGATCACACCTGGCAGGTGTGACACATGCAAACATCAATAGCAACACGGCTACTTTCCTCCACAGAGTCGCGTCCAATATGGTTCCTTTGGCCAACATGCAGAAGTGGAGAAGGCTATTCACAAGACACCAACAGACCTGACGGTTGTGGCCGAATGAGTTGAGCATCCAATTCCCGTTTTGCTAAATCATTGAGTCAAACCAATGAGTTAAAAATTGATGCTTGTCGCTATATAGCCAGGCACTTGGCATTATTAGATTATGGCAAGGACTGGTTGACTCAGTGTGAGGATAATCTGACTGAGTGGGATATCACGTCATCGTACTGGTGGTCTGGTCTCCCAGTGGTCACGAGTGCGCACTGTCACAAGTCGGTACACATCCTGATATGACCTTAGATGTTTCCAGGATGTAAAAACCAACCAACTGACGCACAAATCACGGGACTAGATGTGGCAACGTTGGGGATGTTTGTAACCGGGCGGCTGTCAACTGTGGTAAAATGACAGCTGATCCGTGGCTTCTGCAACAAAATCTGGACAGTGCTTCCCAGGCAGTGACCCGTCAATGAAGCTCGGCTCCTCATATGGCTTTGCTAACCAAATCTGTCATGCTACATTAGCAGGAGTAGTCCGCCACATAATGGTTGGCTTCCCACATGGTTTTCCACATGGCTTCCCCCATTACTTCCCACATGACGTTCCACATGGCTTCCCCTATTACTTCCCACATGGCTTTCCACATGGCTTCACCCATTACTTCCCGCATGACTTCCAACATGTCTTCCCACAAGGCTTCCCACGTGGCTTCCCACAAGGCTTCCCACATGTCTTCCCACAAAGGTTCCCACATGGCTTCCCACATGGCTTCCCACAAGGCTTCCCACAAGTCTTCCCACATTTCTTCCCGCAAGGCTTCCCACATGGCTTCCCATGTGGCTTCCCACATGGCTGCCTTAAAGTGGAATAGTCCAATGAAAGAATCACACTGTACAATATTCCGATATTCCGCATAGGGTGGAATGCAAATGTTCTATTATTGATTGGTGTATATATACATCTGCTGGGATAGTTTGTTTGTTGTTGTTTTACGTCCTAGCAGCATCTAAGGTCATATCAGGACGGGGATAGGGATCACCACACTCAAAGGTCAAGGTCAGTGGTGGCCATGGAGCCATAAAGCTTGTGGTGGTGGGCAGACCACTGGTATCCATTGGGACGAGGAATTGCTGGTTCTCTATTGGTAGGGCCAAGAATGCTTGTTTCCCATTGGGGGAAAGGGGTGGGGTGATACTCTACAATGAACCCATTTAACCATATAAATAATAAACCTGAGGGCTGGACTCTCTTCTTCTTTACACTTTCCTTTCTCTTTGTCTGTATTGATTTCGTCCTAGCCTGCCTACACAGCCACAGATTCGAGCATTAGACTTTACAACACTTATATATATTTGATATAATTTTCAACTAGGCTAGTGAGCGGTATAACTATGGGTTTAAGTTCTACTCTTTATATCAGGTTTCCATTTGAAAGGTTCAGGCGCAAAACAAATGACAAACTCCATTCAGCCCCAAATGACACGATGACTACTGGGATTAAGCTCAAGCTGCCATTATTCCGCTCGTCAAATCCATATTTTAACAGAAACTAACATATGGTGCTGGTAGTGGTGCAGAGGCTATATAATGGATTACCCAATATGAAATTGATAGATCTTACCTGTAAAGCGCAAACACTAATTCTATTTAACAGATAACTACTAAAATGGATGCGTCAGTGTTGGCGCCTGAACTCATGTTCTTCCAATGAGACACATGTGTGTGTGTATATGCACATCCACGAAGAAAGGACATGGAGGAATCTGATTCATACGGATAAATAACTGGGGCAGAGGCTTCAGCAAAATGCCACACCAGGACCAGCATGCAACGCACCCTCACATTTACCCTTCTAACTACACACAACCCATTTTGCTCGACCGCTTCCACCTATGGACTCCTCCCAGCACCGACTCTGAGCTCCCCCCCCCCCCCGACTCCATCCCCAACTCCACCTATCCCTGCCCCATACCCCGCTCCATCCCCAACTCCCCTCCATCCCGCCCCTCTCCCTTCCCGGCTCCATCTCCATCTCCACCCCGCCAATCCCCAACTCCACCCGCCCTGCTCCTCACCCCGCCCCATCCCCAACTCCACCCCACCCCGCTCAACCCGCCCCATCGCCAACTCCACCCATCCCCAACTCCACTCCACCCCGCCCATCTCCCTAGCCCCCATCCACAACTCCGCCCCACCCCCTCCCACACATCCCCCTCCCCCACTGCCCATGTAACCACCATCCCCCCACCCCCACCCCGCAAGCTTGTGCCCGGAGGCCCCCTTTAAACGCGCGGTACCCAGCATGACCTTTAGGCCGACTTCCGGGGCAGGTCGACTTAACTCCACCCCCACCCCACCCCCTCGCCATGCACACACATCCCGCTGACATGTGGACCAACAGGTCACCTTACGCCAGTCTACACCGACCCACACCCCAGACCCATTAAGCACCCTGTTTCCCGGGCCGGACCGCCCAGTTAACCGGTTGCCCGGGTGTGTTAGCCGGCCTTGTTCCCCGGGCCGGCCCGCCCAGCTCCCCGGCTGCCCGGCGTGTGTTAAGCTAAGATTCCTTATACACGGTATGGGGCATGCGGCATGCAGCATGCGGCATGCGAATGTCGTATATGCGGCGTAGATATATGCCAACCCCCCAACATTTGTTGAGGTTTTTCCTCCAAATTTGTGAAGGAACAGTATTGGTTTCTATGGCAAATGCAGCAGCATTCGCATTCGCATGCACCACCGATGGCTACAGGGACCGATTCAGTTGCCGCATTCGCATTAGCATTCGCATTCGGACGCATGGAAGCACACCTATTCACTTAGATGCTTTTCCATTTTTTGCCGCATTCGAATTCGCATGCCGCATACCGCGTGTAAGGAATGCTAGCTTTAGCCCGCCGCCACGGTCTCCTGACACCTCGGCCGCCGCTCGGGTAACTTCAAAGGGGGGCGGGGGGGAGGGGGGAACTAATGAACACCGCGGGCAAGTACAGAGACTGCAGGGATCGACGCTTAGCGACATACAGGGGCGGGCAATGGTTCTCTCTATGGTTGGCCTAATCCACCGCAACTAACCAAACATGGTCATATCTTCGTTTGGCCTAATCCACCTCAACTAACTAAATATGGTCCTATCTATGGTTGGCCGAATCCAACACAAGTAACTAAATATGGTCCTAGCTATGTTTGGCCTAATCCACCGCAACTAACTAAACATGGTCCTCTCTATGGTTGGGCTAATTCACCACAACTAACTAAACATGGTCATATCTACGTTTGGCCTAATCCACAGCAACTAATTAAACATGGTTCTATCTACGTTTGGCCTAATCCACAGCAACTAACTAAACATGGTCCTATCTATGGTTGGCCTAATCCACCACACCTAACTAAACATGGTCCTATATATGGTTGGCCTAATCCACCGCAACTAACTAAACATCGTCATCTCGATGGTTGGTTTAATCCACTGCAACTAACTAAACATGGTTATATCTACGTTTGGCCTAACCCACCGCATCTAACTAAACATGATGCTATGTATGGTTGGCTTAACCCACTACAACTAACTAAACCATGCACGTCTGTATATGATTACTATTTATTGCACTCCTTAAATAATCCATAACCTGATGCGGCGTTTGGGTAGTGGCCTATAAATACAGCCAACGCCCCATTGCTATGGGAGGGAGGCAGTAATGGATTATTTAAGGCGCGCAATAAATAACCATTATACACTTGCGCAATGAACATGGATCATTTGTGGTGCGCTTTAATACATTTGCACTCGAGAAGTAATTATATCACAAGCAGTGATCGATTACCTCATGAGCCAACAAACAATCCACTATGGCAGCCACTCGGTCAACGTGTATTATGGCGCGTTATAATATAAATATGGCGCGCTGAAATCTAAAAAAAAACTGCTGCGAGATTTGGACACATTGGCCAGCCATAGAAATCGCGCATGCGTCAGCGAGTAAAGTAAACTGACCGCAGTGGGCGTGAACGTCACGGCTGGACTGATTAGTGTGCCTGAATATGCGCGCGCATGCGCACACCTACAAACAGGCCAGTACCTGATTCCGGCCTCCCCACCCCCATGTCCAACAGCTGAAAGGCAGCTGAATAAAAGACTAGCTTCACCTCCCTTTTCATTGTGCTCGAATTATTTCATTCCTTCTAGTTGGTTGTTGGAGTTGTACATCCTAGCAACACCTAAGGTCATATCAGGACGGGTACGAACTTGTGACAGAGTACAGTCATGGTGAGTTTATAATTCGGCCTTTCAGCACTGAGAAATCAGGCCGCCAGCATCATGACCCAATATCTGACGCAGTCACATTATCCTGATAATAAGCTAACCAGTCCTGGCCCTATCCTATTAATGTCAAGTGACAAGTGACGAGTGCCAAGCACCAAGCTATGAAGTGACAAGTATCAATTTTATAATTGATTGGCTTGACTCGACCTGGAATTGAACTCCCGATCTCCCGCACGGGAAGCCAGTGCTTTACCGATTCGGCGACGGAGGATGGGTGTGGGTGTGGGTGTGGGGATGGGGATGGGTGTGGGTTAATGTGTGTGTGAGTGTGACTGTGTGTGTGAGTGTGACTGTGGGTGAGAGGGGGTGGGGTTGGTTGACAGGAGGAGCTACGTCAATCATCGTCACCGTCTTCCAGAATGGCCGCGCTCTAATTTAAAGTACTTTTCCACGCCTTGCACACAAATACTGCATGGAAACAAATGACATGGGTGGAAAGGATGAAGATGGGGTCGGGGAGGGGTGGAGTGATGTGGGTGGGGGTTGGGGTGGTATGGGGTGTTCCGAGTGGGGTGGAGTGATGTGGGTGGGGGTTGGGGTGGTATGGAGTGTTCCGAGTGGGGGTGGAGTGACATGGGTGGGGGTTGGGGTGGTATGGAGTGTTCCGAGTGGGGGTGGAGTGATGTGGGTGGGGGTTGGGGTGGTATGGAGTGTTCCGAGTGGGGGTGGAGTGACATGGGTGGGGGTTGGGGTGGTATGGAGTGTTCCGAGTGGGGGTGGAGTGACATGGGTGGGGGTTGGGGTGGTATGGAGTGTTCCGAGTGGGGGTGGAGTGATGTGGGTGGGGTCGGGGTGGTATGGAGTGTTCCCAGTGGGGGTGGAGTGATGTGGGTGGGGGTTGGGGTGGTATGGAGTGTTCCGAGTGGGGGTGGAGTGATGTGGGTGGGGTCGGGGTGGTATGGACTGTTCCGAGTGGGGGTGGAGTGATGTGGGTGGGGGTTTGGGTGGTATGGAGTGTTCCGAGTGGGGATGGAGTGATGTGGGTGGAGGTTGGGGTGGTTTGGAGTGTTCCGAGTGGGGGTGGAGTGATGTGGGTGGGGGTTGGGGTGGTATGGAGTGTTCCGAGTGGGGGTGGAGTGAAATGGGTGGGGGTTGGGGTGGTATGGAGTGTTCCGAGTGGGGGTGGAGTGATGTGGGTGGGGGTTGGGGTGGTATGGAGTGTTCCGAGTGGGGGTGGAGTGATGTGGATGGGGGCTGGGGTGGTATGGAGTGTTCCGAGTGTGGGTGGAGTGATGTGGGTGGAGGTGGGGGTGGTATGGAGTGTTCCGAGTGGGGGTGGAGTGATGTGGGTGGAGGTGGGGGTGGTATGGAGTGTTCTGAGTGGGGGTGGAGTGATGTGGGTGGAGGTGGGGGTGGTATGGAGTGTTCCGAGTGGGGGTGGAGTGGTGTGGGTGGGGGTTGGGGTGGTATGGAGTGTTCCGAGTTGGGGTGGAGTAATGTGGGTGGGGGTTGGGGGTGGTATGGAGTGTTCCGAGTGGGGGTGGAGTGATGTGGGTGGGGGTTGGGGTGGTATGGAGTGTTCCGAGTGGGGGTAGAGTGATGTGGGTGGGGTCGGAGTGATGTGGGTGGGGGTTGGGGTGGTATGGAGTGTTCCGAGTGGGGGTGGAGTGATGTGGGTGGGGGTTGGGGTGGTATGGAGTGTTCCGAATAGGGGTGGAAGTAGAAGCGCACTTAGTGGATTTCTACCAGGGACAATGGAGGCCTGGCTGGTGGAGTGTGGAATGGAGTAGGCGAACACAAGGAGCCTCGAACCGTTTGCGTGCCCACGGCCAATACCCTCCTCAACCCACGTGTATTTTTAGAAGGCAGTAAAGCACAAAGCACAACAAAACACCAACAAAACACCAACAAAATGCCCTCTGCCGGCATCGGGCCACTCACCCCAACTCCCCCCGCCCCTTCCGCTTCCCCCTTCCCAGACCCCCCCCCCCCCCACTCCCCGCCGACATCCTGCCACAGTGTTACCCACCGCGACCCCCAGGCGGGGTGGGGGAGGTAGGACCCTGGAGGATCGATAGCAGAAGTGGGTCGGGAATGATAAGGTAGCCAGGCTAATGTATCTTGTATTAAAGGGTCGATCGTGTTAAAAGCTTTAGCGCGCATGTGCCGAGGTGGTGTTGCCACTGAGCTATGTGTGTGAGGTGTGTGTGAGAGGTGTGTGTGAGGTGTGTGTACGGTAGGCGTGTGTGTGGTAAGTGTGTGATATGTGTGTGTGGTAGGTTTGTGGTATGTGTGCGTGAGGTGTGTGTGAGGTGTGTGAGGTGTGTGAGGTGTGTGTGAGGTGTGTGTGAGGTGTGTGTGAGGTGTGTGTGTAAGGTGAGTGTGAGGTGTGTGTGAGGTGTGTGAGGTGGGTGTGGTAGGTGTGTGGTATGTGTGTGTGGTAGGTGTGTGTGGTAGGCGTGTGCTATGTGTGTGAGGTGTGTGTGAGGTGTGTGTGAGGTATGTGAGGTGTGTGTGGTAGGTGTGTGGTATGTGTGTGTGGTAGGTGTGTGTGGTAGGCGTGTGGTATGTGTGTGAGGTGTGTGTGAGGTGTGTGAGGTGTGTGTTTGAGGTGTGTTTGAGGTGTGTGTGATGTGTGTGTGAAGTGTGTGTGAGGTGTGTGTGAGCACTGGTGAGGTGTGTGTGAGGCGTGCATGTATGGCGGGCAGGGGGATAAAGGACATGTGGGGCGTGGGGTAGAGGACATTGTGTGTAGGGGGGGGGGGGGAGCTTCGGACGACAAATGTCATAGTCAATGTGAAGCATGGAGTGGTGTGGACATCGACACACTGTCAGACCGTGTGGATGCACTGCCACAGTACAGTGCCAGTGCTAGGGCAGCATGGATTGCGTAATGGCATAATTGACGTCACATGCACAAGCTTCAACAGTATTTCATGAAACCGGATTGATTTTGTAGCATCTTAATTTTTGCACTGTGACTTGAACAAATCATCGCCATAATTAGTCCTTATTGCCACGTCATTATTCGCCTTAAATGAGGGTGATTTCTGCGTTTAGTGAAAGAGATGAATTAACCATTTTTGCGCGACAAAACAAGTTCATTGTTTCATAACGAATCAGACTAAGATTAATTGAGTCATACATTTCCTTAGACAAGACACAGGTTTATATGCGATTTCATATAGCTTAGAGGTTTTGCCATTAAAAAAGACGAATATATTAGATTGGTTTAATAACAGTAATAATCGGCGTTACATTCAATTAACTTTAATCATCAATAACAATTTTGAAAATATTTTTAGTGAAAAGATACTAACTTAATGTTGGCATATGTCTGAAATGATGGGCTAGGCTTCAAATGTGAAATGTTCTATTACATTGCCTTAATATATCCTTCTATGCAGCAGCAAATGTTTGATAAGTGCACCAATACATCAGTTGCATATGTAGAAACAAATATCGTAAAGTGATTTGCTTCAAAGAAAATTCATGCTTTCATCAAACTAAGCAGATTTAAGAAAACAATTGATCAGTCTAATCTATTTGACTTTATCTTAGAGTAACTTCGATTTAAAATGTTTAACTTTGGAGATATGTAAAATTAATTTGCCATGCGCAACAAAAAGAATGGTGGGCAGCATGGTGTTGGCGAAGGAGGGAGACAGGGAGAGAGACAGGGAGAGAGACAGGGAGAGAGACAGGGAGAGAGACAGAGAGAGAGACAGAGAGGGACAGAGAGGGACAGAGAGAGAGAAAGACAGAGAGAGACAGAGACAGATAGAGACAGATAGAGATAGAGACAGAGACAGAGACAGAGACAGAGACAGAGACAGAGACAGAGACAGAGACAGAGACAGAGACAGAGACAGAGAGAGAGAGAGGTTCTATGGAATTAACATATATGCTGCAATACATGCTAACTACATATTACAAGTGTATCTGAATTGGATATTTAGCATCAAATCGAGGTAAGCGCTTTAATTTACATCACTCTGTTTTGCCTTTCATCGCATTATGCAGTCGGCCGCTCAAACAGACATTGTACCGGCCGGGTCCGTCGGCTAAGCCTATGAATACATTAGGTTTCTTATACCAGGGCCCGTATGCATGACGCAGTGTTAGCTTACACTCGGTGTGTTTGTGCTAACACCGCTCTTTGCGTACTGAGTTTTCGCCGCTAACCTAGAAATCCCCGCCAAAACCAGTTTTGGCTCGCTAACACAGCGTCATGCATACGGGCCCTGGTTGTTACTAGCACTCCACAGGGACTGGGTTGGGAAACAACCGTGTCAGTTTACTCTGCTGATATGGAAATCTGATCACACTCGACTTTGCCCGGCTCGCCCCAACACGCACCCACACCCATATATATATATATACACACAGCACACCCACCCACATCCATAGATATATATACATTCATACATAGCACCCACACCTACACCCATACATATATATATATACACATATATAACACCCACACCCATACATATATATATATAACTACACACCCACACACCCACACCTCCACCCGTACATATACACATACATAACACCCACACCCATACATATATATATATATATATATATATATATATTGATATACCTAGCACCCACACCTACACCCGTACACATATACAAATACATAACACCTACACCCATACATATATACACATACAGAACACACACACCCATATATATATATATAGCACTCACACCTACACCCATATATATACACACATACATAACACCCACACCCTCATATATATATATAGCACTCACACATACACCCATACATATATATATACACATACATAACACCCACACCCATACATATACATATATACCGCTCACACCTACTCCCATACATATATACCCATATATAACACCCACACCTATACATATATATATAATATATATATATATATATATATATATATATATAATATATATATATATATATATTATATATATATATATATATATATGTCACAAAGAGTTAGAATATAACCCAAATTGTGCGTTACTGGTGTTGAAAAACGTATTTAAACCGTTTCAACACAGGCGTGAGAGGAATTTGTGAGCGTCGTAGGTTAATGGTAATGAAACCAAAACCATACGATGGCTAGGGACCAGTGTAGTGGTAGCCTCCCACACTCTCTATCCCATACACTTCTTCCTCCTGTGGCGTAATGTGCCAACAAGTTGGAGAAAATGCTATGAGATTCGAAGGTATGCCTAAGTAAAACAATTCCTGGAATCTAAAAAGAAACCCAGGAATAAATCCTCATGATGTATAGCTCAAACTGCACATCTCTCCATTCGGCAACGGGCGGCATAACCTATAACAAAGAACAATGGTGACATTGTTCTATCGATAGTTTAAGAAATCGTAAAAAACCTACAAAACCTTTGAAACTCTACAAACAGTTTCAAAACTTTGCCAAAAGCAGCGGTAACATACATTTTATCATAAATACCATTAAAAAAACAATACTTACTCATTAGTATGTCGTTCTAGGTAGAAAACTGCCGGAGCAACTCAACAAACATCCTCCCGTTATGAGTTGATTATGCTAATTGCTGGACCCGGATGCGCTTCCTTTTCCCTCTGCTACGAGTAGCCTGAGGCTTAGTACCGAGGTAAAATATATATATACATACATAGCACCCACACCTACACCCATACATATCACCAAACTGCAATACATGTTTAAAGCGTGTAGGAGTAGATAAGTCGAATATTTAGGATCAAGTCTAAGTCGGTGCCTTGGTTTGGTTTTCTGTGTGAATGCTCTCAACGGATTATGCCGCTTTAATGCAGGCTGAGAAAAGAAGGTGAGGCCGCTTTAATGCAGGCTGAGAAAAGCAGGTCAGGCTGAGTGTGGATGTAAGTATGGGAATGCACGCTCCGTTAATGCTTGCTGATAGCGAAGTAGATATCCCCCCCCCCCCCACCCTCCATAACAAACGTCCAGACACAAGCAAAGGATCAACTCTTTTAAATATGAACACTGAGTAGTAATACTAGCTGTACCACATACTATTTATGCACACTGCACAGTGAGTTCAGCATCTCGGGCGCGCGGTGGTTGATGGGAAGTCATCGGGATAAACAAACCCACATGCATGATTACGCGCAGTGCAAAACGTTAGTTTTATTCAGAATTAATAGAAATCCAGAACCCTAACCGTATCAATTTAATATAATCTTCTTGGTAAACATGTTTTCTATATGTGTACCAAGCGATTTGTTTCTAGGTGGTGTAGCTTTAGAGATATTTCACTATTTCTGTAAGAAGATTGCTCACAGCCATACGTGTAGTGCAAAACGTGGCTTTGTTTATCCCGACAGCGAGGAGCAGAAGTCGGCCCCGCACATGCGCGCGGACGATGCTGAACTCGCTTATACTATAAGCGAGTTATAGTGCAGCTGAATTTAATTAGTTAAATTCATCTCTACCCATGTTCGAGTCGAAGTAATGACTTAACATTTGATACGTGTTGCATCCTAGGCAGGGGATCGGTATTAATAGGATTGGGCAAGGACTGGTGGGCTCAGTGTCAGGCTAATCTGACTGAGTGGGATATATATATCAAGTCATTGTGCTGGCGGCATGGTCTCCCAGTGGGGCAGCACTGTCACAAATCGGTACCTGATATGACCTGAGATGTTGCCAGGACGAAAAACTCCAACCACCAACATAATGTTTGCGCACATTGCACAGCCACACAGAGAAGAGTGCAGTAGTTTTCATGTTTAAACTCTCAAAAATGTTAGGAGTAATTTGCTTAAAAGGGGTGAGAATTTAAGTATTAACGTGTGCGTCTTTTCTCTGGTGGCGCACCCTGGCGGTGTAGTGGAAATTTAAACCGGCGCCGTGTCGCTGAGAGCTTTCCTCGTATCAACTCAAAGGACAAAGTCCACCGGCCATATTCACAATCAGATTAAGGGAGAGCTCCACACGAAGAGGCATAATGTGGGGGGAGGGGGAGAGGGAGATGGGGGAGAGGGAGATGGCCAGGGAGAGGGAGAGGGAAAGGAAAGTGAAAGAAGAGGGAAAGAAGAGGAAAAGGAGAGGGAAAGGAGGGGGAAAGGAGAGGGAAATGAGAGCGGTAGAGGTAGATGAGGAAAGGGAGGGGAGAGAGAGCGGTAGAGAGGGAGAGAGGGAGATGAAGATGGAGAGAAAGATGTAGAAAAAGAGACAGGGAGAAGGAGAGACGAAGTAGAGGGATATGCGAGGGGAGCGGTATAGTGAGAGGGAGAGGGGGAGGGAAAGGAGAGGGAAATGAGAGCGGTAGAGGTAGATGAGGAAAGGGAGGGGAGGGAGAGCGGTAGAGAGGGAGAGAGGGAGATGAAGATGGAGATGAAGATGGAGAGAAAGGGTAGAAAAGAGGACAGGGGGGAAGGAGAGCGCGAAGTAGAGGGATATGCGAGGGGAGCGCGTAAGTGAGGCGGGAGAGGGGGAGGGAAAGGAGAGGGAGGGGAGTGGGAAGGGGAGAGAGATGGCAGGGAGCAGAGAGAGAGGGAGGAGGGGGGGGGGGAGGGAGGGGTAGGGGGTGGGGGGGGGGGGGGGGGGGAGGGGGAGAGGGGGGGGGGAGGGGAGGGGGGACGGGGGGGAGGAAGGGGGGGGGAGGGGGGAGAGGGAGGGGCAGGAGGGGAGAGGGAGGGAGAGAGGGGGGAAAGGGAGGGGGAGGGGAGAGGGGGGGAGGGGAGAGGGGGGGGGGGGAGGAGAGGGGGGGGAAGGAGGGGGGGAGGGCGGGGGGCGGGGGAGGAGGGAGGGAGAGGAGGAGGGGAAGGGGTGGG
The DNA here is from genome assembly GCA_030323885.1 of Branchipolynoe longqiensis. Taxonomy (NCBI): domain Eukaryota; kingdom Metazoa; phylum Annelida; class Polychaeta; order Phyllodocida; family Polynoidae; genus Branchipolynoe; species Branchipolynoe longqiensis. Next base: position 35,388,272 of record CM059196.1, on the reverse strand, counting down.
AGAGGGGGGATGGGGAGGACGGGTGAGGGGAGGGGGGGGGCGGGGAGGGGGAGGGGGATTGGGGAGAGGGGGAGGGTCAGAAAGAGAGCGCATGTTCCACTTACGGTACTGACATTGGAATGGTGGAGATAAACAAATGTAAATCATATCCAGACCAAAGAAACACTAACAAAATTACAACAGATTAGAAAAGAAACATAATAAAGCTAAGTAAGCCTTCCCTGAATTTGTATTCGTTAGCTGATTTGTTTTACCCAAAGTATAGTCGGATCATGGGAAGTGTGTGTAGGGAGAGGGGCGGGATGGAGTAGTTTGGTTGTGGGTGGGGGGGGGGGGGTGGGTGCGATTTGGAGTGACCAGGCTGCTGTAGACAGCAACAACCAGTCTGCTCTTCCATGCCATCTTGCTGCTGCCTCCGCCTCTCTCTCTCTGTCTCTCCCTCCTCCCCCCTCAAACCCGCCCCCCCCCCCCCTTACAACCTCATCACGTCAGCGAGCTCACCTCACCCTGTCCCTGTCTCCACGCAGCTCCTGCCTACCCAAAAGTGATACCCCCCCCCCCCCCCCCCCCCCATCCTCTACTCTCCCCTCTCCACCTTCATCTAACACTGAATTACACCTCGTCCTTACACCGCTTGGGCCTCACACAAACCCTCACACACACTCTCAAGTCTCATCCATACCTGCACACCCACTCAACTTACATCTTCACACACCCTCACACACACCCTCTCACATACATACACACCCCCTCCTTTCCCATCACACACACTCTCAGACATACTCACACAAATCCTCACAAACACACAAACACAATTCCCCAAACACACACACCCTCACACAACCTTTCACACAAATACCCACATACACTCTCGCGCACCCCTTCACAATTCCCTCTCACACAAATACACACTCACATCCTCCCACACACACACCCTCACACACACACACCCTCACACAAACCCTCACGCAATCACCTTCTTCCTGGGCTGAAATACCCACCCTCCCTCGCCTTTCAGTCTCACCCTCTCTCCCACCTCCCCGCGCCCCGTCGCCTCCCCATCCCAGCCTCCCCGCCCAGCCTCCCCGCGTCCATGCCCGGTATCGCCGCCGGGCTCTCCGTTAGTCCGCGCGCCACTTACCCCTGGAAAATTCCTCTCGCACGCTGCCAGCCGTCGAATTCTTCACGTGTTGCTGGCTGCCTGCTCCCTTTTGTCGCCTCCCCCCTTCACCCGCCGTCTCCCCCCCCCCCCCCCCCCCCCCACACACACCTCACGTAACAACACACTGCTCCAGCTGCTCACGGCTGGTGCACTGCACCTAACAGCTGGGGCAGTGCTCCTCCCGTGTGTGTGTGTGTTTGTCCTTACCCACTTTGCGCGCCATTTCGGCAGCGTAGTGCATTGGTTCTCTCTGAATGCGCGCGGCTTTCTTTTTCTCTCTCAAAATGGCGTGGGGTTTGGTGCCTGTGAGTTTCAAAACTATTATTCCACAGTCACCACCTCACGAGTCTCGACACTACTACTACTACTGCTACTACCACTACTGCTACTATTATTATTATTATTATTATTATTATTATCATTAGAGCATCAGCTGTGAAGCTATTCCTGCCTGGATATGCCACCCTCCCACCTACTCCAACTCCCCCATCCCATGATACTTTTCAAGTAAAACAAGGACTTCGAAATTGATACTTGTCGCTACATATACATATCCTGCTATAAGAATAACGCTCACCCAGACGTTGCTAGAACCTACAACCCCCCTTCCCGAACCTACCCCACGCCCCCCCCCCCCATACCCGATCAATCATTCAATCAGCCAATAAGACCTCAGAAATTTAAAGTCCTACTGACTTAAGAACTAATTGATTTGAGGGCTTCCCTACCCAAGAAGGCCATTCGGATTTTAGACCTGGTGCAACTTGGGTCAACTACTTTATTGCGTGAAATTACTCAATGAAATCTGGGTCAGTGGAGCAGAAATCAATTGATTGCATCAATTTCAATTTCAATCTTCATCTCGATCTGAAATCATCCGCCATATAATTGTGCATATTCACAACAGGATTTAATTTTGCTTTGCTTTTTTTTGCGGATCATTGATTAAGCAGAGGCAATTTCAAGTGCGGACAATTGGGTCTTCCTCATTCCACAGCTCCCTATTCTATCCTAGCAATGCTGAGCAGCAGTACCAGTATCCTAGCAATGCTGAGCACGAGTACCAGTAAGTATGACATTTTAAGTCATTGATATGACTCAATCACGGTTCGAACAGGAAGCTGGCGCTCACATTATCTGGCTTCAAACCCACGGGTTCGAACCCTGGTCGAATCAAACCAATGAATTAAGAATGAATACTTGTCGCTTCCTAGCTTGGTGCTTGGCATTATTAGGATAGGGCAAGGACTGGTTGGCTCAGTATCAGGATAATGTATCTGAGTGAGATATCAGGTAATGGCCTGGTCTCCTAGTGGGGCAGCACTATAAACTCACCATGCATGCAAACCGTCACAAGTCGGTACCCATCCTGAAATGACTCTAGATATTGCCAGGACATAAAACTCCAACAACCAAACTCCTATTTTACTATCACTGCGCATGCCATCTGTGCTCATTTTATACTTCCACTAGTCCAGAGGAGTAAACAAAAAGAAGCTATTTATTTTTTAAAGAGATGTCGCTGCTGCCATCTAGTGCGTGCTAGCAGAACTACAACACCACATGCAAATTTCGATTGGTGGCTTATTTGATCATAATTAATTAATTTCCACCAAACTGACGCATGTGAATTTTCCCACCAGACTTCTGTTCTCTTGCATTATTATGCCTAACATTACATGCCAGGACACAGTGTCTCATATACAGAGCCTGCCTTACACTAAACTACAGACGCGTGCCTTCGCAAATCAATAACCTTTTACAACTTGTACCCCGCTTAGAATTCCCGAGGCGTTGACGCAATTTGCTCAAGTAAACGATACAGTGTCTCCAGTTGGGTGACATCAGTTAATAAGTTTAATGGGATGCACTGATTGAACCTCAAGAATCCCAACATAGATGATGTCATACATAGCAGTATCTCATATACAGAGCCTGCCTTACACTAAGCTACATATGCACGCCTTCGCAAATCAATAACCTTTTACAACTTGTACCCCGCTTTGAATTCCCGAGGCATTGACGCAATTTGCTCAAGTAAACGATACAGTGTTTCCAGTTGGGTGACATCAGTTAATAAGCTTAATGGGATGCACTGATTGAACGTCAAGGATCCCGACGTAGCTGATGTCATACATAGCTTTTAGCGAACAGGGGAGTGATAATGACTTCAATGCTAAGAATGACTCAGTTAATCACCATCTTTTTTTATATTCACTTCTCTAGATATTTAATGACACCAGATTCTAAATTGGATGCATATAATATCTAGCTAGCCATAGGCTTCGGTTTCCACAAATCTGCTGCGTTCATCGGACTATCACAAAGCTGTTCCAAAAGAGTTGAAGTAAATCCCAGGATGTAGAGCTATTATTTATTATCAATAGACTGCTTAAATATACCAGATTTCTACATTTTCTCCGGCACAATAAAAAAATTAAAAAAATTGACAACGAGGTGTTCTCTGTGGCAGAGTGGTTAGAGTGTCTTACTTTTTTCTAGGTCGGACTCCTAATCTGAAGGTCAGTGGTTCGATTCCCCATGCCCCCACCTCTGCCACTTTGGATTTCCACCACTGTGTATAACTTACAGCGTCATCAAAGGCCGGTTGCTCTCATACCATGTCTATGTGGTGTGGGAGGTTAAAAATCCCTTGGGTCGGTAAAAGTGTAGGCTCGGGCTTTCTATCGACAAACTGTCTAATGGTGAAAACAAGTCTATTCAGACTTATCCATGATATGCAGTATAAATCTTCTTCAATAATGAATTATATCAATATTAGTAAGTACCGATACAACTGTTATTGTTAATGTCAGAAGGGGTGGACGGGTTCAAGTCGCACCGCTCCAACACCCATTGTTCTCCGGCTGCCTTCGAGTGGACCTTGCCAGTCGGCCCTGAAACGGCACTGAGGGGCCGGGTCTTTGTTACTGCTTGTTGTTGTAATTTTTAACTGACCAAATCGGGTGTGACCAGATAGGGTGTGACCAAATCGGGTGTGTAATAAAGAAGAACTGGGGTAGCTTATTACATGGTCCACAGGATGCACTCTGTGTCAGTATTGTTTTAGTGTGAATACACAAATGTGGAAGGAGGGTGATTTGGGTTTGGTCAAATTGTCTGGATATCGTGGAAGACACCAGCTGTCCATGATATGTGGGTGTGGTCAAGCAACCGGTTCAGGCAACACGAAGCACCGGGAGCAGCCAGGACACGGGGCAAGGGGCAAGGGACGCGGGGAGCGGGACGGGAAGAGGGGAGTGGGGGAACGGGGAGAGGGGCGTAGGGAAGAGGGGAGCGGGGAGGAACGGGGAGCGGGGCCGGGCGGGGGGTGGGGAGGTAGGAAGTGTGTGGAATATATGCTCCTGGGCAGGAGAGCAGCTTGAAGAGTGCGGGAAGGGCGGGAGGGAGGGGAGGGAGGGGAGGGAGGGGAGGGGAGGGGAGGGAGGGAGGGGAGGGGGAGGGAGGGGAGGGGAGGGGGGGAGGGCAGTGGGAGGGAGGGGAGGGGAAGGAGGGGAGGGAGGGGAGGGGGAGGGGGGGCGGGCGGGAGGGGAGGGGCAGGGAGGGGAAGCGAGGGGGAGGGGAAAGGAGGGGGGGGAGGGGAGGGGGAGGAGGAGGGGGATGGAGGAGGGGAAGGGAAGGGAAGGAGGGGAAGGGGAGGGGGGACGGATGGAGAGAGGGGAGAGGAGGAGGGGATGGAGGGATGGGGAGGAGGGGTGGGGAAGGGTTGGGAAGGGGGGGGGGCGGGAGGAGGGATGGGAGGGGGGGGGCGGGTGGGATGGGAGGGGGGGGGTGGGATCCGGGGGGGGGGGGTGGGATCGGAGGGGCGGGGAAGGGCGGGGAGGAGCGGGAAAGGGAGGGGAAGGGAGGGGAGGGAGCGGTAGACGGGGTTAGGCTTCTAAAAGACATTATTACTGCGGTTACCGGTGACAATAGCTCTTTTGCATGGTTAATATTAGTGTTTAGTTTCTATATTTTGTATCATTTAGTTGTGTCATGATGTTGGCTTCAAGCTGGAGGGTGGCGGACTGACTAAAAGTCAGGCCTTTTCCGTACAGACACACACAGTCTCTTCCCAGTTATCATCTCAGAGTAGACTCCCCGCCCCGCCCCGCCCCCACCCCCACATACCCCACCCCCATATTCCCACACGCCCACCAGCACACATGTCTGCCTGTCAGTGCCACCGCTCCGGGCACCATTCCGTCTGCACTCACCCCAAACCTCCTCACGCACCCCCCCCCCCCCACACACACACTACCCCTCCCCACCCACCACCACCCCCACATCTCCACGACCCCCAATCTGAGTGGCGCCACCCTGCGGACGACTTGCCTGAGTAGGTAACGTACTGGGGAGGGCGTGTTCATGTTAATTCAGAGCATCGACGATATCGCCTACCCCCACTACTCCCCCCCACATCCCACCTTACCCGCCACCCTCTTACCCCCACCTACTGCCCCCCCACCCCATCCTTCCCCCACCTCTGCTACCTCCCATCCTTTCCACTATGCCCCCACCTCCCCCATCCTTACCCCCACCTACTGCCCACTCCACCTTACCCCCACTCCACTTACCCCCACCTAGCCCACCTCCCCATCCTTACCCACACTGCCACCTCCCCCATCCTTACCCCACTACTGCCCTACCTCCCCCATCCTTCCACTACTGCCCACCTCCCCACCCTACCCACCTCCGACCTTACTCCACCTCCCCCCATCCTTACCCCATACTGCCCACCCTCCTGCTGCCCCTCACCTCCCCCACCCTTACCCCCCACCTACTGCCCTCCCCCCGCAGCCCGACTCAACTCGCCAAAGTGCCTAGTCACACGCAGACAAAAAGAAGAAGAAAAAGCAGTGCTGCTCCGAAAATAAAATAAAAATATCCACATATATTATTAAGCCGTATTTTTCAGCCATTCCATGGCCAAATTGGCAGCGTGCCGTCGGTAGTATTCCCGACGCACTCCCTGGCAAGACCCACACTTAGGGAGAGAGTGGGGGAGTGGGAGTGTGGGTGGTGGTAGCAGTGTGGGTAGGAGTGGGTGTGGGGGTAGGATTGGGGGTGTGGGGGTAGGATCGGGGTTGTGGAGTAGGAGTCGGGATGTGTGGGTAGTGGGTAGGATAGTGGGTTTGAGTAGAAGTGAGGGTGTGGGTAGGTGTGGGTGTAGGATTGGGGGTGGGGTGGGGGTAGGATCGGGGGTGTGGGGTAGGATTGGTGGTGTGTGGTAGGAGTCGCGATATGTGGGTAGGATAGTGGGTGTGGGTGGAAGTGAGGGTGTGGGTAGAAGTGAGGGTGTGGCTAGAAGTGTGAGCCTGGTGGGGATGGGTGTGTGGATAGGAGTGTGGGTGAGGGTAGCATGTGGGTAGGAGTGGGTGTGTGGGTTCGAACGTGTGGGTTCTAATCCAACGATCTACAAACATGGGAAACGGACGCTCAACTCATCCGGCCATCTTCAACGTGTTGTATGTAGCAACAGTGTCACATGGCTTTACATTCAGAATAATATTCGCATAACCTTTATACACCACATAAATGAATACAATGAACACCCGCTGGCTGAGATATTGAAACTCTGCCGGGCCGAGTGAGTGCGTTCTGCCTTGACCAGACGGTACATGTGAAGTACGTAAGATAGGGTAGCACAGAGACAAGACCCCAGCGAGTCAAGCGCCTCTCATTTATAACCATAACATGGTCAGTGAGTGCATCGCGATGGCAGAGGTCGCCCCACGCTCTCTGGCACCGTCCAGGGTCTGCCCACGCATGCGCAGAGGAACGGTGCAGGAGAGGGTGGTTGGTCTCTGCTCTATGGAGAGGAGCGGGGAAGTGGGCGGGTGTGGTGGGGTGTTTGGGGTGGTGTGGTGGTGTGGTGGAGGTGGTGGTGATGGTGATGGTGGTGGTGGTGCTGGTGGTGGTGGTGGTGCTGGTGGTGAGGTTAGCGGTGGTGTGGTGGTGGTGGTGGTGATGGTGATGCTGGTTGTGGTGATGGTGGCGGTGGTATTGGTGATGGTGGTGATGGTGGTGGTGGTGGGGAGGGTATGGGTGGTGGTGGTAGTGGGGAGGTTAGGGATGGTGATGGTAGTGATGGTGATGGTGGTGGAGGTGGTGGTGGGGAGGGTAGGGATGGTCGTGGAGGTGGTGGTGGGGAGGGGAGGGATGGTGGTGGTGGTGGTGGTGGGGAGGGTAGGGATGGTGGTGGTGGTGGTGGTGGGGAGGGTAGGGATGGTGGTGGTGGTGGTGGGGAGGGTAGGGATGGTGGTGGTGGTGAGGTTAACGGTGGTGGTTGTGGTTGTGGGGATGGGGAGTTGTGGTTTAAGATTGATGGGACTGTTGGTGCGTAAGGGGGTGGGAGTTTATCTGCTGTGAGACAGCTCTGCTTGTTTTAGTCGCGGTTCCCAAGATACTGGCGGCCAATAGCTCTGTCTCCTAATGGTGGCACGCGGGTTGGTGGCGGCTAGGTGGCCTCTACCGTCACACGCACTCGTTTCTCGATTACTACAATGGTTTCTTCCACTCCCGACCCACCGGACGCGGTGGGCTAATCGGTAGAGCGCAGGCCTCCGGTGCGGAAGGTCGGGGGTTCAATTCCCGGTCGAGTCAAACCAATGACTTAGCAATTGATTCTAGTCGCTTCCTACCCAGGCATTCGGCATTATTAGGATATGACACGGACTGGTTACCTTAGATGTTGGCACGACGTAAAACTCCACCAATCAACAACACGTTGACGCAGCAGCACTAAGAGGAGTTACTTCCCACCCGCGCTAAGGGAGTTTGGTTTCTACACACCTTCTCAAGTAGCACCCTGTGCCTTCTGGGCTGAACTCTCGTCTCCTCCCCCCTCCTCTCGCCTCCCACCCCCTTCCCCTCCCCTCGCCCCAACCATACATCCTCCCGGCTGTAGACTCCGCACACCTCCAAGGCTGGCCGGCTATCTTACCGGGTGTATGTGTTCATGGAGCTACACTTACAGGAGGAGCTCACGTGCCCCCCCCCCCCCCCACATCTCTACAACCCCCACAGACCCCCCAACCGCCATCTCCACCGCCACCGCCACCACCACACCACACTCCAACATTTCTTTTCTCTACGGTTACGAGTTTCAACTCCGACGTCACGTGCATGTCCGGATGTTATTTCCAGTTGCCCACCTTCCAACACTTTCAACTGTTCCCTCCACTCACCAGTACTTTCAACTGTTCCCTACACTCACCACTCACCAGTACTTTCAACTGTTCCCTCCACTCACCACTGCCCAGTACTTTCAACTGTTCCCTCCACTCACCACTCACCAATACTTTCAACTGTTCCCTCCACTTACCACTCACCAATACCTTCAACTGTTACCTACAGTCACCACTCAACTCTCACCAATACTTTCAACTGTTCCCTCCACTCACCACTCTCCCAGTACTTTCAACTGTTACATACACTCACCACTCACCAATACCTTCAACTGTTACCTACACTCACCAACATCCAATACCTTCAACTGTTACCTACACTCACCAACATCCAATACTTTCAACTGTTGCCTCCACTCACCACTCACCAATACATTCAACTGCTACATACACTCACCACAATCCAATACCTTCAACAGTTACCTACACTCACCACCTTCAAATGTTAGCTACACTCACCACCATCCAATACTTTCAACTGTTCCCTCCACTCACCACTCTCCCAATACTTTCAACTGTTGCCTCCACTCACCACTCACCAATACCTTCAACTGTTACCTACAATCACCACTCACCAATACATTCAACTGTTACCTGCACTCACCACTCACCAATATCTTCAACTGTTCCCTCCACTCACCACTCACCACTACCTTCAACTGTTGCGACCACTCACCACTCACCAATACCTTCAACTGTTACCTACACTCACCACCATCCAATACATTCAACTGTTCCCTCTACTCACCACTCACCAATACTTTCAACTGTTGCCTGCACTCACCACTCACCAATACCTTCAACTGTTACCTACACTCACCACTCACCAATACCTTCAACTGTTGCCTCCTCCCACCACTCTCCCAATACTTTCAACTGTTGCCTACACTCACCACTCACCAATACCTTCAACTGTTCCCTCCACTCACCACTACCTTCAACTGTTGCGACCACTCACCACTCACCAAAACCTTCAACTGTTACCTACACTCACCACTCACCAATACCATCAACTGTTGCCTCCACTCACCACTCACCAATACCTTCAACTGTTACCTACACTCACCACTCACCAATACTTTTAATACTATCACGCACACCTACTCCTCCCTTCACCTACCCTTCCTTCTCTCCTCCTCTCACACCGCGCCTCCCCAGTTCTCCGCTATCCACCCCTCCACAACCCCTCTACTCCCACAACCCCCCCACGCTTCTCCGGTGACCTCACCCCCTTGTCTGTGACCTCCTGACAATGTTACCTGTGCATGCGCACATGCTACCAGCAGAGTTGTTCCCACACCCTCCCCTTACTCGATCTAGCACACCGGTATGTGGGGCGTGCTTGTACATTCATCACACGGCAAAACCATGGAGGATGTTGAGTTGGCGGCAAGGCGGGAGGGGGTGGAGCCAGACCGGACAGGGCGGGGCTGGGCGGGACGGGACGGGGCGGGGCGGGACGGGAGGGGGGGGCGGGGCGGGGCGGGGCGGGGCGGGGCGGGGCGGGGCGGGGGGGGGCGTGGGGGGCGGGGCGGGCGGGGGGGGGGGGCGTGGCGGGGCGGGGCGGGGCGGGGGCGGGGGGGCGGGGCGGGGGGCGGGGCGGGGCGGGGGGGGCGGGGCGGGGCGTAGCAGGGCGGGGCGGGGCGGGGCGTGGCGGGGAGGGGCGTGGCGGGGCGGGGTGGGGCGTGGGCGTGGCCGGGCGGAGCGTAGCGGGGCGGGGTGGGGAGGGGCATGGCGAGGCGGGGCGTGGCGGGGCGGAGCGTAGCGGGGCGGGGCGGGGCGGGGCGGGGCGGGGCGGGGCGGGGCGGGGCGGGGCGGGCGGGGCGGGGCGGGGCGGGGCGGGGCGGGGCGGGGCGGGGCGGGGCGGGGCCGAATCGGGCAGGGTCGAATCCCCCTCCAGCTTGCGTTAAAGCTGCATAGTCCGATGAAGTACCAACATTTCAAAACTGAAACAATTATCTAGATTTTATTGTACATATCTGACTTAGATATGGATGCACCTATTAAGCATTTCTTGCCTTATAGACAGGAATGCTGAGTTAATTTAATATAACCTGTTACTGCAGAAGCCTATGGTATCAGATTTTTGGCGTGCCTGCCAAAACAAATTTGAAATGATTACCCTCAAATTATCTAAAAAGTTAGCCATTTAAAATAAAAGTTACATCAAACAAAAGTAAGACATAGCCATAACAATACATTTATTATATTTATCTCAGAAAAATGAACCAAAACTCAAAACCATCAGACTATGCAACCTTAAGTCCGGAGGCGGATTGGGATGGGATGTAACTACAGGAGTTGGATCTGGGGCATGGGTTGGAGGAGGTATGGCAGGTATTGGAGGTACTAGGGGTACTATATCCTCACCGCCCCCCCCCCCCTCAGCGCCCACCCTCCTACTGCCTCTCCTCTCTAGTGTGGTCGTGTGACCCGACAATAACATGTGATGTGTTGTGACGCGACCCGGTAGTCCCCGTGACCTTCTAGCTCATGTGATGCTAGGCGACCCCGTGGTCCCCCTCCCCCCCCCCCATCATGATGTTTTTCTAGGCGACCAGGTAGTCCCCTTTCTCCTATACTAGATGTGTTGCTAGGTGATGCGGTAGTTCCCCTGCCCCCTACATGATGTGTTGCTAGGCGACCCGGTAGTCTCCTGGCCCCGTTATCTGATGTGTTGCTAGGCGACCCGGTAGTCCTCTGGTCCCTCTATCTGATGTGTTGCTCTGTCCCTCTATGTGAGGTGTTGCTGGGATACCCGGTAGTCCCCCTGCCCCTCTATGTGAGGTGTTGCTAGGCGACCCAGTAGTCCCCCTGCCCCTCTGCGTGAGGTGTTGCTAGGTGACCCGGTAGTCCTCTATCCCCTTTATCGGCCCATATTGCCTCGCTACGTTTGCACAATATACAGCCTTCCTGCTGACTTGGCACTTGCGCGATTTTAGATCTCACTCAGAGACTGACTGCCTTTGCCCACTCTGAGACCCTGCCACCCGAGCCACATCATCCACATCACCCACCACCACACCACACCACCACTACTCCCGCGTCAGTCTCACTCGGCTTAGAACTCTTTCACTTCTGGTCCTACATTGCACAACGCCTAACACTGTTGTCATCCGTCATATGCATCTCACACAAAGACCATGTTTCCAACGAGGAAGTTGATGCTAAGATCCACCATGCAATTGGACTACACAAAGATATCCTGACAATCATTGAGAGATGCAAGCGGCAGTGATATGGCCATATGCCCCCCCCCCCCCCCCCGCCCCCCCCCCCCGTTCATCAGGTCTGGCCAAAAACCAGCTTGAAAAGCATAGTGTCGAGGCAGGAAGAAAACAATGTGGACAGAGGAGGAGGTAGGATGACAGCATCAGCGAATGGATTGAACTGGAGTTTGGCGGGTCCCCGAGGTCAATGGAGAAGAGGGAACACTGGAGGAAACTGGTTGCAAGGTGATCTTTGGTGCTGCATTAACCTTTGCAGTAAACAGATGATGATGATGACGAGGATGAACAAGACTATTGACAGCCAGCAACACAAACTGTCCAAAAATATGTCATTGCACAATTCACAAATCATGGCCCATCAGTTTGTCGGTTTTCTTCTCGCTCATTTATCCACCATCCTCAGCAAACCAACTTCTGAAGCCTAACGACAAATCTCCGCTTGCTCACTGACTGGTCACAAGTCAGCGCCCTCTCCTAACATCCTGACTACCCTCTGACAGCTCATATTTGTGGGCGTAATCAACCGATGAAAATGGCCCCCAAACACGTCTGACACAATGTCAATGTTTGCCGCATTATTGACTAAGCACTCGGAAAGAACGATGGACACGACTTCTAAATAAAGATCACAAACATTACTCAGCCACACGTAAAAATAGATGCATGTCCAGAGGCATTATGCCATTGGTTCAGATTTTCGCCCAGAGGTGATAACTCCACATCCACAACTCACACAGTTCAACACAATGTTTGGGGTGATATTGACTAAGCGCTCAGGAGAAGGATGGACACAACTTCTATATATAGATCGCAAACACTAATCAGTGTGCACTTTAAAATATATGCATGTCAAGAGGCATTATGTGGTTGGTTCAGATTTTGCCCAGAGGTGATAACTCTATGGCCATGACTCACGCAGTTCAACACAATGTTTGCCACAGTATCGACTAAGCGCTCGGGAGAACGATGGACACAACTTCTAAATATAGATCGCAAACACTAATCAGTGTGCATTTAAAAATATATGCACATCCAGAGGCATTATGGCCTTGGTTCAGATTTTCGCCCAGGTCCACGACTGACGCACTTCAACACTCAATCGCTCACCCTTTTCCAATCTCACAACTTGAGCTGGTCTACACCCACTGCTCAGTCCTTGTCCGCTCCCAGAACTGGAGCAACTCCCCCGGCCTAGTTCTCTAGCAGTTCCACCTCCCACATTTCCAGCCCACAACTCCGCCATTTTCAATCGCACATCTACATCTACATGTCCACGCCCACACCTGCACCATTTCCAAGCCCACACCTTCATTCCCACGCCCATGCTTCCATTTTTACGCCCACACCTCATCCATTTCCACACCCACACCTCTTACAATTCCACGTCTACCACTCGAGCAGTTCCACTGACCAAAGTCAGGCAGTTCCACGCCCACAACCCCTTCCCCCCACCGCCCACCGCTCCCCCTTAACCGCCCACCGCTCGAGCAATTCCCCGCCCACCGCTCGAGCAGTCCAACGCCCCCAACCCAGTTTCCATAACTCACAAACCGCGGTTGGTCTCCCCTCCAAGCCTGCCAATATTAAAATCCCATCCCCCTCGCACACACGGACATGCACACACGGAGATACACACATGGACATACACACACGGACATACACACACGGACATACACACACGGACATACACACACACGGAGACACGCGCCTATAGTCAGCTCCCCCTCCACCTCACAGACTCACTGCCCGGAGCAACTGACTAACCCCCATCTCACCCCCACCCCTACCCCCAACAGACCGGGCTGCCAACACCCCCACATAGGTTCCCAGCAAGATCAGCACAGCAGGGGAAGGGCAGAGCAGGGTAGGGCAGGGCAGAGCAGGGCAGAGCAGGGCAGAGCAGGGTAGGGCATGGCATGGCAGGGCAGAGCAGTGCAGTGCAGGGCAGGGCAGGGCAGGGCAGAGCAGAGCAGGGCAGGGCAGGGCATGGCATGGCAGGACAGGGCATGTCAGGACATGGAATGGCATGTAATGGCAGGACAGGACGGGGCAGGACAGGAGTGCAGAGCAGAGCAGAGCAGAGCAGGGCAGAGCAGGGCAGAGCAGGGCAGAGCAGAGCAGAGCAGAGCAGAACAGAGCCGTGCAGCGCAGAGCCGTGCAGCGCAGTGCAGAGCAGTTCACCGTGCGGGTAGCATCCAAAATGTCGCTTAGACGGCTTCGCCGTCGATGCGTGAGGGCGCGCGTCAGGCTGCACGTTCTGCAGGCGGCAGGCAGGGGGCGCGGCGGGGAGTGAGGGACCTAGGACGGGGAGGAGTGGGAGGGGGAGCAGCGAGGAGTTGGGGGCTGAGGACGGGGAGGATTGGGAGGGGGAGCGCGGGGTGGGGCCGGGGCAGGGGCCGGGCGATGAGTCCGGCGGAGAGTGGAGTGCCGAGAACAGGGAGGATTAGGTGGGGCGGGGCGGGGCGGGGCGGGGCGGGGCGGGCGGGGCGGGGCGGGGCGGGGGCGGGGCGGGGCGGGGCGGGGCGGGGCGGGGCGGGGCGGATCTGGCAAATGGCAGCGGGCCGGCGTTATGAGGGTGGCGGCGGCGAGGGGGTCGTTATGTGATGCGCGACTAAATACGTGGAACTGATGGGATCCTCGTCGTGGCGGGCGGGGCGGGGCGGGGGCGGCGGGCGGGGCAGGCCGGGGGCAAGCCGGGGGCAAGCCGGGGGCAAGCCGGGGGCAAGCCGGGGCAAGCCGGGGGCAAGCCGGGGGCAAGCCGGGGGCAAGCCGGGGGCAAGCCGGGGGCAAGCCGGGGGCAAGCCGGGGGCAAGCCGGGGGCAAGCCAGGGGGCAAGCCGGGGGCAAGCCGGGGCAAGCCGGGGGCAAGCCGGGGGCAAGCCGGGGGCAGGCCGGGGGCAGGCCGGGGGCAGGCCGGGGGCAGGCCGGGGGCAGGGCGGGGACGGGACGGGGCAGGCCGGGGCGGGGGCCGGGGCAGGGGCGGGGGCAGGCGGGGGCGGGGGGCAGGGCCGGGGCGGGGGCAGGCCGGGGCGGGGGCAGGCCGGGGCGGGTGCAGGCCGGGGCGGGTGCAGGCCGGGGCGGGGGCGGGTGCAGGCCGGGGCGGGTGCATGCCGGGGCGGGGGCAGGCCGGGGCGGGGGCGGGGGCAGGCCGGGGCGGCGACGCGGGCTGGCCAAGTGAAGTAACCGAATGAGGCCGTGGAATGTATTAGAATGAATGGCACGCGGTTAATAACTTCTCATTCTCTCTGTCTCCAACCTCCCTCTACTACTAGACCCCCCCCCCCCCCCCCCCCCCCCCCAATCTTATCGCTCTTTCACACACACACTTTATTATTGTTCTCCGACAGTTCATTCCTTCTCCCCTTCTCTCTTTTTATATCTTATTACTTTTGTTTCTTTTGCTCCGCTCTCTTCCACTCTCCTCTCTCGCTCTTCTTCCTTTCTTTCCTCTTTGCTCTTTATCCCTCAGCTTTCTGGTTTGGCTATTCTCATTTGCGTGTCCTATGTATGTCTCTATGTCTGCCTCTCTCTCTCTGCCTCTCTCTCTCTGCCTGCCCCTCTCTCTCTCTGCCTGCCTCTCTCTTTGCCTGCCTCTCCCTCTCTCTGCCTGCCTCCCCCCTCTCTCTCTCTCTGCCATTCTTCCTTCATTGTCCACGCCCTTTTCCTCCCCGCCTCCTTTCTCGTTCTTCTGCTCACTTTCCAGTTCTTCCACATTCCTCTCCATCTCTCCCTCTTCTCTCTATCATCCCCCCTTTCCCTTCCAGTTCTCCTGCTCTTTATACGCGTCGTTATCTCTTTCCCCACATCACTCCTTTTTTCCCTACAACCCCCATCTAATTTTGCTTCTTATTCTCTGGCATTTTCTTTCTTTCTTTCTTTCTTTCTTTCTTTCTTTCGTTAGTCCTTCCGTTCCCTCCTTCCTGCTCCGCTCCTCTTTCTGCTTTACATTCTCTCTGACATGTAATTTTTGTTTCTATTTCATTTCTTTCTCCATTTCTTTCCCTCCTTCCGCCTCCCTTCCTCCCTCTCAGAATACATCCACCACCACACCCTGCAGTCTATTTCCAACTCAGGGACAGCGAGCACTCCGACAGTTCCAACGTGCACAACCCCCACCCCAACCCCCACCCCAACCCCTACCCCAACCAATCACTGATCCGTCCTAAAAATCCCGGGAGCGACATTGTGTTACAGAGTGAACCCGACCAACTCACGATGCTGCCCGACTGGGTGATTCTAACACCACCATCACTACCAGCACCACCAGGACCAGCACCAGCACAACCACCACCACCACCACCACCAGCAGCACAACCACCAACACCACAACCACCATCACCACAACCACCAACACCACCACCACAACCACCACCACCAACACCACTACCACCACCACCACCAGGACACCCACGAATCACACTCCATTCAACACAACATCTCACACCCCTACCACACCACATTCATCAACACTACCACCGCTACCACCGCTAACCAGCACAAACACCACCCCACATCACCAACAAACACACTACATTCATCACCACATCTCACACTCTTACCACACTTTGCACCAAGAGCCATACCACCCACCAGCACCACCGCCAGTACCAGCTCGAGCACAAGCAACCTCACCATCACAACCACGAACTACCCACATCCCTACCCAGCCCTAGCAGCACCAACCACACATTCACCACCACATCCCACACCCCTACAACCACAGTAGCAAGAACCACAGACACACTCACCATCACCACTACCCTCTCTAGCACAAGCAACCTCACCATCACAACCACTAACTACCCACATCCCTACCCAGCCCTAGCAGCACCAACCACACATTCACCACCACATCCCACACCCCTACAACCACAGTAGCAAGAACCACACACACACTCACCATCACCACTACCCTCTCTAGCACAAGCAACCTCACCATCACAACCACTAACTACCCACATCCCTACCCAGCCCTAGCAGCACCAACCACACATTCACCGCCACATCCCACACCCCTACAACCACAGTACCAAGAACCACACACAAACTCACCATCACCACTACCCGCTCTAGCACAAGCAACCTCACCATCACAACCACTAACTACCCACATCCCTACCCAGCCCTAGCAGCACCAACCACACATTCACCACCACATCCCACACCCCTACAACCACAGTACCAAGAACCACACACAAACTCACCATCACCACTACCCGCTCTAGCACAAGCAACCTCACCATCACAACCACGAACTACCCACATCCCTACCTAGCCCTAGCAGCACCAACCACACATTCACCACCACATCCCACACCCCTACAACCACAGTACCAAGAACCACACACAAACTCACCATCACCACTACCCGCTCTAGCACAAGCAACCTCACCATCACAACCACTAACTACCCACATCCCTACCCAGCCCTAGCAGCACCAACCACACATTCACCACCACCCCGCCCCCCACTACCCCCCCCCCCACCCCCAGTCGCGTTATTATCGAAGCATGAATAAATCAACACGCTGCCAATACCAGCACCCGCCACCAGATTGTCACAAACTATTAACGGCGGCCGCCTATCACGTTGGAGGCCACAGGCGCCTTTTCGTCCCCCACCCACACCCCCACAGCCCACGCTCCCACCCTGACCTCACGCGTAAGACACTCACACCCAAGAAGCGTCGCACCGACAAACCGCACTGACATTAGTGATGTGACAAACCGCACTGACATTAGTGACAACTGACTGACAATGCGTGCCGCAGACTGGGAGGCGAGGCGGTGAAATGGGCGGGAATAACTACCACATCGCATCATCACACAGCGTTTAAATGAACAGCTAGTACTAGGAGTATTGGCGGCATGAATGGTAGGTTGTGCAAAGGGTGAGGGTATGCTTTGCGAGTACAACCATAACCATGAGGAAGCTACAACTTAGTACAAGTCTAGACTGATGGAGGAAAATGCTATATACAGTCAAACCTCTCTAACTCGACCTACCATGGGACCGACTTTAACTGGTCAATTTAGGGAGGTGGTTGGCTTAGGGAGTTTTTTTTATCGTTACAATGGTATTATATGGGCGATCGTTTTGGCCCTAGATAAAGTGATCGATATATGGGAGTGGTTGATCTGTTGAAGTGGTCAGTTAGAGAGGTTTTACTATAAATATATATATATATTTATATATATATATATATATATATGTCCAGGGAGTGGCCGACTTAAAACATACTACGGTACTCATGTGCATCTTTCTCTGCCTAGAAACGCAACACTTACTTTGACTGTTAGGCATCGCGTCGTCACGGAATCGTCGCCGATCGTCGTCGCGTCGGCCTACACCTCCAGCAGGCCTCCTCCTCCTCCCTGCTCCTGCCCCTCCTCTTCCTCCTCTTCCCCCTCTTCCTCCTCGCCGCCGTGCAGGCCGATGTCGAGGCCGAGGCTGTGGCCAGCGCCGACTGCAGTCCAGTTTCCATGGTAATCAAGGCCGTCGTTACCATGGACATCCCGGTGCCTTCCGGCCGGGTCGGGATGGCGCCGGCGGCGCGTGATCTCATATTGATGCCGGGTGCGGTGAGGTGCGGAGCGGTGCGACGCGGTGCGGTGCAGTGCGGCGCGGCAGCTTGGGGCGACTGCGGTTGTAACTGCGCGGTGGCAGAAAAGTTCAGTCTTGGAATGAGTGAGTGAGTGAGTGAGTGAGTTTCTCGCTCACAGACCGAGTCTTACCCTCTTGTGCGCATGTGCTGCCGGCTGCTACCTCCTCCTCCTCCTCCAGGAGCCCGTCCTCTCACAAGTACCTCCAGGCAGCGCCAATCTCCAGCGCTAGTGTTGGGCGTGACAGCTGCTTGGCCCAGCCAGGAGGTCTCCTCCTGTGTCTATAGTACTATTAGTAGCGAGCACCCAATACTGTGCCAACAACTGTATCTGAGCGAATACGTCTTTTGTAATATTTGTTTTATATTAAAAAGAAAACCCAGCAGCGCAAACTTTAGTCTCTCTGTGTCAGTCTTCTACTCTCTCAGCGCTGGTAGATGAAGTGTGTGTGAGGGGGGGGGGGGGGGGGCAATGGGGAGTGGTGAAGGGGAGTGCCTCTACATGTACTCCAGAGTCCGGTGATGAACGGTGGAGGAATGGTCTGGAGGATTTACCGCGACTTGCAATAAACGGGGCGGCGCGGCAAGCAGGCACTGGAGGGTGGGAGGTCGGGAGGGAGGTCAAGAGGAAAGGAGAAAGGAAGGAAGGGAGAACCGGAGGTCAGAAGGGCGGCAGAGAAGAATCCAGGGCAGGAGGGAAGGAGAGAGGGAGGGAGGGGGGAGGGGGGAGGAGGGAGGAGGGAGGAGGGGGGAGGCGGGAGGGAGGGAAGAATCCAGCTATGTGCGTTCGTGTTGGAGCGGGGAGACTGCGGGAGAGGATCGAGTGCATGATGAGGAGGAATGGGAGTAAAAGAAAAACTATTTCCTCCAGGGGGTGCAAGCCCCTCCGCTGGGTGTTAGTTAGTACTAGTAAGTAGCCGCCGCCGCCCCTGACTCAGGGAGCGTGGGAACCTGTTCACGGTGACGTGGACAAGGTCAGGTGCGCGTTTGTTAGGATGGAGGAAGGTGGAGGAAGCGCGTTGTGGTGTGGAGCCGAGCTGGAGTGGACGGTGGAGTGTGGATGGTGGTGTGGTGGGAGGGTAGCTGGATGCCGTTATCTGTACATAGTCTCGGTTTGGATCTCAACTGCCGCAACAGATGGATTGTAGACGGCGGCGGAGAGCGGAGAGTGGGCGGGGCGGGGCGGGGCGGGGCGGGGCGGGGCGGGGCGGGGCGGGTGGCTCCTCCAGGGTGTGCCGGGATGCGCGGGCCGCAGTCCAGCTGCAGCTTCACTCTCCACTGTCTTTGGGGCGAGATGCGCTTTGCACCCAGGAGATTTCCTCCACCAGGATGTGTGTTAAGCAGCGCGCCCGACGAAGCAGGAAGCGGCGGCCTTCTTGCCGAGCGGTCAGCCGGGCGGGCCGGCTGCCCAGTCGGTACCGACAGTCTACCCGGCGGTCCTTTCAGTCAGTGGCTGGCCACAGTCAGGGGGTGGACCCGCCGGGACGCCGTCAGAAGCAGAAACCCCGGGCCGAAGGGCGGCGGGGATCAACGAGAGAGCCAAGGAGGGAGTGGGTGAGTGAGTGAGGGAGTGAGTGAGTGAGGGAGTGAGTGAGTGAATGAATGAATGCGTGAGTGATCGGAGGCGATTGGTTCCCTCCGTCAGGCAGCGGGTTGAATCCGAAGACTTGCCTCTCTCGCGTTGCGTTTGGATGTGTTGCGTTAACACTGAGGTGGTTCGTGTGCGTTCCGGGGAAAAGGTCTGCGTGCAAAGTGTGAGGTGTGAAGTGTGAAGTGGAGAGGCATGGAGTGTTAAGAGTGTGGAGAGTGGCGCGAATGTGGGTGGAAGTGAAGAGTTGAGCGGCAGGATAAAGATGAAGAAGAAGGCGGCGCGTCCAGGCCCGGCCAGGCCCAGCCCAGG
The DNA here is from genome assembly GCA_030323885.1 of Branchipolynoe longqiensis. Lineage (NCBI taxonomy): Eukaryota > Metazoa > Annelida > Polychaeta > Phyllodocida > Polynoidae > Branchipolynoe > Branchipolynoe longqiensis. The sequence goes on along the minus strand of CM059196.1, from coordinate 35,368,189 downwards.
CTCGGAGTAGAGGCGGGGGTGGGTCCGGGTTGCGCGCGGTGGCGGCGGCGGCGGCGGCGGCGGCGACGGCGACGGCGGCGGTCCCTACGAGTTGCTCCCGACGACTCCACGGCCCAGCTGCCTCTGAGGTCCGCACGCAGCGCCTCGCCCTTATAGCCGCGCCGGTGGCGCCCCCTGAAAGCGCGCACTGGAACCTCCAGGCCACGGCGGCGGGCCGGTGAAGCAGCCACAGAAGCAGCGTCTGCCCCGGCAGCATGTGGGGCGCCGTCCGGCGAGTCCAGCTTAGCATGTTGGAAGCGGCGGCGGCAGCAGGTGGAGTGGAGGAGGCGGTGTGGGAGTGAGTGGGTGGGTGGCTGTGGGTGGAAAAGTGGGGCGGGGGGGGGGGGTTGGTGGTGGTCGGGCCGGCGGGGCACTAGCGTACTTACGCTTGGCATCGCTACACACACGTACACACGCGCACACGCACACACGCGCACACGCAGACGCTCTCTCCCTCACACACACACACACACACGCACACGCCCGGACCCAGCAAGCGGCCGCGTTCCCACCACCACCATCACCACCATCACCTCCACCGCCGCCGCCACCGCCATCGCCATCGTTGGCACCATCAAGAGCCCCGCCCATCCCTCAAACTCTTCCTCCAGCACCTTCAACGGGGGGGGCGCACCCATCTTTTGCCGGCCTTCCCCCCCGCGCCACGCCCACCATTCCCCCATCCCTTGCTACCCCCCGTACTCCCTCCACCAGTCCCCATCCATCCCCGCCCCCCCACCCCCCCTCCGTCGCCGACTCGAAACTGCGCCCAACCAGTCCGGCCAGCTGGTACGCGTTTGCCACAATTTTTCCCTATGCATACGACATGTCTTTCGGAGCATGTGCCCCAGAATGGTATCCTTGAGTACGTCGGTGGGCACTCCCCTCTCCTCTCTCCGCCACGGGAACCTCCTTACCGCCTGCTCCCCTCCTCCGCCAACCGTACTCCACCATTTCTCCTCCCCTTGCCTTCCTCCTCCCTCTCTTCCTTCTTCCCATCGACCCTCCTCCCCTCTTGCTTCCCATTCCTACTTTCCACCTTCCTTTCTCCCCCTCCCCTTCTCCCATCCCGTTCTCCCGGCCGCTTCTCCACTCTTCCGTTTCCCCCATCCCCTTCTCCCCATCCTCCCCTCCCTCCTTCCCCTTCTCCCCTCCTATCCCCCTCGACCCTCCTGCTCCCTCCTCTTCCCACCATCCCCTACCACCCCCCCCCCCATCTCCTTCCCATCCCCTCCCCCTCCCCCTCATCCCCCACCTCTGCTCCCCCACTCCCACCCCTCATGTTCCTTCTCCCGGCAGGGGGCGGTGGGAGAAGGCCTCCAGGGCCGCCTGGATTCTCCCATCTCCAAACACCGCAGTCTGCAACTCAAAAGGCCATGCTCACCGGCCGAGTGCAAGCCGCCCTCGGGGCACCAGCGCCCAAAGGACCGGCTTGTACATGAGCAAATACTATCTTAGCAATCGTACACACCTGTCGATGGAGCCAGCCCGCGTCCCACAGCCTCCTCAGCTGCAGCCGCCTCCATGCCACATCAGCCACCAGCTCTACGACGATCACAATGTGCCACAGCACCCACCACTTCTACGACGACCACGATGTGCCACATCACCCAACACCTCTACGACAACCACAATGTACCACATCACCCACCACCTCTACGACAACCACAATGTGCTACATCACCCACCACCTCTATGACAACCACATTGTGCTAGATCACCCACCACCTCTATGACAACCACAATGTGCCGCATCACCCACCACCTCTATGACAACCACATTGTGCTAGATCACCCACCACCTCTATGACAACCACAATGTGCCGCATCACCCACCACCTCTATGACAACCACAATGTGCCACATCACCCACCAACTCTACAAAATCTACAATGTGCCAAATCACCCACCACCTCTACAACAACCACAATGTGCCACATCACCCACCACCTCTATGACAACCACAATTTGCAACATCACCCACCAGCTCTATGACAACCACAATGTGCCACATCACCCACCACCTCTATGACAACCACAATGTGCCGCATCACCCACCACCTCTATGACAACCACATTGTGCTAGATCACCCACCACCTCTACGACAACCACAATGTGCTACATCACCCACCACCTCTACAACAACCACAATGTGCCACATAACCCACCACCGCTACGACAACTACAATGTGCTACATCACTCACCACCTATACAACAACCACAATGTGCCACATAACCCACCACCTCTACAAAAACCACAATGTGCCACATCACCCACCACCTCTAAAATAATAACTGTTAGTATTATATTACTTTCACACAATTTTATTATATAATATTCGTACAATCACTCCCGTCAAAACCATTATTCACACAATCACTAGTGTCATAATAAGTAGTCACACAAGCACTATCAATGAACAAAACTAACTTAAAACCACTAAATTAATCGCCTAATTATTCGCACAATCACTCATCAAAAGCATTATTCCCACAATCACTACTGTCACACTAACTAGTCACAGAAGCACTATCAATACAACTAATTTAAAACCACGAAATTAAACCCCTCACTATTTACACACTCATTTCCGTCAAAACCATTATTCACACAATCACCTCCGTCACAACCCCTAATCACACAAGCATTCTCAATAAAAACAAACTAAATAATACTATCTGGACTTCTCCCTATTCACACAATCGCTACCGTCGCAATCAGAATTCGCACAATCGCTTCTGTGACAATCCATACTCGGACAATCACTAGACACACAAGCACTACCATTAAACAAAGTAATTTAAAACCACTAAATACCACTCCTCACTATTCACACATTCACTACAATGGCAAACATTATTCACACAATCAATACCATCACAATCACTAATCACACAAGCACTATCAATACAACCAAATTTAAAACCGCCAAATATCACTAAATACCACTATCTCATTTTCTCACTATTCGCTCAATCCCTACTGTCACAATCACTATTCTATGTATGCACTTGTATCTAAGTTGAGTATGTAGGATCAAATCTACATAATTCTTTTGATCTCCAACATTTGATACTTCCATGAGACTATGCAGCATTAAATTCACACCTGACATGTTCCTCACAGACATTATGTCCAGTTCGAATAAAAGAAGCAGGTAATGCAGGCCAAATTCCAATTGGACGCATCCCATTTAATCCTGATAAAACCAACCATTGTCTAGTTCCGTATATTCCAACCCTGTTCAATACAATACACATTTTTGTGTGTGTGGTAAATAGGTTATTCATCAAACATATTATTTTGTCAGCGCCGAAACACTGGTCTTCCAGCTGTTGAGACGATCACATTTTTGTTTGTACACGGTGATGTGGGAGTGGAATGTGTTGTATTGTGTGCAGCGCACACCATTCTGAACACTATGAGTATAGTGTACAGCATAGGCACTCAATGAAATGCAGAAAAGGACACTCCTGTGACGTGGGTATTTGTTTTACTTATATCCACATAATGCATTATATGCAGTGGACTGGACATAGTCGCAGAATCAGTAGAGCGCAGGCTTCCCATGTGGAAGGTCGGGAATTCGAATCCCAGCCGAGTCAAGCCAATGCCATAGATAAGTTATACTTGTCGCTAACTAGCCTGGCGCTTGGATACTAGGATAGGGCAAAGGCTGGTGAGCTCAGTGTCAGGATAATGTGAATGAATGGGATATCGAGTCATTGTGCAATAGGTTTTGTATCCCTGTGAGACAACACTATAAAGTCACCACTAGTGCGCACTATCACAAGTCAGTACCCGCCCTGATATTACCGGAGATATTGCCAGGACGTAAAACCCCAAGGTACAAAAGAAACAGAACCATACAGCCAGTCACACACACACATGTAAAATTTTCCGATATATGAGATATGGGCTATGGACAACTCTGCTATAATAAATTGCAACTTGTCTATAAAATGGTAAATGGTATGTAAAACCAAAGGCATATAAGGTATATGTGGATTGGTGATCTATTACTAATTGAGGATAGAAATTGTTTATTAATATAGTAGAGAGAGAGGGTCACTTCTTGACCTGAGAGAGGGTCATTTCTTGACATGTGGGACAGTCTTTGGGAAGTCGCCTCACATACCCCCTCCCCTCCAAGAGTTATTTATGGATCACTGCACCAGATACAACAGGGCACTGTAGCCAGATCTAACCATGCATTGGCAACAAGGATATTGAACCCTCATTGGTGGATAGAGGAATGCCTGTTAGGGATTGGAAGACTGGATCATCTTGTTCTTGAAACCATAAATACAATAAATCAGAGAGTCTCACTCTTCTACCTTTCACTCTTTATCTACTTTCCTTCCTTGCCTGTAGTGATTTCTTATTAGCCTATCTACACCACTCAAACCGCCAGCCGTCGCCTTTACACACGGACATTCACACATCCCGTCCTGATATGACCTTAAATGTTGCCAGCATGCAAAACTGCAACAACCAACTAACATTCACACACACAAACACTGACTCCCTCAAACAATGCCCAGGCAGAGACACTCAGCCGTCATTGCCCACCAACTACCCACCTACATCCGCCACACCCACACCCACCCACCCACACACACACACTCACCAACACTCAAGCCGTCCAGTATACCCACTTGCACCTGTATGGAATTACAGATTTTGACGCCGGCAGGGTAGGACACAATGACCCATTAAGGGCCATCCTTCGGACTGTGACCTCTCGGAGACAAGGCACGCAGTAGATATCTGCCGTCTCACCAAAATCGTCAACAGTTGGTTCGGTTGGTTGTTGGAGGTTGACGGCCTGGCAAAATCTAAGGTCATATAAGGTGTGGCAGAGTGGTTAGAGTGTCTGACTTTTTTCAAGGTCGGACTCCTAATCTGAAAGTCAGTGGTTCAATTCCCCATGCCTCCACCCCTGCCAATTTAGATTTTCACTGCTGTGTATAACTTAAAACGTCATCAAAGGCCAGTTGCTCTCATACCATGTCTATGTGATGTGGGAGGTTAAAAATCCCTTGGGTCGGTAAAAGTGTAGGCTCAGGCTTTCTATCGACAAAGTGTATAATGGTGAAAACAAGTCTTATCCATAATAGGCAGTATAAATCTTCAAGGAAAAAAAAATCAGGATGGGTAGAGACTTGTGACAGTGTACACTCATGGTTACTTTATAGTGCTGCCCCAGTGGGTGCTAGGTCGCCAGCACCATGACCTGATATCTCACTGTTATACCTTCCTCACACTGAGCCAATAAGTCATTGCCCTATCCTATTATTGCTGAAGACCTTGGCTAGGACGCCACAAGCATAATGGTTGAAGTCATTGGTTTGACTCGATCAAGGTTCGAACCTGTGGGTTCGGATCCTACGATCTACGAACACGAGAAACGGACGCTCAACTCCTTCGGCCATCTCGTCTCATCCAGAAGCAGAAGGAATATATATAGATAATTATATATATGCAGAGACAGATGGAATACACATATATAAAAAACTGCTGGAGCTACTCAACAAACTTCCTCCCGTTGTGAGTAGATTATGCTAATTGCTGGACCCGGATGTGCTTCATTCTCCCTGGGCTATGAGTAGCCAGAGTCGTAGTACCGAGGTAATATATATATATATATATAGATTAGTTAGACGAATCTTACCTGGGTATAGATGATGGATACTGGGTTGAGGAACATGGTACAGAGAACGTGTTTTGCAACGTGTCAGTACAGGCGTGAAGCTAAATTTGCCGTAGGTGTGTGGTAACGAAACCAACCAAACGGAGGGCATCGATCGTGAGATCGGCCCCTCTCTCTGTTCCGTACACTTCTCCCACCTGTGGCTACAGCGCCAACAAGTTGGAGAAAATATTACGAAACTCGGAGGTTCGCCTTAAACCGGTCAGGGGTGTTTATAAAAAACACCCAGAAGCATCCCCAACATCATCCTCTATTAGGATCCGGGAGACTTTTCTTAGGAAATGAGCAACTCGGGTTGCCATTTCTCCCTGTCTGAAAAACAGGTGTCGATAGAACTCAGTATCGGTTTCGTTTGTGCCAGCGGCACGCAATGTTCTATCCGTAAGTTAAAAAACGTACAAAGTCCAAACAGGACTGAAGAAAGTTCTGAACTTTCATAAAAAGATGCTATAGAGCATGATAAACAAAGTTATCGAAGAAAACAGTACTTACTTTTGGATAAAAGCAGTAGTAGTAGATAAATCCTGTGGAGCAACTCACCAACGTCCTCCCGTTGTGAGTTACTTATGCTAATTGCTGGACCCGGATGTGCTTCCTTCTCCCTAGCCTGCGGCTAGCCAGAGGCGGCATACCGAGGTAAAATATATATATATATATATATTTTATATATATGTACAGAGACATAAGAAATATAATTATATACATATATGTATATAGTAAAAGTACAGTACACCATTTTTATGAGAATACATCTCCTATATTAAAGTTTCATTGCCAAATGAAAGCCTCACATTTTCGCAACCAAAACATTCACATCTATATGTTACTCCAGCTCAAATTTAGATGCTGGTGCAGGTATTAAGCACAAGTTGATACACAAACGAGAATATTAAGTCAACTTAATACAAATTGTAGCGTACAGTTTCTAGCATCCTGTGTGCGAATGCCGAAATAAATGTTGGAAGTCTTTACTTAAAACATCTTCAAAGTTAGTCATTTATAAACAGAATTATTTCAGATTGAAGTAAATTAGATTACACCGATCAACCAAATATATTCATCTGGTAAATATTGTAGAAACTCAAACACCATCGAGCTATGCACATTTACTACACGAACATGAACCCATACCTGCCTTCTTCCATTCAGGAACCATAACTGCATTGGACGCTTTTATTTCCCTACTTCAAACTATTTTTAATCAGCCCCAAGATTAAAGACTTTTTTTCATCTTTTACAGGAAGATGTTTCCCCCTCCCCCTCCAATGTCAAGAAGACCGGAAATTGCCGACATCACGACTGATTGGTGAATTGTTAATGTGTGTCGCCCTGTGCTTGTTGTATAAATACAGTCTTCAGATTGTTTATGGCGGGTGGTAGGTTAACGGGTGGGGTGGGGTGGGGTGGGGTGAGGAGTTGATGTGGTTGGGGGGGGGGGGGTGAGATGAGGATGGAGGTAGGGGTGTTTGCTGGTTGGTGTGGAGGTAGGGGTGTTTGCTGGTTGGTGTTGGAGTTTTACATCCTGGCAACATCTAGGGTCATATCAGGATGGGTACCGACTTGTGATAGTGCGCACTCATGGCGACTTTGTAGTGCTGACCCATTGGGAAATGAGGCCACCAGCACCATGACCTAATATCCCACTCAGTCACATTATCCTGACACTGAGCTAACCAGACTAAGCCCTGATCTCGTAATGCAGAGCGCCAGGTTAGGAAGCGACAAGTATCAATTTTATAAGTCAGAGGTGGAGTGAGGTGTTGTGAGGTGTAGTGAGGTGGAGCGAGGTGGAGTGAGGTGTGATGTGGAGTGAGGTGGAGTGGGGTGGAGTGGGGTGGAGTGAGGCGGGATGGGGTGGAGTGAGGGGGAGTGGGGTGGAGTGATGTGTTGTGAAGTGGAGTGAGGTCGGGCCAGGTGGAGTGAGTTGGAGTGAGGTGGAGTGAGGTGGCCTGAGGTGGAGTGACATAATGTGAGGTGGAGTGAGGTGGAGATGCGGGTGAGGTTGGGTGGGGTGGTGTGGGGTGGAGTCACGGGTTGAGGGTGGGGGTTGGGGTGTGATTTGGTTTTTAAATGCACTGCACCGCCATTGCATTAGACTCGGCATGGGGCCACATCCCACGTAGCATTGATCACCTATGAACTGCACGCACTCCACAGACCGGAACCGGAAGTCCACTGACCCTATGGCACAATGGAAGCATTAGGCAGGGGGCTCGGGTAGCAACACGCTATTATGGGTAGAAGGTGCTTAAAAAAAGGAAAGCTTGTTTTGTTTAATGATGCCACTAGAGCACATTGATTTTTATCATTAGCTATGGGACATCACACATTCTGACATATTTCTTTAGAGGAAACCCGCTGCCACCAAATAGGCTAAGCTTTCCAATAAGCAGCAATGGGTCTTTTATATGCGCTTTCTCACAGACAGGACAGCACATACCACAGACTTTGATGAACCAGTTGTGGACTACTGGTTGGATTTGGTAGGATTTGAGCTTGTTGATTTATGTGTTGGGGGTTTTACATCCTAGCAACATGTATAGTCATATCAGGACAGGAATAGACTTGAGTGACAGTTCTAGTCAATTTACTTATTACACCCTTCTATGCAGCACCAAATGCTTACTTAGTAAGTGCACCGGAATGTAAGTTAGATATGTAGAATCTAATCTGGGTCGGTGTTTTGGTTTTTGAAAATTTGCTGATTTCATCGGACTACAGTAAAACCTCTCTAAATCGACCGACCATGGGGCCAACTTTAAATACTCCATTTAGGGAGGTGGTCACTTTAGGGAGTGTTTTTTTAATCGTTACTATGGTATTGGATGGGCGATCATTTAGGACCCAAATAAAACAATCGATATAGGGGAGTGGTCAATGTGGAGGTGGTCGGTTGGAGAGGTTTTACTGTATTCAACTTTAATCAATGAATGTAAAGAAATACTTAAAAAAAAAAATTAAATAAGAGAAAAAAAGAGAAAAAGAGAGAACAGAAGAAAAACAGATAGCAAATTGTCCTTATACAATAGATAGCATCACTGAGAGGTATTTGTGTGTGTGTGTGTGGGGGGGGGGGGGGGGGGTATCATCGTGAAGAGGCAGGCCCTGACTGGTCGTTGTTTAACTTGGCTTCGTTATTCACTCTGGTCCCTGTCCGGGGCGTGCAGTGTGCAGTGGATGATGTTACTGTGTGGCACTGGGAGTGTGTGTGTAGCACCGTCGGCTAACACTGTCGGGTAGCACCGAGTGTCTACAACTGGCGCGGTGGCCGAACCGGTAGAGCACAGGCCTCGCGTGCGGAAAATCGGGAGTTCGCGAGTTCGACTCCCAGTGGAGTCAAACCAATGATTTAAAAATTGATACTTGTCACTTCCTAGACTGGTGCTCGGCATTAATATTAGGGTATGGCAAGGACTGGTTAGCTCGGTGCCAGGATACTGTGACTGAGTGGGATATCGGGTCATGGTGCCAGTGGCCTGGTTTCCCAGTGGGGCAGCACTGTCTATTCGCATGTATTGCATATGTATTTGGTGCTTTTATAGAGGAGGGTCTTCTAGTTCGGCGGTTGATAGTAGCGCCATTATAAATCAAATGAATATACAGTAAAACCTCTCTAACCGACTATCTCCACAGATCGACCACTCCCCTCTATCGATCGCTTTATTTGGATCCCAAAATACCATTGTAACCATATTATAACTCCCAAAACTGACCATCTCCCTAAATGGACCTCGTAAAGTCGGTCCCAAGGTCGGTCGCTTTAGAGCGGTTTTACTGTAGTGGGAGAGTGAATAGTGAGATAGCTATGCAAACATGCAATAAAAAGTGACAGACAATTTTACATACTCCCACTAGTCCTAGGCATTGTGATACTAATAGTGCTCAGAAGTTGGTGGAGTGCTTTCAAAGAACTATTTGAAATCACACCCCTTCACGATTAATACATTTGGTGTTTGCTGGGGGTTTTAATTCCTAGTAACATCTAAGGTAATATCAAGTTGAGGACAGGACACACCCATGCCGACTTTATAGTGCTGACCCACTGAGAGATCAGGGCACCGGGAACATGATCCAATATCCCACTCAATCACATTATCTGATACAGAGCTAACCAATCCGTGTGCCATTACAAGGTGAGGTGGCAACGCGTATTAACTTTGTAAATCATTGGCTTGATTGTGTGGGATCCGAACCTCCGACCTTCCGTATGGGAAGCCAGTGAGCTTACCAAGACGACAACCGCATCCGGTTATTACATTATGTCTACTCATACATAAAAGAATGTCTCTCCTTTATAATATTGTCGTCGCCTGCACTGATCTCTCAGGCAAGTAACCACATAGACAGGTAGGCGTGGGTGGTATGGTGATATCAGGGAGCCTAGGAGGTGTAATGGTTAGCACACTGGCTCGGACTGCAAAGAAATGTGGGTTTGAGTCCCCCTCTAGGCATAATATTTCCCATTTTCATCACCCCCCACGACACAGGTTTCCGTGACCATGATTCTGTACAAGCTATGCGCTATATAGTTGTTGAACCTACCCTGTGTATGTATGCTTAAGTGCATTGCCTGTATGTATGTAATTGTAAGCATTAAAAGACTCACGATTCCAGGGGGACGAGTGTATTAGTCTGCACCGACCTCTCGGGCAAGTAACCACATACACAGATAGGCGTGGGTAGCATGGTGATATCAGGGAGCCTAGGTGGTGTATTGGTTAGCACACTGGTCTGGAATGTAAAGAGATGTGGGTTCGAGTCCCGCTCTAGGCGCAATATTTCCCATTTTCATCACCCCCATGACAATATGTATATATACCTCCATATTATCGCTCAGTCTTTAACCTGCAGGCTTGTCATAGCAATAACGCCTGTATCTATGCTGTTATGTCCCACAATAGTTATAATTGCAATCAATTACCTCTCATGTACAGGGATGAAAGTGGTCACTGGCAAAAAAAAAACCCACGGAAATCAAGTCGAGATTATTAAAACGACTATGAATCCCCCCCCCCCCCTCCCCATAGGATTATCGTTGTCAGGGAATCGCGGGAAAATGCCGGAAGTGAGGTATTAACTATCCTTGATGTACCTATATCATCGCCCGTATTTCAATCATTCTTGTTTAGGTTTATGTTCTAGTAAGATTTAAGGTCATATACAAACGGGATTCAAAATAATCAACTGTTGTCATATACCTCCTGATTCCATTGCAATTTGTTTCAGGTTAATCGGTAAATATAAATAATCACAGACATCCACAAAATCGCGGAGATCTTTCATACCTGCATGTATTTGAATGGCTAGTTCTATGCAATCAAATATCACCAACCCCTTTCCCAATCGCCAAATAGTTTTTTTAGGACGGCAACACAAACTAGAAAAACAGTTTGAACCCAAAGCGATAAGCACCACTTTAGTCTGTATCTGGGTTCGGTGGATGCAGCCATCGATAAGTAGCGAAGTTAAGGCATTACCCACCAGGGGGGGTTGTTTCAGTTCCCTGGCACACCTGGTGTCAGTTGGGTCACCGGCAGGTACAAGCTCATTACTGCTGTCACATGTATCAACCTTTTGGCACCATTACCGCTGGTAGTCGCAGTCAGCCCATTGTGCATAGGTTTGCACTGAACTACACATATCCGCCATTTTGTTTACTGCCATTTAAATTAGCATAATGTTATGTATAATACATATATTATTGTCGAGGGGGGGCGATGTAAATGGGAAATATTGCACCTAGAGCGGGACTTGAACGCACATCTCTTTGCATCTTTTTGCACACTACCCATGCCTACCCGTCTATGCGCCTCCTTGCCTGAGAGGTCAGTGCAGACTACTACACTCATCCCCCTGGAATTGTAAGCCTTTTAATAGTTACAATTATATACATACAGGCAATGCACTTACATATACATACACAGGGTAGGTTCAACAACTATACAGCACTTGGCTTGTACAGGATCCTGGTCATGGCACCAGTGTCATCAGGGGTGATGAAAATGAGAAATATTGTGCCTAGACCGGGACTCGAACCCACATCTCTCTGCATTCTGGGCCAGTGTGCTAACCATTACACCACCTAGGCTCCCTGATGTCACCACAATACCCACGCCTACCTGTCTATGCGGCTCCTTGCCAGAGAGGTCAGTGCAGACTACTACATTATGATGGAATGCAATTATCCTGTGTCTCCTTCCCTCCAGGTGGCGCCTCGGCCCCTCACCATCGGCCCACTCCTACTCTGTTTTTTGTTTGCAATTATATTATATTTCGAAACCACAGCTTCAATGTTGTTTTACGTCCTAGCAATATTTAATGTCATATCAGGACGGGTATCGAATTATGACAGTTCACACTCATGGAGGCTTTATACTGCTGCCCCACTGGGAGACCAGGGTGCTGGCACAATGACCTGATATTCCACACAGTCACACTATCCTGATACTGGGCAAACCAGTCCTAGTCCTATCCTAGTAATGCCAAGTGCCAGGCTTGGGAGTGACAAGTATCAATTTTATAAGTCATTGTTGTGACTCGGCTGGGATTCGAACTCCCCACCTTCGGCACAGAAGCCTGCGCTCTATCGATTGGGCCACCGCGTCCGGTAAATACATGAGCAATGAGGACTCAAGAATCCAGGTCTGTTACTGAAGGTGAAATCGGGTATAATAATTTAGGTGTGATGGAATTATGTTTACTGGTGGGTGTTTTAAAAATGCTTTCACTTTCAATTGTTTTTGGACATATTGGGTCAAACAGGACTAATTCCATATTGTCAGGATCTACAGCTGGAGTTAATGACAGCAATACAATGTTCAATTCTATCGCACCACATCTCTTCCCAAAGTGTGTCCCTCCTCACCCTCCGTGCCCTTCCTCCCCCTCCTCCCACTCCCCCCCCCCCCCGCTCTCTGCCTACCGCTGTGTGGACCCATGCCTGTGCATTGCTGAGTACTTTACCACTCACCCGCAACAACATACATCAATACTCCTCACTTGACCCCATCCACCCAGCCTCCCACCAACCCGCCCACGCACCCATCCCAACACTGCACCAACTCCCCCAACCCACCTTGCTCATAAAGCTAAATCGCTTTGACAAATTCGGGGCGGGGTTGGGGGCGGGGGGCGGGGGCCTGGCGGCGGGTGGCGGATTGCGGGTTGCGGGTTGCGGGTTGCGGGTTGCGGGCGGCGGGCGGCGGGCGGTGGCCTGGCGGCGGGCGGCGAATTGCGGATTGCGGGCAGCGGGTTGCGGGCAGCGGGTTGCGGGCGGCGGGCGGCGGGCGCCGGGCCGTCCAGAAACCGGAAGTGGCGGCGACGGGGAGGCTTGTTGAGCTGTCAGCCAACCACAATTCGCCACCGAGTCACGTGGCCGCGGGTCACGCATGCGCCGAGGGTGCACACGCATTTAGCAGCGCCCCGCAAGGGCGAGTTGTTGCAGTGCGGAGTGCGATGCTATATAGATGCAGACAGCGCGTATTAAGCCAATCACATTCCATCAATATGGCGCAGTGGCCAAATCGTTATAGCGGAGACCTCCCAATCGGAGATGAATTCTCGGCCGCGCCCGCGATGCTACCCTCAGGACCTGCGCTCGGGAGCTCTGGCTCCTCGCGGCGACGCGATGCTTCACCCTCACCATCCTCCACAAGCCCGGGGCCGAGCTTGTCCTCGCCGACGCCCTCAGCCGCGCCCACCTCGAGGGCCCCTGGGCCGAGGTGGCCCGCGCCGGCGTCGCCCGCCTCGGGCTCCGCAGCACATCCCCCTCACATGACGCCTTCCCCTTTAACCCCGGCCTCTGATGCAGGTTTTACCCCGGCCGAGGTGGAGGACGTCGCCCGCCTGCGCCTCGCTTCCTTGGCCCCCTCGACATGGAAGAACCGCCGATGCCAGGCCCGCGACTACGTCACCTACTGCATCGCCCAATGGCTCGCCCCCCTCGACCCCTCCGACTTCCAGATCGCCGCCTACACGGCCTCCCTCTACGCCCGTGGTCAACCGCCGCCTTCGACTCTGCCCTCGCCAAGGACGTCTGCCGAGGTGGCGAGCGCGCCTCTACCCACGCCCCTCGCCAGGCGCCCCCTCTGACGCCTCGCCTCCTCGCCCTCGTCATATCTCACCTCACCCTCGCGGGATCGGCCTCGCTCGTCCCTCGGGCCGCCCTCCTCCTCGGGTACTTCGGCATGCTGCGGCAGTCCAACCTGCTGTCGCCGAGTCCCGAGGGCTGGGGGGGCCCCCACACCATCACCCGCGGCGACGTCGCCCCCGCCCCCGGCGGCCTCCGCGTCACGGTCAGGACCTCCAAGACCATATCCGGGCCCACGGGCGCCGTCGCCCTATTCATCCCTGCTTGCCCGAGGCCGGGCCTCTGCCCTCTGGCCGCCTGGAACGCCGCCACCCGGCAGCGCCCCGCGCCTCCCGACGCCCCGGCTTTCATCATGCCCTCCGGTCGCCCCCTCGACCCGCGCACACTCACCGCCCTCATGCGAGGCGCCCTTCGCGCCCGAGGCATCCGGGGGGCCGAGGCGTTTACCCTCCACAGCCTACGCCGGGGCGCCGCCCAGGCCTGCCATGCCGCCGGAGTCGACATCTCCGACATCATGGCCCAGGGCACATGGACCTCTGAGGCGGTACACGCATACGTGCCCCGACTCGCCCCCTCGGCGGCCCCTCGAGCCCTCTCCTCTGTCTTGGTTGAGGGCTCCTCGGGCCCACCTCCCGCCAACTACTAAGATTATCTGACATTGACACTCTATGATATTAATTGATATCTCTCTCACTCCTCATTACTCATGATCCTGACATTTGACACTGTTATCATGACCATGCCTCATGCATTATATTGTACTTACCTATTATTCATATTGCTCCTTATTACATTGAGCCATTACACTTGACATGCCTATTCATGCTTGATTAATGTATATCCATGAAAGCCTCGGGCATTCCTCAATAAAATGCCCTCTTAATCAACTCTCGCCTCCTCGTCCTTCCTTGCCACGCATCGGTCATAATGCTCGCATTGCGGTTGATGCGAGGCGAGGGAGGGCGCCCCCCCCTCTCCCCTCTTTCCTCCAGCTGTTGGCTCTTACATAATACCCCCCCGCTCCTTCCCTTATAACCGCCTGCAGCCTCTCCTCGGGCCACTCGCCTTCCTGCCTCCACACACTCCTCTCCTCCTACCCGTTTTTCCCCACCCACCATCCCTATACACCAACTCTCCACTATAGGGTTGAGGGCTCCTCGGGCCCACCTCCCGCCAACTACTAAGATTATCTGACATTGACACTCTATGATATTAATTGATATCTCTCTCACTCCTCATTACTCATGATCCTGACATTTGACACTGTTATCATGACCATGCCTCATGCATTATATTGTACTTACCTATTATTCATATTGCTTCTTATTACATTGAGCCAATACACTTGACATGCCTATTCATGCTTGATTAATGTATATCCATGAAAGCCTCGGGCATTCCTCAATAAAATGCCCTCTTAATCCAGTCTCGCCTCCTCGTCCTTCCTTGCCGCGCATCATTTAGTGCAGTTTAGTAGTTTGAGAATACTATGATTATAAATAAACGACAACAGAACAAAGCTTCTGTTTGTTTGTTTAACAAACTGCCAGCACAAAAAGTGAACATCGGCTCAAATAAAAAACAAAAAAACAAAATATTGAAAAATATTGAAAGATTTAGAAAAAGCAAAAAGAAAATAATGAGACTACCAACAATTATATTTGCATACCTTCGTTTTTAACTATCTCTTTACTGAATGCCTTCCTTTGGGGTTCCTGGAACCGGTGAGGTTTAATAGGGTTAGTGCGTGGAATTATGCACACTGGGCTGAAGGTAAATGGAGTGACATTATTGACTGTCACATAGAAAAGGATTGGAGGAGGGGGCCTATCTGAAACGCAATCCACGTTCCCTCAATTTAAACAGTCAAAGTCGGCTCAACCAATTTTAATGTTGCTATTTAAAGCTGCATAGTTGGATGAAATATTAAATTTTCAAAACCAAACCAATTATCTAGATTTAATTTGACATATCTAACTTAGATACTAATGCACTTATTAAGCATTTGTTTCTGCGTAGAAGGCAATACTGACTCAATTTAATAGAACCTGTTACTGCAGAAGGCAAGCTTGCCAAAACTAATTTTCCATATTTGCACTCAAAATATCTCAAAAGATTACCATTTAAAATAAAAGTAACTTTGAACTAATGTTATACCCCTGTCACACTATGACGTAATGAGCAAACGTAAGCCTGACGTGATCACGTTTCGTCATTACGTTGACGTACGTTGGGTTACGTTATGATGACGTCAGAATGACGTTAGACTGACGTCGAGGTACGTCACATTACATCGTGTTACGTCGGCACGTCAAAGTTTTGAACCTGTTCAAAACTTTCGACGTAACTTGAACGTAAGGGTTTACGTTCGCCGTACGTTCTGTACACGTTCGGCCAACGTCAATGACGTTAAACGGACGTTAGTCAAATGCTGCTCACTACGTTCAACTACGTTCCACTACGTTGACCCACATTAAACCCGTTGGAAACATCCACTCAGAGTAATGGGAATGTCAGGAGAACGTCAGGAGAACGTACGTTCAACGTACGTTCAATGTTTAGCCACCGTGTCATGACGTATGTAACGGTACGTAACGTAGTTCTGGCGATCGAATACCATTCATAACGTTCTGTGAGCGTAATGACGTTGTCCTCTCTCGTTGAATGACGGTATCACTACGCTTTACCGACGTTACGCTCTCATCAACTACGCTGCATCCACGTTCAACTTGTGCCCAAATTTGCATACTACGCCGAGAAGTTCAACGTTCTTCATGTTCTCCCTACGCTGACGTCGTTACGTCGTAGTGTGACAGGGCCTTAAAGTAGATACTAGCGATCAATCTCATATATTTATCTCAGAAAAAATACAGAAATTCAAAACCATCGGACTATGCAACTTTAAAAGAGCACATGCTTTGAAAAGCAGACCATGAATAGCTCCCACATCTGACAAGTGTGAAAGGAGCTATCCGGGAATAAGAGGTAAGACTATGGATACTGATCTTATACATGTTAGTCCGTCGTTACGTATATCACATTGCACTGGGGTTTGGTTCATGTTCCATATCACTAGCAATGGAAATCCCTCCTGCATAATCAACTTATGTACCAACCAAACAAAAAAAATAGTTAAAAATATTGAATGCTTCCTCAGAGTATGTAGCTTTCCCTATGTCTGTTATTTCTTAACCTGCAACATGTTGACAGAGTGGCTCAGTAGTTCACCCTGGGATCAGCCACCGCTGGTTAGCTATGGACATTACCTGGCAGTTACCACCGTCACTACTACAAGCTATCCACCACCCACTTAACATTGTTTGTTTGTTGTTTTATGTCCTAGCAACATCTAACATCATATCAGATGGGTACCGACTTATGACAGTGCACACTCATTGCAACTTTATAGTGCTGCCCCACTGGAAAAGCAGGCCACCAGCACCATGACCTGATATCCCACTCAGTAACATTATCCTGACACTGAGCCAACCAGTCCTTACCCTATCCTACTAATGCCAAGCGCCAGGCTAGGAAGCGACACATATCAATTTTTAAGTCATTGGTTTGACTCGACCAGGATTCGAACCCACAAACTCATGGGTTTGGATCTCCCCCCCCCCACACTTTACACAAATACTGCTGTGGCCAGACGTCAACACACTCACTTCATCGGACCTCGTGATATTCTATATTACAGGGTCTGTACACATGTGAAGATATGAAATTCAAGGCTATTTGAAGGCAGTTTTTGATAGGAATTCAAGAATATTTTTACTTGGATTTCAGGGGGGAAAAAACAATGTCAAAGGGCTATTTCGGACTATTTTAGATCAGTGGGGACAGTTTAATGGAATTCAAGGATTTTCAAAACTAATTACTAATTACCCAAAATATGTTAAATTCGAGCCTTTTCAAGGCCTTGAAATGGGGCAAATGAAGCTCAAGGCTTTTCAAGACTTGCCAAGCATGGTACGGACCCTGATATTATTTACTCCAAGCTCAGCAAATAGCATGCACCATATCTCACGTCTATTTAGTTCCTTAACTGGCCGTCACATTGCACACTAATCTCTCTCCAATCATCGAGGTAGGGATTTAATACCGCCTATCCATAATGTCCTATTGCCACAGATGGCAGTGGTTGGGAGAGTAGGCTATTGCTGTACAGCAATTTAAAACAAATTGTATTTCCTTGTTTAATAATACTCCCTGCTACTACCACATCGCTGCCACTTCTTACAAAGGAAAGTTTGTTTTATTTAACAACGCCTCTGGAGCGCATTAATTTTTATCATCAGCTATTGGACATCAAATATATGGTCATTCTGACATATTTCTTTGGAGGAAACCTGCTGCCGAAATGTAGGCTACGCTTACCGATAAGCAGCAATGGGCTATTTATATGCACTTTCCCAGAGGCAGGACAGTACATACCACAGCCTTTGATGAACCAGTTGTGGACCACTGGTTGGAACGGAAATAACCCAAACTACAAATGTGTCCACTGAGCAAGATCGATCACATGACCCACACCTTCACAGGTGGACACTCTACTGCCTGAGGTACGTCCCGCTTCGGTGTCACTTCTTACAACACACATAATTACCTCAGGACCCAGCATTGGGGGATGGGGGCTGAGTAGTTGTTTACCTGTTTAGTGATATGCACCCCCGACCCGCCCCCACCGCCTCCCCCCCGCCCCCGCCCCCCCCCCCGACGCCCGACCCTTTTCCCGCCTGCCTTCAAGTAAAATGTGTCATAATCCTACAGACAGGTACGGCCACCAATCCTGGTGGATTAAGTCGGCGGATATTCTGAACTGATTGATTAAACACCAGCAGCGATACACCGGGAACCAGCGGCAACATGTGGCACAATCCGGCGCTAGTTGAATTAAATACACGCCACACTGTATAACAAACCCACTCAGGTCATCCCTACCAGGTCAAGGAATATATATATATATATGAAGAGTTCAGGCGCAAAACCACGTAAACGCCAATCCCAAAAGGTAATTTAAATAAACGATTGTTACCTGAAAATAATTTAATTCTCACTAATTCCACTTTTCATATGATCACATGGTTATCGAGCAATGAACAGGAATATAAACAATTTAAGTTTTTGTAGGTTTGATTCCAATGTTTATCTCCATTTTTGTCGGCATTTGTCCTGTAACTGTAATGACCTCGGATGTTGCTGCGACGTAAAACCCCATCCAATCAATCTCATTGAAAGTGCACAGCTGTTGCTATGCCATCGATTTTCCGGCGGCGGTAACTGGTCTATAACAAATATGCCCGATCCGGCTCCATGGCACAAAGGTTACGGTGACAACGGGTACTCACATATCATGACAGCTAGTTTACTTAGACAGCTAGTTTACTTAGAAAGGCTGTCACATTACGACGCATGGCGCCAACGTACGCCGACGTATGTGATTTTTGGCCACCACATCGGGATACACTGTTATACATTAGGTGCTTATTGGTATACATCAATGTATGTCGACGCTCGTTGAGATACAGCATCGCACATCAGGGGGTCAGCACAGTTTTGTGCATGCACAAAACATTTGACATCCGACATCATTCGACAACATGTGGATTTGATGTCGGCCATATGCTATGTATATGTTTGGTGTATGTCGATGTACATTAGATGTACATTAGACAAATCTTGTTCATTATGTTGCACTACGTTGACCTACGTTAAAGGCAGTGGGAATGTACAGTCTGCATACTGACAATGTATGGATAACATACGCCTAACATATGTCTAATGTACGTTTAGCATTTCTTCAGCATGTCTTGACATATGTAAAGTATGAGGCATAGTTTAGGTGTTTGAATAATGTATAATAACGTTCACCGGCATACTGTGAATGTACCATGAGGGTAATTCAAGTCTTTTTTCGGCCGGAAGCACGTTAGCCATACGTTGGCCATACGCTATGTATATGGTATGTATACATCCATCTTTGCCCCCCCCCCCCCCCACACGCCAAAAAGTTTGATGCTGCTTGACATAAAAAAGTGATTTTATACATTGGCCGCGCACTTGCGAGATGTGTCATAATCTTACAGGGCCTTTAGTTGAGTGATAGGTACGTATGTTGTGACGCTGATGGAATATATACAAAAACAGATAAAAGGCAACTAGATGACACACACTGTGCATGCACCAGTCGCATATAAGCCTCATTCTGGTGATAATGGATATTTTCCACCAGAAAATCTGGTAGGTGTATTTTGAGGAGCGATATGTATGTATATTGTGATGCTGATGGCATATAGACCAAAAATACACACAAGGCCAACTAAACGACGCACACTACACATGTAGTAGCTGCATATAAGCCTCATTCTGGTGATAATAAATATTTTCCACCAGAAATTGTGGTAGGTGTATTGTCAGGTTATTATGAGAGCAATTCTCTTATATGTATATGCACAGTCAAATAATGAGTCAGTTCTATTATAATGATATTGTCATGGGGGTGATGAAAATGGGAAATATTGCGCCTAGAGCGGGGCTCGAACCCACATCTGCATGCTGGGCCAGTGTGCTAACCATTACACCACCTAGCCTCCCTGATATCCCCACACTACCCACACCTACCTGTCTATGTGGTTACTTGCCTGACAGGCCAGTGCAGACAACTACACTCATCCCCCTGGAATTGTAAGTCTTGTAATGCTTACAATTACATACATACATGCAATGCACTTACACATGCATACACAGGGTAGGTTCAACAACTATACAGTGCATGAGGGTGATGAAAATGGGAAATATTGCACCTAGAGCGGGATTCGAACCCACATCTCTTTGCATATATATATATATAAATAGATAGAAGGGCAACTAGACGATGGACACTGTGTATCCACCAGCTGTATATAAACCTCATTCTGGCAGTGATGGATGTTTTCCACCATAAAATCTGGTAGGTGTATTTTGAGGTTATTAGGAGAGCACTTTTCTTATATGAATATATGTGATTATAAGCATTTTGCGAGTATAAAGGCGCGGAAGGGAATTATTATTATTATTATTATTATTCTATTCATTATCTACCAACCATTGTCCTCGATGTATTCACCTCCTATATCTACTTGCTGCTACTGGTGGCGCCACCTTCGACCTCCACCTGTACTACGAGCTCTCCCATTGTCATTCAAGCCCTGGAATTGGTCAGTTCTATTATAACAATAGGATATAAACGCATGACATGCTTGCAGCACAATGCTGGATGGAATAGCCTAGTTTCAGGACGCCCACTTCCCTTTAGGAAACTCCTGGGTTCGATCCCAGGCCAAGCTAAACGAAAGACTTGATATGTGTAGCTACATTTGCTCGACATTATTAAAGCTGCATAGTCCGATCAAGCATCAAATTTTCAAAAACAAAACAATTATCTAGAATTGATTCTACATATCTAATATAGATGCTGGTTCACTTATTATTAAGCCTTTGTTGCCACATAGAAGGGAATACCAAACCAGTTCAATAGAACCTGTTACTGCAGAAGCCGATGGAGGAGTCAGAGTTTTGGCATGCTTGCCAAAACTAATCTTACATGTTTGCACTTCAAATATCTCAGAAGTTAACCATTTAAAATAAAAGTTACTTCAGACTAAAGTACAGTAGATTATAATGATCAAGTTAGTATATTTATCTCAGAAAAATGGCAAAAGCTCAAAACCATCGGACTATGCAACTTTAAGTCGAAGCAAAGACTTGTTATCTCAGTCTCACGATAATACGACTGAGTGGGATATCGGGTAACGATGCTGGCAGCCTGATTGATCTCTCAATGGGGCATCACTATAAAGTGGACACCAGTGCGCACGGCCACAAGTCGGTACCCGTGCTGATATGCCCATATATGTGGCTAGGATAGAAAACCCCAACAAACAAACATGGTGAACCTCGGCAGAAGAACACAATGAGTGTAGATATATGGACAGGGCTATGCTTCTTCAACAGAGAGGACCAAGCAAACACTTCCAAATGACCACCATTCATAGACAGTGACTCCTCTGATAAAAATGCCGGGTAGTGCAAATGCTACTCTATTTGATTGTTGGTTGCTTGGTTGTTGGGGTTTTACGTCCAGGCACCATCTAACGTTATATCAAGACGGGTACCGACTTGTGACTGTGCGCACTCATGGTGAATTTATAGTGCTTCCCCAGTGGGAGAACAGGCTGCCAGGACCAGCACCTGCTATTCCACTCAGTCACATTATCCTGACAGTGAACCAACCAGCCCTTGCCTTATTCTAATAATGCCGAACGCCAAGCTAAGAAGTGACAAGGAACAATTTTTAAGTCATTGGTTTGACTCGACCAGGGTTCGAACCTGTGGCTTTGAATCCCACGATCTACCAAAATGGGAGGCGGATGCTCAACTCATTTGGCCATTCCGTCTGGTCTAGTGTATATATGGACAACGCTATGCTTATTCAACCGAGAGGACCAAGCAAACACTTTCAAATGGCCACTATTCATAAACAGTGAGGCCTCTGATAGAAACTCCGGGTAGCGCAAAGGCTATACGCTATTTGACAGCAGGTGTACTGTATTTATCAAATTATGCTAACACCAGCTGGCAACCGATGCGCGGATTGCGAATAAGCCAAGGAAAAGGTTTTGTTTGTTTATTGTTGTTTTACATCATAGCAACAGCTAAGGTCATATCAGGACGGGTACCGACTTGTGACAGTGCACACTCATGGCGACTTTATAGTGCTGCCCCACTAGAAGACCAGGCCGCCAGCACCATGACCTGATATCCCACTCAGTCACATTATCGTGATACTCAGGCAACCATTCCTCGCCCTGTCCTAATAATGCCGAGCGCCACACTAGGTAGCAACAAGTACCAATTTTTAAGTCATTGGTTTGACTCGACCAGGGTTTGAACCCATGACCCCACGATCTACAAACACGGGCGACGGAGGCTCTAACTCATTCGGCCATCCCGTCTGGTCCCAAGGAAAAGGCAATAGGTAATGAGAGTCCAGGAGAGTCTGTTTGGAGAGTAATCAGGTTGTGAAGGTGGGGGGTGGGGGTGGTGGGAGTAAGCCAATGACCGATCGGTCTAATGGGCCTGTCACACTACAACGCTTCTCTCGGCGACCCGTCAGCGTTGAAAGTACTATCTTGCGCGTCGAGAAACGTTAAAGATTTAGGGGAAATATGGGGAAATTGGACGTTCCCACAGCGTGTTGGTAGCGCGCGGCCAACGTTTTGGGAACGTATATCGGCGCGCTGTGTCTGTGTCTCTGTCTGTGTCTCTGTCTGTGTCTCTGTCTGTGTCTCTGTGTCTGTGTCTCTGTCTGTGTCTCTGTGTATGTGTCTCTGTCTGTGTCTCTGTCTGTGTCTCTGTCTGTGTCTCTGTGTGTGTCTCTGTGTGTGTCTCTGTATGTGTCTCTGTATGTGTCTCTGTGTATGTGTCTCTGTCTGTGTCTCTGTCTGTGTCTCTCTCTGTGTCTCTGTGTCTGTCTCTGTCTGTGTCTCTGTGTATGTGTCTCTGTCTGTGTCTCTGTGTCTGTGTCTCTGTCTGGGTCTCTGTATGTCTCTCTGTCTGTGTCTCTGTCTGTGTCTCTGTCTGTGTCTCTGTCTGTGTCTCTGTGTGTGTCTGTGTGTGTGTCTCTGTATGTGTCTCTGTATGTGTCTCTGTATGTGTCTCTGTCTGTGTCTCTGTCTCTGTTTCTCTCTCTCTCTGAGACACAGAGACATAGACACACATAGACACACACACAGATACACAGAGACACAGAGACACACACCGAGATACAGAGACACACACAGAGACTCAGACACACAGAGACACAAAGACACACACCGAGACACAGAGACACACACAGAGACTCAGACACACAGAGACACCGAGACACACACACAGACACAGAGACACACACACAGACTCAGACACACAGAGACACAGAGACACACACACAGACCCAGAGACACACACATAGCCACATACATAGACACACACAGAGACACATACTGAGACACAGACAGAGACACAGACAGAGACACATACATATACACATACAGAGACACATACACAAACATAGACACATACACAGACACATACAGAGACAAATACAAATACACATACAGAGACACAGACAGAGACACAAACAGATACACAGACAGAGACACAGACAGAGACACAGACAGAGACACATACAGAGACATACACAGAGACACAGAGACACATACAGAGACAGACACAGAGACACAGACAGAGACACACACAGAGACACAGACAGAGACACATACAGAGACAGACACAGAGACACAGACAGAGACACACACAGAGACAGACACAGAGACACAGACAGAGACACACACAGAGACAGACACAGAGACACAGACAGAGACACACACAGAGACAGACAGAGACACATACAGAGACATACAGAGACACACACACAGACACACACAGACACACACAGAGACACAGACAGAGACACACACACAGCAACGTGCCCTCCTCCTAGCGTTCTTACCCATTTCGTCCCGCGCGTTGCCGGACGCTGGTGGTTTTGGACATGTTCAAAACACTCAGCGACCAATAACGCGCGCCGACGTTGTCCGCCGACCATCAACGTCAAAGATAATGTACCGACGTGTACCGACGCGCGCATAACGCGCCCCCAGCGCGTCTCGATATTTCACCAAATATCGCCCAAAAACACCACACGTTGACGGGTCGCCGGCGAGAAGCGTCGTAGTGTGACAGGGGCATAAGGTTGCTGGTAAAAAAAACACCATCAGGCATGCGAGGTGGCCATTTACTAAAAGAGAATGATGAGTGGGTGACTGGTTTGGCCACCAGTCCAAACCCTCCTGGGAACCAGCGTCACATTTCCGACTAAGCCAGCGGGGGTGCAATACGATAAACTTTTACTAACCAGATTATGATGAAGGGTTTGGTTGGTTGTTGAAGTTCTACATCCTGGCAAAATGTACGGTCATATTAGGACGGCTACCGACTTGTGACAGTGCACACTTATGGCAATTTTATAGTGCGGCCCCACTGGGAAATCAGGCCGCCTGCACCATGACCTGATATCCCACTCACTCACATTATTCTGACACTGAGCTAACCAGTCCTTGCCCTATCCTATTAATGTCGAGCGTCCGGCCAGTAAGCGATAAGTACCAATTCTATAAGTCATCGGTTTGACTCAACCAAACTCTTGATCACCCTCCCGCACGCGAGTCCCAGACTCTACCGATTCGGCCACCGTGCCCGGTCCCACAATGGAGGGACTACCCACAACAACTGCATCTCCACCTCTCCCCTCCGTTCCTCCACCGCACACCTACCTTTTGTGTGTGAGGGTGAGTGTGGGGGGGGGGGGGGGGGGGGCTTGGAGGGGGCACAATGCCTCTGTGAATACATGCACTATTGGAAACGTCCATGATTTATGGTCAGTGACACCATTCTGTGTTAAGATAGACATGCCAGTATTTGTTGTATACATTCTTAAAAGCAAAAAAAAACACCATCACTTAGTCTGCCATGAGTGCCTGCAGATGACTGAAATGAACACTATTTGATATGACATCTCCTACACGACACATAGGACAGTGTACCCTCCATTGATCAGTAGATACGCTACATTCGCAACAAGTGCGGGTAAAACATGAGTCTGATCACTACTGAGTGACATTTTCATAGGCATACAAACACTTTTTTTTTTAATGTCTGGCCTGCAAAATGTCTATGTAATTATAATCACTCAATGCGTCCACATCATACAGGTGGGGGCGGGGGGGGGGGTCATGCGGGGCCCACTTCTTATTAGTGTATACATAGCCACATTGGCACGCATTGGTGTGTCAGTATGCATACTTAATTCTGCAAATGGAACTGGTACAGGTCCACAATCAATTATTCAAATTCCTTGGTGGGCAATTGTTTATTCGTAATTCCGAATGTTTCGGGCTTCAGAATGATGTTTAAAAAACCCCGCTTCTTTTATTAAATGACGCCTCTAGAGGACTTGATTTTTGTATCGTCGGCTATTGGATGTCAAACATATCGTCATTCTGACATGTTTCTTTGGAGGAAACCTGCTACCGCCACATAGGCTACTCTTTCCTATAAGCAGCAAGGGGTCTTTTATATGCACTTTCCCATAGACAGGTCAGCACATACCACAGCCTTTGATGAACCAGTTTTGGATCACTGGTCGGAATGGAAAATAGCCCAAACTCCAAATGGATTCACTGAGAAGGATCGATCCATATAGAACCAATATCTGAACCACAGAATGTGTCTATTGATGAAGAGGTCCTGATCTCATCATATTTTTGTCTAAACATGTGTTTTTTTCTTTAAAGAGCAGTCTGTAGGTTATTTATATATTAGTTCCGGGGGTCATGATTTTGTGTTATGGGTTATTTTGTTTATAAGGGGCAGTGGGAAGACAACCATTCATGGTTACACTGTTCCTAAAATTTCTATTGTTAGCAGAATAGTATATATTTGTGGAAAAATACATACAAATTGTGAATCACAAATGTCTTTAAAATGTCTTAAATGAAATAATGGGATAATTATCATTGTTCACACTAAGTGCGATGAAAACAGACTATAAATAGTATTACAGTCTATTTATTTGCTGTACGTAGTAAACAACTTTAGATTTCTGAGTTCGGGTAAGGGGTAGTGGATCTGAACTAACACTATTGGACCAGATATGTCTAACCACTGTAACAGCCCCGATAGACGGGATCACGGTTCCGACTGCGCATGCTCTGAAAACAGCATTGGCAGCAAAGGAATGGTGTATAGCCATTGAGTTTGCCGATATGTGTAGAGCAAAACTTCGATTTTATTCAAAATTAATAAAAATACAGAACAATTTGGCACAAACATGGATGGAAGGATGCAATATAATAATATAATGAATCTGTTTAAGATACAACTCTCCATGATTAAGCATTTTGAGCTAAGAAACATACAATTTTTGTCACTTTACAGGTTTACATCACCATTGATTAGCTATAAGTAATTCTTGTTCTAAACATTAAATTGTCAAATGTTTCAACAAAAACTTGTTTCAAAGAAATATATAACCAATATCTGATTAACCCTACTCATTTTCTATTTCTACATAAGTCATTAACCATAGGATATAAAAAAAAAGATGAATAAAGTAAGTAAAACTGACTCTGGCTATGGCTCTAACACTAGATGTGCATATTATATTGATTTAAATGAAATGCTGGATACAAGATTAATATCTTAAATTATTATATATATTTTTCTAGTTGGTATTCTATGTTTCAAACAAGATTGATTGATTGAATGATTGGTGGTTGCTTTACTAGCAGATTTCATAGCTGCACCCAGTGTATTAGCATATGCCATCTGCTTCTCGTGGGTTTGTTTTGCTCTGCCGCATCCCACAATGCACCGCACCGCTGGAACGCCGCTGTAGTCTATAGCCGATGTCCACTTTTTGTGCTGTGGGGGGGGGGGGGGGAGTCGTTAAACAAACAAACAAACAAACAAAACACCATTAGACCATGGAATGTAGTATGTAGATTTACAGGACACATCGCTCTAATGTGTACTGACCTCTCAGACAAGGAGACAGCGGCATAGACAGGCAGGCATGGATAGGGTGATGACATCAGGGAGCCTAGATGGTGTAATGGATAGCACACTATCCCAGAATGCAAGAGGTATGGGTTCGAATCATGCTCTATTTGCAATATTTACCCCTTTTCATCACATCCAGGACAAATTGTACGATTTTCAAATATTCTAGTGCTGCCCCAGTGGGAAATCAGGCCACAAACACCATGACCCAATATCCCACTCAGTCACATTAGCCTGACACTGAGCTAACCAGTCCCTGCCCTATCCTAATAATGCCGAGCGCCAGGCTAGGAAGCGACCAGTATCAATTTTTAAGTCATTGCTTTAACTCGACGAGGGTCCGAAACCACGATCCCATGGATTAGGATCTTCCGATGTCCCAAAACAGGAGACGGACGCTCAACCCATTCAGCCATCCCGTCTGGTTTGCTAAAGGTGAGACGATCAATGGGCGTTAAGCATTCAGCTGGCCGATTTCAAACTTTAACTTTATCTAAGCAGTAATCACCAACTATGTTTCACACCCTATACAAAACAACCAACCTTTATCCCATTATTCTCCAGTACAAACACCACTTCTGTAGCATTACTACATGTGGCGCCCCCTCTCGGATCTCTCAGACCTCTGAACACTGCCATATATGCATTAACCTCATTAATGGAGTGTACAACCTGCCTAACAAAAGGTGATGAATGAATGCACTAAGACATATCTGAAGGTCTTATATTGTTACCATTGATATTATTATTAATGTTATTTTTAATAGCAATACTTTTATTGGGGGGGGGGGGGTGATAATCAATTTGTTAAGCACATTTTGCACATTTTGATCGACGTAGGCATTTCCTTGCAGATAGTTATCCTATAGATACCTACATATGGTATATTGGTAAATGTAAGAAAGTAGGTTAGTAGGTTAGCCATTAGGGTAAGCTTGACGTTGTGAGCTAAGATTGCTGCTTAAACTGCTATTATCAGTGGTGAGTTGTGTGTGGGAAGGAGGGCTGGTAGTAGTGGTGGTGATGGTGGGGAGGGGGGGTGGAGTCGGGGGGGGGGGCTCTCTCACTGACAAGTTGTCATTGTCAAATTGGGTTTCCGTATGAGTTATTTTAATTGATCTCACCATCACAGCAACTGCATTTTTATAGTCACATTTTAAAATACTTCCAACTAAAATTCCCGCATTCAATGAGATGCATTTGGAACAGGCAAAGCTAAATGGGTCGTCCTCAGAAACTGTGTACCACTTGAGGTGGTCTACTTGAAATGTTTATTTAAAAGAAACCCATTATTGGAGTGTCAATATTTAGATTTCATCATTTAGCCCAATAATGTGGGAGATATTTTACACCAAAAGTAAATGTTAATATTGTGTATTATGTATCTAATTGGGATGGATGAGGCTAAATAAATAGAAAATTATATCACTAATTTGTGACATTGTCAACAGCGTTGGAAATAAAGTGTCAGAACCTTAATGAAAACCTTTGAACAACAGCACATTTCACTTCAAATGGCCATATACCATGCCTTGATTAAGTTGAAAACATTTATTTCTTAAAAAATTATATAAATTATCAAATGGTTAACCTTTTCTGGGGTCATTAACATCGAAAGATTTTGTTTCCCCTTGCAAATCTATGAAACTCTGTATCAAACACTGAGTATAGATACAGTACAGGAACTATTTTCACCATTTGCATGGACCCAGTTATGGTATAATAAAAGATCAATCCTGAAATTGCCCCTAAACATTGTAATTTGAACTGAACATTTGTGTAAAATTGTTGATTCTACTTGGACTGTTACCTTGCTAATATTTTTCTGCTTTTCTCTTTAATCATCACAAATAAGACAACACCATAGAAATGAGGTTTCAAATTATTATTACTACTGTTTATAAAGCAAGTGGTATGTGAAATGTCCTAAAAATGTCAAGCTTTGTGTGGAAAATATTTGATTTTGGAGTCAAATTGGTTTCCATGCTATACTGCTATTTACTGGGTGTGAGCATCATTTTACCTACTTAAAAATGTCAGAATATGTTTATTTTCAATTATTCAGATGCAAAGGGGACATACCCATTGAGGAAACTTGTGTATAGGACTTTGACAACATTTTGATTTTGTGGTACTGATGTCACAGTATTGGTACACAACTTCTGAGAATAACCCAAATAATAGTTCAATTGAAAGGTGTTAGTATTGAGTCAAAAAGACGTGTCACTGACAAGTCTGGATACACCTTTGAGTATAATGGAGGAACTGAAAGATCGCTCATTGAGTGGTTTGTTGTTTGTTGGGGTTTTACATCCTATCAACATCTACGGTCATATCAGGATGGATACTGATTTGTGACAGAGCGCACTCATGGTGACTTTATAGTGCTGCACCACTGGGAAACCAGGCAGCCAGCATGACCTGATATCCCACACAGTCACATTAGTCCGATATTGGCCTTGTCCTATCCTATTAATGCAGAACGCCAGGCTAGGTAGTGA
Organism: Branchipolynoe longqiensis; assembly: GCA_030323885.1. NCBI lineage: Eukaryota > Metazoa > Annelida > Polychaeta > Phyllodocida > Polynoidae > Branchipolynoe > Branchipolynoe longqiensis. The sequence goes on along the minus strand of CM059196.1, from coordinate 35,338,203 downwards.
CAAGTATCAATTTTATAAGTCATTGGTTTGACTCGACCTGGAATCGAACTCCCGACGTTCCGCACGGGAAGCCGGCGCTCAACCAATTGGGCCATCCCGCCCGGTACTACTGAGTGTAACCACAATAAATGAGGTCAGTTTAGACAATTTTAGACCAACAACCAACTTGCACAATAAGTACCATTTGTGAAGTTCTTACACGCAGTGTTGAGTAGAGTCAGGCGCATGCGCACATCCAGGCTCCAATAAGGAATCTGCACACAAGGCTGATACGATTTAATGAGCGCGGAACGAACAGTGTCAAGAAGACAGGAAATGGCTGAGAGTGTCCCAGATGGACTCACTTTGTAGCACGACACCGGCACAACGACACACCGGCCGTACATGTGTCAGGGCCGTGTTAGTGTTAGTGTGTGGGGTGTGTGTGTGTGTGTGGGGGGGGGGGGGGTGGCCGGAGGAGCATATAGGCGTGGATGTGGTTGTAGGTCAAGACTAGGAACCTGGGGTGTGAATGTGACTGTGGAGTTGTCATGTGACAGTGTGAATGTTATGTGACAGTGCGAATGTAACAGTGGAGTTGTCATGTGACAGTGTGAATGTTATGTGACAGTGCGAATGTGATTGTGGAGCAGCCATGTGACAGTGTGAATGTAACTGTGGAGCTGCCGGGTGACAGTGTGAATGTGATTGTGGAGTTGCTATGTGACAGTGTGAATGTTATGTGACGGTGCAAATGTGACTGTGGAGCAGCCATGTGACAGTGTGAATGTTACTGTGGAGCAGCCATGTGACAGTGTGAATGTGACTGTGGAGCAGCCATGTGACAGTCTAAATGTGACTGGGGAGCAGCCATGTGACAATGTGAATGTGACTGTGGAGCAGCCGTGTGACAGTCTGAATGTGACTGGGGAGCAGCCATGTGACAATGTGAATGTGACTGTGGAGCAACCGTGTGACAGTGCAAATGTGACTGTGGAGGTGCCATGTGACAGTGTGAATGTGACTGTGGAGCAGCCATGTGACAGTGTGAATGTAACTGTGGAGCTGCCGTGTGACAGTATGAATGTGACTGTGGAGCAGCCGTGTGACAGTGTGAATGTGACTGTGGACCAGCCATGTGACAGTGTTAATGTGACCCTGGAGCAGCCATGTGACAGTGTGAATGTGACTGTGGAGCAGCCATGTGACAGTGTGAATGTGACCGTGGAGCAGCCATGTGACAGTGTGAATGTGACTGTGGAGCAGTCATGTGACAGTGTGAATGTGACTGTGGAGCAGCCATGTGACAGTGCAAATGTGACTGTGGAGCTGCCATGTAACAGTGTGAATGTGACTGTGGAGCAGCCTTGTGAGAGTGTGAATGTGACTGTGGAGCAGCCATGTGACAGTGTGAATGTGACTCTGGAGCTGCCATGTGACAGTGTGAATGTGACTGTGGAGCAGCCAGGTGACAGTGTGAATGTGACTGTGGAGCTGCCATGTGACAGTGTGAATGTGACTGTGGAGCTGCCATGTGACAGTGTGAATGTGACTGTGGAGCTGTCATGTGACAGTGTGAATGTGACTGTGGACCAGCCATGTGACAGTGTGAATGTGACTGTGGAGCAGCCATGTGACAGTGTGAATGTGACTGTGGAGCTGCCATGTGATAGTGCAAATGTGACTGTGGAGCTGCCATGTGACAGTGTGAATGTGACTGTGGAGCTGCCATGTGACATTGTGAATGTGACTGTGGAGCAGCCGTGTGACAGTGTGAATGTGACAGTGGAGTAGCCGTGTGACAGTGTGAATGCGACCGGGGGTCTACACTAGTGTCCATATTGATGTGAGTGTGTGTGCATGTGGATGTGCTTGAGTGTGGGTGTGGGTATGAGTTCCTGGTCTTCAGTCCAGACGCAGCATTGAAGTTGGACATGGACGTGAGTGTGAGTGTGTATGTGTGTATGTGTGTGAGGGAGTGGGTGAAGGTGTGAGCTGAATGGTCTTTAGTCCGGTGTCATATTTTCAGCGCCCGGTCATTGTCAGCGGCCTGTCGTGGCTTCTGCGCATGCGCGGATTTTAAGACATATGCAAAACACCCATGCCCTCGCCGGCTACAAGCTCAGCCACGGTACCCGGCAGTGTTAGGGACCGATTAGGCCGAAATCTATTGAATGCGATCATATTTAACAGAATTACATACTCAAATAATGAAATTTAATTAAATTAACCTTAAATTACAAGCGATATTAACATAGCAGCTAGATCAGCGTCGAATCGCCGAGTGTAAACAAAACAAATAGCAGTGATCGCCGCAACGTGCGAAAATCCGCGCATGCGCAGAAGCCACGACAGGCCGCTGACAATGACCGGGCGCTGAAAATATGACACCGGCTCCAGCGCTCAGGTGAGTCGTGTGTGTGGGTGTGGGTGTGTGTGTGTAGGCAGGTATGTGTAGGTGTGCATGTAGGTGTGTGTAGCCGTGTATATGGGTGTGTGCCGGGGTGTCAGGCGGATAGTCTTCAGCTCCAACACTCAGGTGGTGCCTAGATGTAGGTGTGTGTAGGTATGTGAACGCATGTGTGGGTGTGTGTGTGTGTGTAGGGGTGTGTACGTGGGGGTGAGGTGGGTAATCTTCAGCTCCAACATTCAGGTGGAGCCTGCATGTAGGTGTGTAGGAGTGTGTAGGATGGTGTAGGAGTGTGTAGGAGTGTGTCGGTGTGTGTAGGTGTGTGTAGGTGTGGGTAGGTGTGTGTAGGTGTGTGTAGGAGTGTGTAGGATGGTGTAGCAGTGTGTCGGTGTGTGTAGGTGTGTAGGTGTGTGTAGGTGTGTGTAGGTGTGTGTAGGTGTGTAGGTGTGTGTAGGTGTGTGTAGGAGTGTGTAGGATGGTGTAGGAGTGTGTAGGAGTGTGTCGGTGTGTGTAGGTGTGTAGGTGTGTAGGTGTGTGTAGGTGTGTGTCGGTGTGTGTAGGTGTGTAGGTGTGTGTAGGTGTGTGTAGGTGTGTGTAGGTGTGTGTAGGTGTGAGTAGGTGCGTCTAGGTGTGTAGGTGTGTGTAGGTGTGTGTAGGTGTGCGTAGCTGTTTGTACAGGTGTGACTGAGGTGGGTAGTCTTCAGCTCCAGCACTCAGGTGTGGCCTATATATAGGTGTGTCTGTAGGTGTGAAGCTGTGTGTGGATGTGTAGGTGTGTGTACATGGGTAGGTTTAAGCTCCATCCCTCAGGTGGAGCCTGTATGTAGGTGTGTGTAGGTGTGTGCAGGTGTGTAGGTGTGTGTAGGCGTGTGTAGGTGTGTAGGTGTGTGTAGGTGTGTGTAGGTGTGTGTAGGTGTGTGTAGGTGTGTGTAGGTGTGTGTAGGTGTGAGTAGCTGTGTGTGGGTGTGTGTGGCTGTGTGTAGGTGTGTGTAAGTGGATAGGTTTCAGCTCCATCCCTCAGGTGGAGCCTGGATGTAGCTGTGTAGGTGTGTGGCGGTGTGTAGGTGTGTAGGCGTGTGTACGTGTGTGTAGGTGTGTGCAGGTGTGTGTAGGTGTGTGTACATGTGTGTTTGAGGTGTGTAGTTTTCAGCTCCATCCCTCAGGTGGGGGCCCGGATGTAGGTGTGTGTAGGTGTGTGTGGATGTGTAAGTGTGGGTGTGAGGTGGTTACTCTTCAGCTGCAGCTCTCAGGTGGGGCCTGAATGTAGGTGTGTGTAGGTGTGTGTAGGTGTGTGTAGGTGTGTGTAGGTGTGTGTAGGTGTGTGGAGGTGTGTGGCGGTGTGTGTAGGTGTGTGTAGGTGTGTGGAGGTGTGTGTAGGTGTGTGTAGGTGTGTGGAGGTGTGTGGCGGTGTGTGTAGGTGTGTGTACGCGTGTGTACATCTGTGTGTGGATGTGTAAGTGTGGGTATGAGGTGGTTACTCTTCAGCTGCAGCTCTCAGGTGGGGCATGGATGTAGGTGTGTGTCGGTGTGTGTAGGTGTGTAGGTGTGTGTATGTGTGTATGTGTGTAGGTGTGTGTAGGTGTGTGTGTGTGTGGATGTGTATGTGTGGGTGTGAGGTGGTTCCTCTTCAGCTGCAGCTCTCAGGTGGGGCCTGGATGTAGGTGTGTGTAGGTGTGTGGCAGTGTGTGTAGGTGTGTGTAGTCGTGTGTAGTCGTGTGTAGGTGTGTGTATGTGTGTGTAGGTGTGTGTATGTGCGTAGGTGTGTGTAAGTGTGTGTAGGTGTGTTTGTGTGGGTGTGAGGTGGTTACTCTTCAGCTGCAGCTCTCAGGTGGGGTGTGGCGAGTGGGGACAGGTAAATATGCGAGAAAACAGCGCGAGTAAACATGCAGTGTAAACAAACCATGTTTGACCAATCTGCACCTCCCAGTCACCAGTCACCGTCTGACGACTCACCCACTCTACACTGGGCATGCGTCAGAACCGACGTACACCTGAAGCGCGTAACAAGTCCCGCAAAACCACCCCAAGAACTAATTCAATACAAATAAATGCTGCTTGTTTTTCACCATTATTAAAACAATACGATGGTGATTGTTATTAGTTCTGTCCAATTGATGGTTTTTTAGCAAAATGACGGCATAATTGGGAGTTTACTGAAACGCGTTCTGCAGTGCGTGCTGCGCTCGCCATAGCTTGGCTGGACTCAGCGTCCCGCTAGGGGAGGGTGGAGGGGAGCGGTGCACCAACAACTCATAGAACACTGATGTATTGATCATTTTTGTTATTTACATTCATTGATTAAGCGAAACAAATTTCATTCTCATACAATTGCTCTTCCTCATTCCGCTGCTTCTTGCCCAATACCAGCAATGCCAAGCCTCAGACTAAAGCCGTGTTCACACGGGCGATGTAAATCGATTCGTAGAAAGCGACTTGTATAGTTCGGGTTACATTTCGCCTGTGAACGCGCGGCTGAGGCAGATTAAGGCTGAATCGATTTCTGTGATCTGGATACTGTAAACCACCTCGTGAGGTAGTTTATTTGAGGCGATTTCTGTGAATCGATTTATTTTGCCCGTGTGAACGCACTGAGGCAGATTAAGCACCTCACACGCATGCGCAGTCGACACCTTAGTTTGTTGACTTTCCGGTCGATCAAAAGCGCATATTATATAATTTGGTCTATGAACCTGCTAGAGGTGCACAGATATTTTTTTTCATCATTTATTTTTAGGGTTTCACTGCCCAGCAGAAGTTTTGACCGTTCCAAACCAATACGATTCAGTACATACATATCTAGGTCGAACCCACACTATCTCGTGCCGGCGTCCACAAACCCAAAATGGTGCTGGTTAGTCTGGACTTGCTCATGCGCAGATATCCACTTCCGCCTTAAACCGATTCAAAGCACTGCCCGTGTGAATGCGAAACACTTTCAAACTAAATCGATTCATATGATTCGCCTTGTCTAACTCGCTTTATATTTTGCCCGTGTGAACACGGCTTATGATAGCGACAAGTATAAACCTTTAAGGCATCGGTTTGACTCGGTCAGGGTTCAAAGGTCGGGGTTGAATCGCTTGACCTGCCACACGGGAAGTGAGAGCTTAACTCATTTGGCCAGCCCGTCTGTATAATGTCGCCTAGACCCAAACTGGTAGCTGATATCAAATCCTAATCTCTGTGCCTAATCTCCTCTGCGCATGCCCGGTGTGCTGCCTGCACCAGTGTCCACCAGGGTACATATTAATTTCAGAATTGATGTCCCACTTCAATTTACTATGCAAACCATGTAACAAAATATTTGCGTAAATACGTATATACCTGTAACACTTATGTTCGGAAGACCAGTGCAATGGCACTGAAAACAGATATGATATATATATATATATGAATAAAATCCATAAACACCCCAAAGCAATATATGCTGTATAAATTCACTGCGGCAGGGAAGGTAGACACAACACGAGTTGGGCTGACTTCTATTTTATTAGTTCTCTGGCGGGGACTGATAAATATGCCCACCTACAAAAAAGAAAATTGTGATAGAAGTGACACTATTTCCGGTGCTGACAGGTGGCGCCCCATTCGCGCGCCCCACTGGGGTTGGTGCGCGACTCCTAATCTCATAAATTCGATAAATAATAATAAATATATATAGAATAAACCTTGTACATGCTCCGTATTTTTATTATTATAATACATTATAATTCACATAAGCCATTATACAAGTACAATAAGGCCAGCAGCTTACATCTGCTCCTCCTCCCTCAGTCGTCAACTGGAGGAGCCTTCTTAACCTAAAAACTTCCATCCTACTCACACACAGAACCGTTGGGGGGGGGGGGGGGGGGGGACCACCCGCCTGTGCACGCACCACGCCCCCCCCCCCCCCCCCCCCCCCCCGACTACATACACTAACTCTACCGCCAGATTTTTCTATATAAATATATATATATGAGACTGTCTCAAAACGTGCTAAGCAATATGGGACAAAACTTTATCTATTGTAACGATCAACATACTATCTGCTCATGCATTTGCTCAGGATAAACTGATTTGTATTTTACATGGTGTTTCATAATCCCAATGGAATACATATTGATTTGAAGCAAATGTCCTTGTGTTTTCAGTGTAACCGTTTCTGGGCTGTTTTGTGTCCATCGTTACAATGGACACAAAAAAAAGAGTTGTCACCTTTTGAGACAGGCTCATATATGTGTCTGTGTACTTTCATACCCCATTTCTAGCAGCCTACGCACAGGTATGTGGATAACCGTAACGCCTGCTCAGTGTGACACGGTGCTTGTGTGCACAGTGGTTCCAGAACCTACACAAGGCGCCGCGGGTTTTCCCCCAATAGATGGCGCAACGGTCCACAGCCCCTCTGATACGCGTTACCATGGCAACTGGAAACATGGCAGCCATGTAATGTACGGCTATTTGTGGGGCCTCCAGTCTGACTGACCGGGGTCAGGTCTGGCTCTGTGAGGAGGGGGGGGGGAGGGTATGGGGGGGGAGGGGGGCAGAAGGGAAGGGGGTCTACCAATAAGCAGCTCTGAGAACATTGTCCGCAATTTTTTATAAGTAGAAATGGTTGTTTGGTTATTGAATGAATTTTACGTCCTGGCAACATCTAAGGTCATATCAGCATGTGCACCGACTTGTGACAGGGTGCACTCATGACGACTTTATAGTGCTGCCCCATTTGGATACCAGGCTGCCAGTACCATGAGCTGAGATCCCACTCAGTGACATTATCCTGACACTGAGCCAACCAGTCCTTGCCCTATCCTAATAATGTAGGACGCGACAAGTATCAATTTTTAGGTAATTGGTTTGACTAGTCCATGGTTCGATTCCCTTGGATCGAATCCCACATCTACCAAAAGGGGAGACGGACATATGTGGAAATTTGCACACTTCTCCTGAAGTCATATCAGGACGGGTGCCGACTTGTGACAGGGCGCAGTCATTGCGACTTAATAGTGCTGCCCCAGACGGAGACAAGACCGCGGGCAAAGGCCGCAGGCACAATTGCCCAATATCCCACACAGTCACATTGTACTGGTACAGTGGAGAATAGGTGTGTATTGCTGAGGTATCAGTGCAGCGGGGGGTGGGGGGGGGGGGGTAACCAATAACACTCCAGATTTTATTAAACGCAATAACCGGTTCATCACCATATAATATTCAAGTACATCTTTATATATACATTGTACATTAGATCATGGGAGTTGAACCCACGGGCTCGAACCCTGGTCGAGTGAAACCAATGACTTAAAAATGTAATTGTCGCTTCCTAGCCAGGTGCTTAGCATTATTAAGATTGGGCTATGACCAGTTGGCTCAGTGTCAGAATAATGTGACTGAGTGGTTCATGGTGCCAGCGGACTCGTCTTCAAGTGGGGCAGCACTATAAAGTCGGCATGACTGCGCACTGTCACAAGTCGTTACACGTCCTGATATGACCTTAGATGTTGCCAGGACGCAAAACTCCAATGACCAACCAACCTCTATATATATATATATATATATATATATATATATATATATATATATATATATATATATATATATATGTGTGAGTGTACACCTGCACGATGCATTGTGGGACTTGGACTATACTTGTGTATGTTTGCGACTGTTGGCTACTGATTTGTCGGTAGATGGCGCTCTGGCCCGCATCTGCTGGTCTGATTACGCCGTTCTGGCAATTAAGCCTGAAGGTCTATAATACTATTCATAACCCAAGCACAGGCAGACAGTTGGGATTACCGCGCCCTGCCATAAAATGCATATTAAATATGGCTCGTAATGGATATTCGACTGTGCTGACGTTCTGCCCGACACAATAGGCAAGGTTGGTTGTTGGGGTTTTACATCCTGGCAACATCTAAGATCATATCAGGATGGGTATCGACTTGTGACAGTATTCATGCATGGTGACTTTATAGTGCAGTGCTGCCCCACTGGGAGACCAGGCCGCCAGCACCAAGACCGGATATCCTACTCAGTCACATTATCCTGACACTAAGCCAACCCGTCCTTGCGATATCCTAATAATGCCAAACGCCAGGCTAGGAAGGGACAAGTATGAATTTTTAAGTCATTGGTTTGACTCAACTAATCGAGGCCTGTGCCCTACCAATTCGACCACCGCGCTCGGTTTGATAAATTATAGGCAAGGTGGAGCATTGCTGATTGAAAACACAATTACACCCATGGTGTGTGTGTACATGTTGGATATTGGGAGGTATCGTTCTTTTCACATACACACATATATATGCATTGTAAACAAGTAGAAACTTAGGTAGGTGGGGATAGGGTGATTGCATCAGTGAGTGTAGTTAGCATAATCGTTAGGACACTAGCTTACGGCACCAGGGTTTCCATCAAAGGCTGTGGTATGTGCTGTCCTGTTTGCGGGAAAGTGCATATAAGAGACCCCTTACTGCTTATCGGAAAGAATAGCCTATGTGGCGGCAGGTTCTTTCCTCCAAAGAAATATGACATAATGACCATATGTTTGACCTCCACTACCCTATGATACAAACAAATGTGCTCTAGAGGCGTTCTTAAATAAAACAAACTTTTAAATGTGTTGGTCGCAAACATATCGACCTTTGGCAACGGTCCAGAAAAAGGTTGCTGTCAGATGGAAGTTTCCTGAGAGGGTTGTTGCTTTACAAAATTAGATGAATTTACTCAAACCATTTTCTGTTCTGTGTCTGTAACCCCTCCCCTTCTACCTTATACAATCCCCCCTTCTTCTAATACCTCTTCCCCCTTTACCACCCCATCATCCTCTACGCCCTTCTAAACGCCCTTCTTCTCACCTTTCCCATTAGACCACCAATCAGTCTCCACCTTCTACCCCTCTTTTCTCCTTCTATATTCCCCCTTATATTCGCGTAATACATTTTTCTTTTTTTTATACATTATTTGATTAAGCAGAATAAATTTCACTCACAATTGGTCTTCCTCATTCGAGTGCTCCTTTCCCGATGCCAGTAATGGCGACCAGCAGGCTAACTAGCGACAAGTATAAATTGTTAAATCATTGGCTTGACTCGATTAGGGTTGGTCCCGGTGGGTTTGAATGCGAAAACCTACACAAACCTACAAAAACAGGAGGCAGATGCTCAACTCATTTGCCTACCTGTCTATGTGGCTCCTTGCCAAAGAGGTCAGTGAACACTAATACAGTATTCTCCCACCCCTTCCTCTTCTAACATCGACCACTACCTTCCCCATATAGTTGATATAATTCTCCACACTATCCCTTTATACATTTCATACTCTTTCCTCTCATACATTCTACCATCCTTATACCAGATCGAGAAATGAGAACATCAAGGGCCAATAACTAACAATTCACAGATGTCATTTTCACATGGAGAACAAACAAACCCACACAGACAACGGTTTGGAGAGATTAACCTTATACAGTGTATTTGGTTCACATAAAAAGTATAGCTTGTTTTATTCAATGACGCCTCTAGAGCACATTTTAAAAATTTTTGTTGGTCCATTAGTTGTTTAAGCAGGGGAAATTTCAGTCATAGACGACTGGTCTTCCTCATTCCACTGCTGGTCGATAGAAAGCCTGAGCCTACACTTTTACCGACCCACAGGATTTTTAACCTCCCACACCACATAGACATGGTATGAGAGCAACGGGCCTTTGATGACGCTGTAAGTTATACACAGTGTTGGAAATCCAAATTGGCAGAGCTGGGGGCACGGGGAATCGAACCGCCGACCCTCAGATTAGGAGTCTGACCTAGAGAACGATTTTTATCATCAGCTATTGGACGTCAAATGTATGGCCAATCTGACATATTTCTTTGGATGTTTTGTTTTGTTTGTTATTGTTTTACGTCCTAGCAACATCTAAGGTCATATCAGGATGGGTACAGACTTGTGACAGTACGGACTCATGGCGATTTTATAGTGCTGCCCCACTGGGAAGTCAGGCCGGTGGCACCATGACCCGATATCCCCTCAGTCACATTATCCTGACACCGAGGTAACCAGTCCTTTCCCTAAGCTAATAATGCCAATCACCAGGCTAGGAAGTGACAAGTATCAATTTTTAAGTCATTGGTTTGACTCAACTGGGAACCAAACTCGCAAACTCCCGATCTTCCGCACATGAGGCCTGTGCTCTACCGATTCCTCTACCGTGCCCGGTCGTATTTCTTTGGAGGAAACCTGCTGCTGCCACATAGGCTACTCTTTCCAATAAGCAGCGGTGGGTCTTTTATATGCACTTTCCAACCAACAGGACAGCACATACCACAGCCTTTAATGAACCAGTTGTGGACCACTGGTTGGAACGGAAAATAGCCGAAACTGCACATGGGCCCATTGAGCGGGATTGATCGGATGACCCACACCTTCACAGTTGGACAGTCTACCGCCTGCGTTACATCCCGCTCCCCAATATTTTGCTCACGGTCAGCAAAGGCACTCTTGCCTGACACAGCGTTAAATCATGAATCATCACTAATAACACACCTGATTAAATCTAGTCTGTATAATTCTTTCCATTTGAATGCTAATACAAGTGGGGATTTCCCATCAATATATGTTATTAGCAGTTAAATCCAACAGCAAATCCGCCCACATCCCGGGCAATGCATGTAGCCTCAAAATAGCCTGGTCTCATATAGGTAATTTCCTCAACATAATCCATGTCTGCTGACTGAGTGAGCTACTCACTGCTTGGCCTAAAGGAGAGACTCATTTTGAAACTGAGCTGCTCAGCGATGGGCAGGGGAATGGTAGAATAGCATTCAAATATCAGCGCATGCATATCGATTAACAGAATTGATATATATATATATATATATATATATGGATTATATATGCTTATGCAGGTATTGCAGATATAGCAATACCTCAGGGAGTTTGACGCCCCTGGCCTGCAGAGTTGTAAACCACTGCCTTGTGGTACAGGTTCTTGACAGAACCGAAGGCTAAGGGAGCAAACCCTAAACAGAAATCCATGTCACTGTGGCAGCATTAAGGGCGGTTGATGTATGGAACTCTCAACATCTCCCGACCAGCCAGTGCAGGGACAAATAGTTTTGCGCCTGTCTTGACATGTTCTTGCCAGTGTGAAACCTCTATTTGCTCCCCGAGAGAGTGCTGCTGGTAACTTGCAAAAGCCAGCAGCACTTCAACACCTTTGCAGGCAGCTTTCATGAAATGTACAACCACACAAAACACCATACTGGCTCGAAACCTGGGGGTAAGAGACATTAAGACCAACTCATGGACACAGCTCTCACGGCGGAGAGCTGAATGGGGAACGGCAGTCAAGTAATGAGGGCAGTCTTTGTCGCATCGCGACCGACAGCATGATGATGATGATGATCATATATGCGTGATATATATATACTGATTCACTCAGTCAGTCTCACAATCACTCAATGGCTCAGTTACTCACTCACTCACTCACTCACTCAGGCACTCAATCAATTTGTTTGTTTGTTTCTGTACTAACATCCCAGCATACAAAAGTAGACATCGGCTATTGGGGGTCATACAGTGGTTAAATATCTAAGGTCATATCAAGAGGGGTACTGACTTGGGACAGTGCACACTCCCGATGACCGTATAGTGCTGCCCCATTAGGGGACGAGGCCACGAAAACCATGACCTGATATCCCAGTCAGTCACCTTATCTTGCAACCAGACCTTACCCTATCCTAATAAGGCCGAGCGCCTGGCTAGGAAGCAATAACTATCATTTTTTTAAGGCATTGGTTTGACCTGACCAGGTTTAGAATCCCACGATCTACCGGAACGAGAGATGAAGGCTCAACTCATTCAGCCATTCCATCTGGTCCGGAATACATTAATATAAAGGATAGTATACTAGGATATTTACCTGAATTGAGCGCACCATAGAGGAATAGTCTGCGAGTAGCACTGTGGTATTTGCATGTTAACACGTGCACATGATGCAAAGATCATAGTCGGTTTATAGAGTTCACACAGACACTCCACCCAACCAGGTCTAAAGTATGGCGAACCCGAGCTGACAGTGATAAAGCACTGTTTAATCTATCAACCATCGAGAATATATATGCTGCATAAGAATTATACGAGGATAATAACCCGGAATATCACTCCTCTCCCTCATCACTCACTCAGCTCCATGGACCATGAGAGTCTGTCATAGTCATCTACTGCTCCAGCCTCCCCAACACCAGCTCCGATGGTGGCGCCACCACCCCTTCACACTGTGAAGGGGTGGTGGCGCCACTCACTGTACCACTGAATATATGTCATGTACATACGATTTATGCGAGTATAAAGCTATGAAAGGGAATGTTGCCTATATGATCGCCCATATGTTGTGTACTACTATATATATAAATATATATGCTAAGTATCCACCAAGTGGTATTTCTAATATATATGTGATAGAGTGTATATGTCTAGTGAATCTACCAAATGACGCTTCCACTATATATAATGGATATATATATATAAATATATATACATATATATATATCACGTATAAGGATTATGCAAGTATAAAGGTATGGAAGGGAATGTTCCCTATATTATCATATATAATATATAAATGCCTCTGTGGAGGGGAGTGCTTTTTTAAATTTGTTTGCAAACGAAGGAAACCTTGCGCCTGAAGAGAGACTTGAACCCATTCTACTGCCATTCTACGACTAGCAGGATGGAGCAGGGCTTAGCCATGCAGTTGGATAGGTGCCCGTCATGCCCTCCCAAACACCTTTTTTAATTTGTAGCCAATAACTTCGGCAGCATGCCTCTAACTCTCTAACAATATGAGACAACTAATAATTTTGTAAGTCATCCATTTAATCTGGCCAGGGTTCAGGGAACCCACGACCTTCCGTAGTTGAAGTGGTTGCTGTACCCACTCGATCTTCTGCTCCGATGTTCTGCTGCAGGTAAAGGTCATGTGAAGGTTAGGATAGGGCCTTACCCGGAAATGACCTACTTGTCAACTGAGACAGGAAATTGCAAATCGTAGAACAGAAATATACAGTACTCAGAGTTCTCTCTCTCCCCTCTTCCACTCTCTGTCTCTGTCTTTCTCTCTCTCCAAATATATGTGATATTATCCATATATATGTTATGATATTAAGGGACAATAAAGCCGTTGAAGGGAATTCTATTATTCTATTATTCAGGGATGAAAGTGGTCTCTGGGAAAAAAAGTTGAAATGCTGATATTCTCCCATAGGTTTAGCATTGTCAGGGAATCGCGGACAATTTATGGAAGTCGGGTTTCATATACATTGGTATATGCTGATAATGCTGCGCCATTTGAAGCATGTATTAGTAGTGTATGCTGATAGTGCTGCGCCGCTTGGAGCATTTATTAGTAGTATACGCTAATAGTGCTGCAGAGTCTGCACCACATATTAGTATATGCTGATGGTGCTGCGGGATTGAAAAATCCCGGAAATCCGCGGAATCGCGGAGATCTTTCATCCCCGATTATTATTACTGTATTCTTGCCTCTGATACGTTGCGCAGTAGCCAGAAGTTATGTATGGATAGTGATAAACCGTTCATCACGTGGACTAAGCTCTGTAGTAGTCAGACCCTCACCCTCCTCTGGCTGGGGTGGGAGGGGGCGGGTACCAGCATGCTCCCCCCCCCCCCCTGCATGGGTCGGGACTCACCACTCGCAGGGAAGCATTTTTGTATACACCATTGAGGCCAAACTGAAGCAATGATTGATTACAAGGTTTGAGCTGAAGCGGCCATCATTCCAACAATCTTTTCTTTTTTTTTGCGTTCAGAAACCAATGCATCCCCTATATAATGCATTGCCCACATCAAATTGATCGAGTTTACTTGTAAAAGTTTACTTGACAGATAACAACTAAAAATGCATTTGTCGGCTTTTGTGCCAGAACTCTTCATACATATCTATATATAGTATAGTTATACGAGTCTTACCTTGGTACAGATGATGGATAACTGTTGTTTTACCGAGGTATAAGCCTCGGATAGATGTGGGCTAGGGAGAGGTAAGCACGTCCGGTACCAGCAATCTTAACCTACTTATTGAGGATAAAAATGACTTTCAAACAATGGATACTATTACTTTACCGAAAAGGTACACCAACGGAATAGATGTGGCAGGGTGTGGCGGGAGGGCCCTAGGTACCATCTGTACCAAGGTAAGACTCGTATAACTATACTATTTTACCTCGGTAAACAGCCTCAGGCTAGCCTCAGGCTAGGGAGACCTTTACATAATTCATTTTTATCCTTAATATCATTCTTTCTTATTATTATAACATTCTAAATTTTTGTTCTCACCTATTCTTGTTAGTTGGCGAGAAGACGCTTTGCAACGCCGGTAGGCTTTTCTAGTCGTTTATTATAATGTTTTGCAAACGACTTAGCCGTCTTCCAGCCTGCATGCGCTAGTATTCTTTTCACAGAAATACCAAGCACCCGTGCCTTGGAGACCATAGCTCCTCTAGTTGAGTGGGAAGAGTATTTACTCGTATCCACTCCAGCCAATTTCAACACCGTAATTGTCCATCTGGCAAGTGTGTCTCGTGAAATCGCCTTATGTGGCTTTATAAAGCTCACTAATAGTTGTTGTGATGCACGTAAATCCTTTGTCTTGTATATATAAGCCCGTATGGCCGACACAACACATAATTTCCGATCATTCGGAAAACAGTCTAAGTGAACCGTTGATAAAGGGTCACCTAACGTGTTCGATTTAAGCAATTTTTTCTAAATCAAACGTAGCTTGTTGCTTGTCTATTTCTAATCCAGTTAAGGATAAAGCAACAATCGTCTGTCCTCTGTGTCCGGTTACTAACAATAACAGGACCGCGACCTTAAAACCTAACTGTTTTATATCTAACCACGAGTTGTGAGGCCAAGCCTGAAACAACTTAAATACTATAGAAACATCCCAAAACCGACTATACTTTGGTTTTGGAGGATTCCTTTGATAAATTGAACGAAGTAAATAACAAATAACATGATGTTTTCCAACTGTTTCGCCATCAATTCTAGGTAATATAATTGATAACGCACACCTCGCCGCATTAATCGATCCAAAGGAAAGTCCTTCATCCTCTAGAGCACGAAGAAACCGAGCTACTTGTGAAATCTTTGGATTTGTTGGTTTAACTTTCATTAACAAACAATGTACACCCCATTTCTTTAAATAGGTTGTATACATTTTGACAGTTCCTGGCCTCCAGGCATCCGATACTATCCTATCCTCAGTAATTCTGTCCAATCCAAATTGCTGTAGCTGCTTCCTTAGAAAAGGAATGCCAATAGGGGCGTCGTTGACACGTCGCCGTGAACCACTAGCGGTCCGTGGTGCGTCAGATTCCCGAGTTTTCTTGGGAATCGTATACGATCTTTGGCCAGTTGTGAAACTGCTGGCAGCCAAGGTTGCGTGTCCCAATCGGGCACCACCAGTATCGCATGTGTCCCTTCCAAGCCGATTTTTCTCACTACTCGGCTGATAATGCTAAATGGTGGGAAAATATAAAAATAATTATTTTCCCAGGTACTAGCAAACGCATCTACTTTCCAAGCATCCGGTTCAGGATGCCAAGAAACATAACAGGTAACTTGTTATTATTTCGTGATGCAAATAAGTCAACTTCAGGTGTACCCCATTTTTCACAAACGAAGTTAAACAAATGTGTAGAGAGAGACCACTCTAAATGGTCATGGAAATTTCTACTTTTATAATCTGCAAGTGTATTTTGTGACCCTGGAATATGCGCTACAGTCAGCCAGACTTGTTGAGCCTGTGCCCAGTTCCAAATCAGTTTAGATAACTGATTGCAAGACTTTGATTTGGTTCCACCCATGTTACGAATATATGCCATGGCAGTAGTATTATCAGTTAGTATTCTAACCTGTGATTTATTTATCTTTACTAAACTACGTAAGCCCAGATAAATAGCACGCAATTCTAGTGCATTAATATAGTCTGATTTTTCATCATCAAGCCATCTACCTCCTGTTGTGACCCCATCTCGATGAGCTCCCCAACCTTCTAACGAAGCATCAGTAGTAATAATTACTGTATTAGGTTCCGCCATGCGGATTGGATTTGGTGAACTTGCTATATGTTGCATCCACCATCCAATATCCTGTAACCCTTCTTGCGAAATAAACATCTTTCGCTCAAAATTGCCTTTAGTTTGTGTTAACGCTAAATTTTTATCTATTTCTAGCGACTTAATATGGGCCTTCCCATATAACACCGCAGGTGCATATGAGGTCATTATGCCAATAAGAACAGCAACCTGTCTAATTTTTGGCTTTGATAACTTAATAAGCTGAGTCGCTGTAGTCATAAACTTAATTAGTTTTTGTTCTGTTATCGACACTGTAAGGGACTGTGTATCCAAAATAAACCCTAAACATTTAAGTTGTTTTGTTGGTTTAAACACTGACTTTTGTTGATGTACATAAAGCCCCAATTTAGTGAGTAATGCACATAAATCCAAAACTGCATTCACACAACCAATTTGTGTTGATGCTATAATAAAAGAATCATCTATGTATGGAAACATTATATGACCCTTCCTCGCCATTACCGAGAAAACAGGTTTAAGCAATTTAGTAAATAAACGTGGCGCACAAGCTAAGCCATTCGGCATACAGGTAAACTCATAGAGTTGGTTATCCCAAATAAATCGAAGAAATTTTCGGTATTTTTCCATTATGGGAAGCGTATAATATGCATCCTGTAAATCAACACTAGCCATCCACGCATCTGGTGTAATCAGATCCCGTGCCGTATCTAGAGAGAACATTTTAAAATGTCGATATTCCACCCTTTTATTAAGGATTGTTAAATCCAGGATCATTCGAACATCACCATTAGGCTTCGGTCTCGAGAAAATGTTTGAAATAAACTGTCCTGAACAGTGTGTCACTTTTTGTATAATTCCTTTCTCAAAGAATTTATGTACCTGTTTAGTTAGTGCGTCTCGTTCAACTGGTTGAATGTTATATGGAAAAGGTATTATACTTTGTACAGGAATTTGTGTAAAAGGAATTTGAACACCCCTCACTATTTCTATAATTTCTTGGTCACTAGTAATTTTGTGCCACTCAGAAATATGATTACTAATATTACCAGCCACAAAGTTGCTTACAGTTTGTGTGTTTTTAGAGGCTGCAGGGACTTGTAAAGTTTGTGTTTGGACCTCTACTTGGACCCGCCCCTGGGGAAAGGTCTCGCCGCGTTGAACCCTCGACCTATTGGCCGTGCGGTGTTGTCGGTCCAGCCTGGGCGAGCGCCCCGGCCCCGAAACCCTTGACCGAAGTTTGAACTCGGTCTGGTTCCTCTGGTGAACCGTCGTGGACGAAAATCCCCTCGTGACTTTTTGAAACGAGGAACTTCCTGTTTCTTCTTGCCATCCATGTTTTTGCCACTCTTGGCTGCAGTCTCTACCTCTTTATAGAGGTATTGTAGTTGACCGCCAAACATCTTGGTATTATCTAAAGGTTTCCCTTTAATCGGCTCTGGAGCAAGATAGAGCGTAAACTCCTTCCCCTCATTATCGGTAACCTTCTTAGAGCGAGCCACTTCTTTGCCAGCATCTGTGCAAACTGACTTGAAGACATTTTCATATCTTCGAAACGACAGGTAATTACCTGCCGCCGCTAGTACTGCAATGCCTTTGTCCATTGTCTTAGCCAAAGACGAGAACTTATTTTCACTCTGCATCCTATTAGCCACAGAAACAATAGCTGTTAGGGTAGCCAACACTGCCTTATGCACTGTGTGCAACACATCCTCAAACTTCTTACGGTCATCCGTCATATTGACATCCCGATCCATCTCTTTAATGATGGAGTTGGGATCACCCTTTATGCCTGTTAACTCATCTCCTAACTTGGAGATAACCTCCGCCGGTTTGAACGTGCGAAAATGACCATTCACGGTCTCGCGCATAAGCGTAGTGGTTTTAAACCCGCTTAGCCTTTGGCTTCTCCATCCCTTCTTAGCCACTTTAGTGCCAATGTCCGCATAGACCCCTTCATATACGGTGTCTGAGTCTGATTCCGTAGAAGTAGACTCAGTGGACGACTCAGAAGAAGAATATTCCTCTTCCTCTTCTTCTTTTTGGACTTAGTCTTCCGCTTTTGCGCAAACCAGACTCTGCCCGCTCCTTGGTGAATTCATCACCCGAAGAAATCACCTGTTTCTTCTTCTTCCTCCGTTTAGGAGAAGGAGGAGGAGGAGCCTTAAGCTCCACCGCCGAGTCAGTGTCCAAGAAATCCTCCTAAATTTGTGCGTGGGTTGTGGGTCAAGCCCAAACCTTACGCGGGGTCGGGACCAGTGTATCGGCCCGCCCATCCCTCTGTTCCGCACACTTCTCCCACCTGTGACTACTACCGTCAACAAGTTGGAGAAAATGCTAACGAAACTCGGAGAAACGCCTGAAAAAGTTTTGTCTAGGGGAGTCCTATAAAAGAAACCCAGGAACATCTCCAACATTACTCTCTATTAGAGTACGAGTAGAATTTCCACATGAGATAGGGCGAAACCCACATCTCTACCATAGTCACACGGTGACCCGGGTGTTGACATAACCGCTAATGACCGGTTTGGTTCCTTCGCGAAACCCACTCGAGTGTTCTATCCTTGTTGTTTATAACCAAATAACTCGTCCAACATTGGACCAACGAAAGTCTAAACTTTCCATATTGATGCTCCAATGCATCATAATTAAGCTAACCACAGTTTTTATTATACTTACTGCGTATTGCTTGTATGTAGACTAATTTTGGCCGGAGCAACCCAACGACACGTTATCCAGTCGTGAGTTGTATATGCTAATTGCTGGTACCCGGACGTGCTTACCTCTCCCTAGCCTGAGGCTAGCCTGAGGCTGTTTACCGAGGTAAAATATATATATATATATAATATATATATAGATATATATATGTATATATATGTATATGTCATGGGGTGATGAATCTGGGAAATATTGCGCCTAGAGTGGGACTCGAACCCACATCTCTTTGCATTCCGGGCCAGTGTGCTAACCATTACACCACCTAGGCTCCCTGATATCAACAAACTACCCATGCCTACCTGTCTATGTGGTTACTTGCCTGAGAGGTCAGTGCAGCCTACTACACTCGTCTCCCTGGAATTGTAAGTCTTTTAAATGGTCATTTAATGCTGACAATTACATCCATATAGGCAATGCACTTACACATACATACACAGGGTAGGTTCAACAACCATACAGCAGGTAGCTTGTGCAGGATCATGGTCATGGCAATCAGTGTCATGGGGTGATGAAAATGGGAAATATTGCACCTAGAGTGGGACTCGAACCCACATCTCTTTGCATTATGGGACAGTGTGCTAACCATTACACCACTAGGCTCCCTGATATCAACATACTACCCATGCCTACCTGTCTATGTGGTTACTTGCCTGAGAGGTCAGTGCAGCCTACTACATATATATATCCCACAGACATAAGTAAAGCTGCAGGAAGTGCCCGTCGCTAGATACATGTCTACTCAGCAGTATAAATGAGGCGACGGGTACACTTGCTCATTTGCTCACTTGCTCACTTGCTCACTGGTACCCGAGTCTGCTGGTGACAGGTGCACTGCTGCATCCAGATCCAGGGCACACTGCACAATAAAGGCAACGTGCCCGGCAATCACCCACAGGCAAGTCACAACCCAGAGTCGAGCAAAATATCTCACTTGCGGTTGGTTGGTTTTGGGAGTTTTACGTCCTGGAAGCATCTGCGGTCATATCAGGACAGGTACCAAATTGGTTAGTTGGTTGTTGGAGTTGTATGTCCTGGCAACATCTAAGGTCATATCAAAACGGGTACTGACTGGTTGGTTGGTTGTTGGAGTTTTACGTCCTGGCAAAATCTGAGGTCATACCAGGACATGTACTGACATGTTGTTTGGTTAGTTGACGGAGTTTTACGTCCTTGTAACATCTCAGGTCATATCAGGATGGGTATTGACTTGTTGCTTGGTTGGTTGTTGGGGCTTTACGTCCTGTCAAAATCTAACACACGCACTGGCTTGTTGGTTGGTTGTTGGAGTTTTACATCCTGGCAACATCTCAGGATATATCAGGACAGGTACTGACTTATTGGTTGGTTGGTTGTTGGAGTGTCATATCCTGGCAACATCTAAGATCATATCAGGACGGGTACCAACTTGTGACAGTGCACACTCATGGCGACATAATAGTGCTGATCCACTGGGGAAACCAGGCCGCCAGAACCATTACCTGGTATACCACTCAATCACATTATCCTGACAGCGAGCCAACCAGACCATTCCCTCTCCTAATGATGTTGAGTGCCTGGCTAATAAGCGACAAGTCTCAATTTTGTCAGCTATTGGTTTGACTCGACCGGGAATTGAACTATCGACCTTCCACATAGACTGTCCTCTACTTCCGAAATAATGACATGTGGTAGCATACCCAAACGCAGTGCACCCAAATGCAGGTGAGCCACCACCCTCCCCCCCACCACTGGCACCATTTGATGTGTACCACTGTATATGTATATATATGTATATATATGGCTAGGGAAAGGGCCTAGGGTCAGGCTCATTAGAAATAGGGTCATGCTAGTTATTTATTTAACTGATATACACCCAGGATTATAAAAAGTAAAACCCCCAGGATGTCTTGCTGGAGATCCCTTATTTCGCAGAAGTCAGTTATTCCGCCCGACACCGGGCCAGGCTGCGCCGCGTCTATTAAAATGGCGCAGTGTTAGTAGCATCGGGAAATGGTGGTGATTCTCAGGTTATAACTATGCACGCAGGCATGCCAACACTGCCTGCTTCTCATTGTGATGAGGATGCCACTGCACACCCTTAGTCACAACGCGGCCATGTGTGCAAATGACACCTCACAATAACGGTTGGATTAATTAATATGCCGAGTCCACCCTAGGCACAGGCTGACATGAGCGTGTTCCATATCTGTGGATTATTACTGGGGGCTGACACTGGCAAGGTCTGTGGTATGGCACGATTGAGATTGACTTATATATTCTGGTTATTGAACTCTAGCGATGTCTTACTACCTGGTATACTACTCCTGGTCTATAGTATAAATACTGACGTGGGGCTGATGAACAGGGGAAATAGTGTGGCTAGAACGGGCTTCGAACCCACACTGTTTGATATACCTGGGCCAGTGTGCTAACAATCACACTACCTGACCACAATGAAAATGTCATGGGGGTGATGAAAATGGGAAATATTGTGCCTAGAGCGGGACTCGAACCAACATCTCTTTGCATTCCAGGCCAGTGTGCTAACCATTACACCACCTAGGCTCCCTGATATCAACACACTCTCCATGCCTACCTGTCTATGTGGGTACTTGCCTGAGAGGTCAGTGCAGACCACTACAAAACCAATGCCATTATTGTTATTGCATTGGGGTGGGGTGCGGGTGCAGGCTTTGTCTCGGCTTATTACCGGGTTCTCAAACCGGAACTGGGCACACAATGGTCAGGGAATACTTCACAAGGCAGTTAGCATCTACTGGCGTCTGCTTAGGTCTATTAGAATCCCTGATGCAATCATCTTATACACCCCTACATGTCTATGTGTCGCCATCAGTGAGGAGTATTAAAATAAATGTATTCATGTTGGGTTAAATAGGCCTACTTGTCCTTACTATAATGAAAAGACATGCATATACTGATGATATGGACTTAACAATATGTACTTAGGAAATATGTACTTAAAAACCTGGGTAGTGAGGTGATTACAATTTACTCACCCATCACCAAGTCAGTATACGAGCAACCCAAAGCAAAATTAAACAATTAGCCCTATAAAACGAAGAGAAAAATATAGGAAACCACACCAAACCAGAAAATTAATTCACCTCTAAATGACATCAGAGCATTACCTTCCCCACAATTGTCAATAACTCACAGCCCACCTGGATTGAAACACCCTCCCCCGCCCCCAAATGTGTTGGTTCTTGGAGTTTTAAGTCCTGGCATCATCTAAGGTCATATCAGGAGAGGTACTGACTTGTTGGTTGGTTAGTTGTTGGAGTTTTACGTCGTGGCAACATCTAAGGTCATATCAGGACAGGTACTGACTTGTTGGTTGGTTGGTTGGTTAGTTGTTGGATGTTCACGTCGTGGCAACATCTAAGGTCATATCAGGATGGGTACCGACTTGTGACAGTGCACACTCCTAGCGACTTTATAGTGAAATTAGGTCACTGAGACCATGACCGAGGTTCCCACTGAGTCACATTATCCTGCCACTGAGCTACCCGGTCCTTGCCCTCCCGCACGCGAGGCCCGCGCTCTACCGATTCGGCCACCGCGCCCAGTTTTCCCGCTAGAGATCTTTTGCCAATCAAAAGGCTAGGAAGCGACAAGTATACATTTTATTAGTCATTAGTTTAACTTGACCGGGAACCGAAATCCCGATCTCCCGCGCGCGAGGCCCGCACTGTACCGATTCGGCCACGGCGATACCGGCTTAATACAATGAACAAAAACAGCATTAATTAACAAAGTAACCGCCACAGAACACCCTAACTCCTACCGCGGTAACACATCTCACATCCAACCAATCCACATGAAAACTGAAGACATTTGATTTTACACGGTGAATCAAACTAGTAAATCAATGCCATTAACATCCACATCCACTCACAAATCAATAACGCACACCTCACTTCGATTGCACCGCAATTTTTCGCAGTGCAACCAATGGCAAATCACAACTGTAAGGAATTAGCACGCTGAATCAAACCAGAAAATCAATCCGGCGACAAGACAGAAGGAGGGGACAGCGGTAGCAGCACATGCTTGCTTTGATGGTGGTTTGTAACCTTACAACGGTTACTGGTTGCAGAACTGCAATATTTATAGAGAGGCTCTGATAAATCGGCCCAACCTTTGGTTGAAGATTAATCTTCAGTAGGGAATGCCAGGAAGACCAAAACAATGGTTATAAGTAAAAAGACAGATAAACCAAATGTCAATATAACCATAGATGGCACAAACATAGAACAAGTATCCGAATTCATATATCTCGGACAAAAGATTACAAATGATGGGAGATGTGAGGAAGAAATTAAAAGAAGGATAACAATAGCCCAAACAACATTCTCCAAAATGTATAGAGTGTTAACATCAAGTAAGATATTAATACAAACAAGGAAGTGTATTCTTCAGTGTTATGTGTGGTCTACTCTAATGTATGGGGCAGAGACATGGACAATCTCTAAGAAAATGTACAAACGTTTAGCAGCATTTGAGATGTGGACTTATCGAAGGATGATGAAAATATCATGGACAAAGAAGATCACCAACAAAGAAGTTCTCAGAAAAAATTAAAAATAAGAAAAGCTTGTTTGCCACTATACAGACAAAGAAACTTATTTATTTTGGCCACATCATTCGTCAGAGTTCAATATACCGTACATTGTTGGAAGGGAAGGTGAATGGCAGCAGAGGGAGAGGAGACCAAGAACATCATGGTTTACAAATATTTCACAGTGGACAGGCTTGAATTATTCACAGTCTATCAGAACAGCACAACATCGGGACAAGTGGAGAACCATTGCATCCAACCCTCGACTAGAGGATGGAACTATTGATTGATTGAGGGAGTGTTGTAGAAGCTGGGGACATCTTTACAATGTTGTAACGGTGAAGCATTGAGGTGGCCCCCAAATCTCTTCGGTCCGGCGGAAGTTGAGTGGTAGTTGAGCACTTGTATCCAGTCGACAGCAGCAAGGGTTTCAAGAAAGGGTGGGTAAAGATGGGTGCAGTGGTGGTTCCAGCAACGAGAACAAAAGCGAGGGAAAATGTAAAGGTACAGGGCCCCACCCAAGTACACAACTCACACAACTCCCCTGGTCAGGGTGGGAGAAAAAGAAAGGGTAGAGTCTAGGAAAGAGAAGTGAGGAGAGTTGAGTCAAAGGACTGTGTCTATTTGCTCTATGGTGACCAGCCGGCAAGCCAAAGACACGGACAGAGTAAGAGTAGAAGGTGAAATGCTGGCTGGCTTCCCCTCCTGGAACTCTTTTCAGACATAGCAAGGAGGAGCCAGGCCAGCGGAGAGGGGATAGAGAGAGGTGTGGACGAAGTGCGGTCCAGATAGCAAGTGGCAGCACATGGAGGGACGATGGAGTGGCAGCCGAACTGGTTAAGGCCCTAACGGACCTTTCTCCTCGACAGGAAACTGTAAAGGGCACCACGTGAGTCACACTCACCCAGGGGAGGATTGGTTTTCACCGGTGACCGGTTACTAACGGCATGCTTAGTTAAAGTTGCATAGTCCGGTGGTTTTGAGTTTCTGCAATTTTTTTGTTCCAATAGCCTACTCTTTTTCAGGATCAAAAAGAATCCTCATGAGGATGTCATCAGACAGACTACCAAAGCAGATCCTCTATTCTCAACTGTCTTCTGGTTACAGAAAGAGAGGGCACCCTCATCTCCGGTTCAAGGATACCATCAAGAGAAACCTGAAGCTGAGAGACATTAAAACCGACTCATGGACATCACTCTCACAGGAGAGAGCTAAATGGAGAGCGGCAGTCAAGTAATGAAAGCAGTCTTTGTCACAACGCAACCGACAGAATAATGATGAGGATGACTACTTTTTTTTGTGCTGGGGGGTAGGGGGGGGGGGTCGTTAAACAAAGCCATTTTTTTTTTAGATAACTAAATTAAATTGATCATCATAATCTACCTTACTTTTGGTTAGTTAAAGTTCCATAGTCCCATAGTTTTGAGTTTCTGCCATTTATTTGAGATAAATAAACAAAATTGATTGTCATAATATCCCTTACTTTTAGTTTGAAGTCACTTTAATTTCAAGTGCAAACATATGACCCTATCTCAAAAAATGATAAATAATTTGACTTTTGTCCATTGTAACGATTGACACAAAACAGTACAGAAAGGATTACACTGAAAACACAAGGACATTTGCTTCAAATCAATATGTATCCTATTGGGATTATGAAATACCATGTAAAACCAAAGCAGTTGATCCTGAGCAAATCAATAAGCAGATAGTATGTTGATCATTACAATGGACAAAGCTTTGTCCCATATTGCTTCTCCCCTTTTGAGACAGGGTCATATACAATTAGTTTCGGCAAGCATGCCAAAACTCGGACACCATAGGCTTCAGCAATAACAGGTTCTATTGAATGTACTTAGTGTATCCTTCGATATCAAGACATGCTTACTAAGTGCACCAGTATCTAAGTTAGACATGTAGAATCAAATCTAGATAATTGCTATGGTTTTGAAAATTAGATATTTTCATCGGACTATGCAGCTTTAAGGGGTGGAGGAACAAGGTATTGTAGTGGTCTGAACCGACCTCTCAGGCAAGGAGCCGCATAGACAGGTAGGCATGGGCAGGATGGTGCTTTCAGGGAGCCTAGGTGGTGTAATGGTTAGCACACTGGCCTGGAATGCAAAGAGATGTGGGTTTGAGTCCCACTCTAGGTGCTATATTTCCCATTTTCAACACCCCCATGCACTGGTGCCGTGACCAGGACCCTGTACAAGCTATACACTGTATAGTTGTTGAACCTACCCTGTGTATGTATGTGTTAGTGCATTGCCTGTGTGTATCTAATTGTAAGCATTAAAAGACTTACAATTCCAGGGGGACGAGGGTAGTGGTCTGCACTGAACTCTCAGGCAAGGAGCCGCATAGACAGGTATGCGTGGGCAGTACCATGATATCACGGAGCCCAGGTGGTGTAATGGTTAGCACACTGGCACGGAATGCAAAGAGATGTGGGTTCGAGTCCCGCTCTAGGCGCTATATTTCCCATTTTCATCACCCCCCCCCCCCCGTTGCAGTATCAACACTTTGAATGCGGATGTGCCACATGTTTATAGCATACATGTTCCTCTAGGCACACCCTACCGATGTCCTACTTAGAAGCTACCAAATATGGTATCCACTCATCACTATCCACGGCCATGACAACATGGTGCCTAGATCAGCAATCAAACCCACACTTCTGCCATAGCGGTGCTACAATCCTAACCATTAGCCTATCTAGGCTGCTTGATGCACTCACCCTACCCATGCTTCCCTGTGTATCTGTCATTTCACTTCACGGACATATTACATAATATACTGGAACACGCGTTTGAGAATGCTACCATTGACTATAGACCGGACGCGGTGGCCGAATCGGTAGAGCACATGCCTCCCTTGTGGGAGATCAGGAGTTTTATTCCCGATCGAGTCAAACCAATATCTTACAAAATTGATACTTGTTACTTCCTAGCCTGGCATTCAACATTAATAGGATAGGGCAAGGACTTTTTAGCTCAGTATGAGGATAATATGTCTGAGTGGGATTTCGGGTCATGGTGCTGGCGTCCTGATTTCCCTTCCGAGTGGGGCAGCACTATAAAAGTCGCTATGAGTGTGCACTGTCACAAGTAGGTACCCATCCTGATATGAGTGCTGCTTGAGGAGTTTTACATCCTGGCAACATCTAAGGTCATAATCAGGACGGTCCTGATATGACATGACCTTATATATTGCTAGAATATAAAATTCCAACAAGCAGTCAACCTGTCCCTCTCTGTATATGTGGCATTTCACAACACTGCCATATTACATAATACCCTGGAAATGCCTCTCTGGGAATGCCACCATTGACTGTAATAGAAGAAGGCGCGCCGAATAGGCTTAATAGCGATCCATATTCATTTGTGGACGTGAGTTGTTTAAGACAAAGTTGCCGCTGTCAACTAAGCTGACACTTCACAGCTTTGGCTCGGAGGCAGAAATCAATAGGGCTATGGCTTCACGAGGTGACACACTGGATTTGCTTGTCAGCAGATGAGGCGTTTGTTTCGATTCAGCAGATGTAAAAGTGCTCTGTTTACCAGCAGCTGCTGGGTGTGTTTTCATCCCGCAGTCATTTGGTGGCATTCTGTTCCCAATCTCACCATCTGCCTGCCACATCTCACGTCATCAGACCAACTACAGCAACACCCGGTGTCGCAGTTTTCGACGTCCGCCAGTTTCCGTGGTACGCATACACTCAAATGCATTGTCAATGGCCGTGAGCAATCTTCATACAGAGAAAGTGAAATATCTCTAAAACCACACCACCTAGAAACAAATCCCTTGGTACACATATAGAAAACATCTTTACCGAATACATTATATTAAATTTATATGGTTAGGGTTCTTGATTTCTATTAATTTTGAATAAAAGAATGTTTTGCACTGCACGTACCGTCAAACTCAAGGCATTGTCAATGGTCGTGAACAATCTTCATACAGAAAATACAGAAAAAGTTAAATATCTCTAAAACCACACCACCTAGAAACCAATCGCTTGGTACACATATAGAAAACATCTTCACCAAAGATATTATATTAAATTTATAAGGTAAGTGACGATGATTTTTGATTTTGATGCATGCGCAGAAGCTATGCGTACCGCGGAAACTGGCGGACGGCAGAAACTGCGACACCGGCAATGGCTCAGAAGATTTCTTGTTTGTTGGAGTTTTACACCCTGGCA
This sequence comes from Branchipolynoe longqiensis, assembly GCA_030323885.1. Classification (NCBI taxonomy): domain Eukaryota; kingdom Metazoa; phylum Annelida; class Polychaeta; order Phyllodocida; family Polynoidae; genus Branchipolynoe; species Branchipolynoe longqiensis. Next base: position 35,310,226 of record CM059196.1, on the reverse strand, counting down.
ACATCTAAGGTATTATCAGGACGGCAGCTCATAAGATTCACCATGGAGCTTACACTGTGCATCTTTAAGACTGCTATTGTTTCAGCCTAGATTGTTTATTTTGTTGGGGTTTTAAGTCCATGCAACAACTATAATTTCAGTCTAGATTGTTTGTTTTGTTGGGGGGTCTTACATCCTAGCAACAACTATAATTTCAGTCTAGATTGTTTGTTTTGTTGGGGATGGGGGGGGGGTCTTACGTCCTAGCAACAACTATTATTTCAGTCTAGATTCTTTCTTTTGTTGGGGGGTCTTATGTCCTAGCAACAACTATAATTTCAGTCTAGAGTGTTTGTTTTGTTGGGGATGGGGGGAGTGTCTTATGTCCTAGCAACAACTATTATTTCAGTCTAGATTCTTTGTTTTGTTGGGGGTATTACATCGTAGCAACAACTAAGGTCATATAAGGACGGGCACCGACTTGTGACAGTGCGCACTCATGTGAAGTGTATAGACCAGCATCCCAGCACCATCACCTGATATCACACTCAGGCTCATTATCCTGACACTGAGCTAACCAGTCATTGCCCTATCCTAGTAATGCCAAGCGCCAGGCTAGGTAGCGAGAAAAAAATCATTTCGGTAAGTCATTGCTTTACCTTGACCTGGATTTGAATCCCGACCTTCCCACACGGGAAGCCTGTTAGGCCACCTGGTCCGGTTTCAATGTAGACGACCGTTTAATATCACTGGTTGTTATAAGGGGGATTTGTGTGACAATCTTGAGCCGATCAAGGTGGATGGGGGCTGGTCTGCGTCTGCGCAGATTTATAACAGTCCTCCGGACTGTGGGCAATAGACGCTTAGGGAGGAGTGTGTGTATGTGGGGGGGGGGGGAGGTTATGGCTGATGTGTTGTCTGGCTATTTTTGGCTAACGCTCGAATGTTGATAATGTGTGTATGTCGATGAGGGAGGGGCGGGGGGGATGTTCCTGGTGCAAAGAATGCCAATTCTGCTGAATTTCAACACATTTGAGATTATTATTTCTATTATTTAGGATTGTTGTTAGTGGTTTTACATCCTAGCAACATATAAAGTCATATCAGGATGGGTACCGACTTGTGGTGACAGCGCGCACTCATGGCGACTTCATAGTGCTGCCCCACTTGGATATTAGGCTACCGGCACCATGACCAGATATCCAACACAGTCACATTATCCTGATACTGTGGAAACCAGACCTTTTCCTATCCTATTAATCTTGACGCCAGGCTAGGTAGTGTCGAGAGCGGTGATGAAAATGGGAAATATTGTGCCTAGAGCGGGACTCGAACAAACTCCTCTCTGCATTCCGGGCCAGTGTGCTAACCATTACACCACCTAGGCTTCCCTGTTTCACCACACTACCCACGCCTACCTGTCTATGCTGTTACTTGCCTGAGAGGTCAGTGCAAACTACTACACTAGCGACAAGTATCAATTTTATAAGTCACTGGTTTGACTCGGCTGGGATTCGAACTATCGACCTTCCGCATGGGAAAGATGCGCTCTACCGATTAGGCCACAACGTCCGGCGTATTATTTAGGTGTCCCATTTCTGTATCATCTGTGCTTGGGGGGAACCTCTTTTTTATAAAACCGATTCTCTTCTGTTCACACGGAAGTAATGGACAGTGCTTTCTGTCTTCAGTAACCTGTGTGACCCTCGGCCCTTTACCATAACCGAACTACCTATCCAAGCGTGAACTGTTTTTGTTTCGTTTGACTGTCGCTCCGATGAGCGGACACCTGCTGTGTAGTGGTGATGTTGGTCTGAATGTTGAGAGCTGTCATCAGTTTCTACGATTTTGTATGATTGGGATCAATGAACAGCTCACATATAATTTATAAATACTGCATTGGAATACATTAAAATATGTGTGCTACTTATGAGTGTCAAAGCACAAGGACAGATGCCCACTAGTTATCATTCATACTGGCTATTTGGAGTAAAGCAGTAGTTATTTATGTACCGGGGAGCGGGACATAGCTCAGGCGGTAGAGTGTCCACCTGTGAAGGTGTCGACCATCTGATCGATCCTGCTTAGTGGACACATTTGCAGTTTGGGCTATTTTCCGTTCCAACCAGTGGCCCACAACTGGCTCATCAAAAGCTGTGGTATGTGATATACTGTCTGTGGGAAAGTGCATATAAAAGACCCCTTGCTGCTTATTGGAAAGTGTAGCCTATGTGGCGGCAGTGGGTTTCCTCCAAAGAAATATGTCAGAATGATCATATGTTTGACATCCAATAGCCGATGATAAAAATCAATGTGCTATAGAGCCGTCGTTACATAAAACAAACTTTCCTTTCAATACAAATACACCAACAAACACATAGTGCTATGTTACAAGGTTCAACCCCTTTCTTCTTCTTTTTTGTTGTTGGTAAAACAGTTTATTCATTTTACTTAAACTACTTCATGTAGTCAAAAAACACACCTGAGGTATTAACCTTTTAAGCATAACCCTATAAGCTAACCACACTCTATCTAACAGAATAAACAAACCATTCTACTAACACTCACTCCATCTCAAAATGTTAACTCCAACAACATGATAGTTTTGCAATTCACAACATAGTAGGCATACAAACCTATGAAGGAATACTATGCACCTAACCACTCCGTAATGTAAAGGTCTAATCAATACACATGCATGTATCAAGTGTGTAGGAACACAACATATAACTGCTATTTTTGTATGTGAATTGTCAAACTATACCATATGTAAGTCTTTGAATGTTTGATATTGTTATTTCAGCTGATTTGGGCTAGCTGCATATATTGTAAATAACTGTATTGTCACATGGCTGGAAGACAAGTGCCACGGCGCTGACAAAAGTCTTTATTCAATGAATAAACTATATTTACAAAAAAAAATTAAAAAATAGGTAGATCAGCAGGTATATTATTAAATTGTGACTGAGGTTAGTGGCTTAGCCATACTAGCTTCAGTGTTATAGGCTATGGCTAGTTAATTATTTCTAGTAAAGATACAAATAACCATATTCATCTTTCTATGACCGAATATATGAATCACCTATAATAATCATGTCTTACTATACAATTGAACATAAATATAATGTTAGCAGTTGCGGTTCGCTTTATTATTTTGGCTGCCATCCAAGTTATATTGCTCCCAAACCATCATGCTCATAAAATGTCGCCAGGATTGCATTATTGCCTTACAAGCCCCCCCTCAGCCATCCTGCACCATAACATCAGGAATACCTACTAGTTTAATAACGAATAGATACGAGGATCAATGATTGATGTCACACGTAATATGTACCGACACCACGATATTGCATAATACATACTCATATATATAATGTTGGGGTTTAACGTCCTAGCAACATCTATGGTCATATCAGGACGGGTACTGATTTGTGACAGTGAAACGGATACCAACTTGTGACAGTGAACACTCATGGCCCCTGTCCTGATATGACCTTAGATGTTGCCGGGACGCAAGACTCCAACAATCAACCAACACTCGTAGCGACTTTATAGTGCTGCCCCATTGGAAGATCACGGTATTGCATAATACATAAATATCATTTGTTTCGGTTTAATGTCCTAGCAATATCTACGGGAAGGGTACAAACTTGCAACAATGCACACTCATGGTGACTTTATAGTGCTGCCCCATTCGAAGATCAGGCCACCGGTATCATGACCCGATATCCAACTCAGTCACAATATCCTGATACTGAGCTAACCAGTCCTTGCCCTATCCTAGTAATGCCGAGCGCTAGGCTATGTAGCAACAAGTATCAATTTTATATATTGTTGGTTTGATTCAGCCATGATTCGAACTCCCGACCTTCCACACTGGATTACTTTGCGCTACCAATTGGTTCACCGTTTCCTGCTGTACATGTGTAAACGCAATTCCGAAAATTGAGATAAACATTGGAATCAAACCTTTAAATAAGTCATTTTTATATCTTCCTATTTTGTTTTCATTTTTCCATAACCAGTTCTTCACAACCGATGTGGAATTACATGGAAATACTTTCAGGTGAATTAAAACAATTTTAAGTCAATTTTTGGATCGGTTTCATGGAGTTTTGCGCCTGAACTCTTCATGTGCTCTATAATCTATTATTGGAATATAAACAAGGACACTGCCACTTATCAGTTCTCTTCTATATATTAGTCATTACCTACTATCCTACTGCCATAGGGGTTAGTTCCTGCTTCTACCACTAGGGTGCCACCTGTGAGTGGCTCCTAGCCATCCCCATAGTGATAGCAGCTGTGTCTGGTTACTCCCGCCTACAGACCTGCCCGGGCGGTCAGATGTTATAGTGCACATAGAATCCACGGTAACACAATATGAACATCTCTTTACTTTACAAAGTTCTAGAAACCTCGTCCCTCAAAGTATACATATAATTTAAATACCCATTTGTATGTGCTATATACTTTATTATGTGAATATAAATAAAGAATAGCCCCTACTGTTTTTTGGTAGTCTTGTCTGGGCACCTCTCGCTTCCCAACAGCCCTTATTCTCAGCAGGCGCTCCTGTAACCGGACACTCTCTGCTCCCCCAACCCACCTGGGAATCGACTCCAACGGTCACCCAGCTCTCACTTCAAGTTTCTTTTATATAAACACATTATTTTTTATATAAATATAGAGAAATAATTTGAGTGGCGCAGAATATATACAGAGTGCAAACCCAAACCCAGACTGTGTCAGTGTCCTGGTGAGTGATGGTTCTGGAGGTGTGGGCTGCGTGTGGCTCGTGTGGTCGTGGTGGTGGTGATTCACACCTTGTCAGAAACATACGGGTCTCCAGAATTATTGCCTTTTACCCACTTACTTTAGGCTCTGGCCTTGACAATGCTAACGGGGGAGGGATGGGGAGGGGAAGGGAGGGGGTGTGCAGTTAGGCTGCCAACAGTTGGTTCGGTTTACATCCTGGCAACATCTAAGGTCATATCCGGATGGGTACCGACTCGTTTCAGTGTACACTCATGGCAACTTCATACTGCTGCCCCACTAGGAGGCCAGCAGCACCATTTCGTGCTATCCCACTCAGTCAAATTATCCTGACTCTTCTAAGCCAAGCAGTCCATGCCCTATCCTAATAATGCCCGGCGTTAAGTTAGGAATTGAAAAGTATCAATTTTTAAGTCATTGGTTTGACTCGATCAGGCTTCGAACCCGTGGGCTCGAATGCCCCGATTTACCAAATACTTTAAATGGGCGCAGGTGAAGTGACTTTGGGAAGAAAATAAAGTCTATCAAATATGCGCATGCGCAGATCGCTGTTTAGTCGGTTGTCCGGACAAACACATGTGCACACAGGAATTTGAGAAACAAAGTAGCACATAGTGGCAGTTCAATGGAAAATAGTGCCTGTGCCAAGGACTTAAATCAAAGACCCTAAAATACTAATGGCCCTGTCACACTATGACGTAATGACGTCAGCGTAGGGAGAACGTGAAGAACGTTGAACTTCTCGGCGTAGTATGCAAATTTGGGCACAAGTTGAACGTGGATGCAGCATAGTGGACGAGAGCGTAACGTCGGTAAAGCGTAGTGATACCGTCATTCAACGAGAGAGGACAATGTCACTACGCTCACGGAACGTTATTCCATTGCCAGAAGAACGTTAAGTGACGTTAGATACGTCATGAGACGTTGAACGTACGTTGAACGCACATTCTCCTGACGTTCTCCTGACGTTCTCCTGACGTTCTCCTGACGTTCCCATTACGCCACGTGGCCATTTGCACTCGGTTTAATCTGGGTCAACGTAGTGGAACGTAGTTGAACGTAGTGAGCAACGTTGGAATAACGTCCGTTTAATGTCATTGACGTTCACTGAACATGAACAGAACGTATGGCGAACGTAAACCCTTACGTTCAAGCTACGTCAAAAGTTTTGAACATGTCCAAAACCTTGATGTAACTCGACGTAACACGTTGTAATGTGACGTAGCTCGACGTCATTCTAACGTCATTCTGACGTCATCATGACGTAACCCAACGTAATGACGAAAAATGACCACGTTAGGCTCACATTGGCTCGTTACGTCGTAGTGTGACAGGGGTATAAGACGGCTCACTCAGCCTGTACCGTGTAATCAAAATGATCAAACCCACCACTTGGTGCGCTGGCTGTTCTCTTGGTTAAACAGTTGCTATATTATATGTATAAATGTATATATGAATGTGAAAGATGTGTGATGATGGCGAGGATGATGATGCTGATGCTGATGATGATGTGTATTTGTTCAGAGCAATTTCCTATTGATGTGTATTCATACTTGCCTATCTCATGTATAATATAATTGTATGTATTAACGTGTGAAACACCAACCAGCAGCCGGGCTGATCAAACCCACCACAAGGTGGCACTGTGAAATTTACATTACCATGGGAGAGATAGGGAGTGAGCCGTCTTAGTGTTATATGGTCTTTGCTTAACTTGCGCTCCTGTCCATATATCTGGCACCAGCCTTTTAGATAGCTTTAATATAAACTGCCCTTCAAGTGGCGCCTATGCCACTGTTATGCCAGCCATACCCTAGGTATGCCACTGGTTACATTGCATATATACTTTGGAGCACATGGTCAACTGATGGATTGGGAAGTTGTGTATTATTCTTATTACAAAACTATACTTCAGCCAATCAGAGATGGCACATTGAGAGACCCGATGGGGGCCTGACGCATTATTCTTATTACACCACTATCCTTCCGCTAATCAGTATCCTTCGGCATTGAGAGAGACGATGGGGGCCTGACGCATTATCCTTATTACACCACTATCCCTCAGCCAATCAGAGACGACACACAGAGAGACACAATGGGGGCCTGACGAGTTATCCACATTACACCACTATCCCTCAGCCAATCAGAGTTGGCAGATAGAGCGACATGATGGGGACCTGACCACAATGAAAAAACAATGCCGTTATTGTTATTGCGTTGGGAGGCCGTGGCAGGCTTTGTCTCGGCTTATTACCAGGGTCTCAAACCGGAACTGGGCGCACAATGGTCATGTGTCTAGGGCATACTTCACAAGGCAGTTAGCATCTACTGGCATCTGCTTAGGTCTATTGCTTGTAAAGCTAAACTAGAAAATTGGCTAATTGCCTGATGCTAAGGACAAAGAATGGTTGTTTGGTTGTTGGGAGTTTTACGTCATATCAGGATGGGTACCAAATTGTGACAGTGCACACTCATGGCGACTCCATAGTGCTGCCTTGCTGAGGATACCAGGTCACCATCCCCATGAACTGATGTCACACTCAGTCACATTATTTTGACACTGGGCGAACCAGTCCTTGCCCTATCCTAATAATGTTGAGTGCCTGGTTAGGAAGACACAAGTATCAATTTTTAAGTCATCGGTTTGACTCAAAGAGGGTTCAAACCATGTTTGAATACCACGATCTACCCAAAAGGGGAGAAGGATGCTCAACTCATTCGGTCATCCCATCTGGTCGTCCAACTTTGCTTGACGACAGCAAATATTGGAGTAGCCTAAGGACATACCCGCCTCACCTCCTCCAGATTGACACTGCAGCGACTCACACAGTTCTGCCTGCATCACCCATCTGAACAGGCCTAACGTTGTAGCCACGTGTTCAATGCACACTGCACGCCGAGTGCCAGCTGGATCACAGGAAGCATGCCACTCGCAGACTCCCGACTTCCGGTGCACGAATATGGGACTTCCGGTACACTGGTGGCGACAACAACAAGTTTATCCTCGTCGAAAGTATAGCGGTGTGCGTTCATTTGCCAAGGTGTAATTGTATGTAAGTATAGCAGTCTGCATTTACCTGTCATACAGGTAGGTGTGGGTAGGGTGACTGCATCAGGGAGTCTGGGTAGACTAATGGTTAGGGACACTACACCATTAATATCAAGATATCTGGGTTCTACTCCTGCTCTAGGTGCAATGCTTCTCATTTGCAAAACCACCTACCATGACATATGTAGGTATGGACATGCATATGCATGTGTATACGTATATGCATGTGTACCTAGATAGATATGCATGTGTGTATAGATGTATACACACCTATGTATGTCTATATGTGTAGGTATGCATGAATACATGCTGGGTATGCAGGTATTGCAACACCTCAGGGAGTTTGACGCCCCTGCCCTGCAGAGTTGTAAACCACTGCCTCGTCGTACAGGTTATTGACAGAACCGAAGGCTAAGGGAGCAAACCGTAAACAGAAAACCATGTCACTGTGGCAGCATTAAGGGCGGTTGATGTATGGAACTCCCAACATCTCCCGACCAGCCACTGCAGGGACAAATAGTTTTGCGCCTGTCTTGACATGTTCTTGCCGGTGTGAAACCTCTATTTGCTCCCCGAGAGAGTGCCGCTGGTAATTTGCAAAAGCCAGCAGCAATTCAACACTTTTGCAGGCAGCTTTCATGAAATGTACAACTGCACAAAGGAGAGCGGCAGTCAAGTAATGAAAGCAGTCTTTGTCACATCGCGACCGACAGCATGACGATGACGACGATGCTTGAATGCATGCCTGTGGGTATGTATGTGAGTATGTGAGATATTACATGCATATATGTATATATACATGTATATAAACATGTATAAATGTATATGTGTGCACGTGTGGTGGACATGGAAAAGGCAATCAGGACTAGTATGGGAACCATGTGAGTGAGATTAGTGGTGGTGGTAGCAGAAATGTGCATCAGCACCAAACACCACCACCGTATGTCGTTGCTGATTGCCATGGCAACAGACGAAATGAGTTGGTGACGCAAACAACAACAACAACTACAACAACAAAAGACTCCAAAACAATAGTTGGTATTAAGGTAATAGACGCCTGTGGAGAGTCCCGCTATAGCTCCCTCCTTAGCTCCGGTCCATCGGCCCGACCCGTCGCCCCGACAAGCAATCCCCCCCGGACCGTCGCCCCGGCAAGCCATCGACCCAGCCCGTCGTCCCGGCAAGCCGTCGCCCCGGCAAGCCGTCACCCCGGCCCGTCGCCCGGCAAGCCATCGCCCGGACTGTTGCCCCGGCAAGCCATCTCCCCGGACCGTCGACCCGGCAAGCCGTCGCCACGGTCCTTCGCCCCGGCAAGCCGTCGCCTCGGCTCGTGGCCCCGGCAAGCCCTGTGCCCGGTAATATAGCAACATGTCGTAACGGACAGCAGGACCATGGCTACCGGGCATCATTAGGGGAGCTCAGACACGGCGATGGTTCCGGGCAGGTTCAGTCTAGGCGAGGTGGCGGTGGATGCGGGGCGGGGTGGGGGTGGAGGTGTGGGTGGGTGCTGTTCTAGCACTTACCCACCGACTCACCCCCCGCCATCCCCGCTCCACACTGACTCTGTTCCCAAGCTAACTCTCTTGGTGCTCAATGACCCTACCTCCCTTCACTGTTACCTGGGTGAGCCAGGTTGGTTGTAATGCGGTTCAATGCCCAATATGGTGCCTGCTTATGCAGATAATTGACAATGCTGTTGAGCATCTAGTTTACCTTTAGATATAAGCTATTCGAATGCAGAGATCTGTATACAAATACCCGAAAAGGATGGCGTAACAGAATAAAACTTGTTTTCTTTAACGACGCCTCTAAAGCGCATTGATTTTTATCCTCAGCTATTGGACATAAAACATAGTGTGATTCTGACATATTTCTTTGGAGGAAACCTGCTTCCGCCACATAGGCTACTCTTTCTGATAAGCAGCAAGGGGTCTTTTATATGCACCATCCCACAGACAGGAGAGCACATACCACAGCCTTTGACAAACCAGTTCTGGACCACTGGTTGGAATGGAAAATAGCCCAAACTGCAAATGGGTCCACTGAGAAGGATCGATAGGATGAGCGACACTGTCACAGGTGGACACTCTGTCGCCTGAGCTACGTCCCACTCCGGATGGCCTAACAAAGGTCTGAATACGTGTGGTCACGTGTTGTACTACCTGGCCTATTCGAGGCTGTTTTGTATCTTCATTTATTGACCACTCAGAGTTAATTCCTCGAGTCAAAGTTTGCCTCTTTGTGTGTAAGTGATCATTCAAATTCAATAACCACCCTGCGCCTACTCCTTGCACTAACCACTAAGTTAAAGTTGCATAATCCAATAAAAGCATCAAATTTTAAAAACCAATGCAATTATCTAAAATTTGTTCCACATAGATTACTTACAATAGTGATTCACTTATTAAATATTTGTTTCCACAAGGAGTCTACTGAGTCACTTTACTAGAACAGTTTGTTGTTTGTTTGTTGTTGTTTTACGTCCTAGTAACATCTAAGGTCATATCAGGACGGGGTACTAGAACATTTGACTGGTAATGCCTATGGTGTCAGAGCTTTGGCACGCTTGCCAAAACTAATCTGAAATATTTGCACTTTAAATGTCTCGAAACTTCGCCATTTAAAATAAAAGCCACTTCAAAGTAAAGTAGGGTAGATTATAACAATCAATTCAATATATTTATCTGAGAAAAATGGCAGAAACCCCAAACCATCGGCATATGCCACTTTAAACTCTCAGTCGGTACCCGTCCTGATAATACTAGGATGTTGCCAGGACGTAAATCTCCAACAACCAACCACCCAACCCCACCCCACCGCCATCCCACACCCACCCCACCCCTACGCCAGCCCCACCCCAACCCTACACCCAGCCCACCCCACCACTCACCCCACCCCACCACTCACCCCCACCCCCACATCCACTTCTCAAGACAGCCGCCACATGGTCGGCCTACCGCCCTGACGACTGTGAAACACTGTCCCGGTGTAAAGATTTCAAATTCCCCCCATATTCAAGTTCCCCCCCGGGAACTTGAAAACGTTTTCAAATTCCTCTCAGGGGAATTTGAAAACGTTTTCAAATTCACTCCCTCATTTTAACTTTCCCTCCCCCCCCCCCCACATTTTGGGGGAATTTTCTTTATTTTTGTAATTTTTTGCTATTTTTGATAATTGTTCATGATCAATATTATAATATACAGAGAATAGCATAATGGAAATTATTACTAGTGCAATAAAACATATTTAACCACAAATGAGACAAAAAGTCTCTAAGATGGTTAAAAAAAAATATTATAGGTCTTAAATTTAAAACGTTTTTTAACGTTTTTTAAACAATTTTAAATTCCCAGAGGGGGGAATTTGAAAATAGGGGGAGGAATCTGAAAACTGTTATTAAGTTACCCCCCAGGAATCTGAAAACGTTTTTACTTTCCCCGGAGGGAAGTAAAAACGTTTTCAGATTCCCGGGGGGGGGGAACTTGCGAAGGGGGGAAGTTGAAATTGTTACACCGGTAAGCAGCAGCCCGTCGCGTCTTACCGACAGGCCGGAACGAGGCGCCCGAGGTCCCGGCGACGAAAACCGTCGCCCGCCCGGCGCAGATAAACGACCGGCCCGGCCACTGGTCATCATACGGTGTTGATGCATATTTTACGCACTTTGACTCCTTCCCACCAGCCTCTTCTCGGTTGCCATGGCTACCGTGATCAATACATCAATGAAGTGTTTTAAGGTGGACAGTGGCGGGTTGTGAAAGGTGTGTGGGGGGGGGGGGGGTGAAAGGGAGGGGGAGGGGAGGAGGGGTAGTGTAGGGGAGGAGGGGGAGTGTAGGGGAGGAGGGGAGCGGAGGGAGAGGGTGGGAGGGAGGGCGATGGAGAGAAGGAGGGGAGGGGAGGGGTGGGAGGTAGGGTGAGGGTGAGAAGGAGGGGAAGGGGAGGGGAGGGGGTGAGGGGAGAAGGGGAGGGGAGGGGGAGGGGAAGAGAATGGGAAGTAGAATGGGGAGTAGAAGGGGGAGTAGGAGGGGATGTAGGAGGGGGAAGAGAGGAGTGGAGCTGAGGGGAGGAGAGTGGGAGGAGAGGGGGAGGAGAGGGGGAGGAGAGGGGGTGAGGGGGAGAGGGGGAGAGTGAGGGGAGAGGGGGAGAGTGAGGGGTGAGGGGGAGAGTGAGGGGTGAGGGGGGGGCGGATGGGGATGGGGATGGGGGGGGGGGGCTTACCGGGTTGAGTTGTCATACTGCTGGCCTAAGTTCTAGCCCCCACGCCACATGGCATGTGTGGGTGGGGGGTTGCGGGGGGGGGGGGTAGCCCTATCACTGAACAGCGACTTAGGTCCACGTGTGCACAATGTGGGGCGATGTTCCTGGGCAGTGAAGACAGAAGAGGGGTCCATAAGGATGTATCACACATTGATCCAACAGCAGGGTCGTTATGGAATCAACGTTGGGGATCAAAGGTGAAATGGGGTGCTATATCTATCTAGCATATACAATATATATATATACTTACAGAGATATCAATAAATGTCTAACAAACTAGAAATAGCGTTGGGCTCATCGATTAAACGAGGTGATATATCTATATAATATATATATATTCAAGATATATCTATGTCTATCCATATACTTACATAAGTAAATATATTTACTATAACTTAGTATAAGTAAATATGAAACACACCAGACTCAGCCTGGGGATCCTAGATGAAAGTATGTGAGTCTGGATATTAATGTGGCTAAAATCTCTATAAACGCCAATCCAAAAACCAGGTTTACATAACAAATGTTTACCTGAAAATAATTGTCATTCTTAGTAATTCCACTTGTCTTATGATGATCACATGATTAGGGAGTAAGATTCTGATGTTTATCTCAATTTTTGGATTGGCGTATACGGGGTTTTGCGCCTGAACTCTTAATATGTATATAACCATATAGTATATATAATTTCTATATGTAGTATATACAAGATATGTATGCATATATTTATCTATACATATACGTATTTATATATATATTTACATAGCAATATTTCCCATTTTCATAACTCTGGTTGCCATGACCTGGACCCTGCACAAGATATGCGCTGTATGATGGTTGACCCTACCTTGTGTATATATATATATATGTATATGTAAGCTCATTCCTCAGGATCTGGTTAGCACACTGGTCCGGAATGGAATATATGTGGGTTCGATTCCCACTCCAGGCGCAATATATCCCATTGCCATCACCCTGATGCCAGTACTTTAAAGAAAGTGCGTGTAGCTGCCGTGTGCAGTTTTTCACCAACACCTTATTACTGTCGGGTGGGGGTGGGGATGGGGATGACTAGTAGTTAGGTGGATATCAATTTTAGTATCTCACAAGTGACGTATTGGGAACCCACAGGGTCGTTAATGTACGCACCATTCACGATGAGAACTAAGCACTGGCACTAATTGGCTGTCCAATCACAGCACAGGATTGATGTCACGTGCCACCTGGGATCCGAGCACAGGATTATTTTAATGGTCTCAGTGGAATGTGTCAGTGGTATATATTGTAAAGGCATAGCTTGAACACTCTCCAGCTTTTTATTTTTAAAATATCTTTTTAAAGAATAAATCCACCTCCGAATAAGAAAGGTTACTGAATAACTGGGGTTTTACTTCCTCTGCATCTTGACAGGATGAACACCAACCTGTGACAGTGTAACATTCTCCGATTAAGTATGTATTGAGTATCGAGATGGCTAGATGGGAAACAGTACTCCTTTTATAATGCTCACACCGGGGGAGGGAAGAAGTGCCCCTTTAAGCAGAATCCCTCCCCCTTATCTCGCCCAGCCACATGGTCACCGTCATGTTATGTGGTAATCCCACGATGGCTAGGTGGTGGCCGGGGCTGGGTGAGAGGAAGGGGGGTGAGTCCTTAAGGCAGCCAATGGTGAACTATGTTAGGGAGAGATCATGCGCGAGAGGAATGAGTGGTGTGCATGAGTGTAATAGCCAATAAGGAGGTCGATAACATCCACTGTTGTATGTATCTGAAAACATGATATAAGTAAATGAAACTAAGCATTCAGCCTGCTATCATCTATCTATTATCTACTCTTCTGCTGGTGCTGAACTCGGATCACGTGTTGTGTCGTGTGTTGTATCTACTATGGGGTAAGCTCTAATACATAATTCCTATAATATAGAGGGGAAAAAGGGGAGCTATGAACCATACGCATTACACAGGATATCAGGGCAGTATAGCCTTGTTGAGCAGTACAACTAATAACATGAGAGAACATAATGACAATAACCATAACCTCCCCATAACACCTAACGGGATCGGCCATCAATAGCATTCTAACACCCACATATATGATGTGTGGGGACCCGCAAACACAGGATTTCATAACAGGTGACATGCCTGACAGATTTGTAGCTATGTCACACTGGGATACAATAGTCTCAACGAAAACCATGATATAACACCCCCTCCCTATCGCCCCTATATCACATATATCACACTGGGATACAGTAGTCTCAACGAAAACCATGATATAACACCCCCTCCCTATCGCCCCTATATCACATATATCACACTGGGATACAGTAGTCTCAACGAAAACCATGATATAACACCCCCTCCCTATCGCCCCTATATCACATATATCACACTGGGATACAGTATAGTAACAACGAAAACCATGATATAACACCCGCTCCATATCGCCCCTATATCACATATATCACACTGGGATACAGTATAATCTCAACGAAAACCATGATATAACACCCCCTCCCTATCGCCCCTATATCACATATATCACACTGGGATACAGTATAGTCTCAACGAAAACCATGATATAACACCCCCTCCCTATCGCCCCGATATCACATATATCACACTGGGATACAGTATAGTCTCAACGAAAACTATGATATAACACCCCCTCCCTACCGCCCCTATATCACATATATCACACTGGGATACAGTATAGTCTCAACGAAAACCATGATATAACACCCCCTCCCTATCGCCCCTATATCACATATATCACACTGGGATACAGTATAGTCTAAACGAAAACCATGATATAACATCCCCTCCATATCGCCCCTATATCACATATATCACACTGGGATACAGTATAATCTCAACGAAAACCATGATATAACACCCCCTCCCTATCGCCCCGATATCACATATATCACACTGGGATACAGTATAGTCTCAACGAAAACTATGATATAACACCCCCTCCCTACCGCCCCTATATCACATATATCACACTGGGATACAGTATAGTCTCAACGAAAACCATGATATAACACCCCCCTCCCTATCGCCCCGATATCACATATATCACACTGGATACAGTATAGTCTCAACGAAAACTATGATATAACACCCCCTCCCTACCGCCCCCTATATCACATATATCACACTGGGATACAGTATAGTCTCAACGAAAACCATGATATAACACCCCCTCCCTATCGCCCCTATATCACATATATCACACTGGGATACAGTATAGTCTAAACGAAAAACCATGATATAACATCCCCTCCATATCGCCCCTATATCACATATATCACACTGGGATACAGTATAGTCTCAACGAAAACCATGATATAACACCCCCTCCATATCGCCCCTATATCACATATATCACACTGGGATACAGTATAGTCTCAACGAAAACCATGATATAACACCCCCCTCCCTATCGCCCCTATATCCACATATATCACACTGGGATACAGTATAGTCCTCAACGAAAACCATGATATAACACCCCCCTCCCTACCGCCCCTATATCACATATATCCACACTGGGATACAGTATAGTCTCAACGAAAACCATGATATAACACCCCCTCCCTATCGCCCCTATCTCACATATATCACACTGGGATACAGTATAGTCTCAACGAAAACCATGATATAACACCCCCTCCCTATCGCCCCTATATCACATATATCACACTGGGATACAGTATAGTCTCAACGAAAACCATGATATAACACCCCCTCCCTATCGCCCCTATATCACATATATCACACTGGGATACAGTATAGTCTCAACGAAAACCATGATATAACACCCCCTCCCTATCGCCCCTATCTCACATATATCACACTGGGATACAGTATAGTCTCAACGAAAACCATGATATAACACCCCCTCCCTATCGCCCCTATATCACATATATCACACTGGGATACAGTATAGTCTCAACGAAAACCATGATATAACACCCCCTCCCTATCGCCTCTATATGACATATATCACACTGGGATCGTATGTTCAACGAAAACCATGATATAACACCCCCTCCCTATCGCCCCTATATCACATATATCACACTGGGATACAGTATAGTCTCAACGAAAACCATGATATAACACCCCCTCCCTATCGCCTCTATATGACATTATCCTGGCACTGGGTGAATCAGTGTTCCCAGATCCTTGTAATACCGAATATGAGGCATGTCATCAATTTTGTCAATGTTTGAAATAAAACTGCAAAGTCCGATAAAAACATGAACATTTCAAAACAAAAACAAAAACCTAGATTTGATCATACACATCTAAATGATATACAAATGCACTTATGAAGCATTTGTTGCCACATTGAAGGGAATACTGGGTTAATCTAATATAACCCGTAACTGCTGAACCCCTATAGTTTCAGAGCATTGGCATGCTTGCCGAAATTAATTTTGCCTGTTTCAACTTCAAATATCTCCAAAGTTAGCCATTTAAAATAAAAGTTGCTTCAAATTAAAATAAGACAGATTATAACCATCAACATTATACATTCATCTCAGAAAAGGAGAGAAACTCAAAACCACCGAATCATGCAGCTTTAAATGCCTAGACTGTGCTAGTAATGGAATGTCTACTTCGATGTCAATTACAAAGAACGATGGTCGTACCTGGGCTGATAGAACTGATACGAAGCAGAGATTGAACCCATCACCTCTCTATCACACGAGAAGCAGAATTCCAATGTCCTCACATATCCCCGTCGTGGAATCCCTTCTCCGATGTAATTATGGAATCTGGATTTCCAGATTGAACTACATTTCCACTTGATCTCAATCCACGCAAAGATTAATAATATATAGGGCGAATTCAGTTGTGTCGGTGTGCTTAACTATAGTTGGCCCGACTACAATCGGATCCGATTTAATCAGACTCCAGCTCCCCCTCCACCTCCCCTGTGTATACACACACACATATATATATATGTATATATAATATATATATATATACTAAATATATAATGTATAAATATATATATACACACACAATATATATAATATATATAAATACATATATATGATATGTATAATATAAATATAACACACACATATATATATATATATATATATATATATATATATATATATGTGTGTGTATATATATATATATATATATGCATCCACTAGCTCTCCCCATAGTCTACCAATTTGCATAACATTACCGTATTAGGTAACGCCTAGGACCGCGTTCACATCACGTGACCCTCCATATATACATGTAATAATAAATATGTCGTGAGCGCCACATTATCAGACCTAACCCTCCATAACAAAGTAATTTTGAATTAAATCCATTAAATATATTGAACGCTGGGCCGGTATTAATGCAGTCCTGGTGTGAAACTGAAAGACATGGTCAAAAATGTAATTTTATTCATCAGAGAACATTTTATGCGTTTTGTTTAATCCCTGGGTAACTCGTCTTCCAGCCATAATACGATACAGATATTCACACAATTTATATATTCTGATGCAGATATATTTCTTCTTGTACTTCCTAGCAACATCCACGGTCCTATCAGGACGGGGATGCATACATCGATGCGCGGCAAGGAAGGACGAGGAGGCGTGAGTGGATAAAAGGGCACTTTATTCAGAAGTGCCGGAATATTCATGGTTAGTACATTAATCAAGCATGAATAATTAGATATGTCAATGAATACATGCGGCATCAATGTAATGAGGAGTAATCAATCATGAGTAAGAGGTAAGTAAAGTATAATGTATGAGGCATCGTCATGATAACAGTGTCAAATGTCAGTTGGATAATGAGTAATCAATCAGGAGTAAGAGAGATATAAAGTATAATATATGAGGCATCGTCATGATATATAAAGTGTCAATGTCAGGATAATGTTAGTAGTTGGGCCCGGGAGGTGGGCCCGAGGAGCCCTCAACCCTATGGTGGAGAGTTGGTGTATAGGGATGGTGGGTGGGGAAAAAGGTGTATGGAGGAGCGGAGTGTCTGGAGGCAGGAGGGCGAGTGGCCTGAGGTGGTGTTGGGGGTGGCTATAAGGGGATGGAGCTGGGGTGGTTATGTAATAGCCAACGGCTGGAGGAAAGAGAAGGGGGGGGGGGTCCTCCCTCGCCTCGCATCAACCGCAATGCGAGCATTACGACCAATGATAATTGTATAGTAGTAAGTGAGAGAGACATGGGTTGACATAATATGTGAAGTACACCTGCATAGAACCGCATAAAGTACACATTTCTGCTTCTTTTAAAACATTCATTTTAATGGTTGATTTTGGAATGTTGCGTCCTGGCAACATCTAAGGTCCTATCAGGATGGGTACCGACTTGTGACAGTGCACACATGGCAATTTATAGTGCTGCCCCACTGGGAAATCAGGCCTGCCAGCCCCATGACCTGATATACCACTGGCACATTATCCTTACACTGAGCTAACCAGTATCTGCCCTATCCTATTGTAGTAGTCCAGACATAAGCTTCACGACCATACTGTGGCAGCAAGGACTGCTCTGTCACCATCACAGTTTACAGCGATAGGTGGTGGTACGGTAGCCGCCGGGCAGCGCTGCAACAGGGCTGTCACCTACTGCGTGCGGCTAGTGTAACCTCCCCCTGAGGAAGTTGATGTGGGACACGGCAGGGCAGAGGCGGGTCACTTGATTGTGGATGCCGCAGTGAGAGGAGAATAAAAGGCAACTAAGAAGCAAGCAAAGTAGTTCTCCTGCTTGCTTGAGGGGTCTACAGTGTGAGAGTCGAGTTCCGGGCGGCCAACAATGGGGCCCCATCACACTATTAATGTCAAACGCCACACTAGGAAGCGACAAGTATCAATGTTGTAAGTCATTGTTTTGACTTGACCAGGAATTGATCTCCATATCTCCCGCACGGGAGGCCTGGAATCTACAGACTGTCATAGTATTAAGTGAGAGACATGGTTTGACATAAGATAGGACAATATACCTGTTTGTAAGACACAAATACACATGTCTGCTCCTTTTTTAAATGAAATTGAATTCATATAGTCTAGTTCAATTAAATCAAAGACGCCGATTTCGCCATTTCATATGACTGTGAATGTCGAACATAGCATTGCCAATATGCACCCATGTGTAATCTTGTAGGTGATTAGGCGACTACACAAATTATATTTCATTGTGAAATAGCGAAGTTAGGTGCATTAATGCACACATTGTCACTCCGCCCTCCCCTACCGACCCTCTCATGTGATGATGCATTAATATCAGCAACAGCCTCAATTGCATCAACGTGTGAAAGACATAATATGTCAAAGATATGTGCGTGCAATGAGGCATCATCAGATTACACGATTCACCAACGACGCGACGGTCTTAATGAACGGATCGGTGCAGTGCAAACGCGACATCGATTAAGCTTCCCATTAAATGACGGCTTAATGTAGATGTCGCAGGCGGCGCGGAGACAAAGAGAGCAAATTAAGGTCAGAAGAATGGAGGTCTCCTCGCAGGTCCATTTGCGGAGGTGATGGGAGGTGGCATGCGGAAGGGAAGACGGAGGAGGGGAGTGGGAGGGGGAGAACAGGGAACGGGGGGATAGGGACGGGGCGGGGATGGCTGGAGGATGGGCAGGGGCAGAGAGTGTGAGACTGGAGGAGCACGGGAGAGGCAGGGAGAGGGCGGGGAGAGGATAGGGGGAGCACGGGAGAGGGCTGGGAGAGGGCAGGGAGAGGGCGGGGAGAGGCCGGGAGAGGCTGGGAAAGGGCTGGGAGAGGGGCAGGAGAAGGGCGGGGCAGAGGATGGGGTGACGGCGGGTGAGGGCGGAAGAGGGCGGGGGAAAGGGTGGGGGAGGAAGGGCGGGGTAGAGGGCGGGGAAGGGCGGGGATAGGGAGGTGAGGGCGGGTGAGGCAGGGTGAGGGCAGGGAGAGTGCGGGGAGACGACGGTGAGGGAAGGGAGAGGGTGGGAAAGGGCGGGGAGAGGGCGGGGTGACGGAAGGGAAACGGCGGGAAAAGGGGCGGGGAAGAGGCGGGATGAGGGGCCGGGAGATGGCAGGGAAAGGGCGGAGAGAGGCGAGGGGGAGGCCGAGGAGAGGGCGGGGAGAGGGTGGGGCGAGGGCGGGTTGAGGCAGGGAGAGGGCGGGTTGAGGGCAGGGAAAGGGCGGGGGAGAGAGGGGAAGAGGGCGGAGAAAAGGACGGGGTAGAGGGCGGGGGGCGCGCAGAGAGGGTGGGGATGGCGGGGAGAGGCCGGGGAGAGGGCGGGGAGAGGGCGGGGAGAGGGCGGGGAAAAGGTGATGAGAGAGCGGTGAGACGGCGAGAAGAGGGGGCGGGGAGAGGGCGAGAAGAGGGGGTAGGAAGAGGGCGAGAAGAGAGGCGGGGAGAGGTAGGGGAAAGGGCGATGAGAGGGCGGAGAGAGGAAGGAGTGCGGGGGTGGATAGGGCGGGGAGTGAGCCCACTCTGGTGGAGATTGCACGAGAGCCTGCAGAGAACCAGGGCCCAGCTGCACCCAACAATGTCTGGCGTTAACTGGACAGGCTATGCGAGACTAGACCTGACATTAATGCATCATCACATGCGAGGAGGGGAGGGAGGAGTGGTAATGCCTGCGTTAATGCACCTAACTTAGCCACTTCACAATGAAATATAATTAGTCTAATCCCCTACAAAGGTTACACATGGGTGGGTATGGGAAATCCTATGTTCAGCATTTACAGTCGCAGTAAATGGCACAATCAATATGTTTTATCAATTTGATTTGATTTAACTAGGTTAAATTGATTAAATTCATTGGGCGAATATTGTTAAATTGACATGCCTTAAATAAAAAAGGGAACTATTCAGCAGGACCCAATATGATTGTACGAAGCGATCGGGCCTAAGTGTAGGCATGTGTGCCCGCTATAAAATGATGCCCGATGTGCCCACTATTTATACACAATGCTCCCACTATTTATAACAAATGTGACCACTCACTGACACTCAATGTGCTCAGTATTAATATACAACGTGCAAAGTATTTATATTATTTATACTCAAAATACACAATTTGTAGTCAAGGTCCCCACCTTTCATACTCAATATTCAGGTTATTTACACGGAATGTACCAAGTATGTATACCCACTAGGAATTCTCATATTGTGCCCAATATTGGTACTCAATGTGCCCACTAGGAATTCTCAAATGTGCCCAATATTGGTACTCAATGTGCCCATTATACATTCTCAAATGTGCCCAATATTGATACTCAATGTGCCCACTATGCATTCTCAAATGTGCCCAATATTGATACTCAATGTACCCACTATGCATACCCAAATGTGCCCAATATTGGTACGCAATGTGCTCGCTAGTCATATGCAATGGGCACCTTATTTATATACTCAATATCTCTATTATTTATACTCAAAATACAGAATTTATAGTCAAGAATCCCACTATTTATACTCAATACACCGGTTGTTCATAGTGGTTATACTGAGTGTGCCCAATATTTATACCCGATGTGCCCACTATTTACACTGAATATGTTCCATATTAATACTAAATGTGCCTACTATTATACCCAATGTCCCCACTATTTAGTCCCATTTTTCCCACTATTTATACTCAATGTCCCCCACCATTTACACCCAATGTCCCCTACTATGTATACCCAATGTCCGCCACTATGTATACCCAATGTCAATGACTATTTATGCTCAATGTCCCCCACTATTTATACCCAATGTCCCCCACTATTTATACTCAATGTCCCCCACTATTTACACCCAATGTCCCCTACTATGTATACCCAATGTCCGCCACTATGTATACCCAATGTCAACGACTATCTATGCTCAATGTCCCCCACTATGTATACCCAATGTCCCCCACTATTTATACCCAATGTCTCCCACTATTTATACCCAATGTCCCCACTATTTATACCCTATGCCCCAATATGTATACCCAATGTCCCCACTATTTATACCCAATGTCCCCACTATTTATACTCAATGTCCCCACTATTTATACACATTTTCCCACTATTTATACTCAATGTTCCGACTATGTAACCTCCAAGTACTCTCATCAGACCAGTTCATTAGGTTAACTCACCTCACCTCATTCCAGGAGGGCGATAATTGGTTAGGTTTGGTTTGGTGGAACCCAACATTCACCCAACCTGCCCAGGCCACATCGGCCTCTTCACCAGTAGTTCTCCACCACCACCACCTCCACCACCACCACCACCACCACCTCCACCACTACTGACGACCCACCTCTTCAAATTCGACAATCGACACCACCCAGAAGCATTGCTTTAACCAAGCAGACTGACCTCGAGATGACAACATTACTGTCGTCAGCAAAACGGCCGGGTTGCTGCAACACCGGGCTAGTTAGTGCCATGTATAAGAACGTGTAGTTACCCTAATCGGGTCCAGATTTATTAGGCAAACACCCCTCCACGCCACCCACATCAGCTCTGCATTGCTTGAGTAGTTCAGTGGTGGGTGGCTCTGTGGGTGGGCGAGTGGGTATGTGGGGATATGAGGGGAGGGGGGGGGGGGCAGGGGGAGGGGGGAGGGAGGGGAGGCTTGGTAAATACCCTCCAATCCGCCGTTAAATTAGCACGGTGTCCCCTTACTGGTCCGCTGCGCGTGCGCACTGTTTGAGCTTCCTGTTTCGGCCGGTCTCCTTCTCACAGCCGTCAATACGAAGCTTAGGCGGCGGCCAGTGGCGGCCCCCAGCGGGACTTGTCGTCTTAAATCTGGGCGCGTGGTGGGGGGGGGGGTGCGTGGGTGGTGGTGTGGGAGGTGGTGGTAGTGGTGGTGGAGGTGGTGGTGGTGGTGGAGGTGGTGGTGGTGGTGGAGGTGGTGGTGATGGTGGTGCTGCGGGAGGTGGTGGTGGTGGAGGTGGTGGTGGTGGAGGTGGTGGTGGAGGTGGTGGAGGTGGTGGTGGTGGCAGTGGTGCGGGAGGTGGTGGTGGTGGTGGTAGGGGAGGTGGTGCTGGAGGTGGAAGTGGAGGTGGTAGAGGGGGAGTTGGTGGTGGTAGTGGTAGTGGCGGTGGGGGTGGTGGTGGTAGTGATGGTGGTGTTGGTGGGGGTGGGTGCGAGCAGCGGTGAATGCAGGGTTAATTGTCGGCGGTTTTGGAAGGGCATGTGGGGGACTTAGTGTCGGACAGGTTGATAATGGTACACCTGTAGCTGTACTAGCCTGTAGTTGTAGTTGTGCCACTTCCAGGCGTGGAGACAAGGTCGGTTAATCTCTCTCTCTCTATATATATATATATACACATATATATATACACATCTAGAAAAACCTCTCTAAGTCGACCGACAATGGAGCCGACTTTAAATGGTCCATTTATAGAGGTGCTCGGTTTAGGGAGTTTTTGTTAATTATTGTAAATATAGTTTATTCATTGAATAAAGTCTTTTGTCAGCACCGTGGAATGGGTCTTCCAGCCATGTGACAATATAGGTATTTACAACATATGTATATGTAGTCTGATATTGTCATCAGCAGCTAGCTCACGTCAGCTGAAATAACAATATTAATCATCCCAAGACTTACATACGGTATAGTTTGACAATTCACATAATAGCAGTTAAGTTTGGCTACATGTATGGTGTAAATGTGTAAATTTTCACATTTTCACTCTAGCACAAAATCATACAATTATAATGTTGATATCTTTTGTGGGATGAATTCAATACATGTAGAACTGCTAACATACCTAATAGACAGAGGCTGCAATACTTATTTGACTTGTTATCAATAAAACAAAGACTTAATTATCAGCATCGTCACATGGAAACCAAATATGTGGTGCCCTGTTTTGGAGAATATAATATATATATATATTAAATATAATCTATTATATACATAAAAACGCTCGGAGAATTATTTAATTATTTATTAGTCGATTCTACTCGAGTTAATATTAGTGAACCACCGTCGTCCAGCCGCTTTGCTGCAGACCTACCGGGCCCAGCGACGTTCGACGCTTCTCGAGCTATTTGAATCGTCAGTTGCATTTCGTTTTCATATATAATAATATATGAAGAGTTCAGCCAGAAAACCCCATAAACGCCATTCCAAGCAGTTAATTAAAATACAATATTTGTACCTGAAAGTAATTTTAACTCTCACACATCCACTGTTCATGTGATGAGGTGGAAATGGAACAATGAAAAAAAAAAGGAATCTAAAAAATTAACCTTTTGAACGTTTGACTCCCAATGTTGACCTCAATATTCGGATTGACATATAAAATGGTTTTGCGCCTGAATTCTTCATATATATATTATATATATATATAATATATAATCATTATGTCATGGGGGGTGATGAAAATGGGAAATACTGCGCCTAGAGCGGGACTCAAACCCACATCTCTTTGCATTCCGGGCCAGTGTGCTAACCATTACACCACCTAGGCTCCCTGATATCAACACACTACCCACGCCTACCTGTCTATGCAGCTCCTTGCCTGAGAGGTCAGTGCAGACCACTACACTCATCCCCCTGGAATTGTAAGTCTTCTAATGCTTACAATTACATACACACAGGCAAGGCAACACACTCACATACACAGGGTAGGTTCAACAACCATACAGCGCGTAGCTTGTTCAGAATCATGGTCACGGCAACCAGTGTCATGGGGGGTGATGAAAATGGGAAATACTGCGCCTAGAGCGGGACTCGAACCTGCATCTCTTTGCATTCCGGGCCAGTGTGCTAACCATTACACCACCTAGGCTCCCTGATATCAACACACTACCCACGCCTACCTGTCTATGCAGCTCCTTGCCTGAGAGGTCAGTGCAGACCACTACAATTATATAATTCCCGGGCGCGAGTGACTGTGTAGCATCCAGGTTAGAATCGTGCCGATGGCGGCGCCACCCCATCAATAATAAGGTAGTAAATAAGATGATCCCTTCCGTGTCTTTATACTGGCATAATGCTTATACATCACATATATATCTGCATATACCGGTGTATCTACAGGTGGATTATTCGATGCTCCCTGAACACGCTGCTACGTCACATTACTCTTTGTTGTTGGAGTTGGTTGTTGGAGTTTTACGTCCTGGCAACATCTAAGGTCGCAAACGACTACAAGATTTCCACCCCCACCCCCACACATATTCCACCTCCACTAATCAACATTGATCCGAAACATTTCCAATTCCAACATTTTTCCAGTCAGTCACACCAAAACCATGGAGAAAATAATAAACAGAAATGATAATCAACCCCCCAAATGTAATGTCTGAGTTGAGCGCCCGTTTCCTGTTTTGGGAGATCGGGAGATCCGAATGCATGGGTTTCTGCACCAATGACTTAACAAAATAATACTTTTCGCTTCCTAGCGACACTTGTCATTAATAGGATATGAGAAGGACTGGTTAGCTCAGTGCCAGCATAATGTGACTGAGTTGGATATTGGGTCATGGTGCTGGTGGCCTGATTTACCAGTGGGGTAGCACCATGAGTGAACACTCTCAGTGTCACAAGTCGGTACCCATCCTGATATAACCTTAGGTATTGCCAGGACGTAAAACTCCAACAACCAACCAACCAACAGTTTATTGCGGTAAATACATCAGATGACTTCTGCAGAAATTTGCATGCCTTTATTTTTATCCTTTCCCACCAGGGGACATCTAGTGCATCAGCCAGGGGGCGCCAGCCCCACTAAACATGACACCCTTAATCAAAACTTCAAAAGAAAAGGCACACCCCATGGTTTGTTCACAACAAATCCGGCTCACTCATTTCATGTAAGCCCACCCCCCCCCCCCACCCCCCACACACACTACTTTCACACAGGCTTATGAGCAGTTCCACGCCCACGCTGCTAATCCTAATGATTTCTCAACACCAGTCCAGGTGGCAGGTCACGTGACAGCCAGTCATTACAGCTGTCATAGTAGCTTTGTAAGCCAAGGTACTGTTTTCTTGTTGTTTGCTTGTTTGTTGGTGGTTTGAAATCCGAGCAACATTTAAGGTCATTCAGGACGGGTACCGACTCGGGTGGTTGATTGTTGGTGGGTTGGTTGGTGGAGTTTTATGCCCTTGCACCATCTAAGGTCATATCAGAACGGGTACTGACTTGTGAGAGTGCACACTCATGGCGACTTTATAGTGCAGCTCCACTGGGAGATCAGGTCGCCGACACAATAACCCGATATCCCACACAGTCCCATTATCCTGATACTGTGCTGAACCGGTCCTTGCACTATCCTAATAATGCTGAGCGCCAGGCTAGGTAGCGAGAAGTATTAATGCTATAAGTAATCGGTTTGACTCGGCTCGGATTCGAACTCCCGACCTTCCATACCGGAAGCCTGCATTCTACCGATTAGATCACTGAGTCCGGTACCAAGGTCCTGTGTTACTCAATGTAGCAAAACTCAGAAATTACATTTCTAATAAAAAGGAGTGTGTTAATGCTGATTATTTTAGCTTATGTGATCAATAATAATTGTCAGAGTCATGCTAGGTCAATACATATATCATCATATATCATTGTATATCAGTGCTGACTTCATATCAGGACAGGAACAAATGCCAGTTTAGCAATAAAATGCCAATTTAGCAATAAATAATGATTAAATGCTATGCCAGCAACAAACGCCAGTTTGATGGTATACTGCAATAGTGATTGTTGTATTGTCACCAACAAAAGTCATGATCACTATCAACTGTCACAGTGACTCTCTCCCAAGTACCTTGAATGTAACAAGGGTAAGTGTCATTGTCAACTGACACACTGACTGTTGAGTGCAACAAAGGCTAATGTAATTTTCAACTGTCACAGTGACTGTTGAGTGTAACAACGGCTCGTGTCATTGCCAACTCTCACAGTGACAGATGAAAAGGTAACTGTTTGAATTGAACAAAGGTAAGTACGTGTCATTATAAAATGATACATTGATTGTTGAATGGAACCTGGGCAAGTTTCATGGTAAACTGTCAGAGTGATTGTTGGAATGTAACAAAGGCAATTGTTATTGTCAACTGTCAGAGTCACTGTTGAATCTGACAAAGGCAAGTGTCACTGTCAACGTCCACAGTGATTGTTGAATGGTACGTGAGCAAGTTTGATTGTCAATTGCCAAAGTGATCGGTGAATGTAAAAATGCAATTCTCACTGTGAACTGTCACAGTGATTGTTGATTCTAACAAAGGCAATTGATGAATGTAGCAACGACCTCTTATTTACAACTATCACAGTGAATTTGGCCTGAGCCTTTGTCACCAACAAAAAAAAACATCTTCACAGCCAATTACATTTGTTTTATTTAATGATCCCTCTAGAGCACAATGATTTTTATCATTGGCTATTGGACATCAAACATATGGTCATTCTGGAGGAACCCTGCTTCCACCACATAGCCTACTCTTTCCGATAAGTATCAATGGGTCTTTTATATGCACTTTCCCACAGACAGGACATGTGTCCACTGAGCAGGATCAATTGGATGATCCAAACCTTCACAGGTGTACACGCTACCGCCTGAGCTACATCCCGCCAGAGCCAATTATGACCAAACAGTTGTTCATCACCCCGTTGTCAAACAAAACTCCTTCATGACAATGTAACCTGATGTTTTTCTTCCCCTTCATCCATTCGCATGCAATGTCACACAATTAGTCACATGTCCTGAAAGGAATACATTGCGATGTCATCGAATTGCAAGTCAGCAGGTGTCAAGTTGCGCTGGTGTTGTCTGCCGCCCGGCGACCAATACCTGTTACAATAATGTATGTGGCGCGCATTGGTGTAGTCACATACACAATGAGTGCACATACCACAAAGAGCACGCCTAATGTTATTGCTGATGCTGCACACCCCTCCACTCCCTTGCTGTCCTGTCAGCTCACTTATACAGCTCACCCTCAGAAGCCACCAGCGCTACACCGAAGACCCTCCCTTCACCTCCCCACCCACAATCCCCCCCTACTCCCCCCCCCCCACCCCCACCTGCATTGATTGCACAGCGCAAGCCCATCGCCGGGCGTGGTGCTGTGGCCGAATCGGTTGAGCGCGGGCCTTCCATGCCGATTCAATCCCCGGTCGAGTCAAACCAATGACTTCCAAATTTGATACTTGTTGCTTCCTAGCCTGGTGCTCGGCGTTATTAGGATAGGGCAATGACTGGTTTGCTTGGTATCAGGATAATGTGAATGAGTGGGATATTGGTTCGTGGTACCCGTCTTATATGTTGTCAGGATGTAAAACTCCCACAAACAACAACCCTACACCTTGCATCCCTCCCCCACCCCGACCCGCATTGATTCCACAGTACAAGTCCATCACGTCTTAACAACTTATGCACCCCCCCCCCCCCTAAACCCCACCTCCCAACTTACATGCTACAGATACAACATTGTATCACTGCCACTCAGGTGACAGATATGGAGTTTACGTTCTACCAAACATCTATCATCATATCAGGATGAGAACTGACGTGTGCCAGTGCGCAGTCATGGTGTCTTTATAAGTGCTGTCCCACTGGGAAATCAGACCATGGGCACCATGACATGATATGCCACTAAGTCATGCCATGTTAATTGTTATTCACTGCGGAGCAGGCATTCTCTCCTCCACACCTCCTCTACATTGTGAGCCAACTATCACTCTGCTCACTTTCAAAATATGCATACAGTTTAAATAGAAAGAACACAAACAGGTGCCTGTTTGTAAGCCAACACCAGGACCCATGTGGTTCCCTCAATAAGGAGATGCTTTGCGACCGGTGTGAAGATACAACAGCTGAACCCTGCAATACAACACTTGCACAGGCATTTATGACAAAGCTAGATTCACTTACAGATCCCGCCCCCCCCCCCCCGCCACCCACGTCCACGCTACCGGGCACGGTGGCCTAGTAGGTAGAGCGCGGGCCTCGCGTGCGGAAGGTCGGGAGTTTGGTTCCCGGTCGAGTCAAACCCATGATACTTGTCACTTCCTAGGCTGGCGCTCGCCATTAATAGGATAGGGCAAGGACTGGTTAGCTCAGTGTCATTGTCAGGATAACGGGATTGAGTGGGATATCAGGTCATGGTGCCGGCAGCCTGATTTCACAGTGAGGCAACACTATGAGTATAAATTAACCATGAGTGCGCACTGTCACCAATCGGTACCCGTCCTGATATGACCTTAGATTTTGCTAGGACGTCAATGAACAACAACAACAACCCACGTCCACCCTGTGGTCACCCAGCCCCGGAATTAGCATACTATCCAGATTGACCTACTTAGCGGCGACGTGACCCACTTAACATATGGTAATGAGCCAAGGGGGCCCTATGTGCAAGGCGTTAACAAATCTCCATTTCCAGGCCTAATCGCTCATTATTACTACGTAGATGGTGAGGGGCAGAGGCGCCACCTGGGGGGAAGGAGGGGAGTAAAGGTGCTTGGAGCAGACATCCTGCCCTCCAGGCCGCACACCAACCACCAGCAACCACATACCAACAACTACAAGGAAGGTCACAGGCGGTTGGAGATGACAGCATAGCGATACAGGATAATTGCATTCCATCATGATATGTGATTAAGTACCTTATACATAACATAATTAACGCATAATTAGGGTTAATAATTATTTCCAAGCGGTGAATCTTAGTTCACTCTACCCTGAATGATCTGATATAAGAAGTAGACATAATGTATGTCCAACGTAATGTTACCACCACACCTGTCTTCAAAGGAAAATTCTGTATTCAGAGCAATGTTGTCCTCAGGAAGGAAATGTCCTATCTTGGGAGACACAATCAAATGAGACAAAACAGTGCGTGCATTGAGAAATTGTAGGTGTGGACCTGCTGGGAATAGTAGAATGTGAATAAGCACTCAGCTTTTTGTACTTGTTTAGTTATTCATTCTCTTCTTTTTGTAAACCAGAACAAAGGAATAAGTATATATATATTTACATTATCATGTACACATATGCATCCCGAAATGGCATATGTGATGTATACGCATTATACAAGTATAATACATCGGAAGATTTCACACCTTATTATATTCTAACTCATCTACTATAATGATGGGCATGTATGCATGACGCAGTGTTAGCTTACACTCGGTGTGTTTGTGCTAACTGAGTTTTCGCCGGTAACCTAGAAATCCCCGCCAAAACCAGTTTTGGCTCGCTAACACCGCGTTATGCATACGGGCCGTATTATGCAAGCGGGCCGATTGTGTCGCCCCCTGCTTTCAAATGTTGTACCTTGTCTGTTTGCTCTCACTCACACTGCCCGCCATTTTCACTACAATGTCACTTCTTAATAAACGATGTTGCTTGCCAACATAAAACCAATATCCTACTTTAACACTAACGAATTTAGACCAGTTGTCTGCATCTATAGTAAAACTCAATCTCTCACCTCCGCACCCCCCACACCACCCACCCACACACCAAACAAACACACACATCCTCTCCCATGACCGATGTCTCATCAAGCGTAAAGACACTGACATAACGAGTGGAGACACAAGGAGATCCAAGTGCATAACCACATCCTGCCGTGCGCATGCGCGCGCACCCCTCCATCCATCATCAGCACTGCGCATGTCAGCGGGCGACCCCACGTGACACACAACCCCGCACCCCCCCCCCCCCCACACACACACACCTCCATCCCGGAGTAGGCTAATGGCTGGGGTGGTTATTGGAGTTTTACGTCCTGGCAACAGCAAATTCATATCAGGATGGGTACTGACTTGTGACAGTGCGCACTCATGGTGACTCTATTGTGCTGCCCCAGTGGGAGACCAAGCCACCAGCACCATGACCTGATATTGCACTCAGTCACATTATCCTAACACCGATCAAACCAGTCCTTTCCCTTTCCTAATAATGCCAAGCGCATTGCTAGGAAGGGACAAGTATCAAGTGGTTTGAATCGACCAAGGTTCGAACCTGTGGGTTTGAATCCCGGGATCTATCAGATGGCTATCCTGAACTCTCAGATGGGTATCATTGCACGTCCAACTGTCGCGACTCAAGTCACATTGGTCATTGTGCCCTTTGTGTGTGTGTGGGGGGGGGGGGATGCTCCACTTAATGAATTTCACATTATTCCCCCCCCCCCATCCACTTAGAACACGACACACACTAATGTGCATGTACAATTTAATTTATTTGTTATCGCACATGTACACACGTATATTGCCAATTGCTGTAGAATTATATTCCAGTGGCTTCATAGGGTACTAATGTTATTCCTCTGAGCAAAGCACTAAGAAAGCACTGCAAAGTACTTAAAAAACTGCAAACTACTGCAAAGCACTGTAAACACTGCAAACCACTGCGAAGCACGGTAAAGCTCTGTATAATACTTGACTGGGTATTGCTAAACCTTTATGTTAAGCATTACTTTAATACCGTTTGATTTCGGCGAGAACCATCTGCATCGCATCATTCCATAACTTTGCCTCGCTGTAACTCTAAGCGTGTGCTGGGCAGGTGGAGGGAGGGCAGGTGGAGGGAGGGCTGGTGGACGGAGGGCTGGTGGAGGGAGGGCTGGTGGAGGGAGGGCTGGTGGAGGGAAGGATGGTGGAGGGAGGGCTGAGGGGTGATGGAGGGAGGGGTGATGGAGGCAGTGGTAGTGTAGGTAGTGGCGGTAGTGGTGGCTGTGGTAGTGGTGGTGTTGGTGGTCGTGGTAGTTGTGGTAGTGGTGGTGGCAGTGGTGGGAGTGGTGGTGGTGGTGGTAGTGGTGGGAGTGGTGGTGGTAGTGGTGGTAGTGGTGGGAGTGGTGGTAGTGGTGCTTGTAGTGGGAGTGGTGGTGGTAGTGGTGGTGGTACTGGTGGTGGTAGTGGGAGTGGCACTGGTGGTGGGAGTGGGAGTATGGTGGTGGTGGTTAGTGGGAGTGGTAGTGGTGGTGGTGGTGGTGGTGGAAGTGGTGGTGGTAGTGGAATTGGTGGGGTGGTAGTGGTACTGGTGGTGGTAGTGGGAGTGGTGGTGGTAGTGGTGGTGGTGGTGGTGGTGATGGTGGTGGTGGCGGTGATGGTGGTGGTGGTGGTGGTGATGATGGTAGTGGTGGTATTGGTGGTGGTGGTGGTGGTGGTAGTGGTGGTGGTGGTGGTGGTGACAGTCGTAGTCATAGTGGTGGTGGTGGTAGTTGTTGGGGTGGTGGGGATGGGCTGAGAGCTGGTGGGGTTAATGCTGACTGACGCTCGAACCAGCTACAATGCGGCTTCAGACAATGCCAGAGCCATGTTCTTCTGCGCCCTACAGATCCACGTCTCTTATCCAACAAACATACAGTATGCTCAGTGCATAATATGTATGCACACCCGAAGGCCGCCTGGCTGGTGAGACCAGCGCCGGTCGGTAGAGTGCCCGGGCTGTCGGCGAGCGTCCCCCGGGAGCGGGGCTTGTCAGCGGCCGGGTACGCCGTCCTGTTAGCGCCGTTTATAAGTGTGGCGGTGGTGGGGAATGCCGGACTGTCAGAGTCACTTTGAGTTGGAGAAGTGACGCGTCGGGCGGTGTTCATCAGGCTGTGACAGCTTAATATAGCGGGTATATTCTGACAGTGCAGCCGTCACTGTCACACCCTCTTACTGGCCTCTTCAGTCATCACTCACTCCTCACACTCACTTATCTATTCACTGCTTATTGCCTCATCCCTTCCCTATGCATTCATTCATCTCCTGCTACTCACTCACTCACCACTCTTTCCCCACACTCATTTATTTACTCACTACTTATTCCCTCATCTCTGCCCTATGCATTCATTCACCAACCTCTCGCTACTCACTCACTTATTTACTCACTGCTTATTGCCTCATCCCTGCTCTATGCATTCATTCACTATTCTCCCGCTACTCACTCACTCACAAATCTTACCCCACACTCACTTATTTACTCACTGCTTATTGCCTCATCCCTTCACTATGCGTTCATTCACCAATCTCCCGCTACTCACTCACTCACCAGTCTTACCCCACACTCACTTATTTACTCACTGCTTATTGCCTCATCCCTTCCTGTGCATTCATTCACCAATCTCCCGCTACTCACTCACTCACCAGTCTTACCCCACACTCACTTCTTTACTCACTGTTTATTGCCTCATCCCTTCCCTATGCATTCATTCACCAATCTCTCGCTACTCACTCACTCACCAGTCTTTCCCCACACTCAGTTATTTACTCACTGTTTATCCCCTCATTCATTCCCTCCTCACTCAATCCCCAAGCACGCTCCTCACACTCACA
Source organism: Branchipolynoe longqiensis (assembly GCA_030323885.1). Lineage (NCBI taxonomy): Eukaryota > Metazoa > Annelida > Polychaeta > Phyllodocida > Polynoidae > Branchipolynoe > Branchipolynoe longqiensis. The sequence goes on along the minus strand of CM059196.1, from coordinate 35,276,940 downwards.
TGGTCATTCCCTCACTCATTAACTGCTCATTCAGTCCCGACATACTCTCTACTCAGAAACCAGTTGCACCACAACCAGTGCTACGGTGTCACTAATTCCTACCTCTCCACAAACACTATTTCTGACTTTGTCACTCCACACCCAGAAACCCAAACGATGTATTCACTACAGATTTATAACTAATCTACTGGATCAATCCTGACACACTCATTCCTTAGCCACTCTCACTAGCTGCTCATTTGTGACATACTACTCTTCTGACATACTACTCAGTCATTCCCCAGTGACTACTCTCACTAGCTATTCACTTATCAACCACTCTGTAACAGACTTCTCGGCCCTTCCTCGGCGACTACGCTCAACCACTCAGTTACAAACCACTCAGTCATTCCGCAGTGACTACTCACACAAACTACTCTGTTCACAACCACTCAGCTAGAGACTACCCACCCATTCCTTAGTGACTACACTCACTAGCTATTCACCTCCCAATCACTCAATTACAAACTACTCAGTCATTCTTCAGTGACTTCTCTCCCTAACCACTCACTTATCAACTACTCACTGAGAAACCACTCAGTCATGAATCATTTACTGCTCACTCGCTAGGAGGCAGAACCCTTCTCAACTTCTCCCAACCAACCTCCCCACCTCCACCCCGCACCCGCACCACCACTACCACCTTATCCATCTTCACTCAAGCACCCTAATAACAAGAGATCAGCGACTCAATCCCCCTTCTCTCCCCACTTTCCGCAGCCCACCTTTGACAAAAAAAATCTTTAAAAAATAAAATAAAAGTGATATACATATATTTTATGGCAAATACATGGTCGTGGAAGGCTGAGTATAATTAAAGCATCACAGGGGACCGTTTCAGGCCGACTGTGAGATGGGGCAAACTGGAAATGGATGTAGTTTTGCGTTGTTAATTGTTAGGTGGCGCTGCTGTCAGTGCAGCGTCCCCAGTGCCTGGGAGAGTAACGGGGTCGCACGTTGCTGCTAACGTCATTAAGAAGTAGAGACAACGCGATTAGCTGCTCATGTCGGCCATGTTGGTATAAACAGCGTCACTTGGCGGCGGTAGACGGTACTATCACCTCCACTAGGGCAGCCCTATGCTATAAACATATCCAACTGTGTAGACACACCCTCTGCACGCACCCCAACCCATCCTATATACATGCCCCACCCTATATACACATCCAACCCTCTGCACACGCCCAACCCTGTATACACACCCAACCCTATATACACACCCATCCCTGTGAACACGCCCAACCATGTACACACACCGGTGTGCATACACTCCACTACACCCCCCCCTTATAGAAGTTATAATACATTCCACCCTGTACACACACCCAACCCTATGCATACCCTGCCCTATACACACCCCAACATATCCACACCCTACCCAATGCACATACCCTAGTGCGCATACACACATATGCCTATATGCAAATCGCTCCGAATACACACACAACCTTATCCAGGCCAACACCCTATACAACACCTCACCCTATACATACAGTATGCATACACCAACCCTGTGTACACACCCAACCATATTCATACATCCCAACCCTATACACAACTCACCCTTTGCATACACCACCCACCCTATACACACCCCTATAAACACCCCTACACACCCACTCTATACACACACCACCATATACACACCCCCTATACATACCCCACCCTATACACACCCAAACCCTAATCACACACCCCACGATATTCATACATCCCAGCCCTATACACATCTCACCCTATGCATACACCACCCTATACACACCCCACCCTATACACACCATACCATATACACATGCCACCCTATCCACACACACCCCACCCTATACACATCCCACCCTATACACACCCCATCCTATACACACCTCACCTTATGCACACCATACCCGATACACACACCACCCATAGACACCCCACCCTATACTCACCCGACCCTATACACACAACACCCTATACACACAACACCCTTTACACACACCCCACCCTATTCAAATTATCTTGATACTACAGGTGCAAACCAGTTGTTGCCCTATTATATTAATACCGAGCGCCTGACTAGGTCTCAATTTTATAAATCATAGATTTGTCTCGGCCGGGATTCAAACTCCCGACCTTCCGCACGGGAAGCCTGCGCTCTACCGATTAGACCACCGCGTGTGGTATTCCATGAAGTAATCAGTCTAGCCACGTTTACCAGTGCACGTGATTCCTTGCACGTGAGGCCACTGAAGATCGCTATATTTTTTTCGAAATGATTTAATGCAGACAAAAGTGTATGAGTTCTCGTGGGCCGTCAAGTCGAGAAAATGGGAAATTCTCAGATCGCCATGGACATATTAAAAGTATCTAATTCTCATCTACTAACCGCTAGAGAATAATTATAAGTAGCATCACTTTACTTTCGGTTAATGACTGCACCACCTTTTAAAATATTTGTAGGAATGGGCGATGTAAACTGTTTGTACAACAAAAACAAAAACTCCCCTAAAAACATAACATTAAAAATAATACTGCTATACAAAAAATGCCAACTTTGTCCTTTTTCACATCTTCCACCTGTACACACCTGTACGCACCTGAATGTCTCCATCTGAGAGATGACCCGCCTACCTGTCACACCCGCTGGGCACACGCTGCGCGCGCATCAAGCTTCTTGTAGACTTCCGGTCCCTACCCCCCTCTTCCACCCCCATGCCTTGTATCAGCCCGGGAGCATCATCCTTACAGACTCACTTCTGAGGGAGGTTATGCAACAATCCTCAAAGGCTCCCCTTCTGTGTCATGAGATAATCCTGTCTCCCATCTACTAACAGATATTTGTGTTTCCAGTTTTATAATAAAATCAGCGTTGCTTTTACATTTCGCCGGTATTTTGTATGCGCTCTATAATAACCTTACGGGAATATAAATATGAATATGCTTCCCGCCATATTCCATGCATTATGGGTGCGCAACTAAAGACACGCATATTAGTTCCTGCTCTAGCCGCTGCCGCCACCAGTAAATGGCCGGATATAAATGGCCGGATATAAATGTATATATATATTCATATATATTTATATGTGATCTATAGCACAATATACAATTATCAAGATATGTAAGGAAATTATTATCACATTGTTCTACTCTATCAGACATATCACTGTACCGGTGATGCCACCTGCGGCCCTCCTCACTTCCACCAAATGTTGACAGGTGTCAGTCACATCAGAGGATGTTTGCTGACTGTGAAGTCAAGAAAAAAGGGGAAATTCTCAGTGGCCATGTCGTCAACAGATATAACAAGAAAGAGGCAGGTGTGTTGAAGAGACAGGTGTGTTGAAGAGACAGGTGTGTTGAAGAGACAGGTGTGTTGAAGAGACACGTGTGTTGAAGAGACAGGTGTGTTGAAGAGACAGGTGATTTGAAGAGGCAGGTGTGTTGAATAGGCAGGTGTGTTGAAGAGGCAGGTGTGTTGAAGATACAGGTTGCTGAAGAGACAGAGAGGCAGGTGTGTTGAAGAGACAGGTGGGTTGAATAGACAGGTGTGTTGAAGAGACAGGTGTGTTGAGTATTTTATTCTCTGGGAAGGAATAATGCTCTACCATTAAAAGTCTAAAATCCTGCAACCACGTGCAGTTTGATCGTCAGCAAAACTAAGAAAGTATTACTTGACTTTGTAAGTATGTCACATGTGGCAGTGGACGCGCAGATATATCTACATGCGTCTGTGCGTTGGCATCTTATTGAAAATCTATATAATAATTATTACCATCCCCTCGGATTCAATTCTGGCCGCAAAAGATACTAAACTAAATCATCATCACCCAATTTGTCCTTTTGGATTTGAAATTAAAGTAATTCACTGATTGAACGTCTTCCTGGAACTCTTCATTAAAATTCGTTTGTTGGAGTTTTACATCCTGGCAACATTCACAGTCACATAAGCCTTGTGACAGTGCAAACTCATGCCATGAACCGATTTCAGACTCGGTGACAATATCCCGATACTGAGCTAGCCAAGGCTAGGTAGCGATAAGTATAAGTTTTTTAAGTCAGTCATTTTATTTTTTGGCCCTGCGCCAACGGTTCTACACTGCAGGCAGTATGCATGACCTTTTTACTAAGGTAAAACAGGAAAACATTTTAGCCTTTTTGAGGGCAGCTGGACTGTACCACCTTATATAGTTTACTAAATGGATTCTATTAATTATTAATGAAACTTTTCTTTTTCTATGGGAATTTGTTTCCCTTGACCACAGATATATGATTGTGAGCTTTCTAATTTAATTAGTGTCTATTGGCACATAATTGATTGTCTGCTTTTACATGTAAAAGCGATGGTTTGAACAAAAAACAAACATTTCTCGCCGTGAATATGGCCTATGCAACCACCAATCAATCAATCAATCAATCACTGTAGTGGATTCAAATGGCCAAACTGCGCATTTTCTATTTCTAACTTGAACAGTCTTTTATTGTTCGATTTTATTCATCATATACCACATGTGATGTTACCACAGTTGTATGCTCTTTTGACATACAATTCTGTGCTCTATTTCACCTGTTTGAAATGAATTCTTTACTTAAACAAAAAAAAATCTGTTTGGTCTTCCAGCCGTTGGAGCGATCACATTTGATTTGTACATAGTGGAAGTGGAATGTGTTGCATTGTGTGCAGCACAACCCATTCTGAACATAAAAAGAAAGTGAGGGAGCAACCTATGATGTATAGTGTACAGCATAGGTACTCAACATAGTGCTTAATCATAAAGTAAGCACTGTATGACCCCCAATTACTTTTTGTGCTCGGGGGTCATTAAACAAACAAAACAAACAAAATCCCCACTACGCTCTAGCGACTTGGCCACCGTTTCTAGTCTTTTCACAAAGAGTGTATTGTGTTGAAGTTCAATGCTGGCTGGCCCATGCAGTCAGTGGGTGACATACGATATGCAGTCAGTGGGTGACATACGATGTGATGATGGGAGCGGGACGTAGCTCAGGCAGTACAGTGTCCACCTGTGAAAGTGTGGGTCATCAGCTCGATCCTGCTCAGTGGACACATTTGCAGTTTGGGTTATTTTCCATTCCAACCAGTGGTCCACAACTGGTTCATCAAAGGCTGTGGTCGGTGCTGTCCTGTCTCTGGGAAAGTGCATATAAATACCCCTTGCTGCTGCTTATCGGAAAAAGTTGCTTATGTGGCGGCAGCAGGTTTCCTCCAAAGAAATATGTCAGAATGACCATATGCTTGACATCCAATAGCCAAAGATGAAAATCAATGTGCTCTAGAGGCGTCATTAAATAAAGCAAACTTTCTTATGATATGATCAGTATTGTAGTACGGTGAGAACACTGGTCATATTTGTTGTCGCTGTAGTAATAAAAGGCCTACTGTTGGCGCGTGACACTTGGATCATGCTGATGTCTTTATAATCCCTTCTACACTTCCGGTGTCTCAATAATTAAGCACCGAGTGAAACTTACGCTGCACCGGAAGTGGCCCTTATTGCACTGCGACCGTCGGACAGACGGTGATGCGCATAGAATGGTGAGGGTTGAAGTAGATGGGCGGTTTGCGTACGTCTTAGTCACATCTGAGGACCCAAGATCTTGCAACCAGATATCTTGGACAAATGACTGCAGGGGCTGCTGCTACCCATGGGATTAGAACATTGGAGTTCGAACCTTGGCAGAGTGAAACTATGGACTTAAAAGTGTATGATTGTCATTGCCTAGTCTGCTGTTCAGCATTTACCTAGATAGACTAGGGAGTAGTGGTGGTATGGGGAAAACAAATTCTCTGCGATTGAAATTTCAACTCTTTAATTGACAACTATCACACACTCTCAGGAGATAGCAGGATGGGTACCGGTGTAAAGTCGACGGCTGGCAGCTGTGGTTGTGTAGGTAGGCTAAATATGAGATCACTACAGGCAAGAGAAAGGTAGAGTAGAAGTGTACAGAAAGACAGAGAGCTTACACCCTCAGATTTATTATTATATATGAATATTATATATGAATCCAAGATGGATGTCACACCTGATCAGCTCCTCCAATTAGCAGTAGGCATTCTCCAATCAACCAATGGACATTCAATATGCTTGTATCCAAGCCTTGGTTGTTTATGGCTACAGTGCCCTGTTGTGTATGGGTGTGCAGTGATCCGTACATAACAGTTGGGGGGGAGGGGGTATGTGAACAGAGCTTATAAGGCTGTGTCACACTAAAAGGAGTTCCCTTCTCACACTATCTCTAACTACATAACTGTCAAACTCAGCAGAGGATCACCAGCACCACCTAATACCTTAATGCCTCTAGCTCTATATACCATTTACCTTTTTATATAACAATTGAAATTACTATAGACTAGTTCACACATTCGCCAATGTCTAAATATCGGGAAATTTTACACCGGGTTGTGACACTGGATGCTGATGGTTACTTTATAGTGCTGCCTCACTGGAATACCATACTTATCAAGAGCCACTATCCCATTCAGTCACTTTATCCAAAAACTGAGCCAATCAGTCCTGGCCTATCCTAATAATACCCAGGGTTATTCAAGGTAGCCATAGGTATAGATCTTGGTAAGTATTTGCTTTGTCTCGGCTGGGAATCGAACCCATGAGCCACAATCTCCCTCATGCGGAGAGCATCTCATCTGCTCTTTGGACATCAAGTATATCTTGGTAAGTATTTGCTTTGTCTCGGCTGGGAATCGAACCCATGAGCCACAATCTCCCTCATGCGGAGAGCATCTCATCTGCTCTTTGAACATCAAGTTTATATGAACACATTGCTACACACAGAAATACCTGCTGAGAAAGCGATGTGATGGGGAATAAGGACAATTACTATACAAACAAGTAAAGCTTGTTTTATTTAATAATGCCTCTTGAGCACATTGATTTTCATATCATCGACTATTGGACATCAAACGTAGGGTCATTCTGACATATTTCTAGGCAGGAAACCTCCTGCCATCACATAGGCTACTCTTTCCCATAAGCAGCAAGGGGTCTTTTATATTCTTTTATATGCATTTTCCCACAGACAGGACAACACATACAACAACTTTTAAGGAAGAAATTATAGACCACTGGTTGGAACGGAAAATCCGATAAGCAGTAATGGCTCTTTTATATTCTTTTATATGCATTTTCCCACAGACAGGACAACACATACAACAACTTTTGAGGAACAAATTGTGGACCACTGGTTGGAATGGAAAATAGCCGAAACTGCAAATGGGTCCACTGAACAGGATCGATAGGATAGACACCTTCACAGGGGGACCCCCCTACCGCCTGAGCTACGTCCCAGACCCTTATGGGGCTGTCACATTATGACGCTTCTCGCCTACGCGTGTCGACGTATGTGATTTTTTGTCGGAACATCGGGAAATGTCAGGATGCGTTACGCGTGCGTTAGGCGCGCGTTGGTATTCGTTGACGGATGGCGATGGTCGACGAGGGTCGGCAGAGCATGTCATCGGATCGGCAAAGTTTTGTGCTTGCACAAAACTTTCGACGACCAACAATGTGCGACAACGCGTGGGTGCCAACATTATGGCGATGTCAGAAGCACGTCGACATCGCTGGAATAACGTTAGGCACATGCCGGGCAAGAAGCATCATAATGTGACAGGGGTATAAGGACAAGTAATATGCGGCCACTAATCCGAATTTAAATTAACTGCCCTTGTTATGAACTGCAGATATTAATACCAGCCCTAGAACTGACACTTATTGCCCTGCACGTCTATGGGATATTGTGTGACGTTTTTTCACTGTTGTGTCCCACGCATCTGTTGCCTAGTTAACCTTAACAAAGCAGAACCATCATAATGAGAAAACAATGCTTATATGAGTACTGTGGATTACTAGGATACCGTTTATAATGTATAATGCATCTTTGCTATTAAATATAGAATCTTTCCTTCAACGGACCATTCTGCAACCAGAGCAGTCTTCTAAAAGAGCAATAGACCCCAAAAATACAATATAGTTGTCTTTTCTTTTTAGATATATTACAAGGATAAGACCTTGAATCCTGTTGCGATATGAATATCTGAATATAATCAAGTATTTCATTACTTTTCCAAGGATACTTTATGGAGATATAGCATGTGAAATCATAGGCAGTCGGGGAATGTACCCAACTAGAGTAGTTCCAGATTCTTCGGACAGATGTCACTAGCTGAACTGGCAGGAATATTCTCCTGGACTCAAAGAACAATGAAATTAAACAAACAACATTTTACATTGAAATAGTGTCAGCTTATGGATAGCAGAGATTCGCCGGTCACACGAGTTGTTGAAGACAAATATATATATTGTATGTCTGTTCTCTATTATTTGCTATTTATTATACAGCTTTTTCTTGCTATTATATTCTCATGTGCCTATATTTTTATATCTCCATATCCCTATATCCGTTATATCCTAATATCCTCTATCCCTTATATCCATATATCATTATGTCCATATATCTCTACATCCTTATATCCCTTCATCATCATCATCATCACGCTGTCGGTCGCAATGCGACAAAGACTGCTTTTATTTCTTAACCGCCACTATTTTGTGCAGTTGTGCATTTCATAAAAGCTGCTTGCAAAGTGTTGAAGTGCTGCTGGCTTTTGCAAGTTACTAGCAGCACTCTCTAGGGGAGCAAATATAGGTCTCACACCAGCAAGAACATGTCAAGACAGGCGCAAGCTATTTGTCCCTGCAGTAGCTGGCCGGGAGATGTTGGGAGTTCCCTTCATCACCGCCCTTAACCCTGCCATGGAAGCATGGTTTTCTGTTAGGGTTTGCTCCCTTAGCCTTTGGTTCTATCAAGAACCTATACCACAAGGCAGTGGTTTATAACTTTGCAAGGCAGGGGTGTCAGTTTAGCAGATAGGTACTGCATTATCCGCATTCCCTTATATCCCTGATATCCCTATATCCTCTATCCCTATATCAGTTATATCCTGATATCCCTCTATCCCTACATCATTATGTCCGTATATCCCTTATATCCTTATTTCAGTATATCCCTCATATCCCGATATCCTTATAGCTTGTATACCCTTATATCGCTCTATCCCTGATATCCTTATATCCCTATATCCTTATATCCATATATCCCTTATTTCCTTGTATCCATATATCATTATATCCCTATATCCGTTATAGCCTTTATATCCCTTATACCCCTTATATCACTATATCCCTATATCCTCATATCCTTACATTCCTACATGCTTACATTCCTACATTCTTACATTCACCTATTAGATGACTGCAAACCGTGATATACCGCGAAATAAACCGTGCTATACTGTGTATCATGTATACATATACATGTACACACACTATGATTTCCCTAGAGTCGCTAAGTGTGTCCATAGTAATGCCCAGTGCTTACATAAACGCGGTGTGAGCGTCCAGTAGTGAAACGGAAGAATTGCCACCGACGATAAAGGAAACATCACCAGTCTCCCAGAATGCAGTAAACCACCTGGCGGCGGGCGGGTACTTGGTATTCCTGTGGACACACACCGCACCGCCCTCGTCTAGCAATATCGGAGTGGTAGAGGGCATCACCCGTCCGTTGGATACACCTATAATTACCCATAACTAGTCCACTTGGTGCCCACAACCTCCCTCCCCCCTCCTCCCCACTCCCTTCCTCCCCTTCCCTGCTCCTCCCACTGCCGTCTCCCTCCCACCTCCTCGCCTCTACCTCTCCCTCCTCCTCGCCTCCTTCCCCTCCCCCTCCATACCTCCTCTATTCCCACTCCCCCCTCCCCTCCCCCTCCCTCTAGCCCCCTCCCTCTCCTCCCACTGCCGTCTCCCTCCCACTTCCTCGCCACGACCTCTCCCTCCTCCCCGCCTCCCTCCCCTCCCCCTCCCCCCCCCCCCCCTTCCTCTCCCCCTCACTACCTCTCCTCCTATCCCTCTCCCTCTTGCAGCATCCCTTCTCCTCCTTGCCCAATGTGTACCTCCTCCCGCACGCCAACCCCGCAATCCCTCAATCCAGCCCGTCGTAACTCAGCGCCCAGCTTCAGCCAGCCCCCCCCCCCCCCTCCCCCCCCCCCCCCCCTACACCACACCACCCGACACCCTCCCACCTTCAGGCCCCAGGCGTCTCTTCCAACCCACCTCCAACCCCCCACCCCCCTTCCGCCTGTCGTTTCACCGCTTGCCTCGCCCCTAGCCCCGCCCTGCCTCGCCCCTAGACCCGCCCAGCCCCGCCACTCCCCTTCAGGCACCCTGCTGTATCCATGGTTACTACAACGCCCATCAGTGGGATACGGCGACCTCACCTTCCTCATATCAGGTGGAGCCTACGTTTGCACACCTCCCTAATCACCAGACGGGATGGCCGAATGACTTCAGCGTCCGTCTCCCGTTTTGGTAGATCGCGGGATTCGAACCCACAGGTTCGAACCCTGGTCCAATCAAACCAATGACTCAAAAATTGATAATTATCGCTTCCTAGCCTGCCGCTCGGCATTGTTAGGATAGGGCATATACTGGTTGGTTCAGTGTCAGGATATTGTGACTGAGTGGGATATCAGGTCATGGTGCTAACAGCCTATTCTCCCAGTGGGGCAGCACTATAAAGTTGCCATGAGTGTGCACTGTCACACGTCGGTACCCATCCTGATATTACCTTAGATGTTGTCAGGGTGTGAAACTCCAACAACCAACCAACCCTAATCACTGATGGCTCTCACAGTCCCCGCGAACTGTGACATTTCAAGCTACAGGTATCAGAGCAGCCGTGTGTATCTCTGTACCATCTGCCATGCTCCATATCATACAGAGCACTCCGACATTCGAGATTACCGTAAAACCACAAATAAACCCAGGGTCCTAATGTACTGGGGCTTTTCGAAAAGAGAGATTGGAAGACAATTATAAAAATTGCAGAATGTGAATTGCATGACATACACATAATGTGTTGTACATTGCATTAACACGAACATAATGCGAATCATGATTTAAAGAATACCGTAATTCTAAAAGTAAGAACCACATTGTTTTCTGAAAGGAGTTTGCAGAGGCTGCTTTTACATTAACACGGATCTGAAAACAACTTAATTCAAAGCTGCATAATCCGCTGATCTTACTGTATTCCCATTTATTGCAAACATTCAAATACAGGTGCTCCTAACAGTTTTTTTATTTATTTAGTTTTTTAGTGGTAAATGTGTTTATTCTGCTGAATAAGTATTTTGTCAGTGCCGAAGCACTGGTCTTCCAGCCATTTTTGATTTCAGGGTTATTTACACAAAATGGATATAGAATCAGTTATACAATAACTGTTGAATACACAAATTGCAGCATTTAACACAGTGACATCCAAAAAAAGCTAGAAAAGCTTGTTTTATTTAACGACGCCTCAAGCACACATTGGTTTTTATCATCGGCTATTGGACGTCAAACATAATATGGTCATCCCAACATATTTCTTTGGAGGAAACCCACTGCTGGCACATAGGTTACTCTTTCTGATAAGCACTAAGGGGTCTAAGAGTTCTTCCAAAACCCACATCTAACTATTACTACCAATTATTCCTAACATCGAAATCGGGTGTTTTTCTTGTGTGTATGGGTTTTCCATCCTAGCAACAGCTAACGACATACTCGGATGGACCCTGAGATCTAAGCATTACAAAACCTCGTTCTAAACACCCAAATTTAGGTATTACTAACACTTCTTCCAAACACCCAAATCAATGGATTACTCACATCTATGCCAAGTACCCCAAGCTGGGTTAAGCTAGAAGTGAGAGTAAAGTCGCTATTGGGTGTTTTGATGAAGAGAAACTTCAACTAGAGTCGATCCAGTATTCATTTGAAATGTCTTCGTTATGCTACTAGTGGAAATATTGTTTTTGAAATCCTCATTTTGCAATGGTCTCATCTATGCTACCGAATAACAAGCAATATGGTGCTACCACAAGAAGAGCTTAACACATTAAAAAGAATAGTCATCAAGTGCATAAGAAGAGGCACGCACTCTCCAACCAGTGGTCCACAACTGGTTTTTCAAAGGCAGTGAGATGTCCTCTCCTGTCTGAGAAAAAAATCATATAAAAGACTCCTTGCTGCTTATTGGAAAGAGTAGCCTATGTGGCGGCAGCGGGTTTCCTCCAAAGAAATATGCCAGAATGACCATAGGTTTGATGTCCAATAGCCGATGATACTATACAAAAAAATGGATGCGCTCTAGACGTGTCATTAAATAAACCAAGCTGTACTTTCTTTTTGAAGAGGCACTCTCAATTACCCCCAGCGTACACAAAATAACCCTGTTTAACATGTCCATCTGGTAGCTGGTAGAAGCATACTGACGAAAGCTTCACACAGATAGAGAAGGAGACAGGTGCTTTAAAACCTCGACCCAGCTTGTACTTTTAAAGCTGAATAGTCTGATGAAATATCAAATTTTCAAAAACCAAACCAATTATCTAGATTTACTTTTATATATCTAACTTACATACTGATACACTTATTAAGCATTTGTTTCTGCATAGAAGGCAATACTGGGTCAATTTAACAGAACCTGTTACTGCAGAAGTCTATGGTGTCAGAGTTTTGGTAAGCTTGCCAAAACTAATTGTCCATGTTTGCACTCAAAATATCTCAAAAGTTTACCATTTAAAATAAAAGTAACTTTGAACTAATGTAAAGTAGATACTAGTGATCAATCTAATATAGTTATCTCAGAAAAATACAGAAATTCAAAACCATCGGACTATGGAAGCCATGCTTTGGAGATAGAAGTTTCAATTAGTGGATCCTGCTACCGCTATAAACGTCGGATTCCCACCAACGTTGGACATTAAAAACCTGGCTGAGCTTCTCCGCTCCTTTTTGAAAGTTGCAAAATCCGATGGTTTTGAGTTACTGCCTTTTTAAAAATTTACAGATAAGTATACAAGGTTGATGCTCACAATCTACCTTACTTTAACTTTCATTTTAAATGGCTAATTTTGGAGATATTTGAAGTGAAAACATGCTAAATTAATTTAGGCATGTAAGCCCAAACTCTAGCCTTAAGAAGTGACATGTTTTATTAAATTAACTTAGTATTCCTTTCTATGTGGCAATACATCTTCAATTAGTGCACCAGTATCTATTGCACCAGTATCTGTAGGTTCAAATCTAGATAATTGCTTCCGTTGTGACAATTTGATATTTTTTATCGGAATATACAACATTAAGTGTTAGTAATAACACCCTGAAAAACTCCCCAGAATTAACCCAACCAAAAACTTAGATCTTGGAATTAATTAAAGCAAATGTTGGTGGCTTCTATGTGTACGTTGCTTGCTGAAGAATTATAATTCCTAAATGTTGACAATAATACATGACCAATAATTGCTTTCTGGAAGATGATATAGGCATGTCTTACAATTATGACAGTCTCCGTGAGATCCAGTCAGATTGATATTCCACTGTTTTCCTTTACCTCTATATGCTATCTTATTCTTATTTATTTATGTGAAGACAAATAATGGTACTTAAAACAATGTTTTCATACAAATTCTCCCAAACCCCGTTCAAGCCGCCAGATCTTAGGTATCCCTAGCGTCACATGTGTGAATTGTCTGTTCGGGTTTTACGTCCTGTGAACATTTAAGGTCATAGCAGCATGGGTACTGACTTGTGACTGTGCACACTCATAGTGACTTTATTGTGCACTGGGAGACCAGACCGCCTGCACAATAATTCCGATATCCCACTCAATCACATTATCCTGACACTGAGCTAACCAGTCCTTGCGCTATCCTGATAATGTTGAGCGCCAAGCTATGAAGCTATAATTTAAATACAAGTATAACTTTTGTAAGTCATTGGTTTGACTCGACCGGGAATCGAACTCCCGACCTTCCGCACAGGATGCCTGCCACTCGACCGAATCGGCCAGCGCGTCCTGTACCTGTATTTTGTTTGTTGTTGTTTTACGTCCTAGCAACATCTAAAGTCATATCAGGACTGTACCTGTATGTAACTTACACAGGTGAACGCCGTTGCCATGGTGACCGATGAGTCAAACTCGCATTCACGCAATTATCGCCAAACAAAATGTGCGTCCGTAGATACAGTTGATAATAAGAAATTCCCTATTAACTGGAATAGATATATAAATAACATTATTGCTAAAATGCATTTGCTACTAATCGACATATCCCATCCAATTCAACATTCCAGACTGCTTGGAAAAGTCATATTCAATTCAGCATTCCATACTGCATGTATGAGGTTCTATGTTTCTCCCCCATGAACACCTATTTCAGATATGGTCCTATTTTATATGAATGTAGACAGGAATGCCAAATGAGTACAGCGCCCGTTTTTCCACATGAGAGGAAGATCAGAACCTCAGTCCGCAGAGTTCAAAGCAAAGACTTACAAAATGGATACGTGTCACTGCATTGCCTGGCGATCAGATTTGTTTACCACGCTAGGGTAAGACGCAGTGGAATTAGGAAGATCAATTGTCTGTTAAGGAAATTTCCTTTGCTTAAAGTTGCATGGTCCGACGTTTTTCAGTTTCTGTCATTTTCTGAGGCAAATATATTAAGTTGATTGATTAAATATACCATACTTGGGTTTAAAGTAACTTTTATTGTAAATGGCTACCTGTTGAGATATTGGAAGTGCAAAAATATCAAATTAACTTTGGCGCTAACATCATAGGCTTCTGCAGTTAACAGATTCTCTTAAATTGACTCAGTAGTCCCTTCTATGTGGCAACACATGCTTCTTAATAAGTGTACCAGTATTTAGGTTAAATGTGTTCAATTAAAACTGGATAAGTACTTTGGTTTGGAAAATGTGATGCTTTCATCGGACTACACAGTTTTAAAGCTGCATAATCCCCGTCCTGATATGCCCTTAGATGTTGCCAGCACGTAAAACTCCAACAACCAACCAACCAATGAAAACTAAATTTGTCAAAACCGAAATAATTATCTAAATTCGATTCGACTTCTCTAATGCATTTATTTAAACATTTGTCAACACATAGAAGGGAATACTGAGGTAATTTAATATACCTGATACCCGGTCCTGATATGACCTTAGATGTTGCTAGGACGTAAAACAACAACAAACAAACTGGGAATTCAGAAGCCGATAGTGTTGGCAGGTTTGTCAACATAATGTATGCATGTTTGCACTTTAAATATCTCAAAAGTTAGCCATTTAAAATAAAAATGATTTCAAACTAATGCAACGTAGATTCCCCACAATATACCTTGGTACCAAATATACAGACTTTGGCAGGCTGATTGCCTGTTGTTATTCCAATCCTACAATAAATAACTTTTACTACAGACGGTTATGGTAATCTGCATCATTCTGGTATCGAACACTTGCCGAGTCGCGACTTGAAGCAAGTAGTTCAATATTTGGGCGGAGACAACAGATTCAGGGAGGGAGTTCCATCTATCCATCTAACATACTCATCTCAGAATATGGCAGAACCTCAAATTCATCGGACTAATGCAACTTTAATCAACGAATGCTAACAAGAAATAAATTTACAAAAAGAGGCTTTCTTCCTTCAGATTTGCTTCTGTCAGCAAAATCTGAAGTCATCACCGGAGGTCACGTTCTCTGCACTCACCTCGTCCCTCATGGGCAGCGCGTTCAGGGTCTGCAGCATGCTCGTACGGATCTTGGTACGCAGCCTCGTTTCCGAGGCGTTGCCGTTGCCATGGAGACGGTTGAGTCGGTGCGCGACAAGGTGCGCGTGGAGCCGGGCGTTCCGGTTGTCACCCTTCGATATGTACGTCTGCATCGTGCTGTTCTGCTTTGCAACCATGCCGTATCTGATTTTGATAAATAAAAAAATAAAAAGATTATTTAAAAAAAAGTAAGATGAGGCAAACTGAGTGTAGAGTGGGTGTTCGAGTCTGTGGCTCTCCACAGAGTCAAAGAAACAAGAAAAAGCACTACTTACACAACACACCACCCGAGCACCCCTACAAGCTGCTCTACTTCAGATCAACACCGTGTGTTGAAAATCGTCAGGGTTACCAGTTTTGTAGAGTGGGTGTTCGAGTCTGTGGCTATGTAGGTAGGCTAAAGTGAAACACAATACAGCCGGAGAGAAAGAGAGAAAGTAAAGCAACAGCAAGAGTGTAAGAGAGAGTCCAAGCCCCTCTGGTTTATTATATATAGTACATGGATTCTTGGTATAGGATCATGCCATTCACTTCAACCAATAGGGATGCAGCATTCCCAGTTCCTCCAATAGGGACTCAGCATTTCTGGTTACCATGAACACCAGTGGTCTGCCCACCACCAGAGATGGTTGATGTGTGGCCACCACCAACCTTGACCCCTGTGTGCATTGACTTCTACCTCAGCAGAGAGCTAGGCCCTGAGTGCACTCTCCCTGACCTGCCAATCATCCTTATGCCTATAACTACCTGCCCTCAAGCATGGACCAAGCCATATATATATACACAACATACATACACACAAACTCTTGGCCGGCCACACAGAATAATAATACAGGATTTCCATTTCCCCCCTCTGCTGATTATCGGAATATTTTACATGATGACACCCGACCAAATTGCTCAATTTGATGTTTGTTTGTTAGTTTCATTTGTGTTTTACGCCGATATAATGTCATTACACTCTACCTTAGAAAAAATTGTTCGAGTTTGACATCCTAGCAACATCTATGATCATATCAGGACGAGCACCGATTTGAGATAGCGCGCACTAATGTCGACTGTACAGTGTTACCTCACTGCGAGACCAGGCTGCTGGCAACATGACCCCATATCCCCCTCAGGCATATTATCCTGACACTGAGTTAACCAGTCCCTTGCCCTACCCTAGTAATGCCGAGCGCCTGGGTAGGTAGCGACATGTATCAATTTTGTAAGTCATTGGGCTGATACGGCCAGGTTTCAAACTCCAGACCTTCCACACAGGAATCAGCCACCGCGCCTGGGGCTCAACTTGCTGATTTGAATTAAAATTACCATATTTATGAAATTTCATCTCGAATTGTCTCGGACTGTTGAGTCAAATGAGTAGAAGTTCATGTGCGAGGTGGTGTGTTCAATCCCGGGATGACTGAAAACAAACTGAATTGTACTTGAGAGGAACCTCTTTTGTAGACCGGGCGCGGTTGCCGAATCGGTAGAGCGTGGGCCTCGCATGCAGGAGATCTGGAGTTCAGTTCCCGGTTGAGTCAAACCAATGATTTATCAAATTGA
Organism: Branchipolynoe longqiensis; assembly: GCA_030323885.1. NCBI lineage: Eukaryota > Metazoa > Annelida > Polychaeta > Phyllodocida > Polynoidae > Branchipolynoe > Branchipolynoe longqiensis. Next base: position 35,259,671 of record CM059196.1, on the reverse strand, counting down.
TAGTTGTCATTTCTTAGCCTGACGCTTGTCATTAATAGTATGGGGCAAGGACAGGTTAGCTCAGTGTCAGGATAATGTGACTGAGTGGGAAAGCAGGCCACTGGCACTCATGGTGCCAGTGACCTGATTGCCCAGTGGGGCAGTGCTATAAATTCACCATGAGTGTGCACTGTCACAACTCGGTACCCGTCTGGATGTGACCTTAGACGTTACGAGGATGCAAAACTCCAACAATCAACCAACCAACATTGTTTCTTACATGGTCAGGTGCAGTGGACTTTTTTCTTGAACTGAAAATGCATGTCCTTAAGCTAAGATTCCATATCTTAGCTTAAGTGTCGCATTCACATTTTTGTCGCATTCATATTCGCATACCACATATGTGGTATGCGAATGTGAATGCGACAAAAAATGGAAAAATCTATAAATGTACAGGAGTGCTTCCATATGTCTGAATGGGAATGGGAATGTGAATGCGGATGCAGATGCGAATGTGAATCTGAATGTGTATATGAATGCGAATGCGAATGCGAATGTGGCAAGTGGATTGGTCCATGGACCAATCGGTGCGAAGCTGAATGTAAATGTTGTTCCAGTTCCCACAGAGAAACCAGCAACTTTGACTTTCATTCACAATTGCTTGGCAATAAAAACAGGAAATCACATGGGTATTTCATGCCGCATACAACATAACGCATGTGCATTCGCATGTGCATTCGCATGCCGCACCCAGCATACCGCGTGTATGGAATATTAGCTTTACTCCAGGAATGATTAATAAAAAAGTGCATTGACAACAAAAATAGAATGTCACCTCTTGTCATTGTGGCAAGGGGCACCCATCAGGCATTTCAACAGGTAGGGACTAACAGGTACACAGGCAGGAGTGTTAATTGGACGAGCTATGATTGATCGACTATTAATAGTCCGCGTGTCCTCCTGGCTATGATTGGAATGGTGGTGACATAGGATGTCTTACAACGAACGGGATCTTCATGCCTTGAGCGGTATTTGAACCCACATACTTGCCATTCTGGGGTAAGTGTCCTAACCATCAGTCCACCAAGACCCCATTATGCAATTCACAGGGCAGTGGAGAACAAGGGAAATGGAAGAAAAATGGTTGCAAAGACATTTCACCTGGGGCGGTTGGTGGTTGGAGTTTTACATCCTGGCAAAATGTAAGGTCATATCGGGAAGGGTACCGACTTTTGACAGTGCGCACTCATGGCGACTTTATAGTGCTGCCGAACTGGGAAATCAGGCCGCCAACACCATGACCTGATATCCCACCCAGTCACATCATCCTGATGCTGAGCCAAACATTCATTGGCCTGTCCTAATAATTCAAGACGGGTGGCTAAGAAGCGACAAGTATCAATTTTTAAGTAATTGGCTTGACTCGACCGGGGATTGAACTCCCGACCTTCCGCACGGGAGACATACGCTCTACCGATTAGGTCCACGGCGTCCGGTTTCACCTGGGGCGGTAAGTGTATGGCAATACAGTGTGCCGAGTCCCGCCTGACACATGAGAGATCTAAACTTACAAAACGGCCCAATACATTAATATTATAATGATTATTTGACTCTCATTACGCAAGCATCGCTGACGTTGGAGACACCTGGGCACATATGTATGAGCCAAAGGCGACCAGGGTTAGCTAACCCCGGGGTTCCAAATGTGTCACGTGAGATGAATGAGTCCAAAGCGCGCTCAGGTTAGCTGACGTTTCAGTTATTTATAGATTTGGGAAATCCCTCTGTGCCTGTTTACATTCGTCGATTCGAAAATATTAATATCGCCGCCGTTACAGCATCAGCGTTAATCTCGCTTCGATTTTAGGGTTAATTTAATGAAATTTCACGATTTGAGTATGTAATTCTGTTAAATATGATCGCATTGAATAGATGCGGCGGTGGCGGCGATGTTTTGTTGATCTTCGACAGTATGGATAGCGACGTCGATGCGGCGGCAGCAGCAATTTGTTTTGTGTACATTCGTTGATTTGACAATATTAATATTACTTTCGGTTCGTTTTTGCGGTTAATTTGCTAAAATATCACTTGTACAGTATGTAATTGTATTAAATATGATCGCATTGAATAGATTTGGGCCTAATATTTTGTCGACGATTCAGCGGCTGCGGCGGCGGCGGCGATGGACAGTATGGATATCAACGTCCATGTGGCGGTGGCGATTTGTTTACTTTACATTCGTCGATTTGACACTATTAATATCGCCGCCAATGCGGCGGTAGCCTTAATAACGCTTCGAATTTAGGGTTAAATTGATAACATTTCACTTATTGCGTATCTAATTCTGTTAAATATGGTCGCATTGAATAGATTTGGGCCGAGTCGGTGCCTAACCCCACCTTTAACCCTCCTTTCGCATGGGGTTAGTGCAGGCGACTTTAAACTCGCCGAGTTAGTTTAACCCCGACACATACATACGCAGTTTTCGCCTCTAACCCGGGAAATCCGCATGACGCAGGGCTACGACTGCTAACCCCGACACATACATGTAGGCCCTGGTGGATAATCTTGGAATGAATTGAGAATGAGCCGCTAATTCATTGCCCTGATTGCGGTTCAATGTTTGTGTGTTTGTTTGTTGTTGTTTTTGTTTTATGTCCTAGTAACTCCTAAGGTCTTATCAGGACGGGTACTGACTTGTGACAGCGTGCACTTATGGCAAGTTCATAGTGCTGCCCCACTGGGAAATCAAGCCACTGGCACCATGACTCGATATCCCACTCAGTCACATTATCCTGACACTGAGCTAACCAGTGATTGTGGTTTGAAGACCAACAAGCCTGTGCCGGGCTTTCACGTCTATCATTACGTGAAATTGCTCTAATAGACCCCACCAGTTAAGTGAGTGACATCTATCGGCAGAACCTGGAACTACTCTAGTCGTGTACATTCCCCGACTGCCTATGGTTTCACATGCTTGGACAAATAATAAAATGATTGATTATATTCAGATATTCATATCGTAACAGGATTCAAGCTCTTATCCTTGTAATATATCTGTTTTGTAAAAGACATCTATATTGTATTTTTCTTCTGGAATTTCACTGCTGCTCTCTTCATGTATTACACCCCTCCAGTTAAGCTAGTGACATCTGTCGACAGAATCTGGAACTACTCTAGTCGGGTACTTTGCAGCCTAACTGGGAGGGGTAGGGGCGTCTATTGGGAGAGATACCAAATAGGGTGGCTGAATGAGTACAGCGTCCGTCTCCTGTTTTGGGAGATCGGGAGATCGGAACCCATGAGTTTGTGGGTTCGAATCATGCCTAGCACGCTGCATTATTCGGATTGGGCAAGGACTGGTTGGCTCAGTGTCAGGACCCTGGTGTCCCAGTGGGACAGCACTATAAAGTTGTCATAAGTGCGCACTGTCACAAGTCGGTACACATCCTGATATGACCTTAGATGTTGCTAGGACGTAAAACAACAACAAACGAACACACTATTGGGAGAGATCGTGAGACACAATCAGCCGAAATTACAGGGACCATCTTGCTTCATAGGGGTATTGACGCTATTCACGCCGCAGCCATGTTGAAACCAGACCGAGGTCACGTACGCATCTGCGAGGTGCCGCTGTATGAAAAGTGATGCAAATACTTTTTCGTCAGCCTATACCTCTCGAAATCACTCAAATTTGAGAGTATTAATTTTTTAAACTACCATATTCATCCTTGCATATCAGGGCCCGTATGCATTACGCGCTGTTAGCTTACACTTGGTGTGTTTACGCTAACACCGCTCCTTGCATACTGAGTTTTCGCCGCTAACCTAGAAATTTTCATGAAGATTGGTTGACCCTTGCATGGTGATTTTCCCATTCTTTAACTACAATGTGACTGTCAACTTCAAGTCTGCATAGTTATGGTGGTAACTGGTATCATGGACTATGCAGCACTGTCAGTGTAGTTATCAGTGTAAAACTGTTAAACAACTAGTCTTACTAATTACACATTAATAAAAGCTTTATAGGGGTTAAACCATATTTTAAAAATATATATATATATATATTAAGAAAGTTATGCAATTTTGAATTTAAGTAAAGATTGGCAAATAGGGTCAGCGACTTTGTGGACATAACCTACTGAAATCCATCTGATCATCACTCAATCTTCATGAAAATGGACCACTAGATAGAAAAAAGGTATGCAAAATGAATATGATAGTTTCAGAAGTGAATATCTTCAAAATTTTAGTCCTTTAATTTCTGTAGTAGTTCAGACACATCTGCACACAACAGTATCTTGTGGCCATTTCCACTACCCGACGTGCACTCAGCCTCGTTCTGATGCCGAATTAGGTCACGCATGAATAGTGTGAATACATACACGGAGCCATAATTTCATAATTAACTCGAGCACAATGAACATAGATACGAAAAAGACTGGAAATATTGTTGGTTGTTGCATCATTTCCGGAAATTATATTTGCGATTTAAATTAAAGTGAATTCTACATCACTTATTGAAGCATCATGTTCAATTACCGTAAAACATGAGAAGGAGGCGAGGCAATAATTATCTTGGGGAAATTAGATAATCCATGTTGGCGAATTGCTTCTGAGTTTGGTTCCTTTTGAGGTGACTTGTTTATATGGAGAGTGGGACATGTGAATATGAAATAGGAATGATTGTCACATTTGAAAATGCCAGCGACATAAAGAAATATAATCACCATTTCACTCGGCACGAACTGGCAGAATTCCAACTACACGCCTTCACTATTTTCCAGCAAACCTCATATATTTAATAGGTTAGTTGGTTGGTTGCTGGTGTTGTATGGCCTTGCAACATCTAAGGTGATATCGTGGTGTTCTCTGTGGCGGAGTGGTTAGAGTGTTTTTTCTAGGTCAAACTCCTAATCTGAAGGTTGGTGGTTCGATTCCCCATTCCCCCACCTCTGCCAATTTGGATTTCCACCACTGTGTATAACATACCATGTCATCAAAGGCCAGATGCTCTCATAACATGTCTATGTGGTGTGGGCGGTTAAAAATCCCTTGGGTCAGTAAAAGTTTAGGCTCAGGCTTTCTATCGACAAACTGTCTAATGGTGAAAACAAGTCTATTCAGACTTATCCGTGATAGGCAGTATAAATCTTCAAGAAAAGAAATATCAGGACAGGCACTTACTTGTGAGAGTGTGCATACATGATGACTTCATAATGCAGCACCACTGGGAGACCAGACGCCCAGCACCATGATCTGATATCCCACTCAATCACATTATCCTGACACTGACCTAACCAGTCCTTGCCCTACCCTATTAATGCTGAGCAGCTGGTTAGGAAGGAGCAAGTATCAATTTTTATGTCATTGTGTAAATTCCATGGCTCAAATATGTGGTTGTGTAGGCAGGCTATAGTGAAATCAATACAGGCAAATAGTGAAAGACGAGAGAGAGTCAAGCCCTCAGGTTTATTATTCATATGGTACATGGATCAAGTATAGTGTATCACCCCACCCCATTCTCCCAATGAGAAGCAAGCATTTCTAGCTCCACCAATGAGAAACAAGCATTCCTGGTCCCCATGGTTCCAGTGATCTGCCCACCACCACCAAGCTTTGTGACTCCCCAGGCCACCACCTGCCTTGAGCATGCATGTGGTGATCCTGACTAGCAGAGAGGGGAGGGCGTAGTAGGTAGGGCTATCTTACTAGCACCACAATGTCTATTTACCTATCAATCAAGCACCACTAGCAACTACATAAAGACATGTACGCTCCTGGCCATGTATACCTGTTTCACAAATAGAACATTTGCATTCCCCCACCAGTGCATCATTATCGGAATATTTTACAATTGGTTTGACTCTGCCAGGGTTCGGAACCGTGGGTTCGAATCCTATGATCTACCAACACGGGAGACAGACGTTCAACTCATTCGGCTATCCCCCCTGGTTTACGAATATGAAGATCATCAAGAGGTCACCAGGTCTGCCCAAAACCATCATGCAAGTCCCAGTTACAGGGTGAAGAGGATCAGGGTGACAAAGGAAAAGCTAGGAAGACAACATCAGGGAATGGACAGACCTGAAACTTGGCAAGTCCTAGAGGGTGGTCAAGAACAGAGGAAACTGGAGAAATCTGGTCGGAAAGAGTCATGTGTGGTGCCACAGCGACCCTCATATTGATGATGATGATGATGATGATGACGACCCATCAAAGGACAATTCAATATCCAGATCAATGTTGTCCTGTTAGAGCAGGTATCCGTTCATCGGAGGCACAGTTAAATGAGACAACAATTGTTTGTACAATGAATAATTGATAGAGGATGGTGCCAGTGTAGCAATCACTAGGGCCACTGGAGATAGGTATTATATGTAATATAACAGACTACCTCCAATAGCCACCAAACCATGCTCCTACATCATATTTAATCATTTATTTGTCTCATTATTATCCTATCTTCCTAGCTAACAACGGTATGAGTTACATCAATTGCTGCATTGAAAACACATGCGCCAGTAATATATTTTTCATCATCGAAATGAATGAGTGTATTTAACTAGTAACAACCGGTGCTAATTTAATATTTAATCAAATGTAATGCAGTAGTGACCATTGCAATCGCTATATTTCAACCCCGGTTCGATGACACCAACAAAATCAATAATAATATTCACATTTCTAATGCATGACATTAGGGAGGGGTGGGCAGATTATTTCATAACTAGACAAGATCCAAACTTTCAAAAGCCATTGACTAGATTGGTTGGTTTTTGGAGTTGTATGTCCTGGCAACATCTCAAGGTCATATCAGGACGGGTACCGACTTGTGACAGTGCGCCCTCGTGGCATCTTCATAGTGATGCCCGACTGGGAAATCTGGCCGCCGGTATCCTACTCAGTCACATTATCCTGACACTGAGCTATCCATTCCTTGTCCTATCCTATTAATGCAGAGTGCAAGGCTGGGAAGCATCAAGAATCAAATTGATAAGTCACTGCTTTGATTCAATCGGGTACCGAACTCACAATCTCCCACACGTGAGGCTCGCGCTCTACCCACTCGGCGTCCGCGTCCATTGATAGACAGTTCACTGGGAAATCAAAGGCATTTGATTATGTTGGAATATCCCTGTTTTCTTTGTTAAAGTCATATGTCTGTAGCATAAGCTATTCAAGAGTTGAAAGCAATGATGAGGCACCACTTAAGGTTTAATAGTTGATAGTTTTAGTGACAGGATAAAACATCAGCTTGCTTGCTTTTGGGGTGGTTTGTAACCTTACGACGGTTAGTGGCTGCAGAACTGCAGCAATATAGAAAGGCCACGATAAATCGGTCCAATCTTTTGTTGAAGATTAATCTTCAGGTGGGACATTTGCAGAAGCTGGGGATGTCTTTACAAGATTCAAAACGGCGCAGCGTTCGAGCGGCCCCGAATCTCTCCTGTCCGGCGGTAGCACAGCACTTGTATCCAGTCAACAGCAGTAAGGGTTTAGGAGGAAGGGACAGGTAAAGGTGGGTCCAGCGGTTCCAGCAACAAGAACAAAGCGAGAGAAACAATAAGCTAAAGGGCCCCACCCAAGCAAACAACTCCCTTGATCAGGGGGAGAAGTAAGCCTGGGAGAAAGGGAAGAGTATAGGAAGGAGAAATGAAGAGAGTTGAGTCAAAGGACCATGTCTATTGGCTCTATGGTGACCAGCGAGCGAGCCAAAGACACAGACAGTGTAAGAGTAGAAAGTGAAATGCTTGCATGCTCCCCCTCCTGGAACTCTTTTCAGACATTATCAAGGAGGAGCATGGCCAGCAGAGAGGAGATAGAGAGAGGTGTGGACAAAGTGCCGTCTGGATAGCAATACATCAGGCGATACATTATTATCATGAATACGGACTCCCAGATGGGCCTGGTGTGATAGGCGCAAGTCACTTGAGAGGAATCCTAAATGTAAAAGATTGCTGCCCCTGACAGGTCATGTTCGAGAATGTGAGAGTTTCGGTTGCTATTTTGATGGACTGAAGCAATGGAAATCGATGCTGCTACTTGTGTCCAGGGGAGGAGCGAGGTGTAGAGATGTAGAAGAAAACCAGAGAGACAAGTAGAGGAGTAGACACACACAGATGGACAGAGACATCGAGGTAAAGACAGAAGGAAAATACACCCAGTGAAACAGCATGAAAACACATCCACACATTATATATGGGTCATTCTTTAAAACTGGGCACAGAAGTGTGACATGGAAACCAAAAGTGAAAACCTTCCAAATAATAGCAAAAAACCTTCCAAATAATAGCATAATCCAATGTCATATCAAGGCTTGCATGTTGTCCTGAATTCTTTTAAAACTTATATATACATATCCGCAAGTTTATAAATTATAAACATTACAATAGGTTTGGATTTGAACACAAATCCATTCCCACGTAATAGAAATAAGCCAGTCTTTCCTAAAAAAACAAAAAAAACAACAACAAAAACTCCACATACATGAAACCCTGGAAATCCTGGTAGATTTGAATACCTTAATTAAATTTAATTAAATTCTCATCAGCTGTCTTAAACACCAGTAAACAAAAGCTGTATTACCCTAAATCACCATTTACTAACATCTCCAAAGTTATGCATCTGAACAACTTTTCCAAAACGGGTGAGTGTATTTGAAGCGCATTGCCACGCGTCAATAACACGCAGCTGAACATCGAAATCTGACCATTCTAGGAACTGCATTTTGAATGAGAGTGATACCAAGAATTGCAATTATTAATGACTTGACGGGGTGGAACGTGGGGTCTTTTTGATGGACACATATTTTGATAGATGTCACTTGCAATGCCGATATTTGCATAAAATCCAGAGACAGAGGGCTGGCTGGCATGAGAATGCGCACTCTTTATTTGCCAACATGAAAGGCCGTAGAAATGTTGATTACCTTAAAATGTTTCATAAAAGGCAGTAGGCCAGTTGAAATAAAGCCACTGTCAGTAGTAATTGGTTAGGATTCCCTCGACTTTGCACCCCTTCGTCCTTAATCGAAGGGAATACTGCTGGAAGCTTACCTTAATGAGCTAGCTTTATATGATCTAATTTCACAACTACTCTTCTCCAAATTCATGAAAATAGTTCCGTACCGATTTGCTGTCACCTGAGTGAGATTATTCGCAATATTGCAACGATGAAGGACTGAAAATCATCAACATGATACAAGGAGCACACACCCTGAACCAGTGGGTCGTCCCTATGTAAAACTAAGGCTCCAATCTGTGGCTGTGTAGGCAGGCTATCATGAAATCAATATAGGCAAAGAGAAAGGAAGATTATAAAGAAGAAGAGAGAGTCTAGCCCTCTGGTTTATTATTGATATGGTTACATGGGTTCATTGTAGAGTATCACCCCACCCTTTCTAACAATGAGAAACAAGCATTCTTGGCCCTACCAATAGGGATCCAGCATTCCTGGTCCCCATGGATACCAGTGGTCTGCCCACCACCACCAAGCTGTAATGCCCCATGTCCACCACCAACCTTGACCTTTGAGTGTGGTGATCACTATCCCAGCAGAGGGGGTAGGCCCTGAGTGCAATCACACCCAGACCTGCCAGCACCACTATGTCTATTTACATCCCACTCAGGCACCACCAGCCCTTACAAATATATATATACATACATGCGCCTGGTCACGTACACTGATCAGTAATAGAACATTTGCATTCCCCCTATGCTGTATATCGGAATATTTTACATCTAGTTTAATTGCCATTACCAGGAGAACATGCCCCTTTCTCTTATTGTTTACCTGTCATGGATATTGATGCCTTAGTTATTGTCTTGTAATTGTCTATCTATATTGTTGCAGATTATTTTACAGTGTAGTAGCAATTGCCATTAGGGCTGGAAGAGAAGTGCATTAGCACTGACAGCATATTATTCAGAGGAATGAAAACACTTGGAAAGAAAACCCAACTTATTTCGGGAAATGATCAAAACAGATGTCTCAGAAGATCATGATGGATGGCATAGTCAGCATTGGAGGCAGGACAATCAGTTTGTTTGTTGTTATTTACGTCCTAGCAACATCTAAGGTCATATCAGGATGGGTCCCGACTTGTAACAGTGCGCACTCATGGTGACTTTATAGTGCTGCCCCACTGGAAGACCAGGCCACCAGCACCATGTCCTGATATCCCACTCAGTCACATTATCCTGACACTGAACCAACTAGTCCTTGCCCTATCCTAATAATGCCAAGCACCAGGCTAAGAAGCAACACATATAAATTGTTACGTCATTGGTTTGACTCGACCAGGGTTCGACTCCACGACCCCACCAGGACAATCAGCAACCTCCGCCTTACTGATGACAATGATGGATTAGCAGGAAAGGAAGAAGAACTGACAAATTTAGTTGAGCTTCTTGACAAAACCTTAACAGCCAATATCAGTGCCGAGAAGACCAAGCTGACTACAAACAACGATGTGCCACGGTGCCCATAGTCCACTTGGGAAGCAGCAAGATAAAGTCGTCACTATAAAGCATGGTACCCCAATATTGCAGCACTATCAAATTGCTATAAGTGCACAATATATTCACGCAAGTCATCACTCTGGCAAGCTTTCGACTGAAAACCAATGACCCGGTCGATAGTGTGTCAAACAGTTCCTGCAAATGACAGAGTTGTTATCATCCAAGCACGGCCTTCGGATCATTGACTCGCAGCGCATCAGACAGGAAGCCATGTAGGGTAATTGAAGACCACACTTCCGCCCACAGTGGAATCATGCGTGTCTTTGTGAAGTCAGAAGCAATGGTTGCACTATTGAGCCGGTTCAAGGACACTGTCACACACCTCAGGTGCAACTAGGTCACCATGCATATCCTGATGCACGTATAGGGGCAGTCACGTGACTAATTTGTTGTTGGTAGATTAATTGATTAAGCAGGAGAAATTTCAATCGCGGACGATTGGTCTTCCTCATTCCACTGTTCCTTGCCCTATCCTATTAATGCCGAGCACCAGGCTAGGAATTAACAAGTATCAATTTTTAACTTGTTGGTTTGACTCGAGCAGGGTTCGAAACCACGATCTAGCAACACTGGAGACGGACGCTCTAACTCATTCAGCCATCCTGTCTAGCTTACCAGGAAGTGTTCTGCGGCATAATTCTCGGAAAGCTTCCTGTTTATTTGGCAAACGCTGGCGGTATTTGACGAGAAAACAAGTCAAATTAATTTGGGCTTACACGTCCAAATTTTGGCACCACAGGTTTCAGCAGCAAAAAGGTAATATATTGACTTAATGGTCCATTTAATGCAGCTACAAACGAAGAATAGCGTTTGTTTGTTATGGATTTATGTCATAGCAACGAACTAGTGTCACATCAGGACCGACAACTGAATACTAAGTGCACCAGTATCAAACTTGCATTTTCTTCTTTATTTGTGTGTAAATATTTGTATTCATCTGAATACATATTTTGTCAGCACCGGGGCACTGGTATTCCAGCTGTTTGAATGATCACATTTGATTTGGACATAGTGGAAGTGGAATCTGTTGCATTGTGTGCAGCACAACCCATTCTGAACATAAAAAGAAAGTGGGGGAGCAGCCTATGCTGTATAGTGTACAGCATAGGTACTCAATATAGTGCAAGGTATATGCAGAATCAAATCGAGATAATTATTATAGTGTCGAAAAGGTAATGCTTCTGTGGGACTATGCAGCTTTAAAATGAAGGATGAACAATGCTATGCAGAATAAAACCTAATGAGGTGGTTGTGGCACGGATGATGGTGGGTCGGTGTGGATTGTACCATTTTGTACAAAACAATAACCCACTCCCCCTTCCTATCCATGTTAATACACAATGGCAATTCTGGTATTTCCTAATAACGATACTGATAGCTACCATTTTGTACGAAACAATAACTCACTCCCCCTTCATATCCATGTTAATACACAATGGCCATTCCGGTGTTTCCTAATAACGATACTGATAGTTACCATTTTGTACAAAACAATAACTCACTCCCCCTTCCTATCCATGTTAATACACAATGGCCATTCCGGTGTTTCCTAATAACGATACCGATAGTTACCATTTTGTACAAAACAATAACCCACTCCCCCTTCCTATCCATGTTAATACACAATGGCCATTCCGGTGTTTCCTAATAACGATACTGATAGTTACCATTTTGTACAAAACAATAACTCACTCCCCCTCCCTATCCATGTTAATACACAATGTCCACTCCACTGTTTCTAACATGGATACTGATAGTTACCATTTTGTACAAAACAATAACTCACTCCCCCTTCATATCCATGTTAATAAACAATGGCCATTCCGGTGTTTCCTATTAATATGGATACTGATGGTTACAATTTTGAACAAAACAATAACTCACTCCCCCTCCCTATCCATGTTAATACACAATGGCCACTCCAGTGTTTCCTAATAACGATACCGATAGTTACCATTTTGTACAAAACAAGAACTCACTCCCCCTTCATATCCATGTTAATAAACAATGGCCATTCCGGTGTTTCCTAATAACAATACCGATAGTTACCATTTTGTACAAAACAAGAACTCACTCCCCCTTCCTATCCATGTTAATACACAATAGCCACTCCGGTGTTTCCTAATATGGATACTGATAGTTACCATTTTGTACAAAACAATGACTCACTCCCCCTCCCTATCCACGTTAATACACAATGGCCATTCCGGTGTTTCCTAATAATGATACCGATAGTTACCATTTTGTACAAAACAATAACTCACTCCCCCTCCCTATCCATGTTACTACACAATGGCCACTCCAGTGTGTCCTAATATGGATACCGATAGTTACCATTTTGAACAAAACAATAGCTCACTACCCCCTCCCTATAGATGATAACAGACAATGGTCGCTCCGGTGTTTCCTAATATGGATACTGATGGCTACCATTTTGTACAAAACAATAACTCACTCCCCCTCCCTATCCATGTTAACACACAATGGCCACTCCAGTGTTTCCTAATAACGATACTGATAGTTACCATTTTGTACAAAACAATAACTCACTCCCCCTCCCTATCCATGCTAACACACAATGGCCACTCCGGTGTTTCCTAATATGGATACTGATAGTTACCATGTTGTACAAAACAATAGCTCACTCCCCCCATCCTATCCATGCTAACACACAATGGCCACTCCAGTGTTTCCTAATATGGATACTGATAGTTACCATTTTGTACAAAACAATAACTCACTCCCCCTCCCTATCCATGCTAACACACAATGGCCACTCCAGTGTTTCCTAATATGGATACTGATAGTTACCATTTTGTACAAAACAATAACTCACTCCCCCTCCCTATCCATGCTAACACACAATGGCCACTCCAGTGTTTCCTAATATGGATACTGATAGTTACCATTTTGTACAAAACAATAGCTCACTGCCCCCTCCCTATCCACGCTAACACACAATGGCCACTCCAGTGTTTCCTAATATCGATACTGATAGTTACCATTTAGTACAAAACAATAACTCACTACCCCTCCCTATCCATGTTAATACACAATGGCCACTCCACTCTTTCCTAACATGGATACTGATAGTTACCATTTAGTATAAAACAATAGCTCACTCCCCCTCCCTATCTATGCTAACACACAATGGCCACTCCACTGTTTCCTAACATGGATACTGATGGCGCTCAGCTGCTCTCACATTCTAGTTCAAATGGCTTCTTTTTTTAAATTAAAAAAAAAAGATGCTAAATCCTGTTATGCATCTAATCGACAGTGATCACGTGGAGCGGAAGCAGAGGGTTGCCTTTCAGAGCGCATTATGGCAGCATCAGCGCGCAGTTACGCCAGCGTCACGTGTGTACCACGTGATGCATCACGCAATTATGTGCACGGCGCCTCAGCAAGCAAAGCCAACGCATTAGAATGGAGATGCAAAGCTCGTGACGACCTGTCATTTTATAAGTTGCATGACGTCTATAGTGATATATATATATATATATATATATATATATATATATATATATATGCAGCTTTAAAATGGAGGTTGACGAGAAAACATGTCAAAATAATTTAGGCTTGCTTCAGGGTGTGCGTGGAGGCAGAGTGGCTGGAGGAGGCAGGGGAGCCGGTTATAAGGCCGAAGGAAGGGGGGGGGGGGTTACGCAACGCCAACGGTCGTTGCGGCCCAGGGGGAGGGGGGGGGGGTACTCCTCCTTCGGCGCGAATCAAACGCAATGCAAGCATTACGACCGATTGCAATAAGCGTAGTAGTCTGCACTGACCCCTCAGGCCAGGAGCCAGACACACATACAGGTGGAGTGAATACAGCGATAACACCAGGGAGCCTAGGTGATATATTTGTTAGGACACTAGCCAGGAATACAAAAGGTGTGGGTTCGAATCCTGCTCTAGGCACAATATTTCTCATATTCACCAGCCCCATGTCAATACCAAAGACAAGCGTAATATCAGGAAAGTTTAATATGTTATTAGCATGCGCTAAAAGCCCAGACAAGGAGGCACATGCTATACACATGTAGAGGGAGTTAAGGTAATTAATTGCCTAGTTAAATAAACCCACGTCGTGGCGCCACCAGCAAGCTTCAAATATAACCTAAGCATTACCATTAGAAATAGCGCAAATAGGGAATCTTACATTATTTATACACGTATCATGGATTAATGGCCTAATGAGTTGAGCGTCCATTTCCCGTTTTGATAGATCGTGGGATTCGAACCAACGGGCTCGAACCCTGGTCTAGTCAAACCACTGACTTACAAAATTGATACTTGCCACTTCCTAGCCATGCGCTCAGCATTATTAGGATAGGGCAAGGCCTGGCTTGCTCAGTGTCAGGCTAACGTCACTGAGTGGGATATCAGGTCATGGTGCTGACGGCTTGATCTCCCAGTGGGGCGGCACTATGAAGGCTCCATGACAGCGCACTGTCAAAAGTCAATATCCATCCTGATATGACCTTAGATGTTGTCAGGACGTATAACTCCAACAATCAACCGACTGAATATCCCTAACTAATTCTGTTCTGTTCTGTAGTAGTGTCCCCCTCACCTCCCCCTCTCCCCCTCTCCCTGGCGTCACTGAGTTAAGATAACGAACATACATATGATGATTAAACATGCATAAAAGAGTCACTGATTCACAGTTTGGTCAATTGTATCAAACGCAATAAATATACCTTCCTCTGCCATATACCTCCCTCCACCCACCTCCAGCAAGCGCCTCCCACCACCCACCTACCTCCCTACACCAATCTCGCACCACCCATCATCAACTACCAACCACCTCCCACCACCCATCAACCACAACCCATCAACCACCACCCACCTTTTACCACCCACTTCCCCCAAGCTCGTCCGACCACTCACCTCCAAATACCCACAACTCACCACCCACCACCCACCACCCACCACCCACCACCCACCACCCACTATCACCTAGCTAACACCACCCACGTCCACAACACACTAGCACCACCCACCCACCACCCATTATCCAGCACCCATCACCACGCTCATTCCACCTCCACCCTCCACCCTCCACCACCCACCCCCCACAAGCATCGCATACCACCCACCTCGCAGAACCCACAAACTCACCCCACCATCACAAACCTAGCACCCCTCCCAACTTCCAGGTCAACGTCCACCACCCACCACCACCCTAGCCCGCATACCTTCAACCTCCACCATCCATCTCCACCCTCCGCCACCCACCAGGATTCTCCACCACCCACATTCTACCACCATACTCCCACACCCACATCCAATCTCCACCACCTCAACCACCGCCACCACCCTGCCCCACCGACATTCCACCACCCACATCCCCAAACCGACATTCCATCACCTATATCCAACTACCCATATTCCATCCCCAGATCCCCCATCAGCACCCACTCCACCACCTACAATCCACCACCACCACCCTCCACCACCCACATTCCACCCTCCACCATCACCATCCCCCACCCACCTTCCACCACCCACCGCCACCAATCACATTTCACCACCACCCTCTACCACACCCATTCCACCTCCAGCACCCTCCACCACCCACATTCCACCACTCACCCTCCACCCCCCACATTCCACCACTCACCCTCCACCACCCACATTCCACCTCCACTACCCACATTCCACCACTCACTCTCCACCACCGCTACCCTCCACCACAACACACATTCCACCTCCACTCTCCACCCTGCACCAACACCACCCACATTCCACCACCACCCACATTCCACCACCACCACCGTCCCCCACCCACATTCCACATTCACCTCCACCCCCCTCAGGTACTACAGCGCCGCACTGGCTGACTCTGCTTAACAGCCTCACTGTGAGGGGTGGGATTAATTCACATCAAAAAGCTACCTCTAATACCCCTGTCACACTACGACGTAAGAGCCAATGTAAGCCTGGCATAGGTCACTTTTGGTCATTATGTTGAGGTACGTTGGGTTATGTTATGCTGACATCAGAATGACGTTAGACCGACGTCGAGATACGTCATGTTACGTCGTGTTATGTCGGCGCGCATCAAGGTTTTGAACATGTTCAAAACTTTCGACGTAACTCCAACATAAGGGTTTACATTCACCATACGTTCGGCGTACGTTCTGTATGCGTTCGGCGAACGTCGATGACGTTAGACGGACGTTATTAAAACGCTGGTCACTACGTTGCACTACATTGCACTACGTTGCACTACGTTTACCCACATTAAAGCCGGTGGAAACATCCACGCGGCATAATGGGAACGTCAGGAGAACGTACGCCAAACATATGTCCAACGTACGTTCAGCATTTCGCCAACATTTCATGACGTAAGTAACGTAAGGTAAAGTAAAGCAATGTCGTTCTGGCGATCGAGTAACGTTAATAATAGCGTAATTACGTTGTCCTCTCTCGTTGAACGATGCTATCACTATGCTTTACCGACGTTGCGCTCGTCAACTACACTGCATCCACGTTCAACTTGTGCTGACATTTGCATACTATGCCGAGAAGTTCGACGTTTTTCACGTTCTCCCTATGCTGACGTCGTTATGTCATAGTGTGACAGGGCCTTAAACGCGGGTTGCG
This sequence comes from Branchipolynoe longqiensis, assembly GCA_030323885.1. NCBI lineage: Eukaryota > Metazoa > Annelida > Polychaeta > Phyllodocida > Polynoidae > Branchipolynoe > Branchipolynoe longqiensis. Next base: position 35,242,554 of record CM059196.1, on the reverse strand, counting down.
CGCCGCGTGTTTATGGCTGAAATCCAGACGCGCCTGTCCGTCTAAAGCGACATGCAAATTGCTACCTTTTTTCTAATTCAGTTTTTGCTACCGATACTTGCTTCTGGTTGCTGTGTGACCAGACGGGATCCGTCTCCCATTTTGATAGATCGTGAAATTCGAACCCACGGGTTCGAATTAAGGGCGAGTCAAACGAATGACTTAACAATTTGTCGCTTTCTAGCAAGGCTTTCTGCATTATTAGGATAGGGCAAGTACTGGTGAGATCAGTGTCAGAATAATGTGACTGAGTGGGATATCTGCTCATGGTACTGGCGGTCTAGTCTCCCAATGGGGCAGCACTAAAAAGTCATCATGAGTGCGCACTGTCACAAGTTGGTACCCATCCAGATATGAACTCAGATTTTGCCAGGACGTAAAACTCTGAGAACCAACCAAGCAACATGTTGATGTGTCGTCTCTCATGTCTGAGTTCCCACTGCGGGAGAGAGCGTTAGGGACTAGAAAGTGGTGGTGATGGTGGTGGTTTTTTTGTGTGCGTGCAAAATCGTGTAGCCTTTTTGTACATTCGGGAACTAAGGTCTAGTTTGAGAAATCTTTATTACAGCTTGCCGTTTGCAAGACGGATGGTTACTTCTTGGAGTTTTACGTTTGAGAAACATCTACGGTTTTGTTTTGTTTGATTGTTCTTTTACATCCTAGCAACATCCTAGGTCATATCAAGAATGGTACTGACTTGTAACAGTAGGCACTCATGGCCACTTTATAGAACTGCCCCACTTCGATACCAGGCCACCAGCAACATGACCCAATATCCCATTCAGTCACAAAATCCTTATATTGTGCTAATCAGTCCTTGCCCTATCATAATAATACAGAGTGCCTGGCTAGAAAGCGACAAGAATATATTATATAAGTTAGTTGTTTGACTCAACCAACATCCCACGATCTACCTAAACAGGAGACGGATGCTCAACTCATTCGGCCATCCCATCTGGTTGTGTAATGAAGAATGGAATAGAGTTTGACCTAGATCTCGACCAACGATCGGTGCAGTACGGTAGATTGCATTTATTCAGCTGCCCACAACAGCAGCCGAAATAAATATTGGTTATTCAGATAGAGTGAGATTTCTAGAATGAACTATCTATTCACCGCTCATCCTAACACCATTTGAGGCAATATATCAGGACGCATCCATTCTAATGACAGTTTACACTCATCATAGCTCTATAGGGCTTCCGCATTGAGAATCAAGGCAGCCAGTATCATGACACAATATCGTACTGAGTCACTCCGAACCACCCATTCTTTATTTTATGAGAGTAATGTTGTATTGGGTTAATTAACTGAGCTGGTAAATTCTTAATTTAAGAAGCACAATATATTCTTTATGTACGTCTTCATATTTACCCGCTACTTTTGAGTTGGAAAATATAATAAAACATATACTTTAATGCAATTTAAAAGTGAAATCGACGGCGTTCTCTGGCCACCATCTTGTCTTTTTGCATTCTTTCCCATTTCACCAACTCTGTGTTGATATAAGTAACCATTTGACCCTGGTGCCAGGCATTCTACTTCCTGTTCGATACTAAAGCTAGTTTTGCCCATATTGAGACTACGTTGTCATTCACCCCTGTACTGGAAGTATGGGGTGAATCTTTTATCCATGTAGCACCATGCTTGTTCCATTTAACCACGCCCCTAGAGACATTAAAGTCTAGCAACAAGTGTCAACTTTACATAACTGTTGGATCTTTGGTTTTTGGATTCTACCCTGGCCATTATTTCTTTTCGGTAAATGAATTTTATTCATGTACATCTTTTGTCAGCGCCATAGCACTGATCTTCCGGCCGTAAGTGTTACAGGTATCTTGGTATTTACAGACTTAACAAAAAAACACTGGTTTATATAGTGTTCTGGTCTAGTATGCCGTCAGATATTACACTGGTCTATTATTTGAACACCTACAGACCTGGTATTCTCTATAAAGGTGTTTCATCAGCCATTTAAACGTGGCAGCTCTTTTATGACCAACCACTAGTTTTGATGTTGCCAGCTCCGATATTTATTGATTGGTTGTTGGAATTTTACGTCCTGGTATCATCTAAGGTCATATCAGGATGGGTACCAATTTGTGACAGTGTGTGCTCATCGCAACTTGATCAGTTGATAGTGTTGCTCTACTGGGATACGAGGCCACCAGCACCATGACCTGATATCCCACTCAGTCACATTATCCTGACACTGATCCAACCACTCCTTGCGCTATCATAATAATACAGAGCACCTGGGTAGGAAGTGACAAGTATCAATTTGTATGTCATGGGTTTGACTCAACAGGGTTTGAACCCGTGGGTTAATGTGTCACATTAGCAAAACGGGAGATGGACGCTCAATTCATTCTGCAATATCTTGGCAATATCTTGTCGATATCTTGTCGATATCTGGGCAATATCTTGGTACTATCTTGGAAGTATCTTGGTAATATATTGGTAATCTCTCGGTAATCTCGTGGTAAGCTCTTAGTAATATACTGGTGCTCTCTTTGTACTATCTTGGTAGTATCTTGTTAGTATCTTGGTAATATATTGGTAATATCCAGGTAATATCTAGGTAATATCTTGGTAATATCTTGGCAATATTTATTTAACTTGGCTACAAATGTTTGGCTACCACTGACATTATTTTTCTATTCAACGTTTTTCTTTCAATCGCTATACACACGGACACAAGGTTCGGCTGTGCCTACCACAACCAGCCTCCCTCCGCAACACAGCCTCGCCCGGGCTACCATGGTTACTGAGTATGTTGACATCGGTTCTTTCCCCCGCACCCCGCCTGCAAACACCGCCAACACGACACAAATTGTAAAAGTCATGTCGCCCGTGTGGTGGACATTATCTCCGCCTGGCGCGACTCATTTCCCGGCCGCCTCAGAGCACCAAGCCGGTCGACACTCAGGCATTCAGCCGGGCACCCGCGCCCAGACCGTGCCCACAAAATGACTCAGCGGAATCGGGCTTTGCCGGGGCGTTGGCGTTCTCTCTGCGGGATGACAATATGGCGCCCGGTCGCCATTGGCAACGCCATGCTGGCAGTGTTGACAGAGCATGGTGGGGAGGGGCGGGGTGGGGGGTGGGGGGGGTGGGGGGGGGGGTTAAAGGGTGTGGCAGAGAGGTGAGGGCGTGTCGGGGCGGGCCGTGGTGGGGTGGGGCGGGACGGGAGCGGACGGGACGGGCGGGGCGGGGCGGGGCGGGGCGGGGCGGGGCGGGGCGGGGCGGGACGGGACGGGGCGGGGCGGGGCGGGGCGGGGCGGGGCGGGGCGGGGCGGGGCGGGGCGGGGCGGGGCGGGGCGGGGCGGGGCGGGGCGGGACGGAGCGGGGCGGGGCGGGGCGGGACCGGACGGGACGGGACGGAACGGGGGGGGCGGGGCGGGGCGGGGCGGGGCGGGGCCTGGCCGGGACAAGGCACAGCCAGGTTGGTTGGCGTGTTTACCTTTCATTTCGCCAGCAAGCCCCGATCGCTGGCACGGCTAGCACGGCCATTGAATAATTAACACGAATGCATTATGGGTAGATTTAAGCGGTAATTACATTTAAAAAAGCACACACAAAAAGACCCAAATAAGCCCCTGCTAAATGGATGGCCGTGCACAGTCTGCGTAATTATAGAAACATGCCTGGGCTGCAGCGCAATCCTTTGACCATGTGGATATTATGCAGGACACAGAACTAGGTCTGCGAATAGCAAAGCAATATTCACACCAGAACATAATGACTCTATCGGGAAGCTTGTTTTATTTAACGACGCCTCTAGAGCACATTCATTTTATCATTGGCTATTGGACATCAAACATATGGTCATTCTGACATATTTCTTTGGAGGAACCCCGCTGCCACCACACAGGCTGCTATTTCTGATAAGCAGCAAGGGGTCTTTTCTATGCACTTTCCCACAGGCAGGACATCACCTACCACAGCCTTTGATGAACCAGTTGTGGACAACTGCATTTATGACTATACCGGGTGAAAGGATCCGTCAATATGTACTACTTACACTAGAAACTGACAGGGCAACACCACCCTCAGTGAGAAAATGTGTCAATAACTATCAATGTCAATGTGTGCCATTGTCCATCCCTAATCACAATCGCATTCTCTAGTTTATTCATCATTTATTGAATAAATAACTGGCAGCATCTGTGAATGAAGAGCTGTGTGTAAGCATTAACGAATGCCTTATTCTGAAGAATATTAAAGGTGCATAGACCGATGGTTTTGAGTTTTTGGTCATTTTTCTGAGATAAATATAATAAATTCTCTGTTATTATTTACCTTATTTCAGGTTGAAGCAACATTGATTTTAAATGAATGAATATTGAAAGGAGACATGTAAAATTAGCTTTGGCTGACACCAGTGGGTTCTGAAGTAACAGGTTCGATTAACTCTTAGTATTCCCTTCTATGTGGCAACAAATCCTTAATAACTGCATCAATATCTAAGTTAGATATATACACTCAAAATTATATAATTATTTTGGATTTGAAAATGTGATGCTTCATCGGACTATGCAATTGTAACTATTTACCTAGCATACTTTTAATGCAGTTCATGGTGTGTGCTTCATTGAAAGTCCTAAGTTGTGAGATCCTTTGGACCCCAGCACAGCTGGGAAGAAAGTAACTGTAATTAAAGTAGGCAAATACTGTCTCGAAGACAGAGCCCTGCAAGGTGAAAAACATTACTGGTTAGCAAACTGGAGACCATACGTGTCTGTTCTATTACACAGCAAATTCCAGGAAGCCTCAATAAATGAATGAACTTTAGTGAGAAACTTATACTGCTTCTGTTTGCAACCAGAACAAGTAAGTTAGACCCTTTCTATTAAGGTAATACTTCTCATATTTGCCAAGTTAATACGGATCATATTTGCAAACATAGCATTAGTAAATAAGTTATAATATTTGTATTAGGCACCTTAGTATGTCAGTTAATACTGCTCATATTTGCAAACATAGCATTAGTAAGTAAGTTAGACTGTTTCTATTAGGTACCTTAGTATGTAAGTTAAGACGGCTCCACTGGGATACCCGGCTGCCGACCCTATGAACTGATTCCCCACTCAGTCGCATTATCCTGCCACTGAACTAACCAGTCCTTGCTCTAGTCTAGTAGGACCTAAGGTCAGGCTAGGTACCAATAAGTATACATTTTGAACACCATTGGTTTGACTCAGCTGAGATTCGAATTCCCGACCTTCCAGCACGGTTGTTGAAGTTTTACGTCCTGGCAGTATTTAAGGTCATATCAGGATGGATACTGATTTGTGACAGTGCACACTCATGGCAATAATATAGTGCTGCCCCACTGGAAAACGATGCTGCCAGCACCATGAGCTGATATCCCACTCAGTCACATTATCCTGACACCGAGCCAACCAATCCTTGCCCTATGCCAATAATGCCGAGTGCCTGGCTAGGAAGCGACAAGTACAAATTTAGTAAGTCATTGCCTTGACTCAACCAGGAACTTAACTCCCAACCTTCCGCACGGAAGCCCTGCGCCCTACCGATTCAGAACCCGCGTCTGGTACCTATGCAACAATGCAGGGGATACATACACAGGACTAGCTTAGGCCGCCGATAGGCCTCATTGTACAGGGGAAGTAGGCTTCGGGTGGGCTGATAATTAAGTATGATTGCCTTGAGGTCAGAGACACGTCTTATTAGTGAGGCAAAATGTGGGGGGCTCACTTGTGCCCATTAGACGCACAGCGCAGGCGTGATAATCAATTACCGCCCCTGGCCTCACCACACCCCGCTGACCATGCAAACGCCAATTAAGCATACAATTGCTTTTCACGATAACGGAAATAATCGAAGCCCGAGCAGGGAGTGCAATACTGTGCTTCGGGGTCTCCCTTGTGTGGGTTTGGGTGTGGGTGTGGGGGTGGGTGTGGGTGTGGGTGTGGGGCTTTGCGAGTGTGTGTGATAGGGTGGGTGTGGGGCTTTGCGAGTGTGTGTGATAGGGTGTGGGGTAGTTTGTATGGGATGGTGTGTGGCAGTGTGTGTATGGCAGTGTTGCGTGGCAGTGTTGCGTGGCAGTGTTGCGTGGTGGTGTATGTGGAAGTGTGTGTGGCAGTGTGTGTGGCAGTGTGTGTGGCAGTGGGTGTGGCAGTGCGTGTGGCAGTGCGTGTGGCAGTTCGTGTGGCAGTGTGTGAGGCACAGCGTGTCTGGCAGTGTGCATGGTAGTGTATATATCAGTGTGCGTTACAGTGTGTGTGACAGTGTGTGTGACAGCGTATGTGACAGTGTGTGTGGTAATGTGTCTGTTGTAGTGTATGTGACAGTGTATGTGTGTCAGGCAGTATGTGTGGCAGCGGGTGTAGCAGTGTGTAGCAATGTGTAGCAGTGTGTGTAGTAGTGCGTGTGTAACTGTGTGCAGCAGTGTGTGTAACTGTGTGCAGCAGTGTGTGTAACTGTCTGTATGGCATTGTGTGTAACTGTGTGCAGCAGTGTGTGTAACTGTCTGTATGGCATTGTGTGTAACTGTGTGCAGCAGTGTGTGTAACTGTCTGTATGGCATTGTGTGTAACTGTGTGCAGCAGTGTGTGTAACTTTCTGTATGGCAGTGTGTGCGACAATGGTTGTGTGACAGTGGGTGTGTAACTGTGTGCAGCAGTGTGTGTAACTGTGTGAGCAGTGTGTGTAACTGTGTGCAGCATTGTGTGTAACTGTGTGCAGCATTGTGTGTAACTGTGTGCAGCAGTGTGTGTAACTGTCTGTATGGCAGTGTGTCTAACTGTGTGCAGCAGTGTGTGTAACTGTGTGCAGCATTGTGTGTAACTGTGTGCAGCAGTGTGTGTAACTGTCTGTATGGCAGTGTGTGTAACTGTGTGCAGCAGTGTGTGTAACTGTGTGCAGCATTGTGTGTAACTGTGTGCAGCAGTGTGTGTAATTGTCTGTATGGCAGTGTGTCTAACGGTGTGCAGCAGTTTGTGTAACTGTCTGTATGGGAGTGTGTGTAACTTTGTGCATCAGTGTGTGTAACTGTGTGCAGCAGTGTGTGTAACTGTGTGTATGGCAGTGTGTGTGACAATGGTTGTGTGACAGTGGGTGTAGCAGTGTGTAGCAGTGTGTGTAGCAGTGCGTGTAATAGTGCGTGTGTAACTGTGTGCAGCAGCGTGTGTAACTGTGTGCAGCAGTGTGTGTAACTGTTTGCAGCAGTGTGTGTAACTGTGTGTATGGCAGTGTGTGTGACAATGGTTGTGTGACAGTGGGTGTAGCAGTGTGCATAGAAATGTGTGCGGCATGGTGTGTGTATCAGTGTGTATCATTGTGTGTATAGTCGTGTGTAGACCAGTTTGTGTGACAGTGTGTGTGTGACAGTGCGTGTGTGACAGTGTGTGTGAGTGACAGTGCTTGTGTGACAATGTGTGTGACAGTGTGTGTGCCAGTGTGTGTGACAGTGTGAGTGTGACAGTGTGTGTGACAGTGGGTATATGACAATGGGTGTGTTGCAGTGTGTAGCATTAGCAGTGTGTGTGACATTGTGTGTGGTAGGGTGTGTGTACCTGTGTGTGTGTGACAGTGTGTGTCTGCCAGTGTGTGATTGTGTGTGACAGTGTGTGTGTGACAGTGTGTGTGCCAGTGTGTGTGTCAGTGTGTGTGTGACAGTGTGTGACAGTGTGTGTGTGACAGTGTGTGACAGTGTGTGTGACAGTGTGTGTGACATTGTGTTTGTGACAGTGTGTGACAGCGTGTGTGACTGGGTGTGACAGTGTGTGTGACAGTGTGTGTGTCTGACAGTGGGTATGTGACAATGGGTGTGTAGCAGTGTATAGCACTAGCAGTGTCTGTGACATTGTGTGTGGTAGGGTGCGTGTGCCAGTATATGTATGCGTTGCAGTGTGTCTGGTTGGTTAGTTGGTGGCGTTTCACGTCCTGGCAACATCTGAAGGCATATCAGCACAGGTACCGACTTGTGACAGTGTGCACTCACGGTGACTTTATAGTTATGCCGCACTGGGAGACCAGGCCGCCAGCCACATGGCCTGATATCCGAGTCAGTCACATTATCGTGACACTGAGCCAACCAATCTTTGATCTATCCAAATAATATATAGATATTGTTGTGATGGTGATGATAGAGTAGTCGCATTATCACATGCATTAATTACAAATACTTGTTCATGACTGAAAACAACTCTCTCTCTAAATTAGATGCCACCTCGGAAGCTGAGTACAAATCAATTGACACGCCGGACATTACTCGGAGACATACGGTATTAGGTATTGACTGGAGGCAGCTTTTTGCTGACGGCATGCATATGCAGCTGCAGGAACAAAACAAAGTATTGTTTGCACACCACCACTATGAACCAATAGACGAGATCACCGTTCCGACTGCGCATGCGCTGAAAACGGGGTTGGCAGCAAAGCAAAGGCTACTGCCATTGAGTTTGCCGATACGCGTAGGGCAAAACTTCGATTTTATTCCAAATGATTAAAAATACATAACAATTTGGTACAAACATGGATGGATGGATGCTATATAATAAAATACTGAATATATTTAAGACACAACTCTCCATAATTAAGCATTTTGAGCTAAGAAATATATAATTTCAGTCACTTTATAGGCTGATGTTTACATCACCATTGATTATACATAAGTAATTCTTGTTCTAAATATTAAAATGTCAAATGTGTCAACAAAAACTTGTTTCAAAGAAATATATAACCAATGTCTGATTAGCCCTACCCATTTCCTAGCTCGACATATGTTATTAACCAAAGGATATAAATAAAAACATGAATAAAATGAGTAAAACGGACTCTGGCTATAGTTCTAACACTAGGCTGAGTGCCCAGATTTGTCTCAATCTAAATGCAGATGGTATAAGATGTGCTGATTAGATTGATCTAAATGCAATGCTAGATAAAAGATTAACATCTTAATTTATTATATATATTTTTTTAGTTGGTATTCTATGTTTCAAACAAGAGCTGAATTGAGCTGAAACTAGCACATTTCATAGCTGCACCGGGTGCCTTAGCATTAGCCATGTGCTTTGCAGGGGTTTGTTTTTCTTCCACGCATCCCACAATGCACCACGTGGCTGGAATGGCGATGATTGCTTCCTTGTATGTGGCCGGATATGCTTCCCTGGCATAACTTTACAGCGCTGCTTCACACTACTGCAGCAGTGGACCAGGTCATCCTAAACAGTCCATGCAATATTCTAGTCATGCCCACAGGAGAAAATGATAGGAGAACTATACGGTACATACTTGTGTACCGGACCTGGTGACCGAAATAGTAGAGCGCAGGTCAGCCATGTGGAAGGCTCAAAGTTCACTTGCCGGTCGAGTCAAACCAATGACTTACACAATCGATAATTGTCGCTTCCTAGCCAGGCACATCACATTATTAGGATAGGGCAAGGACTGGTTGGCTCAGTGTCAGGATAATGTGACTGAGTGGGATATCAGGTCATGGTGCTGGTGGCCTGGTCTCCTGCTCTCCTACTTTAAAGCCAGCAGAAACATACAGTCGGCATATTGACAATGTATTGAAAACGTACGGATAACATGTCTAACATATGTTTAATGTATGTTTGGCATTTCTCCACCATGTTTTGACATATTTAAGTATAAAGGCATACTTCTGGTGATCGAATAACATATATAATGTTCACCAGCATTCTGTGAGCATTCCGTGAGCATTTGTTTATGTTCTCATGCGTTACCACTACGTTGGATCAATGCTTAGCCTACATCCACTATGAAGTTGCCACGAGTGTGCACCGTCATAAGTCAGTACACCGAGTGTGTGCATATACATCAGTGTATATGCAGACCACCTCTCCATATACACTGATGGTTCGAAAGACCAAAGCCGGGTAGCTGCTGCGGCAGTCTGCCGACGGGAAAAATTTGGTGTACCTTTGCCCGATCAGAGCTCGATTTTCACTGCAGAGGCCCGAGCACTCCTTCTCGCTTTGGAGTGTATCGAGGTATCCAACCACACTAACTATGTTATATACAGTGATTCCTTCTCTTGCCTCCTGGCTGTTGCTGGACTGAAAACGAATCACCCTATTCTAGCAACGGTCATTTATAAAATGAACCAACTGACAACAGATGGGTATGATATCCACCTGTGCTGGGTGCCTGGCCATGCTGGCATACAAGGAAACGAACGAGCTGATCGGGCTGCGAAGAAGGCCCTGAACTGTGATCTTGAACCGTGTCTGATCCCTCACTCTGATCTGAAACCACTAATAGCCACCCACATAAAATCCAAATGGCAACATGAGTGGGATGAAAACATTAATAAACTTAAAGAAATTGAACCATCTGTGGGAAAGCCACCACAGACTCATGCGGGAGGTCGGCGGGACCAAGTGGTCCTTAGCCGCTGCCGTGTTGGCCACTCGTGGCTTACACATGCTTTTCTGCTCAAGGGGGAACCTCCCCCTGAATGTATTGGGTGTCAGTCCCCACTGACACTCAAACACATTTTACTAAGTTGCGTTGATTTTTTGGCCCTGCGCCAACAGTTCTACACTGCAGACAGTATGCATGACCTTTTTACTAAGGTAAAACAGGAAAACATTTTAGCCTTTTTGAGGGCAGCTGGACTGTACCACCTCATATAGTTTACTAAATAGATTCTATCAATTATTAATAAAACTTTTCTTTTTCTATGGGAATTTGTTTCCCTTGACCACAAATATATGATTGTGAGCTTTCTAATTTAATGAGTGTCTATTGGCACATAATTGATTGTCTGCTTTTACATGTAAAAGCGATGGTTTGAACAAAAAACAAACATTTCTCGCCGTGAATATGGCCTATGCTGCCGACACGGCGTAAAGCAACCACCAATCAATCAATCAATCAACTAAGTCAGTACCCATCCTGACATGAATTTACATTTACGACGTAAAACACCAAACAACCAACTACTCTCCTGCTCCCCACCATTGCGCCATGGACCAGCTCATCTACACAGTCCTTGCAATGTTCCAGGTATGCACACGATACTTGATAGGAGGGCCATGCGGTACGTGCATGTGCATACAAGTGATGCATAACCTACTTTACTAGTGTAAATATACAGATATAAATGTTCTATGACGTCACAGGAGGTGGCGTACCCCCGCCCCGTCACCCGCGAGTAAATGTTAGTTTTAATACTAGGGAAGGGCTGATAATCCGATGATTTTCAGTTTCTCCCATACTTTCTTTTTACTGCTTTGAATTAGCCCCATTCCAGAGGTTTAAAGTGAGTGAGTGATTGATTGATTGATTGGAGGTTTCCTTACGCCGTGTCGGCAGCATAGACCATTTTAAAGTGAATTGCCGCCTACATTACAGCCAGGGAATAAGCCAGCATGACTGTTACCAGTTCTGCCACCTCTCTGGTTTGCAGACCTAAATTGGCTAGTATTTCACTAGATAAAGGATTCACCCGGTACTCGCAGTACCACAAACTCATGAGTTCGGATCTCCCGATCTCCCAAAACAGGAGATGGACGCTCTCATCATTCAGCCATCCCGTCTGGTCCCGTTAAATCGAGAACCAATGTAAATGTTCTCATGGAGCTTGGAATGAAGGACCATATTATATGCATTTTTACATATGTTGGTGCCGTGACTCCTGAATCACTGTTAACATTCATTGCCTTTTCTGACAGTTTGTATGGTGTACCCTCACATTTAATTTTTAATTTTTTTTTATATCAGGTGGCCCTAAGTACTATGCACCGCATTGCAGCATATGTCCCAACACGACTTCAGCCCCGCGGCGATTTCACCATTCCATGTTTTCAGTCCAACATGCACCAAGCGATTAAATGTCACCTATGAAAGGAGACTTATGGGGCTGTCACACTATGACGAAACGCGGTAGTGTAAGCCGGCATAGGTGAAATTTGGCCATTACGTTGAGATACGTCGAGGAACGTTGAGATACATTACGCATTCGTTAAGCCTACGTTGAGGTACATCGAGATACATCGAGATACTTCAAGATACGTCGAATTACATCAAGATACGGTGACACACATCAAGGTTTTGGACATACCCAAAACTTTTGATGTAGCTCGAGGTAAGACAATGTGTGGCTTATACCTTAGCATACACTATGTATATGTTAGGCATACATTGAGTACACTAGACATATGCTACACATACATTATACATACGTTGAACTATGTCAGGCGTAAGTCAAGCCGGCAGAAACATACAGTCCGCATATTGACAATGTATTGAAAATGTTTAATGTATGTTTGGCATTTCTCCACCATGTTTTGACATATTTAAGTATAAAGGCGTACTTCTGGCAATTGAATAACGTATATAACTTTCACCAGCATTCTGTGAGCATTCCATGAGTATTTGTTTATGTTCTCATGCGTTACCACTATGTTGGATCGATGTTTAGCCTACATCCACTACGTTGCACTGACGTCCAACTTGGCCCTGAAACACCGAGAATGTTGACGTATCTCAACGTCAATAAGTGATTTCTATGTTCCCCACTCGCTAGCCTGTTACATCGTAGTATGACAGGGGTATTAAGAGATTCAGACAACTTCGATCGGATTTGACACTCCATCCGTCACACGCGAAGATAACTATATCCGGTCACGTGTTTCCGCTACAGCGATCACGTGACGTACGCGCGCTATCTCCCTTGGTGGGCGTGCCGTGGCTAAATGGAATAAACTTCTTATCTGCTTTCAGCACTGTACAAAGTGTTTGATATTTCCTCGCATATTTCTCCTGGGACTGTGCGCACTGCGGCATCAACTAGTGGGCCGTCGTGATATGACCTTAGATGTTGCCAGGACGTAAAACTCCAACACCCAGTAATGTTTTATATCCCCGCACCCCACACACGCACATACATACAAATGTTGTAGTCTGCACTGACCTCTCATGCAAGAAGTCACATAGACCGGTCGGCATGACTAGGGTGGTGACATCAGGGAACCTAGGTGGTGTAATGGTTATCACACTGGCCCAGACTGCAAGAGATGTGGGTTCATTTCCCACTCTAGGCACAATATTTCCACTATAGGAACATCATGCACCCACCCCCTCATGACACTGGTGCCGCTACCAGGATCCTGTACAACCTATGCACTGTATGGTTGTTGAATCTACCCTGTGTGTGTATGCAAGTGCATTGCCTGTATGTATGTAATTGTAAGCACTCAATGACCATGTAAAGGACTTACAATTCCCGGGGGAAGAGTGTAGTAGTCTGCAGTGACCTCTAAGACAAAGAGGTGCATCAACAGGCGCGTGTGGGCAGGGTGGTGACATCAGGGAGCCTAGTTGTGTCATGAATGCTTAGCACACTGGCATAGAATGCAAGAGATGTGGGTTCGATTACCGCTCTAGGCGCAATATATCCCATTTTCATCGCCTCCCCCCCCACGACAGAGCCATCTTACCGGTCAATCCCTCTGACTCATCATAAAGCGATTAAGGAACAGACTGGTAGGGATTGCAGTACATACACATGCAATAGTACCTGTGTTCTTCAGCTATCCCTGTGACCGGCGAACAACTGTCATGCACAGACAAGTGTTCAGTGTTCAAACTGTCTTTGTTTTAATTTGATTGCATCACGGATGGCAGCACACATTGCAGGGTCAGTCCAATGTTGTTCTTGGTGCAGAGTTGTTTGCTGACGATATGTACCATCGTACACACATCGATGTATGTCGGTCGGTTGGTTGGTTAGTCGGTTAGTTGCTGGAATTTGATGTCCTGTTTTATGTCCTGGCAACACCTTAATTCACATCAGGACGGCTACTGACTTGTGACAGTGCGCACTCATGGCAACTTTATAGTGCTGCCCCACTGGGAAATCAAGTCGTCCACACCATGATTCGATATCCCACTCAGTCACATTATCCTGATGCTGAGCTAACCAGTCATTGCCCAATCCTATTAATGCTGACCGCCCGGCCAGGAAGCTACAAGTATCAATTTTACTAAGGACTAGGGACTCCAAAATGCACGAATCGCGACCCTCTTGTCTCGTCCCAAAGCTAGGTGCTAACCAATTAAGTTCCTCATCCCCAGCCCTCCCTCCCCAGGCACCCAACATACAGGCAGTGCTGTGTCATATTTTATGCATGACCCCTACCGATATGATGCTAACTGTCATTGTCTCCTCCAGAATGGGAGGATTGTTGTCCACCTAGTTGCATTGTAACGGTGCTTTGTTGATGCATTCCCTGTTGTTGCAACGCTTGGGTGTGGTCATGTTGGTAGGTTGGTCGGGTTTCACGTCCTGGCAACATCTACGGTCATATCAGGAAGGGTATTGACTTGTGACAGTGCGCACTAATGATATCTAACAAATATGTAGGAATTCCCTATCTATATTATTCAAAGACGATGCGATTATTGAGGTGTTCCTGGTACACACATGGGTTGGTTGTTGGACTTTTACATCCTGGCATCATTTAAGGCCATATCAGGAAGGGTACTGACTTGTGTCAGTGCACACTCCTAGCAAGTTTATTGTGCTTCCCCATAGGGAGACCAGGCCACCCGTACCATAACCTGATAGCCCACTGAGTCACATTATCCTGACATTGAGCCAACCAGTCCTTGCCTTATTCTAATAATACCAAGTGCCTGGCTAGGAAGCGAGAAGTATCAATTTTTAAGTCATTAGTTTGACTTGACCAGCATCCCATGATCTACCAAAACGGAAGATGGACGCTCAACTCATTTGGCCATCCCGTCTGGTCCTGGGTGTGGTCAAGTGTAGAGTAAATGCACCTGGTGATATCATTAGTGGGTGTCTTGCTGGACGGAATGCTACTGTGACAGTGTGACAATAATGTGGCAACAATATGACAGTGGTGTGACAGTACTCTGATGGTTGTGTGACCCTTGTGTGAAAAGAACACTTACAGCAGTGCGACAGTGGTGGGAGAGTAGCAGGACAGGAGTGGGACATATGACAGTAACTTTGAGGTTTATGAGAGTAGTGTGAGAGTAGTGTGACACCTGTGTGAGAAGGGTGTGATAGGCATGTGACAGTAGTGAAACAGGAGTGCCACCGTTTTGTTACAGTAGTGTGACACTTCTGTGGAAAGAACATGAAAAGAGTGTGTGAGTACGATTACATTCACATGGTAGCAGAGACACCTCTGTGACAGTAGTGTGGTAGTATTGTGACAGACTGATAACAGTTGTGTGCCTGTAGAATGAGAGTAATGCTACATTTGTGTGACAAGTACGTGGGTGTAGTGTGAAGTAGTGTGCCATTAGTGTAACAGTAGTGTTACTGTGACAGTAGTGTGACAGTAGTGTGACAGTAGTTTGAGAGTTATGGGACAGCAACATTACAATTGTGTGACAGCTGTGTCACATCTACATTACAGTTATGTGACAATTGTGCGACAGTTATGTTACAGTTATGTGACAGTTATGCGACAGTTATGCAACAGTTATGTGACATTTGTATGCCAGTTGTTTAGCAGTAGTGTGACAATTCTGTGACAGCAATGTTACAGTTCTGTGACAGTAGTGTGGCAGCTATGTGGCAGTAACGCTACAGTTGTCTGACAATGGTGTGACAGTAGTGTGGCAACATTGTATGACATTACTCTCACGATACCACCACACTACACTGACAGCGCTTTGTTTATGTAAGTGGTCGCTCTAATGTGGTGTGGGAGTAAACTGCTGCAGGTGGCAACAATATGACAGTGGGGGCTACACATGTTGAGACCGCTGTCAACACCCAGTGCGTCAGTTACAGCCGACTCCGGGCTTGGTCAGCGTTGTACCGTCAGCCGGCCCGGCCACCAGCGTCCGTGCATGCGCAGATGACGAATGGGCCTTTATCTAACCCAATATCGACCGCGCGCTTGTTGCTATGGACACACCTGAATAAACAACCTGCTGGTCGGCCATATTTGCCTTGTATTCATATTAATTGTAATACATCTTTATTTGGGGGATAGCGGGAGGGGGTGAGTGCGGAGGGAGGAGCGGAGGGGGGGGGGGTCCTGACTCTGCCCGACCTGGGAGTAGGCTGGTTGGCTGCCCAGTCACCATGGCTCCCACACACATTAGTAGAGCGCAGGCTTCAAGTGTGAAAGGTAGGGAGTTTGAATCCCGGTAGAGTCATACCAATCAATCAATCAATAGTTCCGTCCTCTAGTCGAGGGTTGGATGCAATGGTTCTCCACTTGTCCCGATGGTGTGCTGTTCTGATAGACTGTGAATAATTCAAGCCTGTCCACTGTGAAATATTTGTAAACCATGATGTTCTTGGTCTCCCTCTCCCTCTGCTGCCATTCACCTTCCCTTCCAACAATGTACGGTATATTGAACTCTGACGAATGATGTGGCCAAAATAAATAAGTTTCTTTGTCTGTATAGTGGCAAACAAGCTTTTCTTATTTTTAATTTTTCTGAGAACTTCTTTGTTGGTGATCTTCTTTGTCCATGATATTTTCATCATCCTTCGATAAGTCCACATCTCAAATGCTGCTAAACGTTTGTACATTTTCTTAGAGATTGTCCATGTCTCTGCCCCATACATTAGAGTAGACCACACATAACACTGAAGAATACGCTTCCTTGTTTGTATTAATATCTTACTTGATGTTAACACTCTATACATTTTGGAGAATGTTGTTCGGGCTATTGTTATCCTTCTTTTAATTTCTTCCTCACATCTCCCATCATTTGTAATCTTTTGTCCGAGATATATGAATTCGGATACTTGTTCTATGTTTGTGCCATCTATGGTTATATTGACATTTGGTTTATCTGTCTTTTTACTTATAACCATTGTTTTGGTCTTCCTGGCATTCATCTTCATGTTGAATAGTATTCCAGCTTTATTGATTCTATTCACTATATCTTGTAGGTTTTTCTCACTGTCTGCTAGTATTACACTGTCATCGGCATATCTAAGATTGTTGACGTTCATGCCACCTATTGTCACTCCCTTGCAATCTTCAATGTGTCTGAAAATCATCTCTGTGTACAGGTTAAATAGACATGGTGACAATACACACCCCTGTCAAACTCCTCGTTTAATCATAACTTCATCCGATAGGCCCTGCTCCATTTTTATAAATGCACGTTGTGTCCAGTATAAGTTCACAATTAGTTTAATGTCTTTGCCATTGACACCAATATCTTGTAAACATTTGATTAACAGTTCATGATTGACTCGGTCATACCAATGACATACAAAATTGATACTTTTCGCTTCCTACCCTGGCGCTTGGCATTAATAGGATAGGACAAGGACTGATTAGCTCTGTGTCAGGATAAGGTGACTGAGTGGGATATCGGGTCATGGTGCCTGTGGCCTGATTTCCCAGTGGGGCAGCAATACAAAGTGGCCATGAGTGTGCACTGTCACAAGTCGGTATTCGTTCTGATGATATGACCTTAAATGTTGCCAGGACAGAAAACTCCAACAACCAACCACCCACCAGTCCACTCCCGAGCGCCCTGATCTGGCCGGCAAAGGGAAAGGGAAAGGGACAGGCAATTGAAGAGGAGCGAGAGAGAGAGAGCGAGAGAGGAAAGTAGGACAAACCACCCGATCAATACCGCCGTATATAGTATTCGCTTAGCGCGGCCTGGTCGCCGGTCCCGGCTCGCTTTTCCACGAGCGTCTGTCTCCGCAACAAATCTCCTTGATTGTCCACATTGGGCGACTACTATATTGAATTATTCATATTGGGCCGGAAAGTCAGCCCGTCCCAGCCGCGACTGGATGGTCGGGATGTGGATGTGGGAGTGTGTGTGCGTGGGGGGGGGGGGGCGTGAGGGGGGGGTATTAGATGGGTGTGTGTGTGGGTGTAGTAGGATTTGTTTGTTTCTTCTTGTTTTGCGTCCAAGCAACATCTAAGGTCATATGAGGATTGGAACTAACTTGTGACAGTACACACTCGTGACAACTTTATAGTGCTGCCTCACTGGGAAATCATGCTGCCAGCACCATGCCCCAATATCCCACTCAGTCACATTATCCCAACACTGAGCTAACGAGCCCTTGCCCTATCCTATTAATGCCGAGCGCCGGGCTAGGAAGCGACAAGTATCAATTTTATAAGTCATTTGGTCTGACTCGACCAGGAACCGTACTCCCGATCTCCCGCACGTCATCCCCGCGCTCTACCAATTCGGCACACCGTGCCCTGTTGGGGGGGGGGGGGGTAAGAAGATGGGGGTGGCGGGTTGTAAGTGGGTGGGGGGGGGTCCGGTAGCGTTTCACTCAGCGATCATCCAATCGGCGAATCTTACAGCGGTCGCCATTGTAGTGGCTGCCGGGTGTGCTTAGTAACGCGATTAGAAAAAGGGCCCCTATTCATAACGAAACGTCACTTTGCGTTCGGCGCTACCACTCGTCGTTCTGGGCACTATTTGTCCGCCAGGCAAGGGAAGCCTTCCTGGGAATGGTATCAGGACATTCAGCCGCACACGGCGTTATTACATGGCGCCGGTAGGGGGCGCTCTGTGTGTGTATGTGTGTGTGTATGTGTGTGTGTCTAGGTGGGTGTCTGTGTTTGTGCGCGTTTGTGTGTGGGTCATGTGTATGTGTGTGTTATGTGTGTGTTATGTGTGTGTTTGTTTGTGTGTCTGTATGTGTCTGTGTTTGTGTGTGTGTGTCTGCGTATTAGTGTATATGTGTGTGCTCGTGTGTATCTCTATATGCATGCGTATCTGTGTGTATGTGTGTGTCTGAGTGTGTATGTTTGTGTTTGTGTGTCTGAGTGTGTCTGTGAGTGTTTGTGAGTGTGTATGTGTGTGTCTGAGGTGTGTATGAGTGTGTAGGTGTGTCTGTGTGCATGTTGTGTGTGGGTGTGTCTGTGTGTTTACGTGTGTCTGAGTGCTTATGTGCGTATGAATTTGTCTGTGTGTCTCTGTGTGTAGTGTGCATCCAAGTTCATATCAGGACGGGACAGTAGCCGAACAGGAGTGGGGCATATGACAGTAACTTTGTAGGTTTATGAGAGTAGTGTGTGGTTGTGTGACAGTAGCGTGAGGTTTGTGTGACACCTGTGTGAGAAGGGTGTGATAGGCATGTGACAGTAGTGAATCAGGAGTGCGACCATTTTGTTACAGTAGTGTGGCCATGAGTGTGCACTGTCACAAGTCGGTATCCGTTCTGATGATATACCCGGGCTGTCACACAACCACACACCTGTTATCAGTCTGTCACAATACTTCCACGCTACTGTCACAGTGGTGTCACATGTGACAGTGCGCGTTTATGTCAAATTGATTGTGCTGCTCCACTGGGAGACCAGGCCACCAGCACCATGACCTGATATTCCGCTCAGTGATATTATCGTGACTTTCCACACGGGAGGCCTGCGCTCTACCGATTAGACCACCCCCTCCGGTTTGAGGGTGTCAGTGTTTGTGGAAGGGAATAGAGGTGTGCAAGTGATTGTGTTGAACAGATCGAAGTGGTGAGGGGATGCAGGAGGGACAAAGTCACATACCATCCATTGTGTGAGCGCCATTGAACTGGAAAATAACTAAATTGGAAATAAAAAAAAGTTCCAGCGTTTGTTACATTGAATCAAGCACTTTAAAATGGCCACGTGACTCACTCGGTACACACCTGTTGCTCGGCGCTAGTGTTAGGTGTGAGGTATGATTGGAGTGGGTGCGTTTAAGTAAAAGTCATCGACAAGCATCATGCTTTATCAGCAAATCCGCAACTGTCTGGACGATATGGGATGGCCGAATGAGCCATTTTGGTAGATCATGGGATTCGAACTCCACGGTGTTCAAACTCTGGTCAAGTCAAACCCATGACATAAAAATCGATCCTAGCCAGGTGCTCAGCATTATTAGGATAGGGTAAGGACTAGTTGGTTCAGCGTCAAGATGGTGTGACTGAGTGGGATACGAGATCATGGTGCTGATTGTCTGGCTTCCCAGTGGGGCAGCAGTATAAAGTTGCCATACGTGTGCAGTGAGTCCCAGCCGGTACCCGTCCTGATATGACCTTAGTTGTTGCCAGCACGTAAAACTCCAAC
Organism: Branchipolynoe longqiensis; assembly: GCA_030323885.1. Classification (NCBI taxonomy): domain Eukaryota; kingdom Metazoa; phylum Annelida; class Polychaeta; order Phyllodocida; family Polynoidae; genus Branchipolynoe; species Branchipolynoe longqiensis. Next base: position 35,222,482 of record CM059196.1, on the reverse strand, counting down.
AAACAAACCTGAGAATATATTCATCGGAATTATACGGCAAACATGAAACATATGGAAAAGCAGGGATGGAAATTGTGTCTGGTAAATACCGCGGAAATCAAGCTGAGATTATTAAACCGACTTCGAATTTCGGCAAACACGCGGATTTTCCCCTATTCCAAAAGTCCGGTTTCACCTACACATGTTGTGCCTATACTATCGCCTATGTCTAAATATGTCTCGCTTCTTTTATTTTGTTCTAGCAATATCTAAGGTCAAATATGAACGGTTTTCAAACTAACCAATTTCTGCAATATCCTGATTCTTTGCCATTTTGCTTCAAATTAATCGATAAATATTTTTTAAATGCGCGGAAACCCGCGAAATCGCGGAGATATTTTATCCCCGTAAAAGGTACCAGATATTACAAAATCACACATCTCAGTCTGAAGAGGAAGCCTAACGTGGATCATGTGTCTATTGCAGGGACCTCCAATGTCAATAGCTGCAGCGTGGTCTATATTGACTAAAGCTCCTTAGATGGGATAGTCCACATGGAGAGGAAAGTTTGTTTTATTTAACAACGCCCTTAGAGCACATTGATTTTTATCATTGGCTATTGGATGTCAAACATATGGTCAATCTGACATATTTCGTTGATGGAAACCCTCTGCCACCACATAGGCTACTCTTTCCGATAAGCAGCAACGGGTGTTTGATATGCAATTTCCCACAGACAGGACAGCATATACCACAACCTTTGATGAACCAGTTGTGGACCACTGGTTGGAATGGGGAGGGTGCTGATGGTGGTTATGCTGCAATGATCAGTGGTCCGACATTCTACTTGTCACAATTGATGGTGCCCTCCGGCATGCCCTAGTACCATCGCAACAAGTCAAACACCGACTCAGGCAACACTAACTACATTTAACCAAACCTCGGTAGCAATTGGCAGCCAACTCAGGCCAAATGTCTCTAGTTTCATCACCGGCATTTGAACCAGATCAGGGTTCGAATCCTTATCAGGGCATTGTGGTCCACTTTTTCGTTGGTTGGGTGTTGGAGTTTTACGACCTGGCACCAACTAAGGACGGGTACCGACTTATGAGAGTGTGCATTCATGACTATTTTATAGTGCTGCCGCATTGGGAGACCAGGCTGCCATCACCATGAACTGATATCCCACCATGTCACATTATCCTAACACTGAGTGAACCAGTCCTTGCGCTCAACTCAATCGGCCACCCCGTCTGGTGATCCACTTTTCACAACCTCCTAGGATATTGCTGATGTGATCATGTACTAATCACTTGAGTCATTGATGCCTTGACCGGATATCATTCCATTAGTAGAATGGTTGTGTGCTTATATCCAAATCCTATACTACATTGGTGCTGTCAGCAGGTTATCATTCCCTTAGTAAATTGGCTGACCTATTCAATGTCGCACACTTCAGAGCGAAGACCAAGACTACTCAGATACTGGTGAGAGAGCTACTATTCGCAGATGACAGTGCACTGGTTGCCCACTTTGCTGAAGAGACCCAGAAAATAGTGGACGCTTTCTCCGATGCATCAAAGAAGTTTGGCCTGAAAATTAACATCAAGAAGACGGAGGTGCTGTACCAACCCAACTCTACAAGAACCCGAGAGGAGGAGATCATGGTTGACGGAAACAAGCTGAACTCTGTTCTTGGAAGCACTATATCAAGTGATGGACGCATTGATGCTGAGATACAGAGGAGGATGGCCAAGGCTAGTGCATCTTTCGGCCACCTACGCCAGAGACTCTGGAACAACCACCATCTGTCCATTCGGGTCAAAGGTAAGATCTACCGCGCAATCGTGCTATCCACCCTACTATACGGAGCCGAGGCCTGGACAGTGTACAGACAGCAGGTGAAAAAGCTGCATACCTTCATGATGCGACATCTGCGTTCAATCATGAGGCTAACCTGGAAGGACAAAGTGACGAATAAGGAAATACTCGAACGGATGGGGCTGCCCTCTATGGAAGATCTTCTGATCAAAAAGAATCTCCGGTGGACTGGACACCTCATGAGGATGTCATCAGACAGGCTACCAAAGCAGATCCTCTATTCTCAACTGTCTTCTGGCTACAGAAAGAGAGGGCGCCCCCGTCTCCGGTTCAAAGATACCATCAAGAGAAACCTGAAGCTGAGACTCATGGACGCAACTCTCACAGCAGAGAGGTAAATGGAGAGGGGCAGTCAAGTAATGAAAGCAGTCTTTGTCACATCGCGACCGACAGCATGATGATGATGATGATGATGAGTAAATTGGTGGCGTGCTCATGTCCAAATCCTTTACTATTGGTGCTGTAACCAGGTACCATTCCCCTAGGACGTTAACGCTCATATCCAAATCCGTGAGTACATCGTTGCTTTAACCCCCATCACACCAAACTAGTTCTCAAACCATCCAACCCCGTTCTATAACGGGCTGTAATCGGGAAGAGCGTGGTCAGGGTAGAACGTGCAAGACAATTTTGGGCATACTCAAAGTTCTGGAGCACCATTCCGTTCTAGCCCGTCCATTCCATTTGTAAACAGACTGTAAAAAGTTGCTACTACCTCCATTTCATTCACCCACAGCTCAAGTTCATTCAGCAACATTTTCAAGAATGTAGTGAAAACTAGTTTGGTGTGATGGGGGTATGACCTGGACACGACAGCATTAGTATGTGGCTGTCATGTCCGGTACCAACACCATAGAACAATGGTGTTTGGATGACGCAACAATTGCTTGGGGGCTGTGACCAGGATGATATATATTTTAGCCATTCTCCATTCTGCTTCTGGACCTATAATCAACAGTCAACAAGCCCCTCATAGAGGACCTGTGTTATCCCTGTGTAATGAGCATCTCCCTGGTAATTACATAACAATCACCAGCGATCCGTTATATTTACGTTAACATATAATATAATAGCTATGGAAAGGAAGAGAAAAGTGACAATTTAGAATACAATCACAAATTCGGCATTACAGTCACGTTCAATGTGCATTATACCACCTAAGGCTTTGTATCCATAGACTGTTCCCTTAGGGCACCTCCCTTTGTTCCGTGTTCACTTGTGACTATGTGACGCACCACACAGACAATGAACCTGTGTTTTTCTTAGTGGCCGTCATCATAGGTTGGACACAGCATGTGCATGGCACATGTGATATACTGACCGGGAACATATAAATTAACATTTTCATCATCTGTATGGCATGTCACAAGGTCACAAGGTCACAAATGAACACATAACAAGGGAACATGCCACAAGGGAACAGTCTATGGATACACAACCTAAGGTTTCCGTTCTGCAGCATCAATCGGGCAGAGAAGACAATGATAGACGACAGAAATTCGCTGCAGAAAAGCACCGGCGTTGTAAGTTGAGACTGCGACTTCTAATAGGTGTACGTACAGGTATGCAGCCTCCACTGACTCGGAGGTGATGTCGGCGACCTTGACCTTGACGGGAAGACTGCACACCGTCGTGCGCGCGCCATAGCTGTCCAAGATGGCGATGATGACGAGAACTGCAAGGGAATGAAACCGGAAGTCAGCATCTCATTTTATTTCCGCTATCTTGTAACTTAAAGAAAAATTGTTCCATACTGTAATCTCTTTCATAACTATCAAGTTAAGTGAAGCTAGATTTAGCACGCAACTTCACGTCATTATTTTCAGGAATAATGTGATAACACGATGACACAAGGGGCAACCGAGGATATACGGATATATATATATTTATATATCCAACCGAGATATACACATAAAGGTTCAATATAGCATGAAATAACTGGCATATTCAAATGCCACAATTTAACAAATAATACTACTAACATTACTAAAAACAAGGTTGTCTTTTGGGTTGTCCTTTGGGGTACATGTTTAACCAGGAGATCGTAGACAATTGTTCTTCCTCATTCCACTGCTCGTTGCCCTATCCTAATAAAAAGTGAATAATGCCGAGCGCCTGGCTAGGAAGTGACAAGTATCAATTTTTAAGTCATCGGGTTGACTTGACTAGGGTTCAAACCCACGATCCCACGATCTACCAACATGGGACACGGACGCTCTAACTCATTTGGCCATCCCCTGTCTGGTGTTTATTATACTACATGGGAATTATTACAATTCTTAATAAATATAATTAAAAGGAATATGTGATTGAGGTTTTTTTCAGGAAAAACAGCTGATGTCAGCAGAAGAGGACATGCAGAAAAATACATCAGCTTAATATAATATTATATATGTTTGTTGTTGTATGTCCTAGCAACATCTAAGGTCATATCAGGACGGTATTATATATGTACATTTATATAGACTTATCATAATACTGACCAATCGGACAACACACAAGTATTCTTGTTTGTCTGGAGGTTTATATCCTGGCAACATCTACGGTCAACATGACGGATAATCTCACGGTAACTTTATAGCGCTGCCCAACTGATATACCAGGAAACTGGCACCATGACCCGATTTCCCACTCAGTCACATTATCCTGACACTGAGCTAAACAACCCTTTCCCTATCCTAGTAATGCCAAGCACCTGGGTAGGTAGCGACACGTAACAAGTATGTAAGCCATTGTTATTATTATTATCCTCTTCTTTGATGCAGGCTTGTGGTAGCCTATACAAAGCTCGTAGCTCTCAGCTTAGATGGTATGCAGCCTCGAAATCGTACAGGAATGTTTCTCTGGCCCTGGCCGCGATTCGAACATACAACCTCCAGCATGGGAAGCATGAACTGTCTCCGTATCCAGTGAGAAATATGCAACTTTTTCGGTTTATAAATGCAACGTCAGCAATTCAGATAGCCAGTCCTTTGCAGTAGAATACCGCCCTCCTTCAGATTTCAGAAAACCCAAATTGGAAGTGAATGTGAAATCCAACCGCATTGCAAATGTATCGAATTTAGAGTTCTGACTTTAATCAAAACGAAATCCAAAATTTATTAAAAAAGTCAAGAAGGCAATTCACAGCGTTCACCGCGGTTAATCATCGATGGAAATGGTTGTTAATATTCATCGTAAATAACACGCCGATTGAATTTATGGACATAATTAAAGTGGCATAGCGCGATGCTTTTGAGTTTCTGCCATTTTTCTGAGACAAAGATATTAGATTGATCACTTTTTTCCTTTTTTTTTTATTTTGGTATATTAGTTGTTTAAGGGAAATTTCAGTCGCAGATGACTGGTCTTCCTCATTCCACTGCTCTTTGCCCTGTTCTATTAATGCCGAGCATCTGGCGAGGAAGCGACACATATAAATTGTTAAGTCATTGCTTTGACTCGACCAGGATTCGAATCTACGATCCCACGATCTACCAACACTGGAGGCATACGCTCTAATGCATTCGGCCATCATTACTTTTCTTTACATTGAAGCAACGTTATTTTAAATGGTCAAAATTTGAGATATTTTAAGTGCAAATGTCAAATTAGTTTTGGCAAGGATACCAAAACTCTGACACCATAAGCTTCAGCTGTAACCAGTTCTGTAAAATTTACTCATATTCCCTTCTATGCAGAAATAAATGTTCATTAACTGCATCAATATCTAAGTTAGATATGGATAATCAAATGAAGAGTTCGGGCGCAAAAACCCTGTAAACACCAATGAAAAATTGACATTAACATCGGATTCGAACCTTCAAAAATTATATTTCTTTATATTATTACTGTTTAGTTCATTGCTCCATAACCATGTGATCATAAGAAAAGGGGAATTAGTGAGAATTAAAATTAATCTCAGGTTAAAATCTTGCATTTAAACTATTTTGTTGTTGTTGGCATTTACGTGGATTTGCGCCTGAACTCTTCAAATCTAGTTAATTCTTTTCGTTTTGAAAATTTGATACTTCATTGGACTATGCAGCTTTAAGTAAAGGTTAATGCTCCATTCTGGAATCGATATTAATTGTATGCAATTGCAATTGGTAAATTAAACAATGTCATGGCAAAGACACATAGCTCTGCCTTTTTCTTGAAGATGTATAATGCCTATCATGGATAAGTATGAATAGACTTGCTTTCACCATTAGACAGTTTGTCGATAGAAAGCCTGAGCCTACACTTTTACCGACCGAAGGGATTTTTAACCTCCCACACCACATAGACATGGCATGAGAACAAGCAGCCTTTGATGATGCTGTAAGTTATACACAGCAGTGGGAAACCAAATTGGCAGAGATGGGGGGTGTGGGGAATGGAACCACCAACCTTCAGATTAGGAGTCCGATCTTTCTATTGCATAACATGGTTTCACTGCACATCTATATTATAACCTGTCCTGATATGACCTTAGATTGTTTGTTTGTTGTTGTTTTACGTCACAGCAACATCTAAGGTCATATCAGGAAGGGGCTGTGACATTAGATGTTGCCGGGACATAAAACTCCAACCAACAAGCAATCTATACTATCATGACTGGATGCGGTAACCATATTGGTAAGAGTGCTGACTAGGTTCTGTGGGAGGACCGAGAAGCCATTTGTTTGTTTGTTTGTTGTTTGTTGTTTTACATCCTAGCAACATCCAAGGTCATATCAGGACGGGTACTGACTTGTGACAGTGCGCACTCATGGCGACTTTATAGTCCTGTCCCACTGGGAAACCAGGCCGCCGGAACCATGACCTGTTTTCCCACTCACTCACATTACCCTGACAGTTAGCACACCAGTCCTTGCCCTATCCTAATAATGCCGAGGACCTGGCTGGGAAGCGACAAGTATAAATGTTTAAGTCATTGGTTTCACTCGACCAGGGTTCGAACCCACGACCCCACGATCTACCAGAACGGGAGACGGACGCTCTAACTCACTCGGCCATCCCGTCTGGTCTCTTTGTTTGTTGTTTTACGTCCTAGCAACATCTAAGGTCATATCAGGACGGGTACCGACTTGTCACAGTGCACCCTCATGGCGACTTTATAGTGCTGCCCCACTGGAAGATCAGGCTGCCAGCACGATGACCTGATATCCCACTCAAGTCACATTATCCTGACACTGATCTAACCAGTCCTTGCCCTATCCTAATAATGCCGAGCACCAGGACTAGGAAGCGGCAAGTATCAATTTGTAAGTGATCGGTTTCACTCGACCAGGGATCGAACCCACGACCCCACGATCTACCAACACGGGAGACGGATGCTCTAACTCATTCGACCATCCTGTCTGGTCCGAGAAAAGATGTTGCCAGGACGTAAAACTCCAACAACCACGTAACGTCGCGGTGCTGCTGGGAGGTGGGTCAGCGGCTGACAGGCTCCCAGCTCGGCCAACACCTGTATTATGTAAACATCGGAGACAGCTGCCCACCGCTGTAATCAAACGTCAATAATTCAGGCTGAAAGAAGCACAATTTGAACAATGGCCGCTCACTGCAACACGCCGGCATCAGCAGCACTCGCCATCAATTGTGAACTTCGACTAGGACACTTCGACAGTAAAGCTTCTTTTATTTAACGACGATTGGACATCAAACATATGATCATTCTGGCACATTTCTTTGGAGTTTAAACCCTCTGCCTTATTGAGAAAATAGCCAAATGGACCATCAGCATTCTTCAGCTTTAAAGTTGAATAAATAGTCCAATGAAACATCAAATTCTAAAAACCTAAACACTCACCTAGATTTGATTGTACATATCTAACGTAGCTACTGATACAATTATTAAGCACTTGTTGCCACGTAGAATGACATAATGGGTCAAATTAATAGAACCTGTAACTGCATAAGGCTATGGTGTCAGAATGTTGATGTGCTTGCCAAAATTGATTTAGCATGTTTGTGTAGTGGTCTGCACTGACCTCTCATGCAAGGAGCCGCATAGACAGGTAGGCGTGGGTAGTGTGTTGATATCAGGGAGCCTAGGTGGTGTAATGGTTAGCACACTGGCCCGGAATGCAAAGAGATGTGGGTTCGAGTCCCGCTCTAGGCGCAATATTTCCCATTTTCATCACCCCCACGACACTGGTTGCCGTGACCATGATTCTGTACAAGCTACGCGTTGTATAGTTGTTGAACCTACCCTGTGTATGTAAGTGTGTTGCCTTGCCTGTGTGTATGTAATTGTAAGCATTAAAAGACTTACAATTCCAGGGGGACGAGTGTAGTGGTCTGCACTGACCTCTCATGCAAGGAGCCGCATAGACAGGGAGGCGTGGGTAGTATGTTGATATCAGGGAGCCTAGGTGGTGTAATGGTTAGCACACTGGCCCGGAATGCAAAGAGATGTGGATTCGAGTCCCGCTCTAGGCGCAATATTTCCCATTTTCATCACCCCACGACATTTTTATTTAAAATATTTCCAACGGTAGGCATTTAAAATAAAACTTCCTGCAAACCAAAGCCAGGTAGATTATAATGATCAACCTGATATATTTATTTCAGAAAATGACAGAAACTCAAAACCATGGGAATATGCACCTTTTTGAACATTTTAATGACGTGCCCAACAGCCTGCGCAAACCGCCCTTTCCTTACACTACTTACAAAACAGAATCACAGGGGCGATAATCAAACCAATCCACCATAAAGGTTTCAAGCAGCATCTGACGCGGAAGGTTTCTCCACACTATGACTCGGAGGTTATTATCCTAATCAGGAAAATTATTATCCTAATCAGGAAAACATGGAACCACAATCGAATTGGGTTGGTTGTTGGAGTCCTGGCATCATCCTCTTAGGTCATATCAGGATGGGTACCGACTTGTGACAGTGCACACTCATGATGATGTTATAGTGCTGCCCCATTGGGACACCAGGCCATCAGCACCATGACCTGATATCTCACATTATCCTGACACTGAGCGAACCAGTCCTTGCCCTATCGTAATAATGCCAAGTGCCTGGCTAGGAAGCAACAAATATCAATTTCTAACTAATTAATTTGACTCGGCCTTGGTTCGAATCCCACGATGTACCAAAATGGGAGCCGGACACTCAACTCATTTGGCCATCCCGTCTGGTCAGTTTCCAAACGTAGACCTTCCCTTCACCACCTCATGTGCACCACGGAGGAGACAACTAAATGCAGCTCCGTCTCTTCTGGCAGAGACAAGTTAAGCCAGCGGGCCAGTCATAATATACTCACCAATATTCTAGCATGGCTCAGTGCCCGTCTAGAGCATTAGATGCCAGTGACCTGAGTTATCGATGTGGCTGATTCAGCCATATTGTGCACGGCATGATGAGATATGGAGGCGCGCAGCACGGCTTATGGATATTTATAAACAATGTACGAATAGTGTTTAGATACAGGACATGTCTACACATTAGACATTAGATATTAGACATTATACATTATACATTTTTAATTCACAATTTCCATATATTTTCTACAAAGATAAACTAACCTGTTGACAATTGAAATTCTAGGAACAATTGAACTATTAATGGTTGCTTTCCCCCTGCTCCATATAAACAAATAATATGGAATACAAAAGCATGAGCCCTGCATCTAATATACAAATAGCCTACAGACTGCTCTTTAAGGAAACGAGCACATGTTCGGATAAGATTCAATGAGATCAGGACATATATAGATGTAGGTTGTGCTTAGCCAAAGACCGTATAATACTAAGACGGCTCACTCAACCTGTACTGTGTAATCAAAATGATCAAACCCACCACTTGGTATGCTGGCTGTTCTCTTGGTTAAACAGTTGCTATATTATATGCATAAATGTATATATGAATATGAAAGATGTGTGATGATGGCGATGATGATGATGATGCTGATGATGATGTGTATTTGTTCATAGCAATTTCATATTGATGTGTATTCATACTTACCTATCTCATGTATAATAGAATTGTCTGTGTTTACATATCAAACACCAACCAGCAGCCAGGCTGATCAAACCCGCCACAAGGTGGCACTGCAAAATTTACATTACCATCGGAAAGCCAGGGAGTGAGCCGTCTTAGTATTATAAGGTCTTTGGCTTAGCTGAGGTACGCAGGTGTTTAAACAAACGACTTATGTGATGTATAATTTATTATACAAGTATGAATTGCACGAGATTACACTTATTGTCATTTGTATATTACAGCTGTAAATGTTTTATTTATAGCAAACTACCTGTTAATAGGTGTTACAACAGGGGGGTGGGGTTCCCTCATTAAGCATTTAAGGCTAAGTATGTCAGTAAGTGTATGATGTGTTGATACTTGTTTAAGTAGTGAGGCCAATAGACCTATATATGCTGTATAACTATAAACCATTATACAAGTATAATAAGGTCGGAAGCTTCCATCTGCTCCTCAGCCCTAACTCCTCTCTCAGTCATCGACTGGAGGAGCCTATCCATTCACCTACACCGTTGGGGGCGCCACCCGTCTATGAAGAGTTCATGCGCAAATCCCCGGAAATGCCAATCCAAAAATTAATTTAAAATTTGAAAAATAGAGGTAGGCTCCCTAACACTTTCATCCTGTTGATATTCCATGTTGCTTAAAGCTGCAGAGTCCGATCAAGCATCACATTTTCAAAACCAAAACAATTATCTAGATTTGATTCTACATATCTGACCTAGATACTGATGCACTTTATAAGCATTTGTTGCCATACAGAAGGGAATACCGAGCCAATTTAATAGAACTTGTCACTGTAGAAGCCTATGGTGTCAGAGTTTTGGCGTGCTTGCCAACATTAATTTGACATATTAACACTTTAAATATCTCAAGAGTTAGCCATTTAAAATAAATCTTACTTCAAACTAAAGTAAGATAGATCATAACAATCAATTCAATATAATTATCTCAGAAAAATTACAGAAACTCAAACCCATCGGACCGTGCAACTTTAATACAACCTGAAAGGATGGGGTGGCGTGGCGCGGGACGCGGTATTTAAACAGCAGCACCAGGCCGCTCCTCTGGCTTAAATCCTCATCCTTCACACATTCTCACACCTAACCACATCCATGTCTGTTTGTTGGAGTTTTACGTCCTGGCAACATCCAAGGCCATAGCACGACTTGTGACAATGCACACTCGTGCCGAATTAATAGTGCTGCCCCAATGGGAGACTTTTGTTTGTTTGTTTGCTTTTTGAGGACCCACCAGCACAAAAGTTGACATCGGCTATTGGGGGTCATACAGCAGTTAAACAAATATCCGGTTAAAAAATCACAAGTTTCTAACTTGTTGTTGGTTTTTTTTTGTGTTTTTTTTAAAACACATTTGATTAAACAGGCAAAATAGAGCACAGACATACATACAAAAAGAGCGTACAACTGTAGTAAAATCACAAGTGGTGTATAATAAATCAAATCAATGGTAAAAGACTTTTCGAGTTAAAAATGGAAAATGAAGTTTTGGTAAAAACCAGTTTCTCTCAGAAATTTAATAATGAGTTGTGTATGGAATCAGAAGGATGCCATCACACCCTCATTTCCAAATACATCATCTCTAACTGGTTGTACGTGAGGACATCTCACCAACATATGACGTACTGTCAGTTTACACTGGCAGTGCTGACACTGAATCAGATGATCTCCAGCCAAAATAAAACTATGTGTCAAGTATGTATGACCAATACGGGAGCGACAGAGGATAACCTCGTCCCGCCTCAACCATCTTTATGGTGCTGCCCCACAGGGAGACAGGCCGCCATAATCATCACCCGATTTCCCACTCAGTCACATTATCCTGATACTGAGCTACCAAGTTCTTGCCCTATCCTGGTAATAATAAGCGCCAGGCTAGGGGGTGACATGTATCAATGTTGTAAGTCATTGGTTTGACTCGACCGGGAATCAAACTCTTGATTTTCAGCACGGGAAGCCTGTGCTTAAGCGATTATGTCAGCGCGTCCTGTCCACGCACACGTGATCAAGCATGTTGTACAGTACTCATGATATGGCACACATGTAGTAAGGGATCAGACATGGACAGCTGCACCCAATAACCTCCACTGCGCATGCGTTAATCATACTACCGGAGGCGGTGGCAGAACCGGCAGAGTGCAGGGTTCCCGTGCGGGAGATTGGGAGTTTGATTCCCGGTTGAGTCAAAGTAATGACTTACAAAATCGATACACGTCACTTCCTACCATGGAGCCTCGCATTAATAGGATGAGGCAAGGACTGGTTAGCTCAGTGTCAGGATAATGTGGTTCAGTGTGATATCTGGTCATGATGCTGGTGGCCTGGTTTCTCAATGGGGCAGCATTATAAAGTCGCCATGAGTGTGCACTGCCACAAGGGTTTGCATCATCCTGACGATAGCAAGTTTGGGCTAGTTTGGGCTTCAGCCTACTACAAATAATGGAATATGTATATATGTATATAAATAGTTGGACATTTTTGAAAGTGAGCAGAGTGACAGTTGGCTCATGGCATAGGAGGTGGGGGAGGAGAGAATGCCCGCTCCACAGCAAATAACATGGAATATTACACATGGTTAGAGAGAAACATTTAAGGGGCTGCCGTTATTTATATCCACATAATGAATTATATAGTACATACATATAAAAATCCTCTGGTGCGACTGACACTGGTCTATATCGGGTGGAGGTGAGGAGGCCACAGGTGGTGCCACCGGTACAATGTAGGGTCATATGGCGTATAACAATAATAATAATAATTCCCTTACGTATATTTATGTGATATATAATTTATTACTATGAATATAAAAGGGCGGAGCTTCTATCCTATATAGGGTTAGGATCCTTGCATTTAATTCGCTATTTATTAATAATGGTCTATCTTTATTGTGCTATTTGCTGCGGGCCGGAACCGGCTGCACTATCCTGGTGCCACCACCAGTTAGCCAGATGCCAGCCAGCGCATGTCAGGGTTACACGAGCACCATTTTAACTTTTTCTCTAGGTAGGGCGGTTTATTGCTCAGCCAGATGGGCCTCGGTAAATAAAGGTGGGCTTCCATCACTCCTCGTCTTGGCTCTTTCTTGTCTCCTATGTTGTAGCCCAATTTATACTCGCATAATTCACTATACGTCACATATCTAGATATAGACTATTGGTTATATATAGATATAGACTATTGGTTATATATAGATATATAAATTGCTCGTGAGGCAACATTGAACAGTTCAGTTGCAAACAATTAGTTTTCTGCAAACAGACGTTCATTGCGATAGCCTAGAGATGCTGGGAACCAAACAACGCAGCAACAAGTATCAATTGAACAAGTCCATGGTTTGAACAGAACAGAACCTAGAATACACGCGATTATCCTATGGAATGCGGTGTAAAATATTCCGATATTCAGCATAGGGGGGAATGCAAATGTTCTATTCCTGATCGGTGTACGTGACCAGGCGCATGTATGTGTGTATATATGTTTGGGCGGGTGGTGCCTGAGTGGGATGTAAATTGACATAGTGGTGCTGGCAGGTCTGGGTGTGAGTGCACTCATGGCCTACCCCCTGGGATAATGATCACCACACTCAAAGGTCAAGGTTGGTGGTGGCCATGGAGCCATACAGATTGGTGGTGGTGGGAAGACCACTGGTAACCATGGGGACCAGGAATGCTGGATCCCTATTGGTAGGGCCAAGAATGCTTGTTTTCCATTGGAGGAAAGGGGTGGGGTAATACTCTACAATGAGCCTATGTCACCATATAAATAATAAAGCAGAGGGCTTGACTCTCTCTTCTTCTTTACACTTTATACTCTTCCTTTCTCTTTGTCTGTTTTGATTTCACTATAGCCTGCCTACACAAACACATATTCGAGCTTTAGCCATTTTACAGCAGGATACCTAAACACAATGCACCATCCGGCACGCTAAACAGCGATCCCTCGATTTAAGGTCGATTCGGACAGAATCCGAGCGTGGCTGGTGACTTAGTAAAACGTCCGTCTGTGACATAGGGGCCGCCTATGTGTGTATCGACGACCTAGATACAGGACACACGAAAAGGTCAACAACAGTCGATGCTGGAGCACACAGGGCGAACACTGCCATAGTCAGTGTAACTACAGCATATCAATGGCAACTGTTCGCACCTCGAGTCAAATAAGGCAATTTAACTATATTTTATACGAATGAAAAACAATGATCCATATTTTCTTGGGGTATGTGTAATGGCTTTCAGTAAAACTGTCATTAAAACCGCATTTAATTATTGTGTATGAACTACACCATAACTTGACTTTGTATCTTCCGCTTAGCGATTAGCAATTTTCATGACAAATTCCTCGAAAATATTGTGCGAATTATGGAAATAGGAATAACTCCCGGATCTCGCTGGCAACATGACATCCATTTCTCATCAAACCTACAAATACCTTTGTCTCGACGACTTGATTATCGCTATTATTATGACTTGCAAAATATTTGAGTGCAGTTGAGTGTATTTGAATGCAGTTGAGTGTATTTTACTGTTATCGTTCAGTGCTTAAAGTTGCATAGTCCGATAATTTTGAGTTTCTAACATTTTTCTGAGATAATTATATTAAATTGATCATTATAATCTACCTTACTTTAGTTTGAAGTAACTTTTAATTGGAATGGCTGCCTTTTGAGATATTTGAAATTCAAACATGTGAAAATAATTTTGGCAAGCACGGCAAAACTCTAACACCATAGGCGTATGCAGTAACAGGTTCTATTAAATTGACTCAGTATTCCCTGCTATCTGGCAACACATACTTAATAAGTGCATCAGTATATAAGTTAGATATGTAGAATCAAATCTAGATAATTGTTTTGATTTTGAAAATGTGATGCTTCATCGGACTATGCAGCTTTAATTAGAGCACAGTTAGGTGATTACAACCAGGGATCCATCTCCCAGCCCACATCAGGTTGAAACAATATTTGCACCCCCCCCCCCCCACGCACACACCGATGACACATACACACATACATGCCTGATGACTCCCTCATGGTCCAATGACCAAAATGACAATGCACATTTTAGCCTTTCCAATTACTATCCATTTTATGTTGCAGGCCTAGCTGACACTGCTTGGTACGAGCGTTTTGCAGTACACATCATTACACTCCTGTGATGGATGAACCCACACAATGAGCACGCCCAGTGAAGTTTAGTTGTTGTTATTCTACGTCATAGCAACATTTAAGGTCATATCAGGACGGGTACCGACTTGTGATAGTGCACGCTCATGGCCCTTTATTGTGCTGCCCCACTGGGAAATCAGGCTGATGGCACCCTGATTACGTATATGTTGGAGCCAGTGACAGTTGCTACAATCCACCACATCTGAAGAACTGTCTCCACTTCTATTAATTAAGAGCGGCTAACAGGTCCAAGGCCTATTATAGCTGTATCCTATTGATTGATTGATTGATTGATGACCCGATATGCCACTGAGTCACATTGTCCTGACAGTGAGCTACCTGCACACGCCCCATGGTCAATCACCATACAGTCATTGGTCACATGACCAGGAGGACTCCAGGTGCTGCTCCAGACATGCACTGTTATGCATACATACAAACATACCTAGCCTTAATAGTGACCTCAATCGGAATTGCAAGATCTGAGATCAATATGCCATATTTTACCTATACTGAAGTCACCTGCAAGTGGCAGTACTAGTAAGATTCTCACGAATCTACAGTACCAAGGGAGAGGACAACATCGCGCGCACTGAGAGTAGCTCAGTTTTGTCTAGCTGGTGGAAAATCGGAATCCTACGTGATATGTAATCCTTAAAATCACCTCAGATACACTACCCACCAATCCGAACATACATCATGCCCTGAATTGTAAATCCAATCTACTACCAAGGTAGTATGCAATCTTACAAATAAAAATTATATAAAAACACACAGTCTGTTGGAAAACAAAAGGATAATAGTATCCATACATGACCCTAAATTTCAAATCTAATACAATCGAATTATACTCATAAAAACTGATCCTACAAACACAAGATAGAAATAATGCAGCATTCCGATGATTTAACATTTCGCTGGTGAGATCGAAAAATTGAGAAATATAGGAGAAAATGGATGGAAAGTGAAAGGAACACTTTCCGGTGGGAAAACACTTAATGCTAACATATGGAATGCGAGCAGTGACCTCAGACCACTGTGCCTCACATAGCTGTGCAGAGACGGCGGGGAGAGGGGGCACATCGACGCCCGGCTTAAAGCCGCCATTAATGCAGTGATACAGAGCGATGAGCCTGCCACCTGGCGGCCGGAGTGTGATGGAGGACGCACTGAGCTTATTAAAGGCGCCACTAACAAGGGATAGACAGGCGGCGGGCGGGGGCGAGCGGGCGGGCGGGCGGGCGGGCGGGCGGGGACGGGGGGCAGCGCGACTAACACACCAACCTATTCCACCCACCAACACACCAATCTATTCCACCAGAAGGAAACTTTGCTTTATTTAAAGTTGCATAGTCCGATAGTTTTGAATTTCTGTATTTTTTCTGAGATAAAAATATTAGATCGACCACTAGTATCTACTTTACATTAGTTCAAAGTTAGTTTTATTTTTAAAAGATATTTTGAGTGCAAACATAGAAAATTAGTTTTGGCAAGCTTGCCAAAACTCTGACACCATAGACTTCTGCAGTAACAGGTTCTGTTAAGTTGACGCAGTATTGCCTTCTACGCAGAACCAAATGCTTAATAAGTTCATCAGTATCTAAGTTAGATATGTCAAATCAAATCTAGATAATTGGTTTGGTTTTTAAAATTTGATATTTCATCGGACTATGCAGCCTTAACGACGCCTCTACAGCTCATTAATTTTTATCATCGGCTATTGGACATCAAACATACAGTCAATGTGACATATTTCTTTGGAGAATATCCGCTGCAGCCACACAGGCTACTCTTTTCGATAAGCAGTGCTCAAGGGATCTTTTTATGCACTTTCTCCCACAGACAGGATAGCATATAACACAGCCTTTGATGAACCAGTTGTGGACCACTGGTTGGAACGGAAAATAACCCTAACTACAAATGAGTCCACTGAGCAGGATCATGTCAATATTGTAAGTTATCTGTGTGAGTCGGCCAAGTGCTGGTCTTTACTGTTTATGCTGGGGGCTCAGTAAACAAACACAGAAAAACATACTCGGCCAGGGTTCGAACCACGACCTACATCATGGAAGGCTGGTCAGTGCTCTTATCATATTGACAACCACATTCAGTCATATTAACATTTTCTTTTGGTAAATGATCATTTTATTCAGCGAATAAAGATACTTTTTCAGCGCTGAGTCACTGGTCTTCTGGCCATGTTATGTCACATCCATTCACATATTCCAGCCATGTTACATTACATTCATTCACATAAACAATAGTCTAAAATCAACAATAATGTTTTAGATACAAATATAAAATGAAGAAAAAAGAAGGATAGTGTTGTTACTGAACAGCATTGAGAGATAACAGGGTGTAAATTATATATTGTCAGTGTCATGGTTAGGATAACTTTGTACTAATATAGTGGTGAATATAAAGCTATTCTGTTAGAGGTTTTTGTGAAACACTTTCTATGCTAGAAAGATGAATAAGTGTGGTTAGCATTACTGCATTAGTAATTGACAAATTCTGATGGCAGATAATTAAATTTGCATAGTCCAATGGTTTTGAATTTCTCTATTTTTTCTGAGATAAATATATTAGATCGATCACTATATTAGATTGATCACTAGTATCTACTTTACATTGGTTCAAAGTTACTTTTATTTTAAATGGTAAACTTTTGAGATATTTTGAGTGCAAACATGGAAAATTAGTTTTGGCAAGCTTGCCAAAACTCTGACACCATAGACTTCGGCAGCAACAGGTTCTGTTAAATTGACTCAGTATTGCCTTCTACGCAGAAACAATTGCTTAATATGTTCATCAGTATCTGGGTCACTCTCCTGAAAACTGGCCAGAAGTGTCACATGGAGAGTTAAAATTTAATATTTGAATTTTTTA
This sequence comes from Branchipolynoe longqiensis, assembly GCA_030323885.1. Lineage (NCBI taxonomy): Eukaryota > Metazoa > Annelida > Polychaeta > Phyllodocida > Polynoidae > Branchipolynoe > Branchipolynoe longqiensis. The sequence goes on along the minus strand of CM059196.1, from coordinate 35,204,584 downwards.
CATTTTTTGGTTGCAAATGAAAGCTGCAAATCTCCCCTTTACATCTATGTAAAATATAAATTGATGAGATACAAAATAAAGGTGTAGTCCATGAATAAGATATCTCTTATGGCAGTATAACATGTGTGTCACATGTGTAACACATGTTAGGACACCACACAGTCTGCTTAATAAATATCTAATCAGAATTAAATAATATCATACTTAGAAGCATAGTAATCATGGCATAATATACAGAAATATCTAGTGCTTATATTGATAAAAAAAAGTAATTCCCAGCCATGCTTTATTCACTGAATAATTAGTGTACAATATTTGTGTGGCATCCAGACACCACGGTTACACGTGTGACGGAAATTTGTAATGTTATTTCTGAAGACATTAAATTTTTTTTTTTTTTAATTTAAGCATGCATACATGTTAATAAATACTTCCTCTTTGATTTGGGAACTGTTTTGTTTGATATATCAATGCAATACAAGATGTTAATAAGGATTCAACCACGTCCCATATGTCATGTTACAAATGGCTGACTGTAAAATGGGGTTTTTTGGTACAAAAACAGTTCATAACTAAAATGACCAAAGTTGCACACAGTTTTATTTTATTTCCCTTATTTCTTTCATCAAATCTGAACATGAATATGAAAAGTTTAAGGAAAAAAATAAGTAGGAAGGTTTTTATTGATGTTTTAAAATCCCATCTCATGCTGACCAGTTTTCAGGAGAGTGACCCATCTAAATTAGATATGTCAAATTAAATCTAGATAATTGGTTTGGTTTTGAAAATTTAATATTTCATCGGACTATGCAGCTTTAATATCAATTCCAGAATGAGGGATCAACCTTGGCTTGATTATGTGCAGGAAGACAATATGTGTCCCATTTACGATGATTCTCTTAGAGATTCTGCCATCCCATTATCTAGGCGTCATTTATTCAAACAATATATAATTTAACCTATGCATGTATGCATATGCGTAACGCAGAGGGGGGGGGGGGTCTCCACCCGGTTACAATCATCGTCACAAGGTGGGGGGGGTACTCCACAAATGCATCAGGTCAGGAGGATAGACATATAGTATAATGCATTATACATCACATATCATCATCATCATGATCATCATGCTGTCAGTCGCGATGTGACAAAGACTGCTTTCATTACTTGACTGCTCCTCTCATGTGCGGTTGTACATTTCATGAAAGCTGCCTGCAAAAGTGTTAAAGTGCTTCTGGCTTTTGCAAGTTACCAGCAGCACTCTCTCGGGGAGCAAATAGAGGTTTCACACTGGCAAGAACATGTCCACACAGGCGCAAAACTATTTGTCCCTGCAGTGGCTGGTCGGGAGATGTTGGGAGTTCCATACATCAACCGCCCTTGATGCTGCCACAGTGACATGGTTTTCTGTTCAGGGTTTGCTCCCTTAGCCTTCGGTTCTGTCAATATATATAGTATAGTATTCGATCTCAAGTTTACAAACTTGATATAAATGACTGCTGACATGAACCAAACCAAAGTATGCCGTCAAAAATAAAACTAACCTGTTTGGTTTAGTCGAAAATGTAGAAAACTGCCGGAGCTACTCAACAAACGTCCTCCCATTGTGAGTAGATTATGCTAATTGCTGGACCCAGATGTGCTTCCTTCTCCATGGGCTACGAGTAGCCAGAGGCTTAGCTCTGAGGTAATATATATATATATATATATATATGTATATATATAACCTAATACCAATGAGTTCATACACATTCACAGGCAGCATCCTCCCATAACATTGAATCACCAGGTGACGATTAAACTCCCATAATCCCCGCCACATCCGGTTTCTAGATGAAATCAGAATTAGACAACACAAATCAATCATCAACATTTGATTTCCTTCTGGTAGCGCTTCGACCATCTCTCAATCAATGAACGCATTTGGCGCTTTGCGCTAAGCCTGCTGGTTCAGTGTCCCCAAGTCTGCCAGCTAAGCCCCACCACATAGATTACCACTGCAGTATTGGTAAAATGCATTATGACGTCACAGAACCTACTCATCCTACTCTCATGTCATTGTGAAAGTGGCTGCTGCGCTGTCTCATATTACCATAATTAAAAGCAGTCCTCAACATTATTGGTGTCTCTCTCTTTGTTTTCATATGCACGCATCAGTTCACAAAATAACCCCCAAAAAAGAATTAACAATTATGGACATAATTTTAATCATCAAATATCCTCATCAGTTATGTCAGTGCAAAAAGTTCCCCGCTTCAAGCATATTTCCATTTAAATGCAAGGCCATTATTTGGTTGGGTGTCAATTCCCTAAATGCATTTTCGCCTGACAATGGTGGGGACCGGTCTAAGTAAACATATCCTATTTCACACATCAAGTCGGGCAATTAACCACGACACAACTTACAACTAGTAAGGACTCACTCCTGTGTGATCTTAATGCAAGTCACAGTCTACATCCATAGGTAACTTGCCTCTCATTATGAATTTGCTAAATTTATTGGGTTTTTGTGTATGTATTTTGTGTTTGTATTGTGTGTGTGTATTTTCTGTGTGTGAGGTTTCGTTTTTTTTGTGGTTGTTTTTGTGGTGTTGTTTTTCTTCTTTCTTTTCATTTTTTTTCTTGGTGGGGGGGGGGGGGCGGAGGGGGAGTCAGACGCCTAGCACCCTAAGTATATGATTTGTTTGTTTGTTTTACATCCAAGCAACACCTAAAGTCATATCGGGAACGGTAGTCACTCATGGCGACTTTATAGTGCTGCCCCTCTGGGGAGACCAGACCGCCAGCACCATGACCTGATATCCCACCCAGTCACATTATCATGTGGCCATCAACTCATTCCGCCACTTAATCTAGTTATCAAAGACACGATGAAAAAGGCTAAGAACTGTTCGCTATATGCGCCCCTTTTTTGTTTGTTAGTAAACATATTTTATTCATCCGAACTACATCTTTCTGCAACACACATACATCAATCTTCCGGCCTTGTCAACCGTTAGTTATTTACACTATATAGCCGATGGATCAGTGACATCACTGTCACGTGACTCTCATACCCCAACAATGGGCTCGGTTAGCAAAACAAAAGAGATTGGGTGCCATTTTGCATAGAAACCAATGGGACAATACTTCAATTGAATCGATCATACACCGGACGCGTTGGATGAATGGGTAGAGCGCAGGCTTCCCGCGCGGAAGGTCTGGAGTTATCCCAGCCAAGTCAAAGCGACTTGTCGCTACCTAGCCTGGTGTTCAGCATTAATAGGATAGGATAAGGACTGGTTAGCACAGTATCGGGATAATGTGACTAAGTGGGATGTCTCATCATGGTCATGGTGCTGGCGGCCTGGTTTTCCAGTGGGGGGGAAATATAAAGTTCCAATGAGTGAACACTGTCACAAGTCAGTACCCATCCTGACATGACTTTAGATGTCGGTAAAACAACAAATAATTAAACAATCGATCATATTTATAATATTCAAACTGGGAAAATTGTCAAAGACCAAGCTAATATCTCTATCTCAGAAAATGACAGAAACTCAAAACCGTCGGAATTTGCAACTTTAAGAACAGGGTCTGAAGACATTGTAAGGCATGCTCATCATCATCATTATGCTGTCAGTCGCAACAAAGACTGCTTTCATTACTTGACTGCCGCTCTCCATTTAGCTCTCTGCTGTGAGAGTGATGTCCATGAGTTGGTCTTAATGTCTCTCAGCTTCAGGTTTCATTTCATGAAACAAACAAAGAAGGGTGGAGGTGTTGCCCTTTACTGCAAAGCTACCAAAAACCTAGACACTTGAAGGCTAAAACCAACAAATCTCTCAAATGAGCACATAGAACTATTATGGTGCCTAATACAAAATGAAAAACAAGCAAATGGCAAATGTAGCCATAGTGAGCCTCTATAGGCCACCGTCAGGTGGAATTGAAGTATTCCTTGAAGAACTAGAAAAGAGCATAAGCACTGTAAAAAAAATCAACAAATGCAGAAATCTTTGTGCTGGGGGACTTCAATATGAATTACAGCAGCAATGAACAAAATAAACTAATGCTGCAAACCACCATCAAAATCTTAGGCCTGCAGCAGCTCAGCACTGAAAGCACAAGGCTAAGCAATAATAGCTCAACAATAGACCTAATATTAACCAACTCAAACCATGCCACAAAATGGGTCACTAGAAGCTGGGGTATAAGCGACCAAAAACTAGTATATGTAACCAGGAAAAAGCTCAAAAGCACAAATCAGTATGAATACAAAATGGGCACGTCCCTAAAAAACTACTCAGAAGATACATTAAAAAATCACCTGCATCAAAATATAAACATCACACAAAACAGAGATGATGTTGATATCTATTGGGACAACATCATCACAGAACTAAGAAAATCAACTGATGAGATGTGCCCCATAAAGAAAATAAAAATACAAAAAAACCAAGACCCTTGGGTAGACAAAGACCTGCTGACACTCATCACAACCAAAAGTAAAGTGGGTGATAAAGCAAAACGCACAGAAACAATAGAAGACAAACTGGCCTACCGCATCGCCAGAAACAACTCTCTCAAAGCTGTGAGAACAGCAAAAAAGAAATTTTAAAAATATTTTTGTATTGAGGCTGTAATTATTCTGTCCATAGGATGTAAGCATGGGTACCCAGGCTTGTTTTCAATGCTGGCCAGCTGTAGTGTTGGTGTTGTCTTACCAAACAGTAGCTGCTGATAAGTTATTGGATTGTCTGCATTTCAGTAGCAGATAGATAGTCTGTTGGTACGTTTAGTAGCCTATGTTACTTTTTTGGGCCCTCTTGGCATTGTATTTTTGTTATATTCTTATTACTATGTTAGTTGTTTTCTTACGGTTCTATGTTAGTGCTTTGGGGTTTTCTTGGGAAGAGTTTTCCACTTTTTTTCTACTTAATTCTATACTAGCCTATTTTATTTTATGTACATGTCCATAGGCTTCTACGTAATAGGTGGTTGAGTTATGTTTGTTTGGATTTGATTTGATTTATATTGTTGTTGGATATGTTACCTGGCTTTTTTATTTCCGGTTATCCTACCCTGGGCTGTCCAGTTGGTGGGCCGTGACATATCACCTGCCCCCTTGTGGTGCAGTTCAGTTGGGGTTCCCAGTTTTTATTTTGCACAGATATTTTTTCTACGTTTTTAGGTCAGGGATTTGTCTTTCTTTCACTGTTTGCGCATTCCATGCCTTGGCGGCCATTTCCAGTGTGCTCATAATACATAATAAAGCAGGACAAAGACTGGGGAAGCAACACAAACAAATTCTGGAAAAATGTAAACCTATTATTCCAAAAAAATAACAAAGAAGAGCATACAAACTTCCAAGATAACGAAGGGGCAATGCTCACAGACAAAGATGCAGCAAACAAACTGAACACACACTTTGCCACAATAGGGCAAAAGCTGTCAGAAAAATTCAAAAAAAGATGGGAAAACAAATCAGGAACTGTGGAGAACGAAATCCCCACCTGCAAAACAGATATGATAGAAGTAAAAAAATTAATAAATGACATAGACACGAATAAGCCAAGCGGAATAGATGAAATACCAACCAAAATACTGAAAGAGGCACTCCAAACCATCCCGGCCACTATAGTAGACTTATTCACCATCTCCTTTGAGCAGGGGCATTTTATCTCAGCCTGGAAAATGGCAACCATCACCCCCATTCACAAAAGTGGAGACAAACAAAATATGGGAAACTACAGGCCAATATCAATTCTTCAAACCCCAGGCAAGCTCATTGAAAAAGTGTTACATAGACACATAAATGAACACGTGGAAAAAACCGATATACTAAACGAAAGACTGCACTCCACATCAAAAGCAATAGCTAACCTAACAAATGCCATACTGGCATCAATGAACCAAAAACAATTAGTTGGAACAGCCTTCATTGACTTCAGCAAAGCAGTTGACACAGTAGACCATAAAATACTACTGGAAAAACTAAAAACCATGGCCATAATATCCAAGACAATGGATTGGATAAAATGCTACCTGAGCAACAGGCAACAGAAAACAAAAATAAACAATTGTTTTGAGTGAAATTTGTCCAAACTCGCAGCACAAGAATCACTGCACAGTTACGAAGCTGGACCAGCACCATGATTCAGCTACTTTCGCAGTGCATTCTATTTTTAGAATGAGTAATCAGACTCGCCCTGGCTGGCGGGCTGTTTGTGTAATGTTTTGCAAATGATATGACCTTAGATGTTGCTAGGACGTGACGCTGCTATCTGCACCACACTATTACAGACAGCTTGGAGGAGGAGGGGGAGGGAGGAGGAGGAGGAGGGGGAGGGAGGAGGGAGGAGGGAGGAGGAGGAGGGAGGAGGAGGAGGAGGGAGGAGGAGGGAGGAGGAGGGAGGAGGAGGGAGGAGGATGGAGGAGGATGGAGGAGGAGGCAGGAGGAGGCAGGAGGAGGCAGGAGGAGGCAGGCGGCAGATCGGAGGCAGGTCGAGCAAGAAGCTTGAAGTCCAATCAGGCATAACGGACGGGGCACACATGGAGATGGCTCCGAGTAGGTGGGGGTTTGTGGGAGTGTGTGGGGCTTTGGGTGCGTGTGTGCGATGTGGTGGGTGGGTGTGCATTGAGGGTTAGGAGTGTGAGTATGGTGACAAGGTGTAAGTGTGGGTGTGGATTGGTTGGTTAGTTGGTTGCTGGAATGTTACGTCCGTGCAACATATAAAATCATATCAGGACGGGTACAGACTTGTGGCAGTGCATACTCATGGTGGGTGGGTTTATAGAGCTGCCCCACTGGGAAATCAGGCCGCTGACACCATTACCCAATATCCCACTCAGTCACATTATCCTTATCCTAAGCTGACCAGTCCTTGTCCTATCCTATTTATGGCGAACACCAGGATAGGAGGCGACACGTATCAATTCTATAAGTCATTGGTTTGACTCAACCGGGAATCAAAGTCTCGAACTTCCACACACGAGGCCTGTGCCTACTGACTCGGCCCGGTCGTGGGTGTGGATGTGGGTGTGTGGGTGTGTGGGGGTGTGGATGTGGACATGTGGGGGTGTGAGTGTGGTTGTGTGGGGGGGGGGGGAGACTGGGATATGGAGTATCATCGGTCGCTGGCTGTAGCAATCTAATGCCGGGGGCGGGGATAGCTGGGAGGGTGTCAGGAGGGGGCTGAGGAGGGGATGTGTGTAGATGGAAGAGTATGATACAGGAAATGGGGTGGGGGGCGAGAAGGGATGGGACTGAGAGGTTGGAAGGGTCAGGGAGTGATGAGGGACGGTTAGATTCGCGGAGCTACGTGGGAGAAGGAGGGGGAAAGAGGTAGAAGGAGGGGGGAAGAGGGAGGGGGAAGGGAAGAAGGGGGGAGGAGACAGAGGAAGGAGTGGATTGGGGCAGTGGTGGAAGGGAAAGGAGGTGAGGAATTCAGAATCAGGAAGGGGGAAGGGGAGCAGGAGGTAGAGGGCAGTACATATGGTGTGTAGGTGAGGAGTGGGAAGGGGGAGAGGGCAGTACTTGGGGGTAGGTAGGTGAGGGAAAGGGAGGGGGAGAGGAGGTAGAGGGCGCGTAGTTGGGAGATCTAGGTGAGGGAGGGGGAAGGGGGGAGAGTGGGGGAGGTAGAGGGCAGGAGTTGGGAGGTGTTGGTGAGGGAGAGGGAAGAGTAGTAGGGGGATGTACGGGTGAGGGAGCGGTCAGTGAGGGAGGAAGCGTGAAGGATGGGCGAGGGGAAGGGGGAAGGGGGAAGGGGGAAGGGGAAAGGGGGATAGGGGGTAAGGGAAGGGGGAAGGGGGGCGGGAGGCGCGAACAGTAGTGTGAGTGTATGGGTGAAGGAGGGTGGGGTGAGGGAGGAAGGGAGGCTTAGGGAGAGGGAGGGGAAGAGGGCGAAAAGTAGTGGGGGTGTATGGGCGAGGGACGGGTGGGGTGAGAGGAAGGGGAGGGGGAGCGGAGGCTTGTGGGAGGGGGAAGGCGAGGGGGGAGGAGGAATCGACGCTTGGGGAGGAGGAAGGGGGGGAGGGAAGGAAGGGGAGGGAGGGGATGGGAGAGAGGGGAAGGGAGAGAGGGGAAGAGGAGGGAGGAGAAGGGGACGGAGGGGAAGGGGAGGGAGAGGGGGAGAAGAGAGGGGGAGGGGGACGGAGAGGCGGGAGGGGGAGGGGGTGGGGAGGGAGGGGACAGGCGAGGGGGAGGGCGAGGGGGAGAGGGATGGGAGTAGGCTCTACATGGAGATGGTGGCTCCGATGCAGCAGGCGCTCAGATAGAATTATGATAATGCAATGGTGTAATGGAGTAAGGATGGGCAAGCAAGGTGTGTGTGGGTATGGATAGATAGATGGGATGGGGGTCATCGGGTCAAGACGGGAGGGGAGTGTGGTGAAGGGATGATATATGGCAGAAGAGAGTGTGTGTAAGTGTGGGTTAGGGGAAGTAGGTAGATATGCACTATGCCTGTTTTAATTACACATGTAGGGTTAGGTGATTATCAAAGGGGGGACTAACTACTATCAGAAATGCAATGCTTTGTGCAATTGCATAGCTGGAACCTCAGCTGGAATACGTTGGGGATTGATTTGGGGGATGCGGAGGAGGGTGTGTGTGTGCAGTGATCGCGGGGACAGTGGAGGGGAGGTGGAATATTAGGTAGGTGTCAGATGTGTGTGTATGATCTCATTTATCAAAGGGTTATACAGCTGTCCTCACACTACATGTGTGATGCATAGGAGCCGTGTGACTAACATATTACCCATATTTCTAGCGATATTAGAATATACTGAGTATCACGTATATATATATACATATATATACATATTCATGTATATCGGCATATCCTCAAATATATCCAGCTGTACAGTGAGTGCATGTAGGGGGGGGGGGGAGCGTGCGTGCGCAGACGTGGCGCCCCCCAACGGACATGAGTGAGAGCAGGATGGTAGTTGTAGGTTAAGCAGGCCCAACCAGTAGATGACTGGGAGGGGGAGTAGTAGATAGGCTAGGGAGAGGATGGACGCTTCCGGCCTTATTATACTCGTATAATGGCTTATACAGCATATATATATCTATGAAAAGTTCAGGGGCAAATCCCTGTTGTTGTTTTTTGTTTGTTTGTTGTTGCTTTATGTCCTAGCAACATCTAAGGTCATATCAGGACGGGTACCGACTTGTGACAGTGCACACTCATGGTGAGTTCTTAGTGCTGCCCCACTGGGAAATCAGGCTGCCGGCACCATGACCTGATATCCCACTCAAGTCACATTATCCTGGCACCGAGCTAACCAGTCCTTGTCCTAGCCTAATAATGCCCAGCACCAGGCTAGGAAGCGACAAGTATATACATTTTTAAGTCATTGGTTTGACTCGACTGGAAATCAAACTTGTGAATTCCCGATCTTCCGCATGCGAGGCCTGTGCGCTACCAATTCGGCCACCCCGCCCAGTGCAAATCCCTGTAAACGCCACTCCAAAAATTGACTTAAACATTGGAGTCAAACACTCAAAAGGTTAATTGTTTACATTCCTATCTTTTTGGTTCATTGCTCCATAGCCATCTCTTCACAATAAACGTGGAATTGATGAGAATTAATATTACCCTCAGGTACAAATCTTTGATTTTAATTCAAGTGTTGGATTGGCGTTTACAGGGTATTGTGCATGAACTCTTCATATATATACATACATATATATCCATATTGATTTATTCATATATCTCTTCAAAATCCCTTTCCACATTAATTGTATTCTGACAGAATATTGCTTGAATTCTCAACTTACTTCCCGTTAGGCCTTCATCATACTTACTTACTTACTTACGCCTACCGCCCAACTTTGGGCATAGGCCACAAACAAGGGTCTTGTTCGTGATTCTGTAACGTTCTTTTTTCCGGGGTGGAGTTGTTGGCCCCACGCCCAACCCCCAACCTGGAGGACCAGTGGCTGCTCTTAGTCTGTCCTCTAGCATGAGTCCTGCCCGGCTTGGTTAAACCTGGCAGGGGGCTAGCTCTCATGGTCATGGAGGCACACAAGCCTCCCCACCACGACAAGGTAGCAAGTCATTGGGGGGAGATTGCTTTCATCATAGTGTAGTGGTCTGCACTGACCTCTCAGGCAAGTAACCACATATACAGGTAGGCATGGGGAGTGTGTTGATATCAGGGAGCCTAGGTGGTGTAATGGTTAGCACACTGGCCCGGAATGCAAAGAGATGTGGGTTCGAGTCCCGCTCTAGGCGCAGTATTTCCCATTTTCATCACCCCCATGACACTGGTTGCCGTGATCAGGATCCTGTACAAGCTTTGCGCTGTATGGTTGTTGAACCTACCCTGTGTATGTATGTGTTAGTGCATTGCCTGTATGTATGTAATTGTAAGCATTACAAGACTTACAATTCCAGGGGGACGAGTGTAGTGGTCTGCACTGACCTCTCAGGCAAGTAACCACATAGACAGGTAGGCGTGGGGAGTGTGTTGATATCAGGGAGCCTAGGTGGTGTAATGGTTAGCACACTGGCCCGGAATGCAAAGAGATGTGGGTTCGAGTCCCGCTCTAGGCGCAGTATTTCCCATTTTCATCACCCCCATGACACTGGTTGCCGTGATCAGGATCCTGTACAAGCTTTGCGCTGTATGGTTGTTGAACCTACCCTGTGTATGTATGTGTTAGTGCATTGCCTGTATGTATGTAATTGTAAGCATTACAAGACTTACAATTCCAGGGGGACGAGTGTAGTGGTCTGCACTGACCTCTCAGGCAAGTAACCACATAGACAGGTAGGCGTGGGGAGTGTGTTGATATCAGGGAGCCTAGGTGGTGTAATGGTTAGCACACTGGCCCGGAATGCAAAGAGATGTGGGTTCGAGTCCCGCTCTAGGCGCAGTATTTCCCATTTTCATCACCCCCATGACAATACTACACATATTTTAAAAGCACTTTCCTGGTGTCCTACCACCCACACAACACACAAATCCCCCCCCCCCATTCCAACCCACGCTCCCACCTCATTCTGACCACACCCGCCTTATTATACCAGGCACCGATCGGCGCATTGATGGTTTATTCATGCTCCAAGCGGCCATCCCTTCTTGACCCGCTCATCACGTGACCCATGTAGCGATCACACCTGTTGTCATGGTTACAGCCGGGCGTTGCCATGCCGCCCGACGCTTAGTTACCATCGGGCGGAGGAAGCAGTGCATGCTGGGCTGTGTGGGGAGGGGTGGTGCTTGTGCTGTATATCTGACATGCGCGCGTGTTGGGGCCCGCTTAGATAACACGTGTTAACTGGTCAGTGTTACCTTCAAGTTGCGTGGCAATACCCACCGATAGAGGTGTGCAGCCATTAGCCGAGTGAGGCATGCTGGGATGTGCTGGATGCTGTGGGGGTGGGGGGTGGTGCTTGTGCTGTACATCTGACATGCGCGTGTGTCATGGCCCGCTTCGATAACCAGTGTTAGCCAGTCAATGCTACCTTCAACTTCCGTGGCAATACACACCGACAGAGGCATGCAGCCATTAGCCAATTGAGGCATGATGGGATGTGTGGGAGGACGTGGAAGGGTGTGGCGCTTGTGATGTATATCTGACATGCGCGTATGTTGGAGCCCGCTTTGATAACCAGTGTTAGCCAGTCAATGTTACCTTCAAGTTCCGTGGCAATACACACCGACAGAGGCATGCAGCCATTAGACGATTGAGGCATGATGGGATGTGTGGGAGGACGTGGAAGGGCGTGGCGCTTGTGATGTATATCTGACATGTGCGTGTGTTGGGGCCCCCTTCGATAACCAGTGTTAGCCAGTCAATGTTGCCTTCAAGTTGCGTGGCAATACACACTGACAGAGGCATGCAGCTATTAGCCGATTGAGGCATGATGTGATGTGTGGGAGGACGTGGGAGGGCGTGGGGCTTGTGATGTATATCTGACATGTGCGTGTGTTGGGGCCCCCTTCGATAACCAGTGTTAGCCAGTCAATGTTGCTTTCAAGTTGCGTGGCAATACACACTGACAGGCATGCAGCTATTAGCCGATTGAGGCATGATGGGATGTGTGGGAGGACGTGGGAGGGCATGGCGCTTGTGATGTATATCTGACATGCGCTTGTGTTTGGGCCCACTTAGATAACACATGGTAGCCGGTCAATGTCAGCTTCAAGTTGCATGGCAATACGCATTAATAGGGCCTTGCAGCCATTAGCCGATTGAGGCGCGATTAAAGGATTACACCATGAATCGGGCTGTATTTCCATCTGTAGCTTCAATAACACACCAGAGGCCTGTTTCATATAAGGATTAACTATCGTATCATAGCTTTAAGTAGATAAATGACTCACCCTGTACTCGCAGTACACGGGTGAACGACAATGTAGTATAAATACGGGCGAAAGTAGCCTTAGAATGGAACAGGAAGTAGAATGCCTGTCTCCAGTATCAAATGGATACTTATATCGTCCAAAGTTGGTGAAATGGAAGAGAATGCAAATATACAAGATGGCGGCCATAGCGCGCCATCAATTTCACCTTTAAATTGTATTAAACTATATGTTTTATTACATTTTTCAACTCAAAGGTAGCAGGGAAATACAAAGACATATACAAAGAAAAATTGTTGCTTTAAGTAGATAAATGAAATTAGGCTCTCATTTCATTTCCCCGCTTTTTCGACAGATTTTATATAGAGTTGGTATTCACCCATGTACTGCAAGTACAGGGTGAATCATTTATCTAAGCTTTAAGGTTCTGCACCTACGAATTACTCTCACTGAAGTGCTAGTGACTGCGTTCTATGTTAAAGTTGCATGTCCGATAAAGGCATAACATTTTCGAGACCAATACACTTATCTAGCTTTGAACCTATATATTCAACTTAGATACTGGGGCAACTATTAGGTATTATATATTTAGTTGAACCTGTTACTGCTGAAGCTTTTGGGGTCACAGCTTTTTGAAAGCAGGCACACATTAATTTTCCATGTTTATATTTCAAATATCTCCGAAGTTAGCCATGTCAAATTAAAGTTACTTTAAGTTAATGTAAAGGCTCAGAGTCACACCTTACCGGATTGGGGTATTGGATAGAAAACAGACACTGTCTGGTGAAATATGTCAACGTCCGTTTTATATACGGTACGCATCCGGCGTGTCAGTTTTCTGTCAGGTGGTGTCCGGTGTGTACGGTGTCAAGTTTTGAACATGCACAAAACTTGTACCATACACCGCCGGGCTGACATGTAGGGTTGGTGTCCGTTTAGTCTGTTTTGTCCGGTTCATGTCTGGTACCCATCCATTACGTCTCCGGTTTGCTTCTGGCAGAGTCCGTTGATGGTGTTGCGGGAATTCAGTCCGTCGGTTTTTTACATGCTTTTGGTGCATCAGTTAACAGTCCAGAATCTGTCCATTTGACATTTGGTTTTCGCCTGTCAGTTCACCGGTGCTTGTCTGGTTACATATGGTGTCATCCTGTTACTGTCTGGTTATCATCCGGTGGCTATTCGTTAATGTACCTTCCTTGTCCGTTTAGCATCCGTTTCATCCAAACACCACTGGACTAGAAAATTCTTTATCCGGTGGTGTCCGCTAAGGTGTGACAGGCACTTAAGGTAGATTATGACGACCAACCTAATATAATTATCTTACAAAATGACCAAATATTTTCATCGCAGCTGCCGATTTTGCTTGCAACGCACACTACGATTTATTTGCGAAAGTAGCCTAGAAATAAATCTAATCGAAAAACATGATCTCACACATTTGTAGACATGTTTGGGTAAATGGGTGGCAAGAGAGTCCACTCACTCATCTCCTGATTTTGACCTTACATGTTGCTAAGACCTAAGTCACCAATAAATCAATGCACCAAACCCAAGAAACAACTGCTTGCCTGTGCTGATACAAAATTATGCCTTGCAAGTTGTTATGTATTTTGTGGTGTTATTATTTAAAACAAATAGTTTGTGGAAGTACAATTCACCTTCTTTAAAGCGTACTAATAGTGGGAAATGATGTCTGCTTTAGCCGATTGTCCGAGATCACCGATGTTAGGTGTGAATATTGGAAAATAAGCCTTGTACGATGAACATGATACACAGTAACCCAATTGTGCGTAATGCTTTGGCATTGCGGGTAATCAGGATCGCGAATACAGACCAAGGTGTGCCAGTACTAAGGACGTCTATTGTGTCGCCGAGTAGCAGAATTCTTTAGAACTATGTAACAACTCAAACACTGACTAAACCTGGTCGCCGATCGGGTAAACAGGACTTGATGATGTATTATGCAGTACACTCGTACTGCCGATGTGCCCCTTTTTCAGGTAGACTTTTGCTATATAAGGCGGCGTAGCGACGGGGTTTGGTCATTACGACCGGAGGAGCCAGGAGACAATAACCAGCCTTAAATTGGCCTCCCACCCACCCTACCTGTGAAAGTGGAAAGTAGGGCCATAGCATCTCTAGCCTCGTTTCTTAAGCATTTGTGAGCTGACATTTGTATAACCTGACGTTTAACTTTCCTTAATTAAAATGCCACGTTTTTCCTGATTATAGAAACAAATATTGTAAACATCATAATTTATAACTATATCAAAAATGTAGGTTTCGTAAGACCTAAGTCACCAATAAATCAATGCACCAAACCCAAGAAACAACTGCTCGCCTGTGCTGATATGAAATTATGCCTTTCAAGTTGTTATGTATTTTGTGGTGTTATTACTGGGATACTGAGTTAAAACAAACAGTTTGTGGAAGTACATTGCACCTTCTTTAAAGCGTACTAATAGTAGGAAATGATGTCTGCTTTAGGCGATTGTCCTAGATCACCGATGTTAGGCGTGAATATTGGAAAATAAGCCTTGTACGATGAACATGATACACAGTAACCCAATTATAGAAACAAATATTGTAAACATCATAATGTATAACTATATCAAACATGCATATATATTTCATAAAAGATATTTAACATTTCAGTATATAATAACAAATACAAGTTACCTCATAATACCTGCCCAGTTTATCCGATGTCTGGCTTAACGTTTTAATGAGGGTCACATTCCTTGTCCAGTTTATCCGATATCTGGCTTCATGTTTTAATGAAGATCATATTCTGTGTCGAGTATATCCAATATCTGACTTAACATTTTAATGAGGGTGATATTCTATGCCAGATTTATCCAATATCTGGCTTAACATTTTAACAAGGGTCTTATACTGTGTCGAGTTTATCCGATATCAGGCTTAATGGTTTACCGAGGGTAATATTCCCTGTCAGGTTTATCCGATATCTGGCTTGACATTTTAACGAGGGTGATATTCCGTGTCCGGTTTATCCGATATCTGGCTTAATATTTTAATGATGGTCATATTCTGTGTTGAGTATATCCGATATCTGACTTAACATTTTAATGAGTATGATATTCTATGGCTGGTTTATCCGACATCGGACTTAATGTTTTAACGTAGCTGCTGATATTCAAGTAACGCCATATGGTATAATCGAACGTGAATTACAGAGACCATATCTGCTCGGCCGATAACACTAGCACCATATGAAGTGACCAGAACATAGTTCCATAGCCAAATAACATCATGGGCATGAACAACAGGAAATGAAGGACACCATTGTACAGCTTTGTAGGTATCAAAATGCTCCCAGTGGGACAGTGATTTCAGGTGACCTTCACCTTTCGGTCCCCGACCCATTTGAAATCACTCAGCCCACACCGCGGGGACTATTACCTATGGCCATAAGAAATCCGACAAGTGCTGAAGAAGTTCAGGTCAACTGGCCTCAGCGGATGTGGGCTGAAACGACGGAGCGCCATTTCCGGTTAGAGAGGACACATGGAACTAGACCCAGGCAGCAGCGCTCCATTGGTGATAATATTGACATAGTGAAATATACCTCAGCTAAATTCGTATGTTTCCATTAGATAAGTTTCTTTCTAGCACTAACTTTTGTACCCACTCAACCCTTCCGCCTCAAAAAGGGCTCTATCTGTGCCTGATTTGATGATTCTAACCCCCGAGCTTTCAGTATAATAAAACCATACATGGTATGAATCAAATTCCATGTTATGTAGTTGTGGTGTTCTCTGTGGCAGAGTGGTTAGAGTGTCTGACTTTTATCTAGGTCGGACTCTTAATCTGAAGGTAGGTGGTTCAAGTCCCCCGTAGCCCCCCCACCTCTGCCAATTTGGATTTCCACCATGGTGTATAACTTACAGCGTCATCAAAAGCTGGTTGCTCTCATACCATGTCTATGTGGTGTGGGAGGTTAAAAAGCCCTTGGGTCGGTAAAAGTGAACGCTCGGGCTTTCTACCGACAAACTGTCTCATCGTGAAAACAAGTCTATTCAGACTTGGCAGTATAAATGTTCAAGAAAAAAATATATACTTATTTGTCTGTGTTGTGGATTACTATTTTAAAGTCAGTTTTCAATAGCGATATGGTTTACTAGCAGCAGATAAATCTAAACAAATATCACTTGACATGAATAGACGCGATGGCTGAATGAGTTGAGCGTCCGTCTACCGTTTTGGTAGATCGTGGGATTCAAACTGTAGTGGTCTGCGTTGGCCTCTCAGGCAGGGAGCCGCATAGACAGGTAGGCGTGGGTAGTATGGTGATATCAGGCACCCTAGGTGGTGTAATGTTTAGCACACTGGCCCGGAATGCAAAGAGATGTGGGTTCGAGTCCCGCTCGAGGCACATTATTTCCAATTTTCATCACCCACACAACACTGGTTGCCATGACAATGATCCTGTACAAGCTATGTGCTGTATATTTCTTGAACGTACCATGTGTATGTATATTTAAGTGCATTGCCTGTATGTATGTAATTGTAAGCAATAAAAGACTTACAATTCCAGGGGGACGAGTGTAGTTGTCTGCACTGGCCTCTCAGGCAGGGAGACGCATAGGCAGGTAGGCATGGGTAGTATGGTGATATCAGGGAGCCTAGGTGGTGTAATGGTTAGCACACTGGCCCGGAATGCAAAGAGATGTGTGTTCGAGTCCCACTCTAGGTGCAATATTTTCGATTTTCATCACCCCCACGACAAAACAATCGAATCCTGGTCGAGTCAAAGCAATAACTTAAAAATTGCTACTTGTTCCTTTCTAGCCAGGCACTCGGCATTATTTGGATAGGGTAAGGATTGGTTTAGCTCAGTGTCAGGATAATGTGACTGAGTGTGATATCATGTCATCGTGCTGGTGGCCTGGTCTCCCAGCTGGGCAGCACTATAAAGTTGCACTGGCGCAAGTCAGTCCTGATATAACCTTAGATGTTGCCAGGATGTAAAACTCCAACACAAACCTATCACTTGGCAAGGTCATTAATACTGTGTGAGCAGCTTGCTGTAAAGGCGTTTTCCACAAATCAAAGAACACAGCAGGAAAGCGGGAGTTACAAAAGGCAATAATACTACAAGAGCAGTTTCCCACAGTGGGGCTCTTTTTTTCCCCACATCCGAAAGAGCATTATGATTAAGGAGATGGCATTCAGTTGTTGGTTGGTTGGTTGGTTGTTGGAGTTTTACGTCCTGGCAATATCTAATGTCAGATCAGTATGGATACCAACTTGTGATACTGCACACTCATGGTGACTTTATAGTGCTGTCCCACTAGCAAATCAGGCCGCAAGCACCATGATCCGATATCCCACTCAGTCAGATAATCCTGACACTGGGCTAACCAGTCCTTCCCATATCCTAGTAATGCCAAGCGCCAGGCTAGGAAGCGACAAGTATCAATTTTGAAGTCATTCGTTTGACTCGACCGGGAACCAAATTCCCACCCTTCCGCACGCGAGGTCACTCACTACTCTACCGATTAAGCCACCACGTCCGGTGATGATGGCATTCAGTAAGGGCAGTAATGCCGTAGTTGTTGTTTACTAATGGCAATGCGTCGGAAAGGATCAAATGAAGGCAGAACAGTACATAATCAATACCTAACTAGCCCATTGTCTTGAAATTACTAACAAAAAATAAATAATCAGCAATTAAAAGGGCCAGTCAGCGGCTGATTGCATTAATGCAGCTCTCATTGCAAAATGACATCCAATTATTCAATTTTAATGCGTTAGGCAATTTCCTGTCTGAAATGTGTTTTGAGTGAGGTGTTTAAGGGACGACTGTACAGGCCCGCTTCCGCCTGGTGTAAACTATTTCCCGATCTGACGATTAAATTTAAATGAACCCATGTCTCAGATGCATTAATCACGGTAATTTGCAGTGAAATATATCACTGGAATCAAGGGAAATCAAGTACCGAGTAGAGATGGTCCGCGTATGGCAACGGCCTTTATGGGGTTTTGCGTCCTAGCCACCCTCAATGGTTTTTTTTGTGGGTTTTCTTTTCCAGAACAGCTACCAACTTGTGACTGCAGACTGATGGCGACTTTAGAGCACTGCCGTGCTGGGATACCCTCCCAAACATTTCTCGATAGCTTACTCAGTCATCTTATCTTGATATTGGGCAATGTAGTCCTTCTCCCACGGCTTGAACCCCACGATCTCCGTAGACAAATTATTGGTGAATTGGCTGAAAACATGGAGATCGCATTAATTCTCCATTTGACCGAATTGCGATTGTCTGGTGTACTAATCTGCACAGCATACCGTTTGTTGGGGTTTTACGTTCTAGCAACATCTACGGTCATATCACTACGGGTACTGACTTGTGACAGTGCACAATCCTGGCAACTTTATAGTGCTGCCCCGCTGAGAAATCAGGCTGACAGCACCATGACATGATATCCAACTCAGTCACATTATCCTGACATTGAGCTAACTAGTCGTTGGACTATACTAATAATGCCCAGCGCCAGGCTAGGAAGCGACAAGTATCTGACATAGTCCTGTCACATAACCATCATCATCATCATCATCATTATTATCAATCTCTTAACCAGGAGGGTTGATGGGGCTTCACTAATCACTTTGCAACTGGTTTACTCCATTTTGCTCATCCTTATCACTGCTCTCTGGGATTTGCAAAATTGCATTAAATCGCAATATGTATACTTAATTGTAAGACCTTCTTTATCTTATTAGCCAGAGCACAGTTGATCAAATATAGACTAACGCCAGACTATTGTATTTATCCTATTCACTGCTGATTTTCTAATCTATAAACCCGTGCCCAATGGGATGTCTTCAGTATCTCACATCCCCAGGTGATCACTTGTCTTAGTACTGACGATGTTCAATGTTGCTTAAAGCCACATAATGTTACGAAAGGATAACCTTTGTTATAAACCTTTGTTTAACAACACCCCAGCACAACAAGTAGACATCGGCTATTGGGGGATTTGTTTCCCCTTTCTTCTAAACCAGCACACATAGCTAGATTTGATCATACAGATACTGGTGCATTCATTAAGCACTTATTATTTGCAGTTTGGGCTATTTTCCATTCCAACCAGTGGTCCACAACTGGTTCATCAAAGGGTCTGGTATGTGCTGTCCTGTCTGTGAGAAAGTGCATATAAAAGACCCCTTGTTGGTTATCGGAAAGAGAAGCCTATGTGGTGGCAGCATGTTTCCTCCAAAGAGAAAGGACAGAATGACCATATGTTTGACGTCCAACAGCCAATGATGAAAAAGAAAGTGCTCTAAAGGTGTCGTTAAATAACACAAGCTTTGCTTTTAAAGACTTATTTTGGCTTACGAAGAAAAGTAAGTAAATTTAATAGAACCCTTCATTGCTTACACTTACGCAGTCCAAAATTTCAACATGCATGCCAAAATCAATGTTATTTCTTTTCCGAAGTTAAACCTTTAAAATAAAGGTTACATTAAAATAAAATAAATTATATTTTGAAAAACAAATATGGCTGCAACTCAAACACCAATGGATTATACAACTCCAGGGATTGGCCGAGGACCAGTCTTCCCAACATATACTGTTGAATAGCAACTATATTTCCTGTCATGCATGTATGAATTACATCTATAAATAAACACAGCTACCTCGATGGCACCTGATCAAAACATTCTATCGATTGCCAGGGCATATATCAGATTTCGTCGCCACTGTAATGGTTGGTGGTTGGTTATTGGAGTTGTACATCATACAACGCCTAAGGTCATATCAGGACCACTACCGACTTGTGACAGTGTGCAATCATGGCGACTTTATAGTGAGGCCCCATTGGGATACCAGGCCACCAGCACCATGACCTGATATCCAACCCATTCCCATTATCCTGACACTGAGCCAACCAATACTTGTCCTATCCTAATAATGCCCGGCGCCTGGCTACGAATCGACAAGATTCAATTTTTAAGTAATTGGCTTGAATCAACCAGGGTTTGAGGGAGGGGGGGAGGGAGGGGGAGGGGAAGGAGGGAGAGGGAGGGGAAGGAGGGAGAGGGAGAGGGGAGGGGAGGGGAGGGGGGGGAGGGGAGGGAAGGAAGGGATGGGAGGAGGGAGGGGAGGGAGGAGGGAGGGAGGATGGAGGAGGGAGGGGAGGGAGGAGGGAAGGGAGGGAGGATGGAGGGGAGGGAGGGGGGGGGAGGAGGGAGGGGAGGGGAAAGGAGGGAGGGGATGGAGGAGGGAGGAGGGAGGGGTATTGGGAGGGAGGGGGGGTGGGGCGGGTATGGGGAAGGAAGGGGAGGGGGAGGGTAGGGGAGGGAGAGGGAAGGAGGAGGGAACTGAGAGGGGTAGGGAGAGGAGGGGTTGACGGAGGGGAATGGGGGTAGGGAGGGAGGGGAGGGAGGAGGGAAGAGGGAGGAGGGAGGGGTATTGGGAGGGAGGGGAGGGGATGGGAGGGGAGGGGGAGGGGGGAGGAAGAGGGGAGTGGGGGGGGGAAACTGAGAGGGGTAGGGAGAGGAGGGGTTGACGGAGGGGAATGGGGGTAGGGAGGGAGGGAGGGAGGGAGGGGAGTAGAACTGGAGAGGGATGGCAGCCTGTAGTGCCCATTTACTACTAGATTAGTCGGCTTCTACCCCAACCAGTTGTCCCCACATATCAGACAAGCACTCGTCACTGCCGACTTTATCATCGCTGCTCACGCGAACTTGCGTCAGCGAGTCATTGTCGGCGGTGACAAGACCTGGCATGTTTTTATCGCCGTGGCGCCCCTTGACGGAGTGGTATGTATTGTGCGCCTCGCGTGTTGAGGTGCGCGCGCACATCTGCCCTTAATGCCAGGTGTCATGCGACATGCTTGAACAGGATTAAATCTGTGATGAGGGGTAGGTGGAAAGAGGTGAGGGAAGGGGTGGTGGTTGTGGTGGCGTGTGTGTGGTGGTGGTGGTGTGTGTGTGGGGGGGGGGTAGGTGTGGGTGTCTGAGGAGCGAGCTGGTGTACAGATCTTATCTTACAAACATGTATTCTTGGTATGATGATGGGCTGGGCGGTATTCTATGTTCAGCTCTTACTTAACAAATATATGTATTTGGGTGTGATGATGCAATATGTGGTATTGTGTTCAGCTCTTATCTAACAAACCGGTGTATGTGGGTGTGATGAGGGAATAGGCGATCTTCTGTGTCCAGATCTAATTTAACAAACATGGTCATGCGCTTGTGATGATGGAATAGGTAGTATTTTATTCAGTTCTTATCTAACAATTGTATGTATGTTGCTGCGGTAATGTACTATATGTGACAGTCTGCTGAACTCTTATTTATTTAACAAACATATAATATATACATGGGTGTGATGATGGAACATGTGGTGTTATATTGAGCTGTTATCCACCTAACGTGTGCATATTGCTGTGATGATGTAACATGTGGTGTTATATTGAGCTGTGATCCACCTAACGTGTGCGTATTGCTGTGATGATGGAACATGTTGAGTTATATTCAGCTGTTATCCACCTAATGTGTGCGTATTGTTGTGATGATGGAACATGTGGAGTTATATTCAGCTGTTATCCATCTAATGTGTGCGTATTGCTGTGATGATGTAACATGTGGTGTTATATTCAGCTGTTATCCACCTAAAATGTGCGTATTGCTGTGATGATGGAACATGTGGTGTTATATTCAGCTGTTATCCACCTAACGTGTGCATATTCCTGTGATGATGGAACATATGGTGTTATATTCAGCTGTTATTCACCTAACATGTGTGTATTGCTGTGATGATGGAACATGTGGTGTTATAGTTAGCTGTTATCCAACTAATGTGTGTGTATTGCTGTGATGATGGAACATGTGGAGTTATATTCAGCTGTTATCCACCTAACATGTGCGTATTGCTGTAATGATGGAACATGTGGTGTTATATTCAGCTGTTATCCACCTAACGTGTGTGTATTGCTGGGATGATGGAACATGTGGTGTTATATTCAGCTGTTGTCCACCAAACGTGTGTGTATTGCTGTGATGATGGAACATGTGGTGTTATAGTTAGCTGTTATCCACCTAACATGTGCGTATTGCTGTGATGATGGAACATGTGGTGTTATATTCAGCTGTTATCCACCTAATGTGTGCGTATTGCTGTGGTGATGGAACATGTGGTGTTATATTCAGCTGTTATCCACCTAACGTGCGCATATTTCTGTGATCATGTAACATGTGGTGTTATATTCAGCTGTTATCCACCTGAGATGTGTGTATTGCTGTGATGATGGAACATGTGGAGTTATATTCAGCTGTTATCCACATAACATGTGTGTATTGCTGTGATGATGGAACATGTGGTGTTATATTCAGCTGTTATCCACCTAACGTGTGTGTATTGCTGTGATGATGGAACATATGGTGTTATATTCAGCTGTTATCCACCTAACCTGTGTGTATTGCTGTGGTGATGGAACATATGGTGTTATATTCAGCTGTTATCCACCTAACGTGTGTGTATTGCTGTGATGATGGAACACATGGTGTTATATTCAGCTGTTATCCACCTAACCTGTGTGTATTGATGTGATGATAGAACATATGGTGTTATATTCAGCTGCTATCCACCTAACCTGTGTGTATTGCTGTGATGATGGAACATATGGTGTTATATTCAGCTGATATCCACCTAACCTGTGTGTATTGCTGTGATGATGGAACATATGGTGTTATATTCAGCTGTTATCCACCTAACCTGTGTGTATTGCTGTGATGATAGAACATATGGTGTTATATTCAGCTGTTATCCACCTATCATGTGCGTATTGCTGTGATGATGGAATAAGCATTATTCAGTTTCCAGATGTTATCTAACAAACGTGTGGATGTGACTGTGATGATAGATGACTTTGCCGGATATCAACAGACTTTGTTTGGTTTCTTTCCGCTTCCTCAATCCAGTGAGATGTGACAGGGGCTTAAGGGACACAACCAAAATATAGTAACAATCAAAACTGAACTGAAAACTTAATTGGAGCTGTAGAAGAAATGAGGTAGGAGAGCGTGGATGCAAATCTCAAATTTGTTTCCATTATTTCCTAATTTCACAAAGTAGGCTTACACGTGCATATTAAGAGCAGTATTTATGTCTTACCCAAGTTGATATCACCTTTGTTCTACACGACAGGAGTACAGACATCGCCATTAACATAGCACTTGTCCACTTGTAAAAAGGCTAAGGCTCGAATCTGTGGCTGTGTAGGCAGGCTATGGTGACATCAATACAGACAAAGAGAAAGGAAGAGTATAAAGTGTAAAGAAGAAGAGAGAGTAAACCATTCTGGTTTAATATTTATATGGTTACATGGGTTCATTGTAGAGTATCACCCCACCCCTTTCCCCCAATGGAAAACAAGTATTTCTGGCCCTATCAATAGGGATCCAGCATTGCTGATCCCCATGGCTACAAGTGGTCTGCCCACCACCAACAAGCTGTATGGCCCCCTGGCCACCACCAAACTTGACCTTTGAGTGTGGTGATCCTACCCAGGAGAGGGCGAGAGGGTAGGCCCTGAGTGCACTCACACCCAGACCTGCCAGCACCACTATGTCTATTTACATCCCACTTGTGCACCACCAGCCCATACATATATATATACATGCACCTGGTCACATACACCAATCAGCAATAGAACATTTGCATTCCCCTATGCCGTATATCTGAATATTTTACACACTGTTCCACACACTCCCAGGTGCAAGTTCGCAATAATATTTCTCTTCGCGCATGGAGGCAGTCATAAGTGTTCATTTTCACAATGATTTATTTCAATTTGCATCGCGCTAAGGACAATCCATTCCCATTGAAATTACATTCATTGTTTGTTGTGGTTCCATGTCATAGAAATATCTACAGTCAAGACGGATAACCTTTATTGTGAGATCTAGATTTACCTCTATTAAACCCAAGGTACGTGAACATCAATGACAATGCCGAGTAGACCCTATTACGTTCTCAACTGTAAAATATGCAATAACCTATGGCATTTTGGCACACAACTGCATCCTGCATATTACTGGGAGTAGACTTCCGATAGCATAACAATCCACATTAACATAAAGCCTGGGTATCAGTTGCGAAAGGTCTATAAATAGTGCGATATATTATCGTCACTAGATTATTTATAACGCAATACGGTGGGGGAGTTTGAACTAATTCCCACATTGTGATGGGGAGTAATAATCGAGAAGGTTTGTCAGTGAAGGGGTGGCGGTGGGGGTGGCGGTGGGTGGGGGTGGCGGTGGGGGTGGCGGTGGCGGTGGCGGTGGCAGTGGGTTGGGGAGGGAGTGGTGGAGCTTCGGGGTTCAGCTGCAGCCTAACCACAATCTAGCATTTTGCACTGCACATCCAGGACACGAATTTATCTAGACGTCAACTGGGCTTTTTCCCTGTATGTTGCTAGGACATAGAACAACAAACAAACAAATAAACGATAATACTCTGAAAATGGAAAGTTTGTAAGCACATCAATAAAAGAGGCGACCTGTTCTTGTTGCCTGGAGCTGCAGCAGGTCAGATGTGTACTCGAACCTCGCATTCCTTTTTTAGCCAATTTCCATTGGAGTAGAAAGTACAGCTTGATTTAGTTAAAAATGCCTCTAGAGCGCATTGATTTTTTATCATCGGCTATTGGACATTAAACATATGGTCATTCTGACATTATTTCTTTGGAGGAAACCCGCTGCCGCCACATATGTTACTCTTTCTGATAAGCAGCAAGGGGTCTTTTATATGCACTTTCCTACAGACAGAACAGCATATTCGACAGCCTTTTATAAGCCAGTTGTGGACCATTGGTTGAAACAAAAAATAGCCCAAACTGCAAATGGGGTCCACTGAGCAGGATCGATAGGATCACCACCACCTTCACAGTTGGACACTCTACAACCTGAGCTACGTCTGGCTCCCCTCATTGGAGTAGAATGCGCACTATGGCATATGCCATGAAGTGAGCACTAAATTGGTCAAATTGCGACTGGAGCTATTTATAGAAACGGTTGGTTGGTTGTTAGAGTTTTACATCCTGGCAACATCTAAGGCCAGATCAGGACAAGTACTGACTTGTGACAGTGTGTACTCATGGTGACTTTATAGGGCACCACCACTGGGAGGCTGCCAGCACCATGATCTGAATACCCCGTCAGTCACATTATCCTGAGACCAGTCCTTGCCCTATCCTAATAATGCAGAGCA
This sequence comes from Branchipolynoe longqiensis, assembly GCA_030323885.1. Lineage (NCBI taxonomy): Eukaryota > Metazoa > Annelida > Polychaeta > Phyllodocida > Polynoidae > Branchipolynoe > Branchipolynoe longqiensis. The sequence goes on along the minus strand of CM059196.1, from coordinate 35,179,040 downwards.
CCTGGCTAGGGACTGACAAGAATACATTGTTATGGCATTGGCTTGATTCGATCCGTGGGTTCGAATCGCACGATCCCCAAAAATGGGAGACGGATGCTCAACCCATTCGGCCATCCTATCTAGTATTTGTAGAAATGGAAGCGCTCAAGACTTGCTCCCAGTTAACTTCCCTGGGAGAATCTCATGTACTCTGCCCAGCTTATGGCCCCCCGCCTAATGTGACGATATCGATGATTAGATAAGTTTGGATACAATATAAGGGGGAACAAAAGATGTGTGTGTGTGTGGGGGGGGGGGTCATGGCGTAGGCCTGTGAAGCGTGGTGGGGTGGGGGTTGGTGAGTGGGAGTTGGGTGGGTTGAATGAAGATGGTGTGGTGGGGTAGGGTTGGAAGAGTATGTTGTGTAGTTATGGTTTGGAATATGGTGGGAATAGGGCTGAGGGCTGCACGTAGCTATTTGCGGACTATGGGTGGAGCTAGGGTCACGGGTAGGAGTAGTGTCAGGAGACAATAGAGGTGGGTTAGGGTTTAGGTTATGATAGGCCAAGGGTGGGGTTGGGAGTTGGGTGATGATAGGGTAGGGGTAGGGTTGGGGGTTGGGTTAAGAGAGGGCATGACAGGTTGGGGGTTGGTTTGTGATAGGGCAGGGGTGGGGTCGGGTGTTGGGTTATGATAGGAAAGGGGTGGGTTTTGGGGTTGGTCTTTGATTGGAGAGGAGTGCTGTTAAGGGGAGAGTTAGGATAGGATAATGGTGGGTTTAGAGGTGGGTTTAGAGGTAGGGTTTGGAGGTAGGGCTCGCATGCGCTTGGAGTTGAGGTAGGGGTAGCAGTAGATGTGAGAGAGGGGTGAGGCGAGTAACGTAGAGGTATGAGTGGGTTATAGGGCTGGGATGAGGCATGGGGGGGGGGGGTAACTGCAGGGATCGAGTCGGGGTGGTAGAAGGGTAGGTAGGGAGTAGGGTTAAGAGTGGTGAGGAGGTCTGGTTGGCATGGGGTTGGAGTAAAGGTGAGGTAGGGTGGGTGAGGGGTGTCCACATAGGTCAAAGGTTACAGGGCTAGGAGGATGTGGGGGGTAGCAGCAGGGATGGTACCAGGGTAGGTGGGGGTAAGAGTGTGAGGGGGAAGGGTGGTAGGGGTAAGAGTTGGGGAGATACAGTGGTAGGGGGGGTAGATGTGCATGGTTGATTGATTGATTGGTGGTTGCTTTACGCCGTGCCGGCAGCATATTCATGGTGAGAAATGTTAGTTTTTTGTTTAAACCATCGCTTTTACATGTAAAAGCAGACAATCAAGTATGTGCCAATAGACACTCATTAAATTAGAAAGCTCACAATCATATATTTGTGGTCAAGGGAAACAAATTCCCATAGAAAAAGAAAAGTTTTATTAATAATTGATAGAATTTATTTAGTAAACTATATGAGGTGGTACAGTCCAGCTGCCCTCAAAAAGGCTAAAATGTTTTCTTGTTTTACTTTAGTGAAAAGGTCATGCATACTGTCTGCAGTGTAGAATTGTTGGCACAGGGCCAAAAAATCAACGCAACTTAGTAAAATGTGTTTGAGTGTCAGCGGGGACTGACACCCAATACATTCAGGGGGAGGTTCCCCCTTGAGCAGAAAAGCATGTGTAAGCCACGAGTGGCCAATACGGCAGCGGCTAAGGACCACTTGGTCCCGCCGACCTCCCGCATGAGTCTGTGGTGGTTTTCCCACAGATGGTTCAATTTCTTTAAGTTTATTAATGTTTTCATCCCACTCATGTTGCCATTTGGATTTTATGTGGGTGGCTATTAGTGGTTTCAGATCAGAGTGAGGGATCAGACATGGTTCAAGATCACAGTTCAGGGCCTTCTTCGCAGCCCGATCAGCTCGTTTGTTTCCTTGTATGCCGGCCAGTTGGTTCATTTTATAAATGACGGTTGCTAGAATAGGGTGATTCGTTTTCAGTCCATCAACAGCCAGGAGGCAAGAGAACGAATCACAATCATGTGTAGTGGGTGAGGTGTGCTGCGTCAGAGATGGGGTCGTGGTGTGGGGGGTTGGAGGTTGGGTGTGGGGGTTGTGTGGGTGGGGGAGGGACGGGCGTTGCTATGGTGTGGCGGAGTGAAGTGATGTGGGGGTGGCGGCTCAGCATTACAGGATCAAAGCGTATATTGGGCGATGCCCAGCCAAGTTGACTGGTTCCCCCACCATCCCACGCACCTAATCCCACAGCGCCTCGTGCTACTAACAGCTAGCCGGTCTTTTCTTTGTAAATTAGACGACAATTTAATCAAGATAAGCACCAACGACAGCTTTTGTTTTTGAATCTCCTGGCAGAGCCCAAACCAAAACAAAGCCACCCCACGATCCGGCTCAGTCATATATTCATAGACACCGGTCAAGATTAGCAGCCATTCAAACCGGCCACTGAATATTATCAGGTTTTGAACCACTGCTTCAAATTCACATTAAATAACACCTGACTTTCACTCTGACATTCCCCCCGGCGATATCTTAATAAGATAAACCCCCCAGAGAGAGGAGAGAGAGAGGGCAGTGTGTGTGTGTGAGCTTCAATTACGAATTTAGTTTTAATCCAGCCCTTCTGGTTGTGTCGACAAATAGCCGTCTCCTTCGTGATTGATTTCTGGCTTTACAATTGCCTTCTTATCGTTAACATGACAACCGATTGTTGTGAACTGATGCAGGTTTCATCGACTGCTCTTTTGAAGGGCTTAGAGGCCGATGTGAGAAGCGCGACTGCTCTATTCTCAGCTGGGGATTATTGAAACTTGTGGCACGCTGGTATTTAATTAGAGCCACTGAAGAGCTTCAGTCTCATATTCCTAAGCGGGTGGCGGAGGGGGGGGGGGGATTTCCTCAAAAGGGGTTGTTTGTTTGTTGTTGTTTTATATCCGAGGCAACATCTAAGGTCATATCAGGACGGGTACCGAGTTGTGACAGTGCACACTCATGCTGACTTTATAATGCTGCCCGATTGGGAGACCAGACCGCCTGCACCATGACCCAATATCCCACACAGTCACATTATCCTGATACTGTGCAAACCAGTCCTTGTCCTATCCTATTAATGCCAAGCACCAGGCTAGGTAACCACATCAATAAATTTGTATAAGTCACAGGTTTGACTCGACTGGGATTCGAGCTCATTTGACGTCCAATAGCCAATGATAAAGATCAGTGTGCTCTGGTGGCGTCGTAAAATATCAAATAAACCAGGATTCGAGCTCCCAACCTTCCGCACGGGAAGCCTGCACTGTACCAATTAGGCCACCGTGTGCGCTCCTTAATAAGGGACACTGGAGTGGGAATATAACACAGACATTGGAATGGGCTCCATGTTGTAGTCGATTCAAGGAAAGCATCTCCAGAAGGAGAGAAACTGAGAAGGAGAGAAACTGCCTCATGATCTCTAATTATGGGTGATGCCAAGACCACACGGTGCCAACACCTCGCCCCCTGCTTCCTTGTGTGATTTACCTAACCCTGTCACTCCACTCTCCGATCTTCACATCACCTTCATCTCTTCACTCCTCACACTGTCACTCCATCCACTGCTACTCCAAAGCTAGCGGTGTGTACATTCAAGGTTGGGAGTAGACCATAGACTGGCTAATATCTAACGCCAACCCGATCACACTGACAGGTTTTACACTCGGTCTCCCATAGCGGCCATATTCATGCCACTAGAACACAATAGCGCCGGCGTCATCGAATTAGATTAAATGTAGGTTAGCTAGCAAAGCTCTGTATCCATAGACTGTTCCCTTGTGGCATGTTCCCTTGTTCTGAGTTCGCTTATGACCTTGTGACATGCCACCCAGACAATGAACATGTTCACTCTCTATGTTTCCAGTCACTACATCACATGTCCCCTGCACAAGGCCATACGGTTCCTCATTCCAACCTATTGGAATGGCGACTAAGCAAATCACAGGTTCATTGTTAGTGTGCGGGTCAGAAGCGAACACAAAACAATGGAACACACCACAAGGGAACAGTCCATGGATACACAACTCCAAGGAACCGACGGCACATACCACAAAGAATAGGGTGGTGTGGAGGTTCTTACTTTCCCTTTCCAAGATTGACGCTCTTTGTTGAGAATCCACACTGACAGGCAATCACCTGCATGGAAGGAAGCATAAAGCGCCGGGTTAAAAAAGGAACGTGAGGTTCGAGTACACATCTGACCTGCTGCAGCTCCAGGCAACAAGAACAAGTCGCCTTTTTTATTGATGTGCTGACAAACTTTCCATTTTCAGTGTATTATCGTTCGTTTGTTTCTTGTTCTATGTCCTAGCAACATCTAAGGTCAAATCAGGATAGGTACAGTCTTGTAACGGTGCACACTCATGTCAACGTTATAGTGCTGCCCCATTGGGAGACCAGGCTGCCAGCACCATGACCTGATATCCCACACAGTCACATTATCCTGACTCTGAGCCAACCAGTCCTTGCCTTATGCTATTCATTCCAAGTGCCAAGCTAGGAAGCGACAAATATCAATTTTAGGTCATTGGTTTCACTCGACCAGGGTTCAAAGCCACAAACCCATGGGTTGGGGTCTCTCGATATCCCAAAACAGGAGATGGACACTCAACTCATTCGGCCATTCTGTCTGCAGGTCTGGTCATTCAGTGTATTATCGGACGCACATACAATTGGTCAAAAAAAGCTTCCGGATGGCAGAGGTGCCACCTCTCCCGATTTGACAGGATATCCATGTTATTCCAGCGCGTTTAACGTTTCTCGACATGCCCCTAACTTCGCCATAATGTTGGCACCCGAGCGCATAACGCTTCCTGACGTATCCCAACGTTCCACCAAAAAAACACATACGTCAACGCGCGTTGGCGAGAAGCATCGTAATGTGACAGCACCACAAGCATCGTCCTGATATGACCTTAGATGTTGCCAGGACGAAAAACTCCAACAACCAACCAACTGAGATGGAGGTTGACTACCATGCTGCTGGGGCAGTGCTTTCAAAGCAATGACAGTGGTGTGGGGGCTGATGACAATGCTGAGAAGTGTTTGTTTGTTGGGGTTTTACGGCCCATCAACATTTATGGTCATAGCAGGGCTGTGGAGGGGAAGTTTGCTTGTTTGTTGGGGTTTTGCATCCCATCAACATCCATGGTCATATCAGGACTGCTGAGGGGAAGGTTGTTTGTTTGTTGGGGTTTTATGTCCCAGCAACATATATGGTCATATCAGGGCTGTGGAGGGGGAGTTTGCTTGTTTGTTGGGGTTTCACATCCAAGCAACATATATGGTCCTATCATGACTGCTGAGGGGAAGTTTGCTTGTTTGTGAGGGGTTTTATGTCCAGGCAACATCTATGGTGATATCAGGACTGCTGAGGGGAAGTTTGCTTGTTTGTTAGGGGTTTTATGTCCAGTCAACATCTATGGTCCTATCAGGACTGGTGAGGGGAAGTTTGCTTGTTTGTTAAGGGGTTTTATGTCCAGGCAACATCTATGGTCCTATCAGGACTGCTGAGGGGAAGGTCCTGGCCGCCTTTAATTACTTCGTTGGTTGTTGGAATGTTACGCCCTGGCAACATCCAAGGTTACATCAGGACAGGTACCGACTTGTGACAGTGCACACTCATTGTAATTTTATAGTGCTGCTTCACTGGGAAATAAGGCCGCCTACACCATGACTCGATATCTCACTCAGTCACATTATCCTGACACTGAGCCATCCAGTCCTTGCCCTATACTATTAATGCAGAGCGCTATGGTAGGAATTGACAAGAATCAATTTGTTAAAAGTCATTGGTTTGACTCAACCGGGAACCAAACTCTCAATCATCCGCATCCGAGGCCCGTGCGCTACCGATTCGGCCACCGTGCCCGGTCCCCTTTAATTACTAGGTATCGGCAGTTGGTGAGTAGGGTGGAACCTGAGGTAAAGTAGAGCCCCACGCTGAGCAGATCCGTGATAGGGGGGAGACTGATGCTGGCTCCCACGTGCAATCTGACGACGTTCAGTGGAACCTGGCACCTGGTTTACCTCAATCAGAGTGTTATATGAGACTGAGAAAGAACCCGATACCCCCTGGGGGCATAGAGTGAAACCTGAACTACAATCAAACCTACTGGAAATACAGCAAATCAGATAAATAAGTTACAAGATGAATCATATATATATGTATATATATAGCTTATACAAGCAAAACCTTAAGGTGGAACTACAATCGAACCTGTTGGAAATACAGCAAAACCACTCGCATAAGCTACAAGTTATACATTATATATATATATATATATGGATCATTCTTTAAAACTGGGCACAAAAGTGTGACATGGAAACTAAAAGTGAAAACCTTCCAAATAATGGCAAAAGACCTTCCAAATAATAGCCTAATCCAATGTCCTATGAAGGTTTGTATGTTGTGCATATATCAGAGTTGAAAAAAAATGAAATTTCACTTTTCGAATTAGAACTTATACAAATTGAGCAATACATTAATATCACTTGTGTAACATGAAAATCAAAGACACATCCAGAACCTCATTTTAACATATACAACATAGTAAAACAAGATTTTATTGATTACTCTTAAGCAGACATGGTTATGACTTACAAGAACAAAAGTTGAAAAATAAGTTGAAAACAAGTTTGGCTACATGCATAGTGTAAATGTGTACATTTTCACTTTTTCACATTCGCACAAAATCATATAAGTAAACTTTTAATTTCTTTCTGGGGATAGCTTCAATAAATGTACTATTGCTAACATACTTAATACACAGAGGATACACTAATTATTTGACTTGCAATCAATAAAAGGAAGAACAAATTATCAGCATCGTAATGTGGAAACCAAATATGTGGTACCCAGTTTTAAAGAATGATCCATATATATATATATTTATATATATATATGTACTATATAATGTATTATGTGGATATAAATAACGGCAATCCCTTAATGTTTCTCTCTAACCACCTTAACTTCCATGTTAGCCACTGCGGAGTGGGCATTCTCTCCATGAGCTAACTGTCACTCTGCTCACTTTCAACACTTAAAATACACCTTAACTTGGAGCTACAAACAAATCTGTTGGAAATCCAACAAAATCACACATATAATCTATGAGATACACTTATATATATGTATGTATAAAAGATACACTTATATATAGTATAGTTACACAAGTCTTACTTGGTACAGATGATGGATAACTGGTGTTTTCGCGAGGTACTAGCCTCGGATAGTCGTGGGTCAGGGAGAAGGAAGCACATCCAGGTCCAGCAATCTTTTACATACTTTATAGGATAACAAATTATCTCAATATTCTATGGATACTCTCATGTTTTCATTTTGGCACAAGCCAACGTAATAGTTATGGTAGGGTAGGGTGAGCAGGCCCTGACCCAAGACTATCCGAGGCTAGTGCCTTGGGAAAACACCAGTTATCCATCATCTGTACCAGGTAAGACTCATATAAATATACTATTTTACCTTGGTACTACGCCTCTGGCTACTCGTAGTCCAGGGAGAATTTTATATAATCTCATTTTTTATCCTTTTATTCTTAATATTGTTAACATACTATAATTTTTTTACAAAACAGTAATTCTTTTGTTTCTCACCCATCTTTAGTCAGTGAGTAGGTGAGTTGCCAGGCCGCTTGGCTTTTCTAGTCATTTGTTGTAATATTTTCCAAATGATCTAGCCGTCTTCCAGCCCGTGTGCATCAGGATTACCTGAACCGAGATTCCTAACTGTCTTGCTTTGGAGACCATGGCTCCACATGTTGAGTGAGAAGCGTAGTGTTCCATATTAGTGCCTGCCTCTTTGACCACCTATATTATTGAAATGGATAATATTGTTATTTCAGATAATTACTATATCATATGTAACTTTTCCAACTGTACCATATATAAGTCTTGAAATGGATAATATTGTCATTTCAAATTATTACTATATCATATGTAAGTTTTCCAACTGAACCATATATAAAGCCGTGTTTACATGGGTGAGTTAAAACGGCTCAAATAATGCGCCTTGCCTAGTTCGCCTCACAGGTAGTTTATATGAAGTGAACTAGCTTAAGCACGTAACACGCATGCGCAGTCGAGACCTTAGTTTGTTGACTTTCCAGTCGATCAAAAGCGCATATTATATCATTTGGTCTATGAAACGGCTAGAGGTGCACAGATATTTTTTTCATCATTTATTTTTAGGGTTTCACTACCCAGCAGAAGTTTTGACCGTTCCAAAACAATACGATTCAATCAATACATATCTAGGTCGAACCCACACTCTCTTGTGGTGACGTCGATGAACCGAAACTGGTGCTGGTTAGTCTGGACTTGCTCATGCGCAGTTATCGATTTCCGCCTTAAACCGCTCCGTGTGTAAATGCGCCACTACTTCGCTTCATATAAATCGCTTTGTCTAATTCGCTTTACAATTGCCCGTGTAAACACGGCTTTAGTCTTGAAATGGATAATACTCATTTCAGATTATTACTATCTCATACATAAGTATTCAAACTCTCACCTATAAAAGTCTTCAAGACTGTCTTGCTATGGATAATATTGTCATTTCAGCTGATTTGGACTAACCGCTGATGGTACTAACCGAATACATATAGATGTATTACCAATAACTATTGTCATATCGCTGTAAAACCAGTGCGACAAAACTGACAAAAGTGAAAAGGTAAAACTTGATAAATTAAAGACAAATACAATCTAATTAACCGTTGAGCTTTAATGGACCTAGCTACCCTGATATGAAATGCATCTATTGGTAGGGCTTTGGGTATGTGGTGTTTGATTTGGGGATTTCTTTACAGGCATAGGCATTATAAAGAGTAGTTGAACTAAGAAACGACAGGGTGGGACAGATAATACTATTAATAGGATTCGAGGATTGCCTCGGATAGTCGTGGGCATTGTTCAATTTCTATGGGGCTTTGGTTGAAATAATAATCAGGTTTTAGGTTGGATCCTATATAGGTCAACCTCCCTTTTGTTAAGCACATCGGTTCACTTTGCTGCTGTTCAAAGGCAATGCCTCAACAGGACGATGAAGTATGGCTAGTAAAGTTCAGACAAGGCCATGTCAGTAGCCTCGATCTGCCACAACAAACACCCACCCCTCACCTCACACACCATCCACCACCCACCACCATAAACCTGCCTACAGGCCACACGCACCAAACTGAGCACAGACCCTACTAAAGCCCACGTACATAACAGAAACAGACTCTGCTGAGCCAGGTTGCATCTGATATTGTTATGCCCTTTTATTTGTGTGGCTACATTCGTTGGTTAAGCAGGGTAAATTTGTAATCGTGGACGATTGGTCTTGCTCATTCCACTGCTCCTTGGAATGTCGTAGTAATGCTGAGTGCCAGGCGAGGTAGTGAGTGACAAGTCTAAATTGTTACGGTTGGTTGGTTGGTTGTTTGTTGGAGTTTTACGTCCTGGTAACATATAAGGTCATATCAGGATGGTTACCGACTTGTTACAGTGCGCACCTATGGCAACGTTATAGTGTTGTTTGCTTGTTGTTGTTTTACGTCCTAGCAACATCTAAGGTCATACCAGGACGGGTACCGACTTGTGACTGCGCACTCATGGCAACTTTATAGTGCTGCCCCACTGGAAGACCAGGCTGCCAGCACCATGACCTGATATCCCACTCAGTCACATTATCCTGACACTGAGCCAACCAGTCCTTGCCCTATCCTAATAATGCCGAATGCCAGGCTAGGAAGAAACAAGTATCAATTTTTAAGTTGACTCGACCAGGGTTCGAACCCACGACGTTATAGTGATACCCCACTGTGAGAAAAGGCCACCAGCATCATGACCTGATATCCCACTGTCACAATCATACTGACACTGCGCCAACCCTATCGTAATAATGCTGAGTGCCTGGCTAGGAAGCGATGAGTATCAATTTGTAAGTCAGTGATTTGACTCGATCAGGGTTCGAACACATGGGTTCGAATCCCACTATATACCAAAAACGGGAGACGAACGCTCAACTCACTCGGCCATTCCTCCTGTATAACTCTCCCTACACGCACTACTACGACCCCTCCCCCCTCCCCCCCCCCTCACCCCATCCACCTGAATCTACCGGATGCCACTGCAGCCGAACACAGCCTGCACCCAGTTCTAAAAATAGCCGCACCCCTCCCACCATGCCCCCCCCCCTCCTCGTCTGACGGCCAGAGGGGGGGGGGGGGTGATCCATAAATAACGTCAGGCAAAATGGTTGCTTTTACGTTGCCCTCCCTTGTCAGCTTGATGAATAAATGTCTTAATCCGGCCTATGAAAGAGGCTCAGCCACTATCATGTCTTGTACTGGAATATATATATATAATCCCTTATATTTCTAACACAACCAAATTCACACAAACTAGTAGGTGTACACGAAAGCCTGAATAACCCAATGAAAGCATTTTTTTTCCCAAAGCAAAACAATGGACTAGAATTGATCCTACATCTCAAAATTAACCATTGGTTCACTCCTTGTAGATCCTAGGACTATTAAGTCAATTTAATAGAACCTATCCCTGCTGAAGCCTATGGTGTTCAGTGTCTCGAATTGCATTCCACAACTTAATTTGCATGTTTTCACTACAAATACATCCAACGTTAATTTTTATAAGAACAGTTACTTAAAAGTAAATTATCCTAGATAATAATGATTACTCGGATATATATATATAGACAAATTATGGCAGGAACTCAAAATCGTTGTACTATGCAACTAGAAATATCTGTGGACAAATTCTCCCATGTGGATGTTGCATGTACCTCTGAGATCTACTTCCAATGTAGAGACAAATAATCAACATATCCACACATACAGCTTCACAAGATCGGATACACACCTCTACACACCACACACACATGTGCACACATCATACACATACCTCCATGCACAAGTCCATACCTCAACGCACACCTCCACGCACACCCACATCACACAGATATGTACACATAATCCACATACCTCCACCCACATCTCCACACATCGCCATAGACATCTTCACACATCGCCCACACACACACCTCCACACACATCTCCACACATCGCCATAGACATCTCCATAGACATCTCCACACATCGCCATAGACATCTGCACACAGGTCCACACACATATCTATACTTCCATACAGCTCCACCTTCCACACACACATCTGCACACATCATACTTCCACCCAAATGTCCACACCTTCTCACACAACACACACATCTCCACACATCATACACCTAGCTCCACACTCATTTCCACACCTCCGCAAACACGTCCACACACATCTCCACGCATACCTGCACACACCCTTCTACACACACACCCCTCAACAGCACATACACACAGCACACATCTCCACACACACCCCTCCACCGTCACATACCTCCACAACACACACACCTCCAAAGACACACCACCGCCACACCACACATCTCCACACACACCTTCACACCAACCCACACACACACAGAGCTCCCCACCCCCCCCTACCCATGGAGTCGCCCTCGTTGCTCCCTGCCGACGCTTTGGCTCATCCGCCCAGGGACCGGAAGTGGATAGAGGCGGTGAGAGCCTGCTTCCTCTGGGTATGTGACAGTGTCGAGTAACTCGATAACTCCTCCACCCCCCACCCTCCAAGAAGGCACCATCTCAACACACCCCACACACACATCAAGTCAATGTCCGACTTTACCACCAACATCCCCCACATCCACAGCTCTCTGAATAGTACACACATACCCCTCCACCCTCACCCCCACACACACATCCACCCAGTCAATGTCTGACTTCACCAGCAATACACCCCACATCCATATCTCTCTGAATCTTACACACGTACCCCGGCATCCCCACCCCCGCATCCACCAAGTCAATGTCTGACTTCACCAGCAACACACCCCACATCCACATGTCTCTGAATCTTACACACATACCCCTCCACCCTCACCCAACACACACATCCACCCAGTCAATGTCTGACTTCACCAGCAACACACCCCACATCAATATCTCTCTGCATCTTACACACATACCCCGGCACCCCCACCCCCACATCCACCAAGTCAATGTCTGACTTCACCAGCAATACACCCCACATCCACATGTCTCTGAATCTTACAGCCTCACCCTGCCCCCACCCACCCACCCACACACACATCCACAATCACCAAGTGAATGTTTGATTTCACCAGCAACATCCCACATCCATATCTCTTTGAATCTTACATACCCACCCTACCCCCCTAAACCGCACATCCATCCATGAAGTGAATGTCTGCATGGACCAACACCACACCCACATCCACAGCTGACTGAATCCATCCTCCACATCCACAGAGACAATGTCTCACTACACCACTACATATACAGATCGTTTAGTCTAAAGCCATTGTCACACCTCACGGGACTGAGCACCGGAGACCACCGGACAAAGAATTGTCTAGTCCGGTGCTTTCCGGTGACAAAATGTATCAAAATGTATCGAAATGGAGCGGAATTGGATCAATTGGTGCCGTGCGACCAGACAAGTACCGTACATGTACCGGACGAGTACCAGACGAGAACCGGACAAAACGGACAAATCGGACACCAACGGATGGGTACCGGACATATACTGGACAGAACAGACAAACTGGACACCAACGGATGGGTACCGGACATGTATGGATGGGTACCGGATATACCGGACACCAACCGGACACATCAGTCCGGCGGTGTGCGGTAGAAGTTTTGTGCATGTTCAAAACTTGTACCGGACACCGCCGGACACCGCCGGATGTACCAAGTCGCCATACAGTACGGACAGTGTCCGGTACTCCAGTCCGGTAAGGTGTGACAGGGCCTTAACGCAGCCATGTCTTACCGCAGCAACATCAACAACCCTGTCCACAACTCCCTGAATCTAGTAACACACTCAACTGTGGTTTCCATCCTAACAACTTAGTCTCTCCACCAAAGCACCAGACCAACATCTGCCTGCATCCAACACGGTATCATGCTATGTAACCTTTTTTCTTAATGATAATGATAATGCTGATGATGATGACGATGACGATGATGATGAGGATTGATTGATTGATTGGGGGTTTCTTTGTGCCGTGTCGGCAGCATAAGGTCATAATAGTGGCGAGAATTGTTTGTTTTTTATTCAACCATCGCCATTACATACAATCAATTATGTGTCAATAGACACTTATGAATGGTGAGGAGGAGGATAAAGAGGATAAGAAAAAGAATAATAGTGTAACCTGCATTGACCTGCCCACTTAAGGAACAACATAGACAGGTAACCATTCCCCCCGCACCCACCCTACACTCTCCACCCTCCACCCTGCACCCTCCACACACACAAACGTCAGGTCCTATATTAGTGAACTCCAGACCTGTTCGGGGGGGCCACTCATTACGAGCTGCTCATAGGCTCACTATATAATCAGGCAGGGGACCGAGGCTGGGCTGAAAAAAAGAAAGAAAGTAGTCATGTCGGCCCCACCCCTCTCCCACCCCTTCCCCACCCCCACCCCTCTCCCATCCCTATCCCATCCCTTTCCCACACCATGTAGCCATGGAGACACACTAGTTCCGCCATTACCGACGCCACACTTTCAGCTATGTGGGTAATTGGGACGCTAGCGTATAGCATTGCACCTCATGCGCCAGGTGCGGAATTGGCGTCTGCGCATGCGCAGGTCGCCGGATGATATTATCTGACCGGAAGCAATCAAGGCCAAAAGCATGCGCGAGCTGATAAATAACGGGTGTGTGAAATATGAATCTCCCACTCCTTCTCCTCCCCACCATCCCTACACCCCCGACACACACCCATCCTCATATACGACCAGACTGGATGGCCAAATGAGTTGAGCATCCGTCTCACGATTTGGTAGATCATGGGATTCAAACCCATGGGTTCGAATGCTGATCGAGTCAAACCACTGACTTAAAAATGGACTTGTCGCTTCATAGCCATGCACTCTGAATTATTAGGATAGGGCAAGGACCAGTTGGATCAGTGTCGGGATAATGTGTTCGATTGGGATATCAGGCCATGGTGCTTGCGGTCTGGTCTCCCAGTGGGGCAGCACTATAAAGTAACCATGAATGTGCATTGTCATAAGCCGGTACCTGTCATGATATGACCTTAGATGTTGCAGGGACGTAAACTTCCAACAACCAACCCATCCTCACCCCAGATATATACCACCTGTACTAGTCGCCAAGACTCAGGTGAGAACAAGAACATGGCGATCAGACTACCCTTTGATGGCGCCATCTTTAATGTAGGCCCGGCCACTTCCCATACCTTGATGCTCTTCACAGGAGCCACGGTCGGTGTGCGGCCACCTCACTGCCGATGGCAGGCTCTATAAGAAATCCTGCTTGACTCTCACCGGGAATAGGATAGTGCTCACAGGTGGTGTTCACAGGATAGTGCTCACATACAGCTGGCATCGCGGTGCAGAAGTAGAGGAATCTTTTTATTTATAATTTAGAAAGCAGAAGGTACATTTAATACAGAGCCTTCACGAGCAGAAAGGCAATACATATAAGGTGATGAAAGATATTGGTAGATGTGTCAAGTAGATAAGATAAGAGTCTCCCTAATACACAACTTGTAAATATGGAGACAGCGTGGCCGAAGGGGTAGTGGGTTGTTGTGGGTCATCCCCTCCCACAGGGCAGTCTTGACAATTTGGGGGGGGGATTTAATTTGTTTTTTACTTTTATGAAAATGATACGTAAAACGTGAAAAAAAACAAGCTAAGATGATTCCTTAGCGGGAGATTACAAATTTAAGGTAGGAAATCATGAAAAGGGATTATTTTGCAATATTTTAGGAAGATGTTCGTCAAATCGTGAGACCTGCCACCTCTGTAATGGCAGAGTTACGTCTTGGTTACAGTAACGAGTATAAGAATAAATACCACGGGAGTGAGAAATAGTGCAGTAGCTTGTTCATATTGACATAATAAGACATATAATATATATACATAGTGACATCAACCAAACAAAGTGGGTTGAGAATGAGTCTGATATATTGGATTAAAAGCCACAATTACAGAGGTCTTTGTTTTGTGCCTAGCACACCCAATCATGTCCACACTTAGATAAAGGATTCACCCGGTACTCTCAGTACATGGGTGAAGACCAGCCTTATATAAAAATGGTCGAAAGATCAGGCTAATGAAATGAGTCTTTATGAGAACCTAATTTCACAATCTAATAAGCAACATTTATTCTTTGTATATGTCTTCATATTTCCCCACTACCTTTGAGTTGAAAAATATAATAAAACATCTGGTTTAATAAGATTTAAAAGTGAAATCGACGGCTTTCTATGGCCGCCATCTTGTCTTTTTGCATTCTCTTCCATTTCACCAACTCTGTGCCTATCTATATGTAGCCATTTGATCCTGGAACCACAGTTTCTAGTTAATGTCCCATACTAAAGCTATTTTCGCCCGTATTTACACTACGTTGTCATTCACCCATATACTACAAGTACCCGGTGAATCTTTTATCTAGTCCACAGTCAATAGAGCTGATTATATTAAAGTTAATTACTTACTACTACCCAGTGGGTTGATGTCCACATGTCATATACTATGTTAGCATACACTCCCATTCATGTACTGGTGTATATCTAGCCTGACCTATGAGTATCAGTGTGTTGGCTTGAAGGGTCTATTACAGTACAATAGCCCTATGTACTGAAGTGGGGTATTGTGTAACCGCAGCCCTAGCGACTCACCTGGTTCAATCCCGCCCATGATACCTAAATTGGCTAGGTCTGTACCTTCGCAAAGAGAGGTTGTTTCACCACTAGTATGTATATGTACATATCTACATGCTTCTGGGGTTTACCTGCTGAACTCCTTCAAGTTCCTAGGCCCCAATAAGTCATGCATTTTAGGACCATGTAAAGCCATTGCTGGCCATGTGCATATTCAGCTAGTTTTCCCACCACTGATTAGTGTGATAGTGTTGCCAGTAGGCCTATGCCTTGGTTAGCATGGTTCACAGACTTTGTCACTATTGTACTATTGCAAAAAGGAAAAACATATAGTGAGTGCAGCTGTATACACAGCATCTCTGCAATTGTACTGGCCAAATCTAGATAACCCTTGTGCCAACCTTATTTCCCATCTATTATGGCTTTTAAGATTCTTTAATGGCTAGTCGCTGTGACAGCACTGGCAATGTGTATGATCATTTGTCACTTTGCTGACCCCACCATCTCTGGAGTACCATTTCCCCTACTTCATTTCCACTATTTTATTATTATGTGTATGCATACACACATAGTGGGTGCACTACTGTACGCAGCATCTCCGCTAACTGTGCTAAGGAACTAATCCCTCTAGTTTGTCAAAAGCCATCTCGACTCAAGGAAGTATTTGCATTCCTTGTAATAATAATTAATTTATCATATTGTTACTTTCAAATAACCTATTTGACCACCCTCTGGGACTGGCACTGGCTAGCTGCATGGTCGGTTATTGTATTGGCTTGGCACTCAACCTTATTTGACCACCAAGTATCAGTTTCACTGTTAAATATTTTGCTGCTCACCTTCTTACACTACCAATCTCAGTGAGTTGGAAAAATAAATAAATTTATTTGACTAAATGTCATGTAAATGTCATGTAAATACATGCTGTCCAAATGTACCTGTGCGTCAGCACCCACAGAAAAAAGATACACACTACACTAATGTGTGTATGTGTTGAGTGGGAAAATAGGTCATGGTGACAGCACCCTCTACTAGTGGGGCAGGACTAAAAGTCAACATAAACACAACTGTCACAATTTGGCACCCATCCTGAAATACCTTAGATGTAACCAGGATGTAAAACGCCAATAATGAACCAGGAATAACATGGATAATCAATTGTGATTCTATACAAATACAATACTAAGTATTATTTTACATGACTGTCAAATGTACAGTGTCACAAATCCCATGTGTATGCCTGTATTACTAATACTGTGAGTGTTCATATGTGACCATGTTTCAGCACTTGTCCTATGTATTGACAGTGTGTTACAATGTCTATAGTACCTAAATTTGGCAACCCAAAGCAATGAGATTTTCCCCATAAATGTCTGCAAATATTTTCATATATAGTGAGTGTCCAAATATAACTTTGAACACCAAAAACCCCATGTGCTTCAACACACCATGTCTAATGTCATGTATTTACACACTATGCCTATGTCACATTCTATGTTAATGTTGACATAATAGCCACTAAATAGTTCCCCATATTATAAAATAATATGTAATTTAGCACCTACATGCCTGCAGACATATGCCAGTAAAGAGAAATAAGTCTAAATGTACTTACATAGTATCCAACTAGTCTAAATGCCAGTGTAAAGAGTAGTCCAGTCCTCACCATTCCACATCTGCTCTAGGTGAGGTGGGCTCGCTAAGTGGTTCATTGGGTAGCGCTTCCTCTCCCTGAACTATAATTAGCTAGGAGGCTCGAGGACGAGGTGAAAAATATATATATTCCTTGAAATTCTCCTTAACATTAATCGGTAAATATTTTGTTTAATCGCCGAAATCCGCGAAATCGCGGAGGTCTTTCATCCTTGTGTGTACTGAGTCAGGAGTCATAAACCACATTCTCGACTAGGTAGAGGCTCCGCCCCACCCCTGGACCAATCCGCACCCCCAATCCATCCATCTCTAAGGCCACAACAGGCGGAGATGCCGGGCTGGCTTCCTAATGTAGAGACTCCTCAAATCATAAGGACCTCATACAAGTAAAAGATGACATCCATATAAATCAGTAAGACCTACTCTCTGGGTGTTGTGTGACAGGCTGCTGATAAATTACTGATTACTCCACCACCCGCACCCCAATCCCACCCCAACCCCCACTCACAGTAACCACTCACAAATAAACCACACCAAAACCACAAACCAAACTGACATTTACTTAAATCAAAAAAATAAATTCCACTTGATAATAATTAAAAATAAACAGCTTCATTGCTCCAAATCCACATTAGTTAGCGCACACTCAATAATAATTGCCCCGCGTTTGGTGAAACAAATAACCCGGTGTAATTTCAACATGTGTGTGTATTTCCGCGTGAACCCTCGGTAGGTTATTAGTAGGACGGTCCCGGTGATGCGGAGACTGGATGACTGACAGATGTAGAGGCGGATGCATACAGATGAGGACCCTGGTTTGAAGTGTGACAGTAGGAGAGCCCGGATCGGGGCGGGATTGACTGCGAATGGGGCAGCCGGCTCAGGCAGCGATAGACTGAGTATGAATAAATGCAAATACAAGCAAGGTTCATTCCCGAGGGTATCTAACATCCCCTTCCTCCTCCTCCTCCTCCTCCTCCTCCTGTGCCACACCTTTATGCAGTTAATACCTATTCTCCTACTTAAAGGGCTTCAAAGCTGATATTTGTTTCATTATTTATATATTAGGTATATTAATTATACATCCTCCATACATCTATATAATTAAGACTTATTCTCCTAATCGAATGGTTCAAAAGGTGACAGCTAGTTCATTATTTCTACGTTAGGTTTATCATTTATACATCCTCCTCCTCCTCCTCCTCATGTTTATATAGTTAACACCTATCGTCCTTCTCGAAGCGCTGAAGAAGCTGATATCTGGTTCATTATTTATTTATTCATAGGTTAATTATTTATATATTTGGTTTATTACTGATGCTGCTATCTCGGGTGGACCGGAATTTTGAAAATAATGTCAGCGATAAAGTATGAGGGGGGAATATGGATGTTTATGAAGCATATCTACCTACGAACGAACGAACGAACGCACGCACGAACGAACGAACGAACGAACGAACGAACGCACGCACGCACGCACGCACGCACGCACGCACAACCCCAAACACCCATCCACACCCATCCACACCCATCCACACCCATCCACCCACACACACATATATCCACCCACACCCAGACGCCCACCCCACCCACACACACACACACAGCATGAGTTGTGGGGTGAGCACATCATCAAGTCAGCACGTACGCATGTCCATATTTATAAGGAACATTCCCGTCAGGGGGCATATGGATTCCCCGGCCTGTTGCAGCCGGCCGGCGGCAGACTCGCGGTCCGGCTGAATTAAGGACGGTGAGTGAAATGTTGTGTGATGCACAAGATGGAATGCTTAGAGATGGCTAAATAATTTCGCTTATCCTATTTCCGTGTACGCCACCACCAGGCTAAAAGTCTACCGGAAGTGACTGGTGCATCCCGGCAGCCTCTAGTTATCTGCCGAATGTGACACACCGAGGTGAAAGTGGGGCCCGATGCTGTGTTATGTTGGGGTTTAACGTTCTAGCAAGAGTCCACGTCATATCAGGACGGGTACCAATTCGTAACGATGCATAGGTATGGCGACTTTGTAGGTTGGTTGGTTGGTTGTTGGAGTTTTGCGGCCTGGCAACATCTAAGGTCATAACGGGATGGGTACCGACTTATGATAGCGCACACTCATGGTGACTTCACAGTGATGCCCCACTGGATACCAGGTCACCAGGTCCATACCCTGATATCCCACTCAGTCACATTATCCTGACACTGAGGCAACCAGTCCTTACTCTATCCGATTAATGCCGAGCGCCATGCTAGGAAGCGACAAGTATACATTGTTAAGTCATTGGTTCGACTCGATTAGAAGTCATTGTTCTACATACTCACTAGGTAAGTAAGTGTATGTCAGACTTTAAATGTCTGCTCCTCTGGGTATGTATAAAGTTGGGCTACGGCAAGAGAGAGACAAGAGGCGGTGATGGGTAGGCGACTTTATTTGCGTCAGGGCAGCAAAATATAGGCTACCGGTAAAAAAAAAATTAAAAAAATGTCAGAAGCAGGAGAGAGACTGACTGCCCGGGCAAGTAGTGCCAGGAACCCACAGGTGGTGGCGCTGGGGTAGGCCAGGACCGGGGCAAACGCGGGCAAGTCAGCGATTGGAGAATAATATTAGTCGAAATAACAGAGGAATAATCGTAATAATATTATGAGAGAGCTCCGCCCCTTTTATATACGTATAATACATTATACTCTCTATATACCATAATTGCAGAGGTTTTTGTTTTGTACCTAGCACACCCAAACCTTTCCACAGCCAATAGAGCGGATTATATCAAACTACTTTCATTCTTCTTTCATTTAATACAGAAAACATGTCAAGATCGAACCACAAATAGAAACATCACCGATATACAAATTGGTTCGAGCTCTATCAAGAAACAATTTAAAGGAAGAATCGTTCGCTAGATGAGAAATGATTGATCCAGATTTTGCACCAAATTTTCTTTCTTGTACTTTAGTTGTGTAATCTGGATCTCCTTCCAACCCAACATACTAAAGTTTCACCGATGTAAATGCCTGCTGAAACTTCCATGTGCCAACTCAACCCCACATTAACACCCACTTTCGAGTGGAGTGTTGTCCTGAACCACCCCGATGTTAATCCAGCCCACCGTTGAACACCCAGCTTCTAGTCAAATTTAGCTTCAACCAATACTCACACACACATCTAACTTGGGACCCATTTTCCAGGTTGAGTCTTGGCATAAATAGTCGTTTGACACTCTTCCATGGCCCCTTTTACAGCAGATCATCTCTGGCCACACCTGCATCTCATCCTTAGTTCCTTCGCACATACCACCCACCCTCCATCCCCATCTCCCACTCCCTACCACCATCAGCCATTCCCAACCACCCACCACCCCCGAACCCCCACCACCACCCACTACCCATCCACTCACTACCAAAACCACCCATTCCCTACCACCCACCACCACCCACTACCCCTCCACTCTCTACCACCCACCCCCACCCACTCACTGTCACCCACCTCCTCCCATACACCACCCACCTATCCCCCACCATCCCATCACCATCAACCCACCACCACCTCTATCCACTCCACCACTACCCACACCACCACCTACAATCCACACCACCACAACCACCCACACCACCACTACAATCCACACCACCACAACTACTCACACCACTACTACAATCCACACCACCACAACTACCCACACCACCACTACAATCCACACCACCACAACACAACCACTACAATTTTTTTTACTACAATCCACACCACCACAACTACCCAGACCACCTCTACAATCCACACCACCACACTTACCCACCCCACCACTACAATCTACACCACCAAAACTACCCGCCCCACCACTACAATCCACACCACCACAACTACACACACTACCAACACTACAATCCACACCACCACAACTACCCACACCACCACTACAATCCACACCACCACAACTACCCACACCGCCTCTACAATCCACACCACCACAACTACCCACACCACCACTACAATCCACACCACCACAACTACCCACACCACTACTACAATCCACACCACCACAACTACCCACCCCACCACTACAGTCCACATCACCACAACTACCCACACCACTACTATAATCCACACCACCACAACTACCCACACCACCACTACAATACACACCATCACAACTACCCACCCCAACACTACAATACACACCAACACAACTACCCACACCACCACTACAATCCACACCACCACAACTACCCACACCACCTCTACAATCCACACCACCACAACTACCCACACCACCACTACAATCCACAATACCACAACTACCCACACAACCACTACAATCCACACCACCACAACTACCCACACCACCACTACAATCCACACCACCACAACTACCCACACCACTACAATCCACACCACCACAATTACCCACACCACTACTACAAACCACACCACCACAACTACCCACACCACCACTACAATCCACACCACTACCACTACTAGCCCAACCCCAACCATCCCATCACCACCAACCCCATCCCATTACCACCAACCCCCATCCACCTCCTACCACCACCCCTAACTCATAAAGACCACCCACCCCCACGCCATACCCACGCTCTCCAATCTGGCTCCATATATCACCCCCCCCCCACCCACCACGGCACTACCCGAACCCCCACCCCACCCCCACCCGCACCCGCACCGCGCCCTCTATCTGATGGGACACTGCTGTAGCGAACCCAATGCTATTGATTAGCCCTGCCCTGCCTCCCGGGCTCTCCTGTGGGACGGCCCTTATGCATCCCACCCTGTAGTGACCCCTTGTAAGATGCCCATCTCGGGCCTGCATCCGATAGTGCACACTTACACCTCCTCGACCAGCCCGCCTCCGACCTATCTATACAGGGCGCCGTTCCCTCTCCGCACCCAAACACCACGTGACACATACCCCCCCCCCCTCAAACCCCCACCCCTCCGCCCCGGGCCCACTTCACCTTATGTGCAAACAGGGCAACTTGAGCAGCCTCGGACATTTACACCAGGAAGATTTCATCTCGGGCTAGCAATTAAGGAGCGTTGTGTTTTTCCATCGCAAGTTTATTTGTGTGTGTTACTATATTTACATCAAGATTTCATCTCCGCTTAACAATTAAGGAGTGTTGTGCTTTTCCACACTAGCATATTTGTGTTTGTTACAATATTTACAAAGTAAAAGATGTCATGTCCGCTTAACAATTAATCAGTGTTGTGCTTTTCCACACTAGAATATTTGTGTTTGTTACTATATTTACAACATAAAAGATGTCATCTCAGCTTAACAATTAAGGAACGTTGTGCTTTTTCCACACCAGCATATTTGTGTTTGTTACTATATTTACAACATAAAAGATGTCATCTCCACCTAACAATTAAGAAACGCGCTTTTTCCACACTAGCATATTTGTGTTTGTTACTATATTTGCAACATAAAAGATGTCATCTCTGTTTAACAAATAAGTAGCGTTTTGCTTTTCCATGTGAGTGTATTTGTGTGTGTATGTGGGGTACATTACCATGCTTGCAACAGCAAGATGTCATCTCTGCTTAACAATTTGGCCGTGATGTATTGAAACTATATTGTCGCATAGAAGGAATATAATAGAAGTCAATATAATAGATCCTGTCACTATTGAAGCCTATTATATCTAACACTTTGAATTCCATGCCAGCATTAATCTAGCATGTCTTCATTTTAAATATATCCAACGTAAAGCCTTTAAAATAAAATATATTTCAAACTGAAATTAATAGACCCAAAAATATTTAACTAAAAATATAGCAGGAACCTAAATTAAATTAAAACAATCGCACTGTCCCAGTTTTACCACCCGGCCATCTTCCCTAACCCTGCCAGCATTTCCAGAATTTACATATATAAGCTTTCTTCTCCAGTCCCAAATTAAAGGGATGCAGTTGGTGTATGTGGCTGTGTGTGGGTTTTCCCCCTGATGTTAATAACCATTGGGCTGCCTCGTCTAACACTGCCAGCATCCTTAGACATTTAGTGCACCAACATTTAATCTGCACTCAACAATTAAGAGGCTCTGTGTTACTCTATGTGTCGGTGTCCTTTTTTTCTCTCCCTCTGTCTCCCCCCCCCCCCCCCCCCCTCTCTCGCTCTCTCTTTCTCTCTCGCTGTCTTGACTGTGATACTGCCTTTATTCCGAGCCGTACAACAAATTGTTTTTCCCCCCTCATCCTGGTAACCAAGGAGATGCGATGACGTGGCAGTCAGCACAACATCAGAAGGAATCAGACGCCATTGTCACGGTGACTGATGAGAGTGAGGCAACCTTCTCAGTTTCACGTTACCGTCAAGCCAGTAGACATCACCACTAACCCCTCGACTAATTAAAAGGAAAATAAACCGCACCTAATAATATCAAACCATCTAAGCCAATCTGCACCAAATCAACCATCATAACTGACCATTCTTCGCATTTTATATAAGATTCCTGCACCCTTCCCCTATTTACCCATTCAACATGATATCCCTGATATCATCTCTCTCTGTTTCTCATCGGGCGCAGTGGTCGAATCGATAGAGCGTGGGCCTCGCGTTCAGAATGTCAGGAGTTAGGTTCGCGGTCGACTCAAATCAATGACTTATGAAATGTATACTTGTCGCTTCCTAGCCTGGCACACGGCATTATTAGGATAGGGCAAGGACCGGTTAGCTCAGTGTCAGGATAATGTGACTGAGTGGGATATCAGGTCATTGTACTAGCAGGCTGTTTTCCCACTGGGACAGCAGTATAAAGTTGCCATGAGTGCGCACTGTCACAAGTCGGTGCCCGTCCTGATATGACCTTACATGTCACCAGGAGGTAACATACTAACAACCCACCAATCTACCTCCCTCTTCCTGACATCACCGCTACATACCATATCTCTAGCCATTTAGGTTCATAGCCATTGGGTACGCAATCATTTCTCGCTATTGAATCAAATAGGTTATATATCTCCTCATATAGCACGATATCCATAGAACCCATATCTCTCTCTCCATTGAATATTACATGTCTTCTATCTGCCCCCTACACTCTCTTCCCATTGAATAGTACAGTTAACCTATACCCCTCCCCCTAATCCTGTCTCGCCCTGGAGCCCTTGAATATTGCAGGTCATATATCTCCCCATATCGCATGATATGCATCGATCGCTCATAGACCGGGCCACTCTCCACATTGAGTACTACAAATCAATTTTCCTGTATAGTAGGATAGCCATAGATATGTTCTACGGACATAATTTGAATATTATAACCTCAGACCCTGCATATACTTTAGTTCTCTCGCCATTTAGTAATATATGTTTAGTATATAACACGATTGTGATGCATATAGTTATCCTCTGTCAGAGAATTGTTCTCCCCAAATAATATGATAGCCATCGATTGTTTATAATCCTAACATATCTCGCCAATAAGTATTTGATGTAATCTTTCTTCGTATTAAGTACTGCAGGCCGTATATCTCCTCATACAGAATGACATCCACATATCGACTGTAGTAACTACCTACCATCTCTCTCCGGTGAAACCAGACGGGATGGCCGAATGAGTTAGAGCGTCCGTGTCCCGTGTTGGTAGATCATGGGTTCAAACCCTGGTCGAATCAAACCAATCACTTAAAAATTGATTCTTGTCACTTCCTAACCTGGCGATAGGCATTATTAGGATAGGGCAAGGACTGGATGGCTCAGTGTCAGGATAATTTGACTGAGTGGGATATCAGGTCATGGTGCTGGCAGTCTGGTCTTCCAGTGGGGCAGCACTATGAAGTCACCATGAGTGTGCACTGTCACAAGTCGGTATCCATCCTGATATGACCTTAGATGTTGCTAGGATGTAAAACAACAACAAACAAACAAAACAACCCCCAGGGAACATTCTTAGCCATTTCTCGTCGAGCCCCCACAGTGTACTGCAGAGCATATATCGCGTCATATAGCACGATATACACAGATGAGCCATAAACCTAGTAATTTCTTTTCCTATTTAACGATGAGCTTTTTTGGTCTTCATCTTCCAAAGAACCTATATTTCCCCAGATAACACAATATCCAATAATGGCCCATAGACCTAACAACGCTTCATATTTAACTATGTGCCTTTTTGGTCTTTCTCTTTTTCCGCTTAAGTCATTAAACTCCAATCCCCATACCTTTTCTGTCTGCTTCAATGCGCATTCCAGAACATCTATCTCCCAATATAACACACTATCCAATAATGGCCCATAGACCTAACAAATCTTCATATTTAACTATGTGCCTTTTCTGTCTATCTGTTTGTTTGTGTGTAGTTGTTTTTACGTCCTAGCAACGTATAAGGTCATATGAGGACGGATACGACTTGTGACAATGCGCACTCATGGTGACTTTCTAGTGCAGCCCCACTGGGAGAACAGGCCACCAGGACCTTGATCTGACATATCCCACTCAATCACACTATTCTGACCATAAGCCAACCAGTCCTTACCATATCCTAATAATGGTGAATGCCTATCTAAGAAGCGACATATATAAATTTGTAAGTCATAGGTTTGACTCGACCAGGGTTCGAACCGGGGGCGAGGGGTGGGGACGAGGGGGTTCGACTCCCATGATCTACCACAACAGCAGACGGGCGTTCAACTCATTCGGCCATCTCGACTGGTATCTCCTCATATAGGACGATATCCATTGATGGATCTAACATCTCTCCAGATTTAACACAACACCTTTTCAATCTATATCTATTTCCGCTTCACCCATTAAAGTCCTAATCCCATACCGCCCCCCCCCCCCTAACAATTCCTGCAGTGTGTGCGGCGCGAGGTGGGTCCCACCTACCCCGACCAATTAGCCCAACAGCTGGGGTGTGTAGGCGGGGGGGGGGGGACACCACCAATGCGCCACAGAGGAAAGGATATACAAAGTATATGTTCCCCTTGAATGCATACTTGTATAATGCGTTATACATCACGTATATCATGTTTCCCCACCCCCACCAATCAAACACGCACCCATCACCTCCAACTCCAACAAGGAAACACATCGCCTCAAATCTAAGCCCTGTGCTCCATCATAAACCTACTCCCACCCACCTCAACCCCCCCCCCCCCCCCCCAACACGCCCTCTGGTGACAAGCCTCAGCCCAAGGGCCCCGCCTGGCGGTAGGAGGTGCAGGGGCGTGTGAGCTGGCAGGAGGGGCGGCGCTAAGTTGGCTGGACACTTTCCCACCTCCGAGCGCCCAAAGGGGAGAGGGTGTGGGACCAGCGCCCCGCCCTGGAGGAAGGCCGGGGCGCGGCTACTAGCGGATGGGCGGGCGTGGGAGAAGGCACGGGAGGGGTGAGGGTGCCGGGGGTCGCTACAGTTGATTGTGGTGCATTTTACTGGCGCAATCTACGAGTGTGAGAGTGTTTTACCAAAGATGTGGATAAATAGAAATAATGGCACGCGCTTAGTAAAAATTCACCGATTTTTGTTGTTGTTGTAATTATTAGAACAGTATAGCGGTAATAAATATGACACTCAAAGGGCAGAGCAGTGTAGTGTTCCCTATTTATTATGGGCACAATTCATAGAGAGGGCATTAGTAACTTAGATAATAACTATAACATTCATGCAGACATTAGAAAACGACCAAAGTGAAGCCGTTCAGACTGTGAGGGTAAAGAAAAATCGATGAATATTTAGGGTAAGGAGAACGCGCCTGGATCGGCGCCAGAACCCCCACCCCTACACCCGCACACACACGCCGCACCAACCGCACTTACACACACACCCTACTGACGCCGATCACCAGCCATCACATTCACAGCTTCCCTGTGTCAGCGCCACCACGCGGACTGAGCGCACATTCACACACTAGCCACCCACCGCGGGGCGCCACACACCGAC
Source organism: Branchipolynoe longqiensis (assembly GCA_030323885.1). Classification (NCBI taxonomy): domain Eukaryota; kingdom Metazoa; phylum Annelida; class Polychaeta; order Phyllodocida; family Polynoidae; genus Branchipolynoe; species Branchipolynoe longqiensis. The sequence goes on along the minus strand of CM059196.1, from coordinate 35,151,729 downwards.
AATTGTGTAGGCGTATCCAATATATATATATATACATGTATATCTATACATATATATTTATATACATGTATATCTATACATATATATTTATATATGTATCTATTAGTAATTCCTTCCATAGCAGAAATAGAGACAATACAGATTTGTATGGATCGAGCTCATAACTCTGGCTGGCCCTTAAGACCTACCGTGAATTTTATTGAGCTCAATCGTTAGCGAAATGGGCAGATAGCAGGTGAGAGAGGCGCCACCTGGAGGGAAGGAGGGGAATTAGGGGAGCTGCTTGGAAGCAAACCTCCCGCTCTCCAGGCCGCATCCCAACCTCCAGTAACCCATGTTAGAAAGGAACATATCAAAAGGAAGGTTACAGGAGCAATAGTAGATAGCATCTCCCGACCAGCCACTGCAGGGACAAATAGTTTTGCGCCTGTCTGGACATGTTCTTGCCGGTGTGAAACCTCTATTTGCTCCCCGAGAGAGTGCCGCTGGTAACTTTCAAAAGCCAGTAGCACTTCAACACTTTTGCAGGCAGCTTTCATGAACCATCACGAGAAACCTGAAGCTGAGAGGCATTAAGACCGACTCATGGGAATCACTCTCACAGCAGAGAGCTAAATGGAGAGCGGGAGTCAAGTTATGAAAGCAGTCTTTGTCGCATCATGGCTGACAGCATGATGATGATGATGATAATGAGTAGTTAGCAGTACAATAATAAGACAGGAGAATTACATACATGAATAATATTTGAATAAATATGTTATACCTCAGATACCTATATACATAGATACATATTTATTCCTATTTACATATATATATACACACAATATACTCATACAGTGTGAGTGTGTATATGATATAATCCAGCATGTTCACTATAAGAACACAACCACTTACAATTGTGAAACATTCGCCGAACCTGTACATTGTTATCGGTTATGTACTAAATGCTATCGGTAACGTACAAAACAAGCTGTCTGAATACCACCACCAGTTGACTCTACCAGCTGTCTACCTGTCTTCCGGTTCCGCACCACTGATTGCGAGTCAATAACCTGAGGACTAGGCCTAGTTCAAACCAGATATGCGCCTAAAAACCAAACCACACGCATGCGCAGCACAAACAAAGTCCGATATGCTGAATGCAGCTTGGGTGTGTGGTGCAGTGGTGCAGCGTACCGGGCACTCTGACCAACGCGCAGACAATAACTTAACAACATCGTTGCTATATTTGTAGCATCATGGAAGGAGGTGAGTTCGGAGATGTGTGTGTGTGTGTGGTAGTAGGGGTGAGTGTGAGGGGGGGATAGGACAATGGAGAGGGGGGTGGGTGGTTGTTCTGTTATAGTAGACTACCCACCTGGAGGTGACTAGGGGTGGGCGTGAACTAATCTCCATAAAACATGGATAGTACCTACTTACCCACGGGCCGCGCGCCGGTAATAGGAATTAAACCTGCACACGCTGAATACTGCATGCGCGCCGATCGGCCCAGGCTACCCCCCCCCCCCCCCCCAACCGCCTCCCGCTGCGCTCCCCCCCCCCCGCCTCCCCGCACCAGCCCCCCCCCCCCCCGGCCGGTTCCCTGCCTTCCCCGTCCCGGTCAACCAGCCGAGCCCCTTCCCTCCATCCCCGACTTACCCCCGCCCCCTCATCCCCCCACCCCGCGTCCCTTCCCCACCCCAACCCAGACCCTGCCCCGCCCGCCAAGACTCCATCTCCCGCCCGCGACCCCGCCAAGCCCCGGCCCCACCGAGCCCTCCCTGCTCCGCCCCCCCCCCCCCCAAAAACCCCAGCCTCCAATCTCACACTGCACACCCTGCACACAAGCTCACATATATAGTTGTATCTTACTGATCACATGTACATGATTGTGTAACGCAGATATCGCCAAATTCAATGGTTCTCATCTGGCCATTGGAAGGTGCCGACCGCAATCAGTACCCGGAATGCCACTACTACTAGTACTAGTACTGTGGTAGGTACCGACAGCGCCATGAAGAAACATCGTGGAATGGTGGTTTTTTTTCCATCAATATTCACAGCATCCTAACTATTTCTGTATGTATATGATTTTTATGAAATTGCATAACTTAGAACATCAACATGTGTTCCATATGATGTTTTTGTTGGATTGAATATATAATAAGTTTGTGGACATTTTCTTTTAAAAAACACGTTTTGAACTAATGTTTTAACAAATATTACTAACAACTATTTTAAGCAAATATTAAAAACAAATATTTTAAACAAATATTAAAAAAGTTTGAACAAAATATTAAAAAATAAATACCAGTGAAATGTTATCACATAGACCTGGTGGATATAATAATATCACTACAGAACTACTGCTGCGGCCACAGTACAGGGCCCATATTCACGATGCGGTGTTAGCTTACACTCGGTGTGTTTGCACTCCTTGCGTACTGAGTTTTCGCCGCTAACCCAGAAATCCCGGCCAAAACCAGTTTTGGCTCGCTAACACCGCATCATGAATACGGCCCCGTTTGTTGGGTGTGGTTTGTTGTTTGTGGTGTGTGTGGGGTTTGTGTTTTTTGTTTGGTGTTTTTTGTGTGTTTGGTTGGTTTTTTGTTGGTGGTTTGTTGTTTTTTGTTTTTGTTGTTTTGTTTGGTGGGTTGGTGTTTTTTTTTGTGTTTGTGTTTGTGGTGGTTTGTTGTGTGGTTGTGTTTTTTGGTGGTTATTTGTTGCCGAGTTGCTCAGAGCTCTGAAGCAGAGCTCCGGTAAATAGCTATAATTTGGTAATGACATTATTTAGCAGAATGCGCCCTGTGGAGACGGGGTAGGCTGAGGATGAAAGGGTAGCAAAGGACTGAGGAGCAATCCCCACACCAGTAAAATGAGAAGTCTGCCCATTACCTGTAGATGCGATCTGCTCAGCCCCACCCTTCAGATATATCTACACACCCACATCCACCTCCACCTCCACCGCCACCCAACCACCTGCATTCTCTCGCCACACTAAATATAAACACCGGGAATAGATTGCTTGGTTGTTTGAGTTTTACGTCCTGGCAACATCTAAGGTCATATCAGGATGGGTACTGACTTGTGACAGTGCGCACTCATGGTGACATACAGTGCTGCCCCACTGGAAGACCAGGCCAGCAGCACCCGTACATGATATTCCACTCAGTCACATTATCCTCACACTGAGCCAACCAATACTTTCCTTTCCTAATAATACCGAGCGCCTGGGTAGGAAGTGACACGCATCAATTCTTAATTCACTGGGTTGACTCAACCAGGGTTCGAACCTATGGGTTCTAATCCCGTGATCTACCAAAATGGGAGACGGACACTGAAGGTTGTTGATGCCAGATGTATTTCATCTCCTAAAAAACAATGCCCAACTGACCATAACTTTCAAAGCTTAGAGATTGCCGTTTTACCATAGAATACCATAAATGTATCTGAAGTCTGAGTAATGTGAGTAAGCTACATGGGGTTAAGGGTGTTGGTGCCATATTAATGTTGTCTCTTTAAACAAAATAACGCAAACTGAGCATATCTTTCAAGATTATCGTATTATCGTATCGGATTAAGCTTATCATAGGCAATATGTGAATTCCGACAGTGTTAAACTTAAAGTTGGTTTTCAGTTTCTGACATTTTCTGAGAAAATTATATTAGATCGATTGGTAGAAGCTATATTACTTCAGATTGAAGTAATGCTTCTTTTAAATCACTATCTTTTGAGATATTTGGAGTGGAAACATGCCAAACTGATTTTGGCAAGCACACCAACACGCTTAGAACATAGACTTAAGCGTTCATGGGGTTTTATTAATGGGTGAGCTAAATGACAACTCTGCACTCAAACCAATATTGTCCTGATATAGCAGCTGGCCTCTCAATAACCTGACAAGATGGCCGAATTCATAAGATCGCTGGCCGGATTAGGTGAGCGGGAAGTCCTGGGTTCGAAGCCCTGCACAGTCAAATATTGGAATTGTTAATTGATACTTGTCACTGTTGTATGAATCTGCATTGATCTCTAAGGGAATGAACCTACCATAGACAGGTAAAGGTGGATAGCGTGAGTGCGTCATGGACCCGGGGTAATGTAATGCTTAGCACCCTATCCCCCGGAATGACAAGAAAGGTGGGTTCGAATCCTGTTTTAGGCTCTATGTTTCACACATTCATCATTCCTATGTCACTACCTAGCCTAGAATTCGACATTACTACAATGATACGGCAAGGGCTGGTTTCCTCAGTATCAGGATAAAGTGACTGAGTGGGATTTCAGGTCATGGTGCCAGCGGTCACGGCTATCACTGAATCCATATGACCTTAAGTATTGTTAGGACATAAACCTAAACTGAAAAGCAAAGCACTTCTCCTAAAATCATGTCTGCTCTCCAATAACACAAATTGCTGTTCGTTCATCGAAGAATTGCTCGTATATGGGAGGTGGTCGTCCATCACAAGGGACACTAAAGACAGGCACCACTGTACATAGGGCGTTGTGTGAAGGAGGAACTGGGCACTGAAAGTTGCTTTGTTACGGTCAGCAACCTCTCCAAAGTGTGACAATAGGAGGAAGTAAACTTCTCAGAGGCTACAGAGAGCTTGCCTAGAGGAGACAGCTCAACACACGGCTGACTGACACCAGCCAAGCCGAGCATTTGATTTATATTTTTATTTATTTGTTATTGATGGCAAAAGAAAGCTAATACATAGAATTGTAGAGTATCAAGGTCACTTATGTAACCTGAGTCGTGATGCCCTACAATCCAGCCCAGATGGGGCTGAGTGCCGCCTGATTGAAGTTTGGGTGGTTGCAGGCAATAGGAAGCATTATTGAACAAACAAGATCACAATACATTCACACATTTTTGGATATAACTTTTGTTTTGGCTAATGTCATAGGATATACTATATATTACAGCGGATCAGCGGTCAGTTGGTACGGTAATGCTGTCCGGGGTCTGTGTATAGTATACATAGTATACATAGTATATATAGTATACACATAGTATATGTAGGGTGTATGAAGAGTTCAGGTGGAAAACCCTGTAAGCGCCAATCCAAAAAGTGAGATAAACATTAGAATCAAGCCTTCAAAGAGTTAGTTTTTTTTACATTCCTACTTGTTTGTTCATTGCTCCATAATCATGTAATCACAAGAAAAGTAGAATTAGTGAGAAATAAAAGATTGTTCCCGTAAATATCTGCTATTTTGATTCAAATTTTGGATTGGCATTTACAGGGTTTTGCACCTGAACTCTTCTATGCAGTATATATAGTATGCGTGGTATAAATAGAACATCATCATCACCATCATCATCATCATCATGCTGTCGGTCGTGATGCGACAAAGACTGCTATCATTACTTGACTGCCGCTCTCCATTTAGCTCTCTGCTGTTAGAGTGATGTCCATGAGTCGGTCTTAATGTCTCTCAGCTTCAGGTTTCTCTTGATGGTATCCTTGAACCGGGGATGAGGGTGCCCTCTCTTTCTGTATCCAGAAGACAGTTGAGAGTAGAGGATTTGCTTTGGTAGCCTGTCTAATGAAATCCTCATGAGATGTCCAGTCCACCGGAGATTCTTTTTGATCAGAAGATCTTCCATAGAGGGCAGCCCCGTCCATTCGAGTATTTCCTTATTTGTCACTTTGTCCTTCCAGGTTAGCCTCATGATTGAACGCAGATGTCGCATCATGAAGGCATGCAGCTTTTTCACCTGTCATCTGTACACTGTCCAGACCTCGGCTCCATATAGTAGGATGGATAGCACGATTGCACGGTAGATCTTGCCTTTGACCCGCATGGACACTTGGTGGTTGTTCCAGAGTCTCTGGCGTAGTCGGCTGAAAGATGCGCTAGCCTTGGCCATCCTCGTCTGTATTTCAGCATCGATGCGTCCATCACTTGATATAGTGCTTCTGAGGTAGGTGAATTCCGGAACAGAGTTCAGCTTATTTCCGTCAACTGTGATATCCTCCTCTCGGGTTGTTGTGGAGTCGGGTTGGTACAGCATCTCCGTCTTCTTGATGTTAATCTTCAGGGCAAACTTCTTTGATGCATCGGAGAAAGCGTCCACTATTTTCTGGATCTCTTCAGCAGAGTGGCCAACCAGTGCACTGTCATCTGCGAATAGCAACTCTCTCACCAGTATCCAAGTAGTCTTGGTCTTTGCTCTGAAGTGTGCGACATTGAATAGATCAGTGCTCTGTCTGGACTGTATATAGATGCCATCTCCCATGTCTCAGAAAGCCTCGTCGAGCATTGCTGATAGGAAGATGGAGAAGAGTGTGGGGGCCAGTACACAACCTTGCTTGACCCCATTGGTGACATTTCATGAAAGCTGCCTGCAAAAGTGTTGAATTGCTGCTGGCTTTTGCAAGTTACCAGCGGCACTTTCTCGGGGAACAAATAGAGGTTTCACACCGGCAAGAACATGTCCAGACAGGCGCAAAACTATTTGTCCCTGCAGTGGCTGGTCGGGAGATGTTGGGAGTTCCATACATGAACCATAAATAGAACATATAGCACATATAATACATATAGAGTACACAGACATGTTCCAGTGCGCGAATGACAGTAGTTGGTAGTTAGGGTTGAGATCGGTGGTGGCACCACCAGTCCCCGTATGAGGAACGGAGCAAATACATTCGAGTGCCAATTGGCTAATGATATAATATTATAATAATTATAATAATAATAATTCCCTTCCGCGCATTTACACTCGCATAATGCCTACATATCACATATAGTATGTGTGATGTATGAGAATTGTGCGAGTATAAAGAAACAGAAGGGAATTTAATTATTATTATTGTTATAATTATTATATCTACCCATTTCCTACTGTGTGCATAGTAAATGTAGAAAATAGTATATATAATGGTAAGAGAGGCAGTGTAATTCACATATTTCTATTACGAATAATAAAAGCAACCATCAAAAGCTGGGAATGTGCTTGTGATCACATTTACCTCGGGTTGAATTGTTAGTACCACGGAGCCCCGAGGGCAGGGGCGACAAACAGTTAGCGTCGGCTGTCATCAGGCCCGTTTCACCGCCCAATGCCCGACTAATGAGCCGAGTGTTTCTCATAACGTTTACCACCGCCCCACAATGCACCGCGCCGCCCCGCCCATCAGTCAACCCGCGCCGTCCCCCGCCCACAATGCAGCGCGGCCCGCCCTAACTGCGCCCGGCGCGAAACAATGAGTCTGGGACTGGCGCTTGGGGAGGAGGGTCAAGGGAGGGGATTGGGTAGTTTTACGTCCTGACAACATCTAATGTCATATCAGGACTTCTGACAGTGCATACTCGTGGCGACTTTATCGTGTTGCCCCACTGGGAGACCAGACCACCAGCATCATGACCTCATATCAGATGATCTTGACACTGAGCCAACTAGTCCTTGACCTATCCTAATAATGCCAAGCACCAGGCTACGAAGTGACAAGTATCAATTTTGTAAGTCATTGGTTTGCAAGTCATTGGATTTGAACTCTCGACCGTCCACACGGGAAGCCTGCGCTTTCCCAATTGGGCCACCTCGTTCGTTTTTTTGATATTCAAGAAAGGGAAGATTTTGAAAAGTGAAGGAATTAGGAGGAAGAATATAACAGTGAAAAGGAATTCTGTTATAGCGGGGAGGACGAGGATCGAAATGGGCAGAGGCAGTCGGTAAAGATTTGTTTGTTTGTTGTTGTTTTACGTCCTAGCAACATCTGATTTCATATCCGGACGGGTACCGACTTGTGACAGTGCACACTAGTGGCAACTTTTATAGTGTTGGTTGGTTGTGGGAGTCTTCCTAGCAATATCTAAGGTCATATCAGGACAGTGCTTTGATAGTGTTTCCCACTGGGAATTCAGGCTGCCAGTACAATGGCCCAATATCGCACTCTGTCACATTATCCTGACACTGAGCCAACCAGTCCTTGCCCTATCCTAATAATGCCGAGCGCCTGGCTAGGAAATGACAAGTATGCATTCTGTACGTCATTGGTTTTACTCGACTGGGAATAAAACTACCGATCTCCTGCACGGGAGGCCTGCGCTCTACCGACTCTGCCACTGGGGCAGGCTAAGATGGCGGAGGAGAAGGACAGGAGGACGGTGGAGAGTAGGTGGGTGGGAGGGCGCGTGGGGGGGGGGGGGGTTCAGGCACCCCGTGTATGGGGAACAAGTGGCAGAGAGCGATAAAGGGGCGGACACTCGCTAACAGCTGGTATAATATATGGGCCGGATGGCAGGGGGAAGGGAAGGCAGGGCAAAGGGGGTCAGGCGAAGTAGAAGCAGCAGATTAACCCTAACCGCACCTTGTGTTTTAAGCCCCGGAGCACAAGAGGGACGAGTTAACCCAGCACTGACTGTTGTCCTGACACAGCAGGCGGCCATCAACTCACAGAGGGAAGGAGTCAATGGGTGCGACCGGCAAGGTTGGCAGCCCGGCACGTAGGCCAGGCTCATGTGGTTATTGTGTAACCTCGTAATTATCCTTGAAGCCAGCGCAACATTCATCATTCCATGTACTACTCGCACTGTATGTATATGTGTATGTGTGTATGTGTGTATGTGTGTATGTGTGTATGTGTGTATGTGTGTGTGTATGTGTGTGTATGTGTATGTGTATGTGTGTGTATGTGTGTATGTGTGTATGTGTGTATGTGTGTATGTGTGTATGTGTGTATGTGTGTATGTGTGTGTGTATGTGTATGTGTATGTACGTACGTATGTACGCACGCACGCATGCATGCACGCACGCACGCACGCATGCATGCATGTATGTATGTATGTATGTATGTATGTATGTACGTATATATGTATATATGTTTGTATATGTGTATATACGTATGTATATATGTATATATGTATATATATATATGTATGTATATATGTATGTATATATGTATTATATATGTATATATGTATGTATATATGTATATATGTATGTATATATGTATGTATATATTATATATGTATGTATGCCACAATTGTTTGGCCTCTTTGTCCTGTTACTAGCAGTAACAGCACTGCAATCCTAGTTCCTTCATTGATAAATGTTTATTACAAGGCCATGACTTGAAAAGCTTAAATACTACTGACACATCCATTTGGGCTTGGGTGGATTTCTCTCATACACCGACCTAATAAACCAATGCACTACCTGATGCTTTCCAATCGTTTGTCCATGTGAATGCTAACATGAACTAAACCAATGTATCCATTCAAAAACGATACTAACCTGGTTGGTTTAGTAGTTATATAGAAAAACTGCTGGAGCTACTCAACAAACATCCTCCCATTGTGAGTAGAGTATGCGAATTGCTGGACCCAGATGTGCTTCCTTCTCCCTGGACTACGAGTAGCCAGAGGCGTAGTACCAAGGTAAAATTATAATTGAAGTGGTAATAAGGTAATTTAGCGAAGACCAAATCTGTCTGGTTAGAAGGTTTTCTCTCGCATACGATACATTTAATTAACATATAAAATAAATACACACAGACAGGAAATTATCCTCAGAGAACCATTTCACTGTCGCTAGAAACCAGCGTTCAGAATTAAATCACTAGTTGCCAAGCAGAATTGTCTATATAAAGCCCCGTTAACACATGGGTCTTAAGTTGCCTCAACTGGTTCACCTCATCTAATCCACCTCGGAAGCAGTCTACATGAGGCGAACTAGTTGAGTCAAATCAGCCCTAATTCGCCTCAGCTGAGCATTCATTCACACACACGATCTGAGTCAACTAAGATGAGGCGAACTAGTTGAGGCGACTTAAGGCCCGTGTGTGAAAGGGGCTTATAAGTAATGATAGCAGCCATTATTGTGGGAACAACCACGGGGTAGCAGCGGCGTGGTCCCGGGACCATTAGTGCAAATCCCACGAATCCCACGAGACTTAAAACGCTGGGGATTATGGTTGTCAGTGATTGCTGACATATATAGAAAATTAAGTGACATAAAAGAGTTTTAATCTGAACCTGATTAAAATATGTGGCGCATCAAAAAGTGGTTAATGAACAAAATGCTGGGAATTTGCTGCTCTTGTTTGCTTAATATAAAAACGCCTGTTTTAATAAGCAGCGTAATTAAATATAGACATGGTCCCTAGAAGTATCCATTGTGGCGGTTGGTTTTGGGGTTTTACTTATTAGAGATTTCGGGAGTCATATAAAGTGACACACTACTGCATACATACAGCGATGGTTCAAATATTAGTAAATACACTCATTATTATATGCAAACTCCAATTTGAGATTTTGGTAGATCGTGGGATTCGAACCCACGGGTTCAAACCCTGATAGAGTCAAAGCAATGACTTAAAACCCTGATCGAGTCAAAGCAATGACTTAACAAATGATACGTATCACTTCTTAGCCTGGCACTTGCCATTGCAATGTTTCCCATTTACAAAACGACCCCTAACGCCTGCATAATAAAGAGCAAGTAACGCAAACATTCTCCTACTGTGCATCTGCTGTACGACACACAATACATAATAAAGAACAAATCATGCCCACGTACATTCATTAGGTAGATTCTCCAACCACTAGCCTAATCATGAATAACCCACACCCAACATTCTTTATTGGGTAGATTCTCCAACCACTAGCCTACTGATAAACAACCCACACCCACACATTCTTTATTGGGTAGATTCTCCAACCACTAGCCTAATCATGAACAACCGACACCCACCCACCCTTTATTGGGTAGATTCTCCAACCACTAGCCTAATCATGAACAACCCACACCCAGACATTCTTTATTAGGTAGATTCTCCAACCACTAGCCTAATCATGAACAACCTATACCCAACCACTCTTTATTAGGCAGATTCTCCAACCACTAGCCTAAAAAGGAAACGACCACGCCCACACTCTCTTATTTGGCATATGTGATACTGCAACACTATGTAATGAAAATACCACACCAACTTATCCTTATGAAGTATATTGTTTAACTAGGAACCTAATCAGGAACAGACCATGATCATTATTAGGTAGAACTACTAGCCTAATCAGGAACAAATCACTCACACATGCCCAGGAAAGGTAGATTCTCCAACCAATAGCCTAATGATGAACAAACCACACTCACACGCCCTTATGAGGTAGATTCTCCAACCAATATCCTAATAAGGAAGAAAACCACTCTCACACCCCCTTATTAAATACATTCTCCAACCAATAGCCTAATAAGGAACAAACGACACCCACACACACATATTAGGTACATTCTTCAATCAATAGCCTAATAAGGAACAAACCACGCCCACACCCACTTATTAGGTACAATCTTCTATCAATAGCCTAATAAGGAACAAACGACACTCACACACCCTTATTAGGTACATTCTTCAATCAATAGCCGAATAAGTAACAAACCACGCTCACACCCACTTATTAAATACATTCTCCAACCAATAGCCTAATAAGGAACACACGACACCCACACACCTTACTAGGTACATTCTTCAATCAATAGCATAATAACGAACAAACCACGCCCACACCCCCTTATTAAATACATTCTCCAACCAATAGCCTAATAAGGAACACACGACACCCACACACCTTACTAGGTACATTCTTCAACCAATAGCATAATATCGAACAAACCACGCCCACTCCCCCTTATTAAATACATTCTCCAACTAATAGCCTAATAAGAAACACATGACACCCACACCCCCTTATTAGGTACATTCTTCAACCAATAGCCTAATAAGGAACAAACGACACCCACACCCACTTATTAGGTACAATCTTCAATCAATAGCCTAATAAGAAACAAACCACACCCACAACCCTTATTATGTACATTATTCAACCAATATCCTAATAATGAAAACAGCATGCCCCCACACCCTTACTAAATACATTCTCCAATCAACAGCCTCATAAGGAAAAAAACACATCCACACACCTATATTAAATACATTCTCCAACCAACAGCCTCATAAGGAACAAACCACGCCCACACACCCTTATTAAATACATTCTCCAACCAACAGCCTCATAAGGAACAAACGACGCCCACACGCCCTTAGTAGGCACATGCTGTAACCAACACCGCACAAACCAACAACCCACGGCCAAACCCTTATACCATGGAGGCTAGCTAAGACCGACCCAACACCCTAATAAAGTACATACTATAAGCGCCCCAAAACGCTCCATATAGTGTTCACATCCTATTGCAACGGTACTACGGAACAGACCACAGTCACCTCCGACCCCCGCACTATTACCGCTGTCACATTACGACAGTTCTCGCCGGCGCGCCGCCAACGCGCAAAATCACTTTTAATCATCGAGAAACGTCAAGCTTTTCAGCGTCAGCGCAACATATTGGTAGCATGCGGCTGACGTTGTGCGAAAAAAAAAAAAAATTGGTGTGCCATCCTGATATGATCTTAGATGTAGCTAGGACATAAAACAACAAAGCAATAGTTTGGCGCAACGAGCCTCACGCACGTGTGCGTGTGCCTAGCGTTCGGTTAACGTTATTCCAGCACGTTTACCGTATCTCAACGCGCCCCTAACGTCGCTATAATGTTAGCACCCGTGCGTCGTCGCACATCGAAAGTTTTGTGCAAGCACAAAACTTCGCCGATTTCCTGACGCACGCTACCGACCGTCGCCGACCGTCACCGGAGATGAACGAATACCAACGCTCGCCTAACGCGCACGTAACGCTTCCTGATGTATCCCGACGTTGCGGCAAAAAATCACACGTCGATGCGCGTTGGCGAGAAACGTCATAAGGTGACAGCCCCTTAAGCAACGGAGCCCGGCTTGACGCATAACACGGGCGCATCGACTCGCCTTTACGACATCCTCTCCGGCTGGCGGCAGTCATAATAAGCTGGGCATCAGACAAACACTGTCGTTATGTTGTCGTCAACCGGCCCGAGTAACCTTTTCCGACATGATTAGCGTAGCATTCCCACGTTTACCACGAGCAGGCAATGGCTGGCCAGTCCCAGCGAATATTATATATATGTATATATTACCAAAGACAATGTATGATAAGATGCACCACTCAGCGCGTTCCGGCGAAATACAGCAAACAAGGTAATAGACTACATCACGGTTCCAGCGGCGCGGTGCATTGTGGGATGCATCAGGGCAAAACAACCCCCCCCAAAAGCACATGGCATATGCTAATACACTGGGTGCAGCTATGAAATGTGCTAGTTTCAGCTCATCTCAGCTCTTCTTTGAAACATAGAATACTAACTAAAAAAAATATATATAATAAATTAAGATATAATCTTTTATCCAGCATTGCATTTACATCAATATAATCCGCACATCTTATGCCATGTGCATTTAGATTTAGAAAGATCTAGGCACTCAGACTAGTGTTAGAGCCACAGCCAGAGTACTCAATGCATTGTCAATGGCAGTGAGCAATCTCCATACAGAAAAAGTAAAATATTGATAAAATCACACCACCTAGACACAAACCGCTTGGAACACATATAGAAAACAGGTTTAACAAAAAGATTATATTAAATTGATAAGGTTAGGGTATGCGATTTCTATTAATCTTGAATAAAACTAACGTTTTTCAATGCGCGTATAGGCAAACTCAATGGCCGTACGCCTTTGCTTTGCTCCCAAGGCTGTTTTCGGCGCATGCGCAGTCGGAACTGTGATGTAGTCTATTGGGCAGGTCTCCATGCCCAGTGTGACTGCTGTACCATTGAAACAATGGGACAGGTTCCCTAGCCCACACTGACTGCTGTACCATCAAAGACAATGTATGACAAGTATAGTGTGTTATCTCCTCATAGTAATAATGAAAACAATAGTATAGTATAGTGAAGTACTTTAAGCACTTTAATCTGTGCCATGCATAAATACAATTTGTGATTGTGTCTGAGTAAAAAAACTACTACCTCACATAATCAAAGACAATGCACCTTATTTGCTGTTGAGTGGCGGCACTCCATGATTATTTAAGAATGTCCCTTATGAACGCGCTGAGTAGCACGTCTTATTGTACATTGTCTTTGATATTATTACCTACGTCTGAATCGCCATCTACAATGGCCACCCCCGACTTGAGCAGCAGGCCTAGTTAAACTTTTAAAGCGTCATAGTCTGATGAAAACATCACATTTTATAAACAGAAACAATAATCTGGATTTGATTCTACATATCTGACTTAGATACTACTACACTTATTCAACAGTTGACGAAAGATCGAAGGGAATACTAAGGCAATTTAATAGTATACGTTACTACAGAAGCCTATGGCATGCTTGCCAAAATTAAGTTTCCATGTTTGCACTTCAAATATCTAAAAGAATTAGCCAATTAAAATTAAAGTTACTTAACATTAAAGTAAGGTAAGTTATAGCCATCAACATGGGCGTAATCGATTAATCGACTCTGGTCACCCGAGCCACTTTTTGGCGCATGCGCACATCCTACAGACTCGGGTCGAATAATCGAATACGCTTCTCCGCGCTCGGGTGGACACTTTTTTTCTTTTTTTAATAATCGATAAAACTACAGCAAAATAGGATTTAAAGTATTTTATGATAGCCTAGTTTATCTATATTTCCATTTCATTAATCTAAGTTATTCTTTTAAAAAAACATCTATGACTGGTACTGGTAGCTGTTATCTTGCAGGACAGTACCAGCGCAAATGTGACGTCATCGCTCGTTGCCAACCCCAGCTAGGAGGTGGGTTACTTGGGTCGGATCGTTTTGCACATGGCACGTGTATTTGTCGACTCTACTCACAGGTTTCGATTTGAAATTCTGACGACTCGGCTGACCCGAGTCACTCGGGTCGTGTTAATCGATTACGGCCTGTAATGTTTTCATCTCAGAAAATGACCGAAACTCAAAACCATCAGACTATGCAGCTTTAACATTAAGGGACAATCAGACTGTGTGGTATGGCGGGTTGAACGTGGCTATGGGCGGATTAGATTGTCAGGAAGGAAGTTGAGATGTTGCAGGGTGTGTGTGGCTGCGCATTATTAGTGAGAGATGTGCATGTAACGTGGGATTATTATGCTGCCCACTGTGGTCGGTCAGGTACCAGAGTGGGCAGCATAATAATAGCGTCGCACTGCGCATGTGCAGCCTCTGTAAGATGCCAGATACACATAATGAGTTAGAATCGGTGGGTAACGAGGTCCAAAACACCATAACCCGCCCCGCAGGCTGCGGGACGGCGCCAAACGTAGTAGCGCCATCACTTACTCACTCTTTCTCCCTCGCTCTCTCTACATATATCTGTATACATATCGTCATATATTTATGTATATATATATATATATATATATATATATATATGTATACCTATGAATACATATGTATATATATGTATACATATATATATTATATTATATATATATATAGTATAGTTATACGAGTCTTACCTTGGTACAGATGATGGATAACTGTTGTTTTACCGAGGTATAAGCCTCGGATAGATGTGGGCTAGGGAGAGGTAAGCACGTCCGGTACCAGCAATCTTAACCTACTTATTGAGGATAAAAATGACTTTCAAACAATGGATACTATTACTTTACCGAAAAGGTACACCAACGGAATAGATGTGGCAGGGTGTGGCGGGAGGGCCCTAGCCCACATCTATCCGAGGCTTATACCTCGGTAAAACAACAGTTATCCATCATCTGTACCAAGGTAAGACTCGTATAACTATACTATTTTACCTCGGTAAACAGCCTCAGGCTAGCCTCAGGCTAGGGAGACCTTTACATAATTCATTTTTATCCTTAATATCATTCTTTCTTATTATTATAACATTCTAAATTTTTGTTCTCACCTATTCTTGTTAGTTGGCGAGAAGACGCTTTGCAACGCCGGTAGGCTTTTCTAGTCGTTTATTATAATGTTTTGCAAACGACTTAGCCGTCTTCCAGCCTGCATGCGCTAGTATTCTTTTCACAGAAATACCAAGCACCCGTGCCTTGGAGACCATGGCTCCTCTAGTTGAGTGGGAAGAGTATTTACTCGTATCCACTCCAGCCAATTTCAACACCGTAATTGTCCATCTGGCAAGTGTGTCTCGTGAAATCGCCTTATGTGGCTTTATAAAGCTCACTAATAGTTGTTGTGATGCACGTAAATCCTTTGTCTTGTATATATAAGCCCGTATGGCCGACACAACACATAATTTCCGATCATTCGGAAAACAGTCTAAGTGAACCGTTGATAAAGGGTCACCTAACGTGTTCGATTTGAGCAATTTTTCTAAATCAAACGTAGCTTGTTGCTTGTCTATTTCTAATCCAGTTAAGGATAAAGCAACAATCGTCTGTCCTCTGTGTCCGGTTACTAACAATAACAGGACCGCGACCTTAAAACCTAACTGTTTTATATCTAACCACGAGTTGTGAGGCCAAGCCTGAAACAACTTAAATACTATAGAAACATCCCAAAACCGACTATACTTTGGTTTTGGAGGATTCCTTTGATAAATTGAACGAAGTAAATAACAAATAACATAATGTTTTCCAACTGTTTCGCCATCAATTCTAGGTAATATAATTGATAACGCACACCTCGCCGCATTAATCGATCCAAAGGAAAGTCCTTCATCCTCTAGAGAACGAAGAAACCGAGCTACTTGTGAAATCTTTGGATTTGTTGGTTTAACTTTCATTAACAAACAATGTACACCCCATTTCTTTAAATAGGTTGTATACATTTTGACAGTTCCTGGCCTCCAGGCATCCGATACTATCCTATCCTCAGTAATTCTGTCCAATCCAAATTGCTGTAGCTGCTTCCTTAGAAAAGGAATGCCAATAGGGGCGTCGTTGACACGTCGCCGTGAACCACTAGCGGTCCGTGGTGCGTCAGATTCCCGAGTTTTCTTGGGAATCGTATACGATCTTTTGCCAGTTGTGAAACTGCTGGCAGCCAAGGTTGCGTGTCCCAATCGGGCACCACCAGTATCGCATGTGTCCCTTCCAAGCCGATTTTTCTCACTACTCGGCTGATAATGCTAAATGGTGGGAAAATATAAAAATAATTATTTTCCCAGGTAATAGCAAACGCATCTACTTTCCAAGCATCCGGTTCAGGATGCCAAGAAACATAACAGGGTAACTTGTTATTATTTCGTGATGCAAATAAGTCAACTTCAGGTGTACCCCATTTTTCACAAACGAAGTTAAACAAATGTGTAGAGAGAGACCACTCTAAATGGTCATGGAAATTTCTACTTTTATAATCTGCAAGTGTATTTTGTGACCCTGGAATATGCGCTACAGTCAGCCAGACTTGTTGAGCCTGTGCCCAGTTCCAAATCAGTTTAGATAACTGATTGCAAGACTTTGATTTGGTTCCACCCATGTTACGAATATATGCCATGGCAGTAGTATTATCAGTTAGTATTCTAACCTGTGATTTATTTATCTTTACTAAACTACGTAAGCCCAGATAAATAGCACGCAATTCTAGTGCATTAATATAGTCTGATTTTTCATCATCAAGCCATCTACCTCCTGTTGTGACCCCATCTCGATGAGCTCCCCAACCTTCTAACGAAGCATCAGTAGTAATTACTGTATTAGGTTCCGCCATGCGGATTGGATTTGGTGAACTTGCTATATGTTGCATCCACCATCCAATATCCTGTAACCCTTCTTGCGAAATAAACATCTTTCGCTCAAAATTGCCTTTAGTTCGTGTTAACGCTAAATTTTTATCTATTTCTAGCGACTTAATATGGGCCTTCCCATATAACACAGCAGGTGCATATGAGGTCATTATGCCAATAAGAACAGCAACCTGTCTAATTTTTGGCTTTGATAACTTAATAAGCTGAGTCGCTGTAGTCATAAACTTAATTAGTTTTTGTTCTGTTATCGACACTGTAAGGGACTGTGTATCCAGAATAAACCCTAAACATTTGAGTTGTTTTGTTGGTTTAAACACTGACTTTTGTTGATGTACATAAAACCCCAATTTAGTGAGTAATGCACATAAATCCAAAACTGCATTCACACAACCAATTTGTGTTGATGCTATAATAAAAGAATCATCTATGTATGGAAACATTATGTGACCCTTCCTCGCCATTACCGAGAAAACAGGTTTAAGCAATTTAGTAAATAAACGTGGCGCACAAGCTAAGCCATTCGGCATGCAGGTAAACTCATAGAGTTGGTTAGCCCAAACCTTACGCGGGGTCGGGACCAGTGTATCGGCCCGCCCATCCCTCTGTTCCGCACACTTCTCCCACCTGTGACTACTACGTCAACAAGTTGGAGAAAATGCTACGAAACTCGGAGAAACGCCTGAAAAAGTTTTGTCTAGGGGAGTCTATAAAAGAAACCCAGGAGCATCTCCAACATTACTCTCTATTAGAGTACGAGAGAATTTCCACATGAGATAGGGCGAAACCCACATCTCTACCCATAGTCACACGGTGACCCGGGTGTTGACAGAACCGCTAATGACCGGTTTGGTTCCTTCGAGAAACCCACTCGAGTGTTCTATCCTTGGTTGTTTATAACCAAATAACTCGTCCAAATTGGACCAACGAAAGTCTAAACTTTCCATATTGATGCTCTAATGCATCATAATTAAGCTAACCACAGTTTTTATTATACTTACTGCGTATTTGCTTGTATGTAGACTAATTTTGCCGGAGCAACCCAACGACACGTTATCCAGTCGTGAGTTGTATATGCTAATTGCTGGTACCGGACGTGCTTACCTCTCCCTAGCCTGAGGCTAGCCTGAGGCTGTTTACCGAGGTAAAAATATATATATATATATATATATATATATATATATATGTATATATGTATATATATGAAAGTGAGCAGGGTGACAGTTGGCTCATGGGTATAGGAGGCGGGGAAGGAGAGAATGCCCGCTCGGCAGTGAATAACATGGAAATTAAGGTGGTTAAAGAGAACCATTAAGGGGCTGCCGTTATTTATATCCACATAATAAATGATATAACACATATATATGAGGAGTTCAGGTGCAAATACCCTGTAAATGGCAATCAAAGGATTGAGATAAACATTGGAGTCAAATTCTCAAAAGATTCATTTTTTACATTACCATTGTTTTGTTCATTGCTCCATAACCAAGTTAATACA
Organism: Branchipolynoe longqiensis; assembly: GCA_030323885.1. NCBI lineage: Eukaryota > Metazoa > Annelida > Polychaeta > Phyllodocida > Polynoidae > Branchipolynoe > Branchipolynoe longqiensis. The sequence goes on along the minus strand of CM059196.1, from coordinate 35,132,623 downwards.
AGCAAAGTGGAAGTGGGGAGAATTAAAATTACCTTTAGGTAAATATCTTTTACTTTAATTAAATTTCGGGATTGGCATTTACAGGTTTTTTCACCTGAACTCGTCATATATATATAATTAGATATATATATACATATATGCAC